>OX424572.1:116391616-117629116 GCA_949152435.1 Gastracanthus pulcherrimus
GCAGGAAGAGCTTCTGTCTCTCCTGCAAGAGTACGATTGGTCGTCCATCAATTGTTCGGATGCGGACGTGGACACTCGTTTAGAACATCTGGGTGTAAATATCATGAAGGCGTTAGATAAAGTAGCTCCAGTTAAAGAATTTCGGCCGAAAAAAGTGTACAACCACCGTAGGTTGATTCAGAACTTAAGGAGCTATATAACAAGCGTGATGCCTTACGCCGCCAGTTTCTCCGCACGAGGAATCAAGAAATTTGTCAGGAATGTCAGACTCTGGTGACTCTAGCGGAGGATCGGACGATGGAAGCACGAGATAACATCATTCAAAGTAAGATTTTTAAGGCCCTTGAAAGCGAGAAGGTGAACTTAATTCACATTTTGCGGGAGTATCCATTTCTGATAGAGAGTGCGAGTACGATTTAAAAGATATAATGTTGTCAGCTAGTGATAAAGGTTTTACTTTTAGTAAGATAACTTATTCGGATGTGGTCCTAGCTGTCGCGCATTTTTCTTCTCAAGCAAAGGGTGAAGATGGAATTCCCCAAAGTGTTATTGCTAAAGCACTTCCGGTCATCGGTCCTTTTCTTGCTGCCATTTTTAATGCCTTCTTCTCGAGTGAGATCCTTCCCGGTACCTGGAAGAAAGCTCATTTGGTACCGTTAAAAAAGAAGGCCATTCCATCTACAGTCACGGACTTTCGTCCTATTGCCCTTCTTAGCTTTCTCTCCAAGATTCTGGAAAAGATCGTGCATGAACAAATGTCAGCTTAATTGTTTTCGAAAGAAATCCTCGATCCCCTTCAGACAGGTTTCCGTCCGCATCATAGTACGCAGACAGCACTAGTGAAATTGACTGAAGACATACGATCCGGTATAGATAATAACAAGCTGTTAATTAGCATTCTTTTACTATTTGATTTTAGTAAAGCTTTCGACACTATTTCGCCATCCAAGTTGTTACGCAAGCTGATCAGAATGGGGTTCTCCAGGGGAGTAGTCGTGTGGATAAAATCATATATTATAGGGCGTAACCAAAAAGTTGTTACGGCATCTATTCTTAACTTCATTAAGAAAGTACAGAGTATGGATTTGCCTGGCATAGAGATTCAGGGTTACTGGGTGACACTGTTACTAACCTCGATATTGCTCTTTAGTGTATCTTGATGTGTCAGGTGAGCTTCGGATGAGACTGCAAAGATTGCAGAATTCATGTGTGAGGTACATATGTGGTGTTAGAAGGTATGAGCATATCAGTCCCTACATGAGTAAACTTTGCTGGCTTGATCTTGAGGGAAGAAGGGCGTATTTTGCGGCGGTACAACTATACAAAGTTATTAATTTGGGTCAACCCACGTATCGTGCAGCCCTTTCTCAAAAAAACAGGCTCAGACTTCTAGTAGGACAGATTCTAGGGACCTCTCGATTCCATCGTCGCGTACTGATACAGGGTTGAAATCTTTTCAATCTTAATGTGCGCGCCTATGGAATACGATCCCTCGACGTACTAAGCATTTTCCCTCACTACGCAGATTTAAAGCGACAATTCGCGACTATTTGCTATGTAAGTCCAGGGACATGGACCATGTATATCTAATGTAGAATGACGCTATGCATACAAATGTTGACTATAATAGAAATTGAAGTTTGATAGTCACAAAAATATGTATTATTCTTAATGATAAGAGTATGTGATAAGTGTAATGACGTGATTGATGTACGACATATATAATATTGTGCAATATATGTAAGTTAATGACGAGCAATATCGAGCTGTGATATGATTGACTATAGAGATATATACTAATGATCTCTGTAAATATGTATTATTATTTAATGTAGTTTTATTGTTTTTGTCTTGCACAGAATAAACATCTAATCTAATCTAATCTAATATACCGCAATCAGCGGCCAGCTACTTTTATTTTAAATAAGTTTCTTACACAAAATAGTACAAGAGAATACACTGATGAACGGTATATAATAACATAACGCAACTTATACGTCATCCAGCACAAAGTTTTCAAATTATGTTTATTGCAACTCGCTACCACGAGTTAAAAATTATTTTGTATATATTGTTATTAACACAGATATGATGCTGGCAGTATATTTATAAACGTGTATATACAATGTTTTTTTAAAAAAATCCCATACCAAATTAAGTCTACATTTCTCGGGAGAAGTGTCTTGAAAAATAAAAAGTATTACTCGTGTGACAATTACTACGATTAGAATAATATTTAACACTTTATTTGACAAATATAATTTTGCTGAGATGTTTTGATCTGGTATATCAGTGGAAGCAATAAAACGTTAATATCTCGAAAAGGCACAGATATTTATTTATAAAATATTTTTTATTACCTATACCTGAGAGAAAAAATTAATAAACATTACTAGACTGTCTAGTAAAGCCAATAGGATGTAGGTCAATTTTACTCATTACTATACTATGAAATTTACGACTGAATACTAGACTTCTTGTTTTGAGGGCCAATTGTATCATATTTTGGTTGTACGAGACTTAGTACTAGGCATGCTTGTAATGCTTACTATCTTGCTAAGGAATAGATACTATATTGTAACTTATAACATTTTAAAATATATAAAGGTACACTCAGAAAGGATTGGCTTCACATGAAACCATACATATTGCTGTCGTAGCTACATTAACGTTGTCAATCATATTGTACGGTTGTCACAGCAAAATAATATAGCCGTGATAGCAATAACAAAGTATTGTCGAAGCAGCAATACGCATTTTAGAGAAATTGAATTAAATAAAATAAAATAAATAAAATTAATTTAATTTTATTAAATTAATCAACCAGATTATATTAATTAATTAAAATAATTGCACTCAGTCCTAGTTTAGTAACGACAGTTTAGTAATAACAATATATACAAAATAATTTTTAACTGGTCGTAAGGATTTTCAATAAGCATAATTTGAATACCTTGTGCTGGATGGCGTATAAGTGGCGTTAGATTATTATATACCGTTCATCAGTGTATTCTCTTGTACTATTTTTGTGTGAATAACTTATTTAAAATAAAAGTAGCTGACCGCTGATTGCGGTATATAAATAACTAATAAGTGCGGTCCTCATGCACTAACCTATCAGGCTACCCATGCGCTCGAGGTACATCCGCATTTTGCCTCGCGCGTAAGCGTTTTGTCTCGACCACGAGCGTCTGCCTCGGGCGCAAGGATTCCGCTCGAGTGCGAGCGATCCGCCCAAGTGCGAGGTTTCCGCTCGAGCGCGGGGTATACGCTCGAGCGCAAGCATTCCCCTCGTGCGCGAGCACGAGCGCAACCCAAGCTCGAGCGCCAGCGCAATCTGAGCTCGAGCTCGAGCGCTGACGCACCCCAAGCTTAGGCGCGAGCGCGAGCGCACCTCGAGCTCCGGCGCGAGCGCACCTCGAGCTCCGGCGCGAGCGCGGGCACACCTCGAGCTTGGGCATATCCCAAGCTCGAACGCAAAAGCAGGCGCATCCCGAGTTCGGGCGCGAGCACGGGCGCATCCCAAGCTCGGGCGCGAGCGCGAGCGCACCTCGAGCTCCGGCGTGAGCGCTCTTCTGGCAAGGCTGGCAAGGCTGACGCACGGGGCCAATTTCCAGGGTTCACTCACGTTACTCGTATGCTAGGATACATAGGAGAATTTCACTCGGGCACACGCTACTGTGAATGCACTGTCACTCGTTAACCCTTCTTCAGCGCGTCTAGTACTTGGAGCAGTCAAGCTCCATCGACTGTTGCGTCTTACGAAACCAACTCGTTAATCCTTCTTCAGCGTGTCTAGTACTTGGAGCAGTCAAACTCCATCGACTGTTGCGTCTTACGAAACTCAATTTTTCATTGTCATTTAGCATCTTTTTCCCAATAAACCCGCATCTTGAGTACTTTCTATATCATTTTATTAACGTATATTTTACAGGGCTATAATTTACATATTCATGCAGTGTTAATAATTTTGAGAAATGGAATTTTGAGTTGATAAGGTATTATTGTTTATTGAGTCTGTAACTGATGGGGAGTCTGCAGACAGCCATCCTTTTCAGATTCAATAGTGTTCATTTTTTACAGGATAATTGTTCAAAGGATTATTTCATAAATCATCAGCATTTAAATTCACTTGACAAGCTTTTTAATAGTCACTTTCAGGAATGTATAATTCTTTATGTGTATCATAAATAAGCAATTGACATGATAAGGAATTATAAAATTTACTTTGCGTATTATATTTTTCTTGTGAATAAACTTTCAATTAATCGTATCTATTTCTTTTTGAAGACTCAAAAAGTCTATTTATAGATGTGACTTTGTGGATTACTTTTGCATACTACATATTGCTTGGTATCTAATTAATATGAAACTTTTGAGCAATAATCACACGTAGCGCGCCTAGAGCTTACTTCGTATGCATGCGTAATCCATGTATATTTCACTCAAATCAAATGCTTTTATAAAAATTGTAAGCATAATAAGCACAATAAGAATCATAATAATATTTCTAATAAAAATAACATTCCCTCGGAAGCCTAATGAACATCATTTCTCAAACTGACTATTTAACTTACCATAGCGCTTTTAAGCTTACCATGCACCGTGAAAAGATACAATATTATTTTACATTTGTGATATACTATTAGACTAGCTAATAAAATTCATTATTTTTCTGATTAGACGTTGATTTTAATTTTAATTTTATCCTAAAATTTTATACTCCATCTAGCTTTATATCTAAGTAAAATAGACCCTCCTATTTATTTTATCAATTTGCTCGTTCCTTTTTTAAAATTCAACATTAGTTGAAAATTGCAAATGTTGCTATAAATATTCTTTATAAATTATTCATGAACATATTAATTGTTTCTGTATATACGTACTTCTTGTATCAAGAAAGTATGAGCGCAAATTCTTTTCAAACTCTTGGACTCAATTTATGTATCTTAAATACTTAATAGAATGTTACTACCAAACAGAAAAATGATATAACAATGGAAATTTTAGAAATGTATTTTACTCAAAATGTTTGTGTTTATTTAAAATGTTTACTGCAGAAACCGCATTCTTTAGCTATTAAAATGAGGAAAAATATATGCTTTTGTATTAAATATTCGTAAAATATTAAGTTTAGCAAATTATTGAAAGTTTAATAGTTGATATTGAAAGTTACATACATATAACATAAAGAGTTGTTATATGTTTTTGTGAAATGCATATCAAAGGCGTAAAAGAAAATAAATTCCGAAAGTAATAAAATAATGCGTCACAGCATTTGAAGAATAATCAATTTAATCACACTAAACTTTTAAAGAAAATAAATAATCATTAAATATTTTTTTTTTTAAATAGTGTATTCAACAGAATATATCACATATTATGTTAATATTTGCAGAACTATTTATCAAATTTGTATTAATTTATGATTAGTTTGCTGCTCATATCTCCTTGAAACAATATAGGTTTAAGTATGAAAAGCATATTCAGATTTAAATTGATTGTAATTCTCTGTATGTACTTTAAATTTAAATCATAGAAAATCTTTTACTCTTGCTAACTAAAAAAAATGTTGACCTTATACATATATTCCATAAGGCATATTAGAATCTTACTTGCTTGGTAATAAAATATATATTTTATATTTAACTATACAAAAACATTTAATCCAATTTGATAGCATTAACTTTATTTTATTAGCAAAAACATAAATTTAACATTTTTATCGATAAGTTTTAAATAAAAGCAAAAGTGCATGATCTACCTTTTTAAATAATATGCCTTTTAATTTATTATTAAAAATGTAATTATAATATGTACACTTATTCTCTAAGGAACTTATCTTTCTTTTTTATAGAATTAGACTCGAACTATATAAATTTTACATTGCTGCCCAGTGTAACCGGACTTTAAATTCGTTATCTAATATCTAGTAATTAATCTAATAATTGCTAAAATCACATATAAAAATGTACTAAATGTTACTTATAATTGTTACCTTAACATGTCTACTCTGTATACAAAAATTTTATATAGATTTATTAAATCCAAAATAAAGGATTAATTCAATAATAAAAGAATTTTGTGCGTCACATTTGCGGTCTATGCACTGCTTGTTAATTAAGTATAATATTATTTAAAATAAAACATACATTTTAAAAGTTAAAAACCATAGTGATATTTAAAAAGAAATAGTATGTATTATGTAGAATCTATATATAATCAAATAAAATCAGTTTGATGCATTTATTTTGAGGTAAAAATTTAAAATAATGGTGCACCAACCAACCCGCCGCGCTACATAAGCTGCTTCTTCCTAAAATACCTGATACTATAGTTTTAATTATCGATTCTTTATAAATATTATTGTTTTGAATACTATTCAAGATTTATCACTTGATTACTCTGTGACATGTAAAATGCCACAACGAAAGAGGTAAATAGAGAAGTAAGGTGAGGTTAGAATAGGCAGGTCCGGTTAGTATCGGGGAGATTATTATTATTAATTAGGAGGGATAAACAAACTCCGGATGGAATCACGCACGCACCAAACCACCGAACGCACGCTATTCAAAATTGCTTATTTTTTATTAGGATTGTTAATCGCGAATATTATTATATGTTTCACGGGGGAGATCGACGGCGCAACACCACACACACACCACCAGCACAAACACACGACAAAAGCAGCAGCAGATTCAGCAAACACATCCGGAAAAGCTGAGCAGCACGAGGAAGCGGCAACTACGGAGAAGAGGTCGAGTCCGATATTTTTACAAGTAGCAGCCGCCCGAAAGAGAGAAAAGCTGCAGACGACACGAGCGGCCGGAGGACGGTCGGCCAACCGAAGATGACCAGATAAGTATCAAATAAGATGAGAAGAGAGGCGCGCGGAAGGAGAAGGGAGCAAGGCGCGTTTTCAACGAACGCGTCGCGCTCCGTCAGTTCGCATGTAGTACATATCGAGTAATGGGATAAGTATCGGAGAAGCGTGCAGTATAGAGGGCGCTGTTAATATTTTAAATTACGCGCGTCCCCGGGGCGAAATGCATGACGGGTAAAACTAGAGCAGTAATTAACCTCCGGTTACTACTCTAGTGAAAATCGAGTTGAGGGCCTATGCCAACAGGTGTTAGAAAAGGAGAGGAGATCGAGTAAGGCAGATAGAGGCAGTACAGGGACGCCACGAGGAGAGGATTCGAGTTCTTCCGCCCTGCCCATTCCGTCCGGAGCCTTCGCCGAGTACAGTCGTTTGTTACAGGAGCAGGATTCGGATAGATGTTAGCCGCACCGCGTGATAACTGCAAAAAGGAGGAATAGTCGTGTTAGCAGAGAAGGAGTCAATAATTTGTATTCAATTCAACGTGAGTCGATATACTTTCGGTCGGCGAGTATTTGCCCACAAAGCGCCTAACCTACTAGTTATTCAAGAGAGTTTTGTAATTTGACTTAAAAACTACTTGGGGAGAGCAGTCCATTATTTTCTCTGTTTCAGTGCAGTCGACGTTCGAGGCTTGGCGGAGAGTCGGAGTTGCTGTGTGTTCGCCGCCGAATATTTTTGTGTGTTTTTAGGTCGAGAGAGTTCCCGAGTTCGAGGTATTTTTATTACAGGTTGTAGGTAAACCGGCAACGCGGTCGGCACTTGGTGCGTGCGAGTAGAGGCGGGGAGCGGTCATTGGACTGCCCACGTGCGACCATAATTCAATAGCGAAGTAGTTAAAATCGGGTGATAAGTAGAGTCGTGGTGGTTATAAAAATTTAACGTAGTAAATTTCGGGGTTTTATAAATATAGATTTCAGAAATTAAATGTTACAATCGAGTAAAGTGACGGCGGCATATTAACTGTTAACGAGCCGGCATAGAATTGCTTATAGTTACAATTTATAATATATATATATATATATATATATATATATATATATATATATATATATATATGCATATAATCTTTTCTAACTACATGTGCTTTGTTTACAAACACACCGCAGACCCCCGTCGTCGATTAGCACCACATGGGAGCACAAACATGGCGACGTTAAATAAAAAAAAAAAAAAATTACTTTTCTAACGTTTATTTCTCGATAATAATAGTTATACATCAATTTGCATTTATAAATCGTAACGTACGTTAAATTTTTATAACCACCACGACTCTACTTATCACCCGATTTTAACTACTTCGCTATTGAATTATGGTCGCACTTGGGCAGGCCAATGACCGATCCCCGCCTCTACTCGCACGCACCAAGTGCCGACCGCGTTGCCGGTATTACCTACAACCTGTAATAAAAATACCTCGAACTCGGGAACTCTCTCGACCTAAAAACACACAAAAATATTCGGCGGCGAACACACAGCAACTCCGACTCTCCGCCAAGCCTCGAACGTCGACTGCACTGAAACAGAGAAAATAATGGACTGCTCTCCCCAAGTAGTTTTTAAGTCAAATTACAAAACTCTCTTGAATAACTAGTAGGTTAGGCGCTTTGTGGGCAAATACTCGCCGACCGAAAGTATATCGACTCACGTTGAATTGAATACAAATTATTGACTCCTTCTCTGCTAACACGACTGTTCCTCCTTTTTGCAGTTATCACGCGGTGCGGCTAACATCTATCCGAATCCTGCTCCTGTAACAAACGACTGTACTCGGCGAAGGCTCCGGACGGAATGGGCAGGGCAGATGAACTCGAATCCTCTCCTCGTGGCGTCCCTGTACTGCCTCTATCTGCCTTACTCGATCTCCTCTCCTTTTCTAACACTTGTTGGCATAGGCCCTCAACTCGATTTTCACTAGAGTAGTAACCGGAGGTTAATTACTGCTCTAGTTTTACCCGTCATGCATTTCGCCCCGGGGACGCGCGTAATTTAAAATATTAACAGCGCCCTCTATACTGCACGCTTCTCCGATACTTATCCCATTACTCGATATGTACTACATGCGAACTGACGGAGCGCGACGCGTTCGTTGAAAACGCGCCTTGCTCCCTTCTCCTTCCGCGCGCCTCTCTTCTCATCTTATTTGATACTTATCTGGTCATCTTCGGTTGGCCGACCGTCCTCCGGCCGCTCGTGTCGTCTGCAGCTTTTCTCTCTTTCGGGCGGCTGCTACTTGTAAAAATATCGGACTCGATGTGTTTGCTGAATCTGCTGCTGCTTTTGTCGTGTGTTTGTGCTGGTGGTGTGTGTGTGGTGTTGCGCCGTCGATCTCCCCCGTGAAAGATATAATAATATTCGCGATTAACAATCCTAATAAAAAATAAGCAATTTTGAATAGCGTGCGTTCGGTGGTTTGGTGCGTGCGTGATTCCATCCGGAGTTTGTTTATCCCTCCTAATTAATAATAATAATCTCCCCGATACTAACCGGACCTGCCTATTCTAACCTCACCTTACTTCTCTATTTACCTCTTTCGTTGTGGCATTTTACATGTCACAGAGTAATCAAGTGATAAATCTTGAATAGTATTCAAAACAATAATATTTATAAAGAATCGATAATTAAAACTATAGTATCAGGTATTTTAGGAAGAAGCAGCTTATGTAGCGCGGCGGGTTGGTTGGTGCACCATTATTTTAAATATTTACCTCAAAATAAATGCATCAAACTGATTTTATTTGATTATATATAGATTCTACATAATACATACTATTTCTTTTTAAATATCACTATGGTTTTTAACTTTTAAAATGTATGTTTTATTTTAAATAATATTATACTTAATTAACAAGCAGTGCATAGACCGCAAATGTGACGCACAAAATTCTTTTATTATTGAATTAATCCTTTATTTTGGATTTAATAAATCTATATAAAATTTTTGTATACAGAGTAGACATGTTAAGGTAACAATTATAAGTAACATTTAGTACATTTTTATATGTGATTTTAGCAATTATTAGATTGCCGTATTAACGGCATGCCTGAACACGTGTAGGTGTTGGTCCCAGTTCCGGTGCTCATCCCCTACGAAGGTGGCTATCATCGTTTTCAAAGTCCGATTACTCCTCTCAACCGGATTAGCTTGAGGGTGATATGGAGGTGTAGTCACATGTTTGACGCCATATTCCTCAAGCGTCGTATTCAGATGTTTATTGTCGAACTCTTTACGGTTGTCTGTGAGTAAATAATCGGGAGTCTCCCACCTGAATAGAATCAGCTCCTCGAACGCCTTTGCTACTGCTTTCCCATCTGCTTTCCGCAGCGGTTTCATCTCAATCCACCTGGTAAACAAATCCTGGAAAACCAGAATGTATTTGTATTGTCGCTTGCTGTTGGGAAACTCCATCATATCGGCTGCCACCACTGCCCAGGGTCATGCCACACCCCCGGCCAATAATATTCACGAGCAACCCGATCGTAAGTTTTCTCTATCCCCAGATGACCCACTGACGCCTCTCGGTGAGCATCTTCCATGACTCGATTACGTTTCTCCCATGGGACCACCAATCTCCACCCTTCGTCTCGATTCGTAATGGGATCCAACAATGGGTCATTCCGGAATCGATACAACATTTTATCTTCAATTCTCCAGTTCAGGAACTTCATTGGGAATTTTTGCACGTCTTCTAACCTCTGTAGATACCATGCATCCTCAATTTCGTCAAACGCTGCTACTTCTTCGTCCCCAACTCGAACCCTCTTGACAGTGCATCCGGCACGTAGTGTATGGCCCCTTTCCGGTGTATTATTTCGAAATCCCATTGTTGCATCTGTAACCCCCATCTTGCTAACCTTCCGGAGAGATCTTTGAGGTTCCTGAGCCATTTCAGTGCCGTATGATCGGTGATTGCCGTGAACTGGTAGCCCTCCAGGTACGGTCGGAGCTTTTTAATGGCCCACAAGAACGCTAGACATTCTCGTTCCGAGGTGGTATAATTCCTCTCGGCAGAGGTCAGCACTCTACTTACGTAGACAATGGGATGCTCTCCATCCTCGAAATCCTGTGTCAACACTGCCCCAATAGCAAAGTTCGACGCGTCGCTTTGGACCGTGAACCTTCTCTCAAAATCTGGCCTCACTAGCACGGGGGCTTTCGTCAAAGCCACTTTCAAGCTCTCAAAGGCCTCGTGTTGCCCTTTTCCCCACTCCCAAGCTTGACTGTTGCGTAGCAGTTTTAGCAAGGGGATTTTTATCTCTGGGTCATTCTCGATAAACCTAGCGTACCATCCCACCATTCCCAAGAATCTTCGCAGTTGCTTCTTATTTTTGGGGGCTGGATACTCAATTACTGGCGCAATTCTTTCCGGGTTTGGTCGGAGTCCCTCTTGGTCCAGTAAATAGCCTAGATATCTTACTCTCGAACATCCAAATTCGCACTTATCCCGATTCACCGTTAGTCCCGCTTCCTGTAACTTCCTTAACACGATCTCCAGCCACTCCAGGTGTTCCTCCAACGTTTTTGACACGACGATTATATCGTCCACGTACCCAAAAATAAACGGCTCGAACTCAGGCCCAAATAATGCATCGATTAACCTTTGGAAGGTCATTGGAGCGTTCGTTAAACCAAAAGGCATTCTAGTGAAATGCCAGAGGCCCGACCCTGGCACTACAAAGGCCGTATACCTTCTACTCGAGGCCGCCATGGGAATTTGGAAATATGCTTGTCTTAAGTCAATTTTAGAGATGACTTTAGCTTTCCTCAACTTGTCCAGGATGGAATCTATACTTGGTATCGGGTACGCATCCTTCCTGGTACGCTTATTCAGATCCCGATAGTCAATGCAGAACCTGTTACTGCCATCGGGTTTCTTGATGATCACGGGAGCGCTGCACCAATCACTCGCCGATCTCTCGATGATTCCATGTTTGTACATTTTATCTACCTCCTCTTCGGCGACATTCTGCGAGGGCTATGCTTCACTGGCGACGTGCCTTCTGCTTCTATACTGTGCTCCGTTAGGTTGGTACTCCCGAACGTTTCAGGGGTGTCCTCTGGGAGCCATCTTTTTACCACCAACTCGAATCGTTGCTGTTCGCTCAGCGATAGCTCAGAAATGCCTGCGCATTCTGCATATAACTCGACTGCCTCGCCATCATCTCCATTATGGAACGGGTGCCACTCTCCCTTTGTAATCCTCCATAACGTTTGCTTCTTCATTAGCTCGATATCGAAGTCTCTACAGAAATCTTTCCCTAATATTATCTCGTAAACTGGGTTCTGGATGATTTTGAACGAGAGATCTCCGATTTTACCGTCCACCTCGAGCTTGATTTTAACGCAACCCAGGACTTTAGACAAGTCTCCTGTAATACTACGTACGTACGTGTTACTGTCTTGCCATCTATCTCGAACTGTTTCTGATATCTTTGGTCCTATCAACGATATCGTAGAACCTGAATCGTAAAGAACAGTATAACTACGTCATCCCAGCACCACTTTCATGAAGTTTCTGTTATCCGTTGCCGAGGCATCCACGGCCTCTTCATCCCCTCCTTCCAACCTATACTCGATAGGCGATGCTGTAGGTGGCGTCTTGACCGTATAAAGTACGGTCTCACCCTCCTCCTGGACTGTACGTGACGGCACGCCAGTCACGACACGTCCATAAGCCTGCAGCTCGGACGCCCCGGCCCGGGGTACCTCCGTGGAAACTCTTGTGGCCGTGGACATGCCGAAGTCCTGCGTAGTAACTCTACGCCATTTTTTATCTCCGCTAACATGGGATAGTCTTCTCTTTCATCAGACGCCCATTCGTTGTTGACTGATCTCTCGAGTGTAAGTGTGGCTGCTGCTTTCCGCTCTTCTACTCTCGACTTTCCTAGTTTCGAAAACTCCTTGCAGATAGGTGATGGGACATTTTCTGCTGCAAACATAGTTCGTGATTCCTCCGTTGTCACATTCCATGTTGCCTCTTTCACTTCGGACTTCGGAACCGCTGCTTGACCCACATGCAATGGAGATTACTTGTCGGGTCCATCAGTGTTGGCCGGTTGCGTTTCCTCTTCCTCTGAGTCACCCTCGGATAATATGGAATAGAGTGATTGTCTTTCACTCTCCCTTGATCGTCCTAGGTTCATTGCACCTCCTCCAAACTCCTTGGCTCGAGGTATCTGCGACAGAGATAGCTCTTCGTCTTCTGCCAAGTGTTCTGGTCTGTGCATTGTACTCCTACCTGGCCCCGTGGCCTGAAATTTTAAATAGTTGTTCGATTCGCCGAACAGCTGCCTCTGAGATGATATCGACTGGGGATGCTCTTCATCTTGTGCCGTCTGCCGTGCTGATACTTTAACTCCCGCTATTGGATTACGGACCACCATGGCCTGAAATGTTCGCTTCACACTCTCCATAGGTTGGTCCGCCTCCTCACGATTTAAATCAGCCGACGATCGCATTGGAGATGGTTGTGACTGGGGACACTTTTCATCTCGTACAATCTGTCGTACTGGTACTCTTCCCACCGGTATTGGAGTACGGACCACCATGGCCTGAAATGTTCGTTTCACACTCCCCATAGGTTGGTCCGCCTCCTCACCATTTAAATCAGCCGACGATTGCATTGGAGATGGTTGTGACTGGGGACACTTTTCATCTCGTACAATCTGTCGTACTGGTACTCTTCTCTCCGGTATTAGAGTACGGACCACCATGGCCTAAAATGTTCGCTTCACACTCCCCACAGGTTGGTCCGACTCCTCACCATTTAACTTAGCCGGCGACTGCACTTGAGATGCTTGCGACGGGGGACGCTTTTCATCTCGTACAGAGAGCCGAACTGGTACTCCACCAAACCTCACCGACCTTGGTGTCTGCGATTGGGATCGCTCCATCCTTTCGATGATTGGTTCTGCTACGCTATTTTGTTTCACTCCCGAGGACGCCCAAAACCTTGATGATTCCAACTGTGGTTGACTTTCCTTCAGGTTGGGCTGTTCTCTTATTATTTCCTCTTTTGCTATCTCATACTCGAACGAACGGTTTGGGTTTGGTTGCAACTGGGATTGCGTCACCTCCCTTACCTTTTGTTCTCTTTCTTTTACTTCTTCGCTATCCTCCGATGACCTAGCGCTACCCTCAGACGACCTCTCCTTCTTCCTCACACCCCCGATGATCTCGATTTTTCCCCTTTCATCCTCCATCGATTTCTCTGCTACTCCGTTAACTCGACCATCGGTACTGTTCTCGAGATTCAACAGTTGAGTTCCTAGCGTTGTGCAGGGGGCAGGGAACTGGGCTGCGCCCCTGCTCCACCGTTTCCCAACTCTCTGCGGTAAGTTACGCAGAATGCGTTGGTGCACGATGTGAGTGTTACTCCCAATCTACCACATATAACACAACTCAATGTGTTCTGACCCGTGGTCCGTGGTGTATCTTGTACTTTGCATTCCGACTTGCGGTGACCTAATTGATTGCATTTAAAACACCTTCTTTGTGGACATTCCGCCGCTCGGTGTCCCACTCCCCGGCACTCAAAACAAGGTCCATAGTAAGCTTGGGTGATCTGGTTTCCCTGAGTGAAATTACCTGTAGCTAGACCTCCCCTAACACCTACTACCTACTGCTCCAGTTACGTCTGAACTCGACTGAAAGCCTTCTGTTTGTCTGGATTGACCTCCACCCTGGTTTCTTTGGTTCCAGTTTGAATTGTTCTTTGACCAATTCTGATTCACGTTTCTATTATTATTCTGGTTTGACCAGTTTTGTTGGCGGTTATTACATCCTTGTATTGCTTGAGCATAACTCGTGAGCCTTTGATCTTGCGTTGCTATCTGTATTGCTGCAGACACCGGCGTCTCTCATACGGCTGCTACTTCTAAATTTCTCGCCTGCTCCTTTACCACTGGTTTCCGTTGTCTCGAGCTATCTTCCTCTACTGCTGCTACCTTGCTTGACTTAACCTCCTTCGATGCTGACACATACGCTGCTCCTTGAATTTTCATTTTTTCTTTGGGTGGTGGGGGTTCCCACCGCTCGTTTAATTCCTTGTGCCGTTCCCATTCTCGCCCGTAATGCTCGATGTCCTCCAGAGTTCTTAATCGTCTATCTTTCATATAATTTCTGTACTCCGGCCTTATTCTTTAACTATCAATTTAAAACATGATATGAAGTTCGTAATTTTCTCTCCTGGCCCCTGTGTTCGTTTGCGTAAGTCACTCTCTACATCTTTGTCATCAATTCTTCCCACATACTGATTTTTAAATGCTCTCTTAAATTCTCTCCGCGACGCGATATCTCGACGGATCGTTCTATACCATGTGCTTGCTGATTTAGTCAGCACGCATGGTAATGCTGCCAGTAGTTGTCTGTCAGACATAATTGCGCTCGATCTGCAGTCGTTGATTTGTTCAATGAACTCCTCTGCGCCTATCTCTCGAGGTGCTTCTACAACGTCTGCTATGGTGGCTATCTCTCGAGGTGCTTCTCTGTCGTCTACTCCGGTAGCTATTAACTCCTTGCCTCCGCGCTCGAGAAGTAATTCTGTCCCTGGGTGGACTCCTACTTCTCTGGCGCTGGCTTGAAATAGGTTCTGTTTGATTCCTCCTTACTCCCCCTCTCGATTCCATATCCTTTTTTAGAGCCCTATCTCTGTGATCGTTCTCCATTATTCTGTTATTCATACTGGTTTCTTGTGGTCCTCGCGGTTCTCTCTGTGATGCTCTCAACTCCCACCTTGAGTTAATTCTCCTGTCTCTCGACCTATTGTCCTCCTCCTCGTCCCAGAGCTCGAACTGGGAAGGTGGGGATAATCTGCGTCTCGGCCTTACTTGGTTCCCTTCTTCTTGTAGGTTAAGATTCCCATAAGCCGTCTCTAATTGCTCCAACAATGTGTTTGTGATCTGATATTTGGATGATATCTCTTTTCTCCTTGTTCCCGTTAAATTGTTTACGGTTAGGGTTCCCCCTGTTCTTACTTCATTTGAAATTCTGGTGGAAGTGCTATTTGTTGTGGTAGTGATTGACCGTGGCGCCGTTGTGGTTGTTGAGTTAGTTGCCGTAGTCGTTGATGACGTCGTTACTATCGCCGGTACTGTTACCGTACTCTGGTTGACTCCTCGGATCTCGAGAGGAGGTTCGCTGAGCGGACGCCTGGACAAACGGCGCATCCCACGGAGATCCAATCTCTAGTTAATTCAAATTGTTGATAATTATTTATTTAAATAACTCGAGATTGGATCTCCGTGGGTTGCGCCGTTTGTCCAGGCGTCCGCTCAGCGAACCTCCTCTCGAGATCCCAGGAGTCAACCAGAGGGTAATTGTCGAGTAATAAAGTGCAGTATTGGCCGAATAATAAAATAATTAATGAGTTGTATGTACAGAATCCATATCGGTTAAAATACGACATCATAACTCTTTAATAGCTATATTATAGATTTACGGTATTGAAAATGTTTACATTACTGGCCTCTTGACGTCTTTGATGAAAAACCCGAAGGAGAGAAGTGTCGCGTTCATAATCCACTGTCCAATAACTTCATTTTTACAATCCAAATGTTATAACTTCACTGTCCGATAACATTTTTTTACAATTTTGGATTTACATTTCTTTAAATTTCAAAACACGATAATTTCGGCACTTCGGAGATTAATTTTAAAAATATACACAATTATTAATTTTTTGTACAATTTAATTGTGAGTCAAAAAATATCACACCGCTGTACACCACTGTGATGGCCCAACTGGGGTTAGGTTAGGTAGCGCTTCACCCGAGAGCGGTTTATTTAAATAAATAATAAATAAATAAATGAAATAAAATATAATCAAATGTAATGTATGCGGATTGAAACAAGAATATTTTAATTGAGCACGACACTTTCTCTCTGTGTCTAATCCGGGCTTGAGACCAGCTACGGCCGCATTAAAAGTGTTTGAAATGAAAAATAACGAGAAGAATGAATAAAATGAATATCGCGAGAAAAACCCGCGTGTCCGTTAGCACGTTTGGACTCTGACTGATTTTACTCGTCGTCTACAAATTCACTGTAGCCCTGTTGAGCCCCTCTCCATTTTTTGTACATGCAGTCTATAGTGGTCTAGAGGCTGCATTCAGCCACATGTTGTTGTCGTTCGAACGACACGCTTTTCTTCCCGGAAAAGCACTTGAACTCGGACCCCCCAATATCGCATAGAACAAAGGTTCTTTGTTTTGGACTTACTTTCGTTTGCCGATTCTAAAATTGAATATTTGTGCTTGAGCCTGTTCGAGAATCGAGTGATTATATATATTTTGTATATTTTCTAAATGAATACGTATTATTTTATTTGAATATTTGCGCGCATAAATGGCAAATAACACGTGACGTATTATTATGTCACACATTACATTACAATACGCTGTGACATAATAATAGGTCACGTGTTATTCGCCATTCTTCTCATTATATTTCTTTTCAAACACTTTTAATGCGGCCGTAGCCGGTCTCAAGCCCGGATTAGACGTAGAGAGAAAGTAGAAGTGTCGTTGTTAATCAAAACATTAATTTATTTATTATTTATTTGAATAAACCGCTCTCGGGTCACGCGCTACCTAACCTAACCCGACCTGGGTCATCATAACCCAAGGAATGCGCGCACATTTCTGCGTGATCTCAGAATCGTTCTTTAATAGAGGGATAACTTGTAACTTAACTAGTTACATTTTTAGTGCTAACTTGTAGCTATTTATTTAATAAAAATAAGTTACTTCAGTATAACTGCTTGATAAAACTATATGCTTGTATAACGTGTGCTTAGAATAGGTATAGCACCTTATCACCCCGTATATGCCGAATTTAAAACATAGAAGCCTAAATCCAAGTCTCACTTCAAGAAAAAACATTTTCAATCTATATTAAATGTTTCAATAATAAACTCTCTCGATTTTTAAAGTAAATTTTTTCACTTCTACAAGTGTCTTTTCTACTCCGTTTAAAGAGAATTATTGGTATAGAAAATATAATTATTAGTCTTATTTTACAATAACTTTTCGTATTTGTATTCAAAATGCAGAAATAATCTAATCATGAATTATAAACGCAATCGGGCTGTACGAGATCATGACGAGACGATAGATTTGATAATATTTTCTTTGTTTCGAAAAAATTTCGATAGTCTCTCGGTACACAGAGAGAATTTTCTAATAAAAATTATAACGCAATTCAGTGTAAAAATTACCGTAAATAACTATAGAGCTGGGACAGTCCTACTTTCTGGCACTTTTTACTGATATTTTACTATAAAAATTACCTCATTGACTACAAATTTTACCGCACAGACCATAAATTTTACCGCACTGAATGGTAAAATTTGCCTGATATGAAAAAAAGAAGACAGCTGATAAAGGAAACAACTGAGCATGTACACATTTTAGGTTAACTCAAATATAAATGTGTATAAATGAACTTATTTAAGTATTAATGATACTGCTACATCAATTCGAAGAAAATCTAGATTTTTAAAAAATATTTAGTAAAAATTTTACCACAAATTTTGGGTTTCTCTAAGATTTGTACAGGGAACTTTTACTCTGCGGCAGACAAATTTTACCCTTCAGCACGGTAAAATTTATCGTAAATATCAATAAAAACTGCCGGAAAGTTAGAGTGTCCCAGCTTTATAGTCATTCACGGTAATTTTTACTGCGAATTTCGTCATAATTTTACCCTTCAGCACGGTAAAATTTATCGTAAATATCAATAAAAACTGCCGGAAAGTTAGAGTGTCCCAGCTTTATAGTCATTCACGGTAATTTTTACTGCGAATTTCGTCATAATTTTACCCTTCAGCACGGTAAAATATATCGTAAATATCAATAAAAAATGCCGGAAAGTTAGAGTGTCCCAGCTTTATAGTCATTCACGGTAATTTTTACTGCGAATTTCGTCATAATTTTTATTAAAAAATTCTCTCCGTGTAGTCTTTTTTTGGACTTGAGGCAAATTACCTCGTTTTAAAAAGACTTAGTTTTTGAGTTAACTCTTATCTATTTTGAGTTAACTCATTTTCTAAGTCTTGATAATCTTGATAGGAGAGTGTATGAGATGCGGGTTGCGAATTTTGATAAGGCTTTGAGAGGAGTTTTCTGGTGCCTAAAAATGAACCCCAGCAACTGCAGGTTTGGCTAGCGAGCCCATCTTATCGAGATATAGCCAATTTATCCCAAATACCCATGTTTTAGTGAAAAAATGGTACCTTTACTTCAGGTTATACCACCGCAAAATTTTACTCAGAAAAATTAATCCATACATAGGTAAAAGTAGTCAGAAAGAGATTTAATTTCCGCTATGTTTCGTATAAAAATATTAATTCTTGAAAAGTTATTAATTGTCAAAGAAAGTGATAATAAAAAATTGAAGATTTTAATTTTTTTTAAATCGCTGATTTTTCATGCATTTCTTATTACTTTCTTTGACAATTAATAATTTTGCAAGGGATTAATATTTTTATACGAAAAGAGCGGAAAGTAAAGCTCTTTCTGTATTTCTGACCCGCATCCCATACATCTGTGGAGACTAGCTTCTTCGCGCCCTATAGCTGTAGCGTTCAACCGCTAGGCGGCTACCAGTCCCTACACACTTATGGAGGCTCCTGCGTCTACCATACTAGTCAAATTGAATCGAAAATTTGATGATAACTTTTATGCATATATTTATACTTAAAAATCTTAAATGTATTTATAATGTATATAAATGCAGCATACTTTTAATAATATAAACATTAACAATTCAATAAATATTGATACAGATACTATTTTGGATTCGGCAGTGAATAACATATGCGAGAAGGACAGGTTCGTCTTCCGCGCATGTGCGCCGATGGGTGGTATATAGCTATATCTATATATATTACTATAGCGTCGTGTCGTGCGTCGTGCGTGCTGCATGTAAAAAGTTCTAGTTGATAAGTATTATTCTAGTTGATATTATTTAGTGTATTATGTGAAAATGACGGAACCTAAAAAAGTTTGGGATGCTAGAGTTTTACGTGGGTCCATAGTTAAATTTTTATTGTTAATTTATATTTAAAATAATTTAAAAACTAACAACTATAATTTTCAGAGTATTTTATTTACCCATAGACTTAATTAATTAAAATAAAAAATACAATTATGACGATTTATTCTTTATTGAATGTTTTTGTTTGAAATTGGAATCTCAAATTGCGCGCGCTTCTCCCGAACGCCGTAGCCAAGATGGCCGCTCAGTTGACTTCCCTACAGCTGCCGGATATAACCCGAATTTATTCAAGCTTTCGCTAATATCTCTTTTTTTAGTTCGATAACCGATATTTTAAATAATGTCATTTGAAAGAGGAGATTTTTTCCTACAAAACTGATATAATGACATTATTGGATAAATCAGATTTCATTCGTAATTAACTGATTCAATTTTGTCTGCCATAAGAGTCCATGTTAAAATTGCCAACTTTGAGCTCATATTTCTTGAGTTTTTGGCCGATAAGCGGTATAAATAAGGGCACCGTTAAATTGAGCGTATTCTAAACTTTAAAAAATGATATGTCCGAGTTCGAGACATTACGCGCAGGAGCCTCCTTAACCTAACCATTACTCGCGCTTTCCCGCAAGCGCACGGAAATCTCTTACAGCGGTATATAAGCCCGAATGCAAACCCCTTCCAGAGCATCTAAGGCAGGGTTCGTCTATATCGCCTTACTAATGAGTCCAGTAGACGAACCCGGGACGAAACGTATACAGAGAAGCCATCAAGCTTCTTTTTGAGCTCTATACACCTCTCCTTGTCAATGCCTTAAGAAATTTAAATTCAATGTAGTTATCCAAAACCTTGGTAAATACACTAATGAAATAATATTAAACCAAAGATCGTAGATCTCACATGTGATCTTGACTATTTAAGTCTCTTTTACTATTCACATTTTAGATACGAGGGTAGTTCAATAAGTCTTTAGAATAAAGTATAACAATTTTTTTTGGGTAAATTTTTTTTTATTTTTCAACATAATCTCCTTGGAGCTCTATACACTTGGTCAATCGCTTTTTAAGTTTTTTTAATCCTTCAGAAAAGTGCGTTTTCGGAAGTTCCTCAAAATAAGCACTTACAGAGGCAATGACGTCTTCGTTGTCCGTAAATCTCTGTCCACCGAGCCATTTTTTCAAGTTTGGAAATAAGAAAAAGTCACTGGGGGCTAAATCTGGTGAATACGGTGGGTGTTCGACCAATTCGAATTTTAGTTCTTCAATTTTAGCCATTGAAACGAAGCATGTGTGAACTCGGGCGTTGTCGTGATGAAAGAGAATTTTTTTCTCGCCAAATGTGGTCGTTTTTTTTAATTTCTTCTTTCAGCTGCTCTAATAATGATGCATAATACTCACCAGTAATTGTTTTACCCTTTTCCAAGTAGTCAATAAGTATAATTCCACGTGCATCCCAAAAAACTGTAGCCATAACCTTACCAGCTGACTTTACGGTCTTTGCCTTCTTTGGAGCTGGTTCGCCTGTGGAAATCCACTGTTTGGATTGTTCCTTTGTCTCAGGAATGTAGTGGTGTATCCATGTTTCATCCACAGTCACAAATCGACGAAAAAATTCCTCAGGATTCCGACTTATGCGCGCCAAAAGAGCCTCAGAGGCGACTACTCTATTGCGTTTATTCTCAGCTGACAGCAAACACGGCACCCATCTTGCCGATAGCTTTTTCATGCCTAATTTTTCATGTAGAATTGAAACAACTGCACCTATAGATATCCTTGTGGCCTCAGCTAACTCACGCACTTTTAATCTTCTATCCTTCAACACCATATCGTGGATTTTATTGATGATTTCGGGAGTAGTTGCTTCTACGGGCCTTCCTGAACGTGGTTCGTCACTTATTGATGTACGACCACGCTTAAATTCATTTACCCAGTTGTAAACCGTTGCTAAGGCAGGGGCAGATGTGCCATGAACTGAGTCCAATTCATTTTTTATCTCATATGGAGTTAAACCCTTTAAATGAAAATGTTTAATTACCGCTCTGAACTCGTTTTTTTCCATTTTTCTTAACAAGCAATTTTTTTTTTCAATTGGTTATAAAAACACGTAAACTCAGAAGATGTGGACTGTGACTGCACCATATATCTAGTCGGGAGTGGTGCTGACTGAAAACAGATGATTTGGAGCGATTCGCGCGCCATCTGTTGGTCATTCTAAAGACTTATTGAACTACCCTCGTACAAAGAAAGTTATATATCTATATTGATATTTCTATTTTTCCGATCAAAAATAAATAGTTAATATTTAATTGTTATCCTTTAGAACAAAGTTATCTTACTTGAGCTAATTTAACCATTCTTAAAAATTTTATTTTGGTAAATTTATTATGTTTATTAATATTTTACTAATATTTTAGTAAGTAGCTATATTTTTTCTCTTAAATTCGAAAAAAAACCGTGTAAAATGACAATGCTTTTTTATACGGAAAAAATTTGGTGAGCAGTAACTTTTACGATAACTTTGAATTACTTTTCAAGTAACGATAACTTAACTCTTTACATTTTTTCATGCAGTAACTATAACTTAACTAGTTCCTTTTTTAATGCAGTAACGATAACTTTAACTAGTTATTTTTAAAATAGTAATTTACCCAACACTGTCCATACGACATATTGTAGGCCTCCGTGGCTCAACTGGTTAAGGCGCATGACTTACCTAGCCGGTTGATACACATTCGGTCTCAAGAGCGCGGGTTCGATTCCCCGTTTGGTTGATTTTTGCGACCACAAATTCGCCACTTGTTGTTCCGCACTATTCGCTGAAGGAGATCGAACTTAAGGGGACGCCGGATATCTCTGTCCTTGTCTAATTGAGTTTTCATTCATAATTTTAAGAGAAATCATATTTTTCTTTAAATAATAGTTGTCCCCGCTTCGTTTTATAGTAATCTACATATATGTCCAAGCTGGGTTAATATGATTGTTTTGTTTTCGAGAAAACTTTGACACACTAAAAGGGCCAACTACGTGGAGATTAACCTTTACATACTAAGTTTGTCAAAGTTTTCTCGAAAACAAAACAATCATATGAAACCAGCTTGGACATATAATTAGGTTACTGTAAAACAAATTGGGGACAGCTATTATTTTGTCATTAAACAATTAACTTTGTAAATAAATAACGAAATACGTGTGTAGGATAGTAGGAATCTACTGTCGGTATTCGACGTCTCCTTAAGGAGGTTAGATAAATCTCCCGCGCGGGGCGAGAAAAAGAGTCCCCCCGCACCGCGCACCGACTCTGCTCTTACCGCGCACCTCCTCCCGCAACCAACAAGCTAGTGTTTTTATTTGCGTTTCCGATTAATACTCAGAATCGGTGTTCTCATTCGTTATAAAATTTCACGTTCACGATCTTTAATACTTTTCCAATATTTTGCTTAGTTTTTCATTTCTTTCTTATCACTTTTAAAAAATCACACTCTAAGTTTATTGTCAGTTTATAAGTTGCACTCATAAGAGCCCGTGTATAAAAGTTAAACTTTGAAGTCAATTATCTTTAAAACGGTAATGGTGATGCTTTCAAATTTTACATGCTATCGTAAACTTCATAGAAGAATGACATATTAAATTTTCAGGAACATCTTATTATTTTGACTTCACTATCGAACCTCCTTAAGCCCAATAATTAAGAATTAATAGAATACATCCTTATCCACAAAAAATTCTCTTATGGAAATCAATATTGTATGGAATCCATATACATCGATTTTCAATTGATTTCTATATGGATCTGTATTAGGATTTGGTATGGCAATTTTTTACGGATTCCATATAGATTTCTATATAGAATTCTTATAACTTTCCATACAGAATCCATTTAAATTGCTATTTAAATATATGCAAAAGAATAACATAGATTATGAAAAAGTATGTAATACATTTTTAACTTTCTTTCTTATATGAAAGAATATTATGCTTATATTTACGTACCAAAATCACTAAAAATTAAAATTTTTCCCCCATTTTTTACTTGTTTGCCCTTTCATAATAATTTCACTCTTTATTGCGAGAGCGCTCTTTTTCAGAGTAATTCGCTAAAATTCTTTAAAGGATTACTCTGCAAGAACAATTACTCTTTGCAAGAACGATTACTCTTTGCAAGAACGATTACTCAGAGTTATTCATTCAAATTCTTGAGAAAATCGCTCTTAGCAAGAGCGAATAGTTCAAGCTCCCACTCAGAGCGCTCGTAAGATGATCATTGTATGAATGCTCTCATTGAGAATGAACCCCTGCTCTTTTGCAAATTTTTATTACATTTTTTATATAGATACGAAATAATATTTCATTGGGAATACAACTCGTCTGTGCTTACAATAATAAGGAGTGTATCAAACGTTCTATTCACGAATTCGGATCTAAACAATAATAAACTAAAAAAGTTGATACTTTTAACGTCATGCATGAGGATTAAAAATAAGTAAAACACAAGAAAAAAATAGAAATTCAAAATCAGTGAATAATTGTTAGGTTTTAAGCATATATTTTTATTCAATGTAATTTGGATAATAATAATATCGAATTATCAGAATTTTGTTTGAAGTTCTGGTTTTATACATGAACAGTTTTTCCTGTCTACATTTATAAGACAACGTTTTTCTGTAGATACCGTATATCAGTATCCCCTATGGGGATGACGATCGCCAAACTCTGGCCAGTAGATGGTGCAGGTGGGATAAGACACCTACCAATCAGAGTGGAGCGATCACCGCTTTTGATTGGCTGGAGTTTTATATCCACGTCCATCGTGCTGCCCTCTGACACAAGTTTGCTAGGTCGCCATCCTCATAGAAGCATGAAACGCTTACGGAATTTATAAAAAAGAACTTAAAAATTATATAGTAATCAAAGAAAAACTGCGAAAAAACCTATTTAAAATTTAAAGAAAATACTAAAACTTTGTTTATCAGGAATCATAGAATTATGATTTTATAACATAAGGACAACAACAAAATTCAACTGATAAATTTTATTTTAACATAAAACCATTACACCTTAAAAACAATATTTTCAGAACAATTATTCGCTAAAACGCTATTCTTAAACAAAAGCACAAGGTACAAAAAACACGAATAAATTGTAAATTTACATTTACATCGATAAAGCAAAGAATTACGCAGGGGAATTGCGTATGTATACAAACATTATCACAAGGAATCACAACTTAATTCTAAGATGACTATGTATAAAGATATCCTCTGCATAGTGCAGTTTTATTATTAAACTTAAGCTTCAGTTATAGGTAACATTGTAATTACGTTATATAGTTCTGATACATAACGATAAGGATAGTTGTGTAAATAACGTATATTGTTCATATAGATTTAAGCAAAGCTCGTGAAAAATATTGAATTGTCGTTTTTTTACAAAACACATTATACTTCATATCGAACACATCGATTGCAAAAGCAATCATATGTACAGAAACAGACATCTTACAAAAACAATAAATAATTGATATTATAACGAAATTTATAAATTAATAAAAGAAAATTTACTTTGTACTTAAAATTTATTTTGTTGATGCTTTATTTAGATATTAAGTTTGAAATATAATTTTTTGCTCAAATAATACTAATTAAAATTTAAACAATTTACTTTATAAAAGTGTTTGAACATTAGAACAAATTTTGTCCTTAAAAGATTCTTAATGATTATGAAATACATTAATATCTGCACGTGAAGAGCATCTACGTTGTCATATTTCATTGTATATTTTATTATTTTTATTTAATTATCACAAGCTTCTCGCGTCACGTTGAGCATCTACGTTGTCATATTTCATTGTGTATTTTATTATTTTTATTTAATTATCACAAGCTTCTCGCGTCACGTTGAGCATCTACGTTGTCATATTTCATTGTATATTTTATTATTTTTATTTAATTATCACAAGCTTCTCGCTTCTATCGTTAATGCTCTATAAATATTTTGAAAAGTCAAGGCTATCTAGGCCATCTGTATGCATTTTAATGTTACCTCGCAATTTGATTTCGTAATTTTTAACAAGCTGTATTTATTATACTCGTTATTATTTTGTATATAAGAACCACTCACAGTAGTCTGTTTTTCTTACATTGCCTACTTAAAGTTATTTTAATCATCATTACTTTCTATAAAATTGCATTGTCTTATAACTAATTTTCATAAAATTTGCCTAAAAATTTATATTATTATAGTAAAAAGTTTAAATGAATTGCTAAGTGTGCAAAGATAAGTATAACAACCATATACTATCATCTATATTTCGATTTTTATTTAGGTTTAAAGACGACTGTTTTTAATCTTAGTCGTAAACTAGAGAGTCTTCACAATAACTTAATTATTGATATTACTTAAAATGAGATTGATTACTTGTATTATAATTATATATATATATATATATATATATATATATATATATATATATATATATATATATATATATATATATATATATATATATATATATTCAAAATTAATGGAAACTATTATGGACTTTACATAATGCTGCACATATATATAATCACATATAATTAACGAATTAAAATGTATCAATTAGATTTGTTCTACTTTTGATAATTCAAATTATTTAAATATTTTGAGATGGTCGGAGGACCTTTCTTATTATAATTTCTATATTGTTCTTAATTTTTGTGCTTACATTTTCACTATTTTTTGACTGGCTTCCATGTTTTGATATAGTAAAAAAATCATGATAATCATTAGCTCAAACCGAAATAAGTAATCATTTATTTATTCGACTTGAACTTTAACATCCTTTTAACCCTTTCAGACCTGAATCAAATGTGGCCATGATATACCACTTTATGAAGTATATTTTGACGTTTTATGGTCTAACTAAGAACTTTTAGTGGTTTGAAAAGAAAAATATTTTGTGACATATTCATGTATATCTATGTATATATTCATGTATATCTATATATACATTAATGTATAACTATGTATATATACATGTATACATGTATACCAGTGTATATATCCATTCTTAATACTGAAAGGATTAATAGCTAAATTAATCACGTGAATTTTTGGTATAAATATTGCATTGGAAAATCAACTTTGAGTATTGAAATATTTAATTTACTTGCATAACAGATAATTTTTTAATTCGATCAATTTTGTCCAAGAAGAATTTCTAATAGTATGAATATTTTAAATTGTTAAGGGGGAACTCCACTGATTTTTAAAAAATCTTCATTTTGTACAATAAAATTAAAATTGGGGTAACTTTCTTGTCATTTTTGAAGAATGCTGTAAAGATTTTGAGAATTTTACATTACAATTTTTTTACTAGTTATTGAAGAAAATACACATTTTTGTAATAAAAACAAGGGTTTTTAGAAAAATTCCTTGCGCATACAAATTTAACGAATTCTACTTTAAAAAATTCTAGAATATTTTCCAACTTAAAATGAACGAAAGTTAATTTTTTTAAAATTGTTTAAACTCAATTAATGGTCTGAAATAAATGAAACGTTTTTTGAACTTAAAAAGATATAAAGAACCACATTTTCAACACTTACAATTGACAAATAAAACATTTAATATCAAAATACCTCAAAACAAAATAGTAAGTTCTTTTCACAATACTTTAACCCGTATTTGCTGGAAGTTTAAAAAATATCCATGGTCATGGATTACGCAAGGAACATTTTGAAGTTAGAAAAGTAAGTTTCGAGAAAATCGCGTTTAAAGTTTTAATTTGGTATGCTATTCAATGTAAACTGTGTCACTTAATTGGTTATAACTTTGGTATAACAAAGAGTTTTGAAATCCAGTAGGTCTCAAAATGTTTATAAAACTAGAAGCATAAAAAATATGTAATAAATTTTTTTTCGATTTTTTGGTCAAATATCATGGAGTTTTCCACTTCCATTTTGTGGAAATATACATGATGATAGTTTTAATTTAAGGCTAATGTTTGTATTTTTATGTTTATTATTATTTGTAGTCGATTCATAAAGTCAACAATGGCACTGTTAATTTGTGATAAATGTTAGTTTAAATTGTATAATCACTTATACAAGTGTGCTCATTGATATTATTTTGAGATTTAGTCCTTGCTAAATTGGCCTACAATATATAATTGGTGTTCTCTTCTATCACTTATTTCTGAGGAAAGTTTAATTATATTTTTGACATTTCTAACTAAAAACTTTGCATCTTTAGTATATATAAGCATAGGAGATACAATGTTTTTACTTATGAATGCCATTATATCTACTTATTTTTTATTAATTTTTGTCTTTTGTATTAGTTACACTTAATTGATGTAATATATTTGTCATACATTCATTATTAGGGTCAAAATTATACAATTTGATTTGTAACAATATGAGACCTAAATGTTACGAAATTATATTAGTAAATAATTTCTTTATGTATTCATTATTATTTTAAAAATGTTTATAAATGATGAGATCGCACTGAACTTATTAAATCCAAATTTCCAACAAGTCTAAAACTTCAATATTATTAATAATAATTTAAAAATGAAATATTAAAAAAAAAATATTTTTAAATTATTATTAATAAAATTGAAGTTTTCATGATAATATTTTCCCTATAACAAATTTTTTTATATACAAAGCATCTCTTTTCAATACTAACTTATTTCTCTAAGGCATAAATACTATTGTACAATAGTACCCTTAACCAATGTTATTATTTTCTCAATTTATTTTAATAAATTAATTATTACTATAAGTTTTGAATGTTATTTAAAAGTAACATTAAACATTCTAGCGCTATTTAAAACTGCCATGATGTGTAAGACGCAGTCCATGGAGTTACAACAGACCATGTTGGAAATTGTGATAAAAATCCTTTAAATCGTAACGAACGTTGATTCTCACCATGTAGAAAGTGGCCAGCTAGAGCGATAGATATACTTGGACCTTTATGATCACTAGGCATCTGAAAAAGTAAATGATTTTAAATTACTACATTACTACAACTGAATTATTTAAATATACATAGGTACTAAAGAACTTACTTCTAAATGTAGAGAAAAATTCAGAGGCTCACAATCTTTGACACATGAATAGTATACAAAATAAGTCTCTCTATTATTCCATAACGGTCCTTTTAATGGGTTTTCATTCAATATATTCCATTTTTTTAAATATAGACCCTTATAAGGAGATAGCATGATACCAATGTGATCAGGACCTAAGATCATTACAGGTATTTTATGGTAAATTGTAGCTGTTTTTTTCAAAATAATTATTATTAATAATTGAATTAATTACCAGTTATATTAAACGATAAACTAAGTGAATTCCCTTTAATAGATTTCCCAATTAATTCTAAAGTAGTTGGAATGGTAATCAGTGGAGCAGGTCCTGGAATCCAACTGGTTTTCCTGTCACAAATTTTGAATTTTGAATACTTTTAGTAAACATAATTATATAAAAAATAATAACATTGTATACAACAGTACCCTTCTAAGTATGCACTAAAATAAAAACAAAATAATTACCATAGGAAAGTAGTTACTGGCAATAAATATGGCAAACCACAGTACAGTTCATTTTTACAATCTTCCACAGTTGGTACTGCAGCACCTACTTCAGGAACCATAGCTTCTACACTGTGTGGACTATTCATATCTAAATTAACTATCCAGTATCCAGTACCCGTATAGCGTAAAGAACCATCCATGTTATAATACTGCCTCTGAGTGTGCTAAACATTTTAAATAGATTAAAAATGCATTTATTGTTATTTAATATTTTTTTAACACACCCAGCCATAAAGTACGTACTTTTTCCCCGCCGAGCCGGGAAAAAAGCACTACATTAAATCCCTACCCGCACTCTAGTCCCCGCTGCGACGCGCATGTGCCCTCGCTTTCGGCTCGGGTACAAACAGCGCGTGGCGGCGAGAACCATAGACATGGGAAGTACTTCCTATGTCTATGGCGAGAACTAGTGTGAAGTTAGGAAATTAATATGTAGCACTATTTTCCCTCTTCGGCGGTGAACGAGTACGAACTTTTTGGTAGGTACGTTCAAAAATCGTATATTGCACGCGCGAATAAAGTGAGCCAACGATTGCCAGCGTGTGTGAAGCCCTCACTCAGCTCGGGCGCCAAACCACATGCAGGCATTTAATGGCTCATTTTAGTCCCTAGGTGCATAATATACTAGCATACAATACAAAGATTATTAATTTGAAAATGTGATAATACCGCAATCATAAATCTTTCTGGAGCTGGAGAAACAGGATCTCCACTGTATGGGAAACCAAGAGGTGTCAAAATTAAAATACCGGTTGCTATTAGAAATACTCCAATTAATACACTTATAACTCTTCCCGCATTTTTCACAAGCACGACGATGGGCATCTAGAAAATAAATTGTATTTATTAATAAAGTTATTATATCATTTAAGTACGGCAACATAATTCATTTAAGGTGGTTCTGTAGTAAAATTATTAAACAAAAATTTTGATCGATATTCTGCGATAGAAAAATTGTTTTAAAATCATCAGAATATTATTTCTTTTCATTTACAAAAGTGCAGTTTTCTCCATTTACGGTTTTCCAATGTTCAGCAAGTCTTATGCGCATAGGATTACAATTAATTAATCTGAAATTTTAAGGAGTATTCAACTTATTATTTCAACTTATTCACATTACAACCATAAACACCGATTTTTCAAAAAAAATTTATTAAGAAAGTGTTGCCCATGAATAGAGTTAAAAATGTCGTTTTATTAGGTTATTTTTACAATGAAAATTCAATATAATTTTATTTTTCTTTATAATTGTATTTTTAAAAATTTGGAGGTTACAGTTCTGTGGTACAGATGTTAGATATTAAATAATTTTTTTCAAATGCTATACTTGCATTCCTATGCGCAAGGACAGTTTTGAAAAGCATCAATTTTCATTGAAAAGTGCTAATTTTTCCTACATAACTATGGGTAAACTGTCTAAAAATTTATGAAAATTTACAAAAAACTTTCTTTTTAAGTAACAAATATAACCACCAATTTAAAAAAATGTTATCATGTAACTAGCAAATTTTTCAAAATTTACTAGAAGACCACATTAACTAATAAAAGAAAAATATTACATAACTTATTATAATTTTATCATACGTAATGCCTCTATATATGTATAATAAAGACAAGATACTTAAAAATATATTTTTTTAAATATATAATTATTTATTATGCATTGTTTTCAACTAGGCATTTGTATGGAATTTTTTTATGGATTGATTATAATTATACTACACTGTTTGTAAATTTTTCGAATATAGCAGTACTTATTGATGTTATATGAGTGTGATGTCATTTAAAGGAACTTATTTAAGGTATAACTTCTTTACATTTCAATTTTTTTTGAAAATTCGAAATATATGAAATGTCGGATTATCTTCTTTATCCAAGTCATAATACCACAACAAAAACATTTTTCATGCAAATAGCCAGTTATAAAATTTATAAAATATTAATGAATTAAATTTTTGCTCTGTAATTTGAGCTAACTAAGAAAAAGTGTATGCCTTAAAGCCATATAAAAAATTACATCCAGAAAATGTAGAAATATAAAAAAAATTTAAATTCGGTTTCTATGTAGTTAAGTACATCGTTATTTAAACACATACATACCAAAATAATAAGAAATATTAAATATAATTTAATAATGCTGAAAATATTAAAAAAAACATACAAAATAAATTAATAAGAAAATAAAATTAAATGTACATGAGAAATTACCGTAAAGCTGAGTAAGAGACAAAATAGAATTGACAACATATTAGCTATAACAACTTCAGAGTTGATACTAGCACCTGCTCTACCCATCAATGGAATAAACAGATAGAGAGCACCAATAGATAAATAAAACGATTGTATGTAAGGTATACTTAAAGTACCCATGAGATAACATAGCCATTTCCAATCTGCAAGTTTAACAAAGATATGCATATTTTTGTGATAATCATCAATGTCAAACTTGTGTTACATTACCTCTCCATTTATTGAAGAAATTTTGACGTATAATATTCCCAATTGAAAGAAACAGTACCCAATGCAAAGGTATAAATCCTGATCGAATATCCAGTAGAATACACAAAAACAAAACTGACATCCAAAACACGCTATAAGCGTCAAAGTATAACTGATATAGAATCCAAGAAGAACCGATATCCTATCAAACATTTAGTAATTCAATGAAACTTTAGTTACAGAATATTAATATGATATATACACATTATATACTTCTATAATTCGAAGTGAAATAATTTTGTGCATTTTTTGTATATAAACACATTAAAATACAAAATTTTATAAATATAAATAATTAGCTTCTAAAAATATGTTGCTTCTATTATTTTTAACTATAAACAATTTTAAAAATAATCTATTACAACGTAAAAACTAGATTCTATTAGATAATATAATGTATCAATTAGTTGATTATTCTATTTAACTGCAGTTCACAGACCTTTTTTTGCCGAGAACCCATGAAAAGGAAGAAAGTCATAGAAATAGCAACAGTTGGACAAACGTAAAGGAAAAATAACCATGCTGGTCGAGCATACCAACTCATCACTTTACCAAGTTTTGTAAAGAGCAGAGCAATTACAGTAACCGAGATCATCGATATAATCCAGGAGCATATCACAGTCACAATACATATCATCAATTGCTTAATATATGTCGTTTTTCTAATATCTAGAATATACAATGTTGACTGATTAATAATGGTAACACAAATTTAATTACACGTTTCAGTACATTACCTCTTCGTGTGCTGTGCATATTCAAATAAATAGAATACAATCCTATTCCCATGCCGGCTATATTAACAAATCTAGCCATATACTCAGGCCATCGTATTACAAATGCACCGAGAAAATCAAAAAATACAAGTGAACCTTCTGAACTCTGAAGACTTTCATCAGCTAAATAATGACCAGACACTATGCCAATTGAGAGGGCTAAAATATTATCACCAGTTCTCTGCAAAGAACCCAAAGGTATTTGATCAATAGAATCAAATTTCGTGTGATAAACATAGCCATTTGTTGACCAAGCAAAATCTAGTCCTGTAATAAAAAAAAAAATAATACATGATTATTATTGTAATTATGTCTTACAAAAATATATCAACTACGTTATATAATTATATTTATTAAATGAAACTCATCAAATTTTCATTAATGCTTAGAATGCAAACATTTTTGAAGATAAAATGATGGGAAATTTTTTCCTCATAGAGGAAGCTTTGTAATGGTAAAAAAAATGTTTTGTTTTGCTAAAAACATATTAGAAACATGTTTTCAGATACTGGTAATCAAAATACACTATTATACTGTGTGTGTGTGTGTGTGTGTGCGTGTGCGTGTGCGTGTGCGTGTGCGTGTGTGCGCGTGTGCGCGTGTGTGCGCGTGTGTGCGGGTGTGTGTTTGCGCGTGTGTGTGTGTGTGTGTGTGTGTTTGCGCGTGTGTGTGTGTGTGTGCGCGTGTGTGCGTGTGTGTGCGCGTGTGTGCGCGTGGTCTCAAATATAGCAACTTCTGCCATATGAAATACATGTATTTCCATAGTAACGGATGCCACATTTGAGATCCCTGAATTGTGGATCAACATTACTCTGAATATACACTGTGAAATTAATGTTTCGGGGGTCATTTTTTTTGTTTCTTTCTTTTTTAAGGAAGCCAGCTCAAAAATATTATGTTTTGTTTTTCAATGCATTTTTGTTTTTTAGCGGTTTTTTAATACCTTAGAATTAAAATAATTCATTGAGTGATAATTCATTTAAAAGAGCATAAAATTACCTATATTATACAACCCGAAATTTTTAATAAGCTATTTCCCTTATTTTGTTATTCACGAAATCGTCATTTTTTCAAAGTGGTATATCTGTGAAATATAAGAAGGAAAATTTTTGAAAAAAATTTAGATAATTAGACATATGGAAAAGAATATTCTGTAAAATTTTTGAGGCTTCATCTTTTTCTTTTGAAGGGAAAAAATTTTTTTTGTAAGAAAAATCGATTTTTAGTCAGCTGCGAATACTCGAGTAAATCGGCAGTATTTGATCTGAAACTTTCCAAAATGGTAGCTTTTTACTAGGTATCTCTTGACGGGTTCTTTGCCCAGATCATAACAACCTTTACATTTCAAGATATTTGAGGTTATGTATTTTTTGAAAATTTTTTTGTTCGCTTATATGTCGAGAATGGCACGGTCACTTCGTAACAAATAGGGCTCATTTATTTGGTTTCTTAATAAAGATTCGAAATTAAAATAGTATATTGTGTATCTAGGGCGCAAAGTGGGCTTTTTTAGACCGAGTGTGGAGATTGCAGTACGAGTCGAAGGCGAGTGCGTTTGCGAGCCGAAGACGAGTACTGCAACCACACGAGGTCAAAAAGCCCACTTTGCCCTTGGTGCACACCATATTTTTTGTAACGCATGTATTGAGTTTTGCATTTTTCTATATATATATATATATATATATATATATATATATATATATATATATATATATATATATATATATATATATATATATATATATATATATATATAATAGCAATTTTCGCCCGCCAGTCTAAAAAGTTGTCCTTTAGGCCCGCTTAATAGGTACAGAAAAACGCGAAAATCGTGCTTGTGTTACAATAAGAAATTTAAAGATTCATCGACTCGTTTTTTATTATAACAATTTTTTAATTTTTAGATTTTTAAGTTTTAGTTTTTCGAGTTTTTTGGTATGTTAGAAATATTATGATCAATTTAGTGTAAAATACATTAAAAAGCGCATAAAATGACCTATCTTTTACAACCGCAAATTTTGAATAGGCTCTTTCTCTTTTTTTGTTATACACGAAAAAAGTCATATTTAGTTTAAACGGTTATAACTCAGAAATCTATGATGGCAAATCGTTCACAAAATTTTCGATGATTAGGAATTCAGTGAATCTACATACTAATATCCTATTACATTTAATTTAAATATTTAAATAATTGTAATAAAATACGTACACAGAAAAAATTGCTGTGATAAGAATTATGACTTATCGTTTTGTAATTTTAGTAAAAAATTATCTTTTGTCAAACCATCAATGATAAAAATGCACACCGTTTTTGAGCTATTATTTAGAAAGAGATATTATTTAGAAATAGCAACTTAAAATTAATTTATTAGAACAAAGAATTTCATATTGGAACAATTAATTTAGTTTGAGAAAGCTAAGTGCCAATGAATTGGCAGTGGTTTTTTAATTGATAAAATAATGTAATTGTATGAGTAACGTTCAAAGTAATCTGACATTTACTCAAGAATAATACACATAGAGTAGAGTTTCCAATTACTGGCACGCTATCTGTATAAATATTTCATATGTGCATTAATTAATTAATTAATAGTTTTCATTAAAAACTATCTCTTAATTTACATAGTCCAGGCTGAATACTTTAACGTTCTAAAATTGAAATAAATAAAAGTTACTTATTTAATCCATTAAATTAAACATAACAGTAGTATAATAAATATTAATATAGTGCAGTATAGATTTTGTGGGTTCTTTCTAATGATTTGTTGCACAGTATCTTTACTGTTAAACTTTATAAAAATTAAAGTAAAATCTATGAATCTTACCAGAAACTTTACCAAAATCTCTGAATATACGGAAATCTGTTTCACCTGGTACAATACCACTTTGAAATATTTCTTGTGCTAACGATGAGGCATAAGGATATGGCACAGTTTTTGAATATACCTAAAAAAAATTAAGAACAATTTTTCCATCTTTCTCGCCTCTTGAACAATTTTAAAATAAAAAACTGTACCTCAAGAATCCATGGATTACCAGGACCAGCTTGAAATAGCAACTCACGTCCACCAGCACCACATGCTTCTAAATTAATAAATGCTCTAACTTCTTTTGCCCATGGATGTTGAGTTATGAATCCATGTGAAGCCTAAAATAATTTACTTGTATGTTATGTTTAAGAACTAGAATATTATATACCACCCGAATGGAAAAATTGAAAGGTATTATAACGCAAATCACCGTATGATTTTGATACATTTAAGGACGATACGGTAGACTTGTGTACGATGACGTACATGAATGTACGCTCGCGTACGTTTTGGGTACGGGTCGAACATTTTGTACAGCATTATACGGAAACGTACGCCAACGTACGCGAGCGTACGTGAACGTACGAAAACGCACGCGACCGTACAAAGAATTGCTGGAATATACTCATTCATACGAAAATGTACAGCTTTATACATTTTAGAGATGAAGCAACTTTTATTCATAAAATTTTATTGTAGGAAAGCATACGAAAAGATACTCGATTGTACGTATATGTACAGAAACTTACGTAAACGTACGTGAACGTACGCGAACGTACGCAATTGTACATATATATGCAGAAACATATGGAAGCATACGCGATTATACATGTATGTACACAATTGTGCAGAAAAGTAGTATTTATTTATTTTCTGATTTTATAGGTATAGAGGTACATACATGCAAGAGAATTTTGAATTAAATGTTTTATAAAAAATATTTATTTGTTTTGTAATTAAATCTTAATTCAGTTAACATATTTAGCAATCATTGCTTTGTTAAGGGAACTTATGAATAGATGGTTTTTTATTTTCATTAAAATACATGGTCGATGAATATCAGTACAAGATATAATATTTAAATCATTTGTTTGCGGTATTGTACAATGTTCTAAATGTTTAATACATACGTCAGTATTTTGAACCAGATAAGTGTCTTGGATGTCTATTTTATTAAAAAATATAAACACATTAATTGTACCATTATATTCTAATTTACAAATTTTTTATAGAAATAAAAAAAATGTAAAGAACAATCAAGTCAAGAACATTCTGATAAAATTTTGAATAAATACTTACAAACTATTCAAAACGATGGAAATAATAGTAATAAATCGTTAAACATTGAGGCAGATGATGATGAATTTGGTATGAGTTTGCTCGATTATGCACATTCATCAACATTTTTAAAGGAGATTACGAATAGAGGTGTAAATACTAATTAATTTTTCTAATACAAAAAATAAATCAGTCTAATACAAAAAATATTGAAATATCTAATAATAACAATTTTAATCAATTTACGATAAATAGCCTGTAGTCAGGAAAACTCCTCCGATACAGAAATCTTTGATAACTTCGGTACCCTCCAATGTAAAGAACAATATCCAAAATAAAAAACAAGATTAGAATCAGTCACATTCAAAATGTTTAGCTGCTATAAATGGATATAAGGTGCAAACGAGTTTCTTTCAAAAGAAATGCAAAGAAGCTGAAGCTGAAGCACAGCAGTAAAAAGCTAAATACGAGGACTTTGTCAAACAAACATCTGCACAATCAGGTAGACATTATAGAGAATTATTTTTATAATATAATATACATGTGTATGTGTATCTGTTGCTTTTTTAGATTCATCATTATTGACGTATTACGATAAACTATACACATATGATGGGCCTTTTGAAATTGATGAAGCATCAGAGACAATTAAACTTTTGAACATTGTAGAATGTAAAACGATAGCTTACAAAGATGCCTTTAAATTGTCCAAATCAATTAAGGTAATAAAAAAACTCATGTTTGGAATTTATGGCTATGAGGACCTGGTTACACATTGCCAAAAAGATGAACAGAATGGAAAATTTCAACCATTGTGCAAACAGAAGAGTAAAGCGGTAGAGAGTAGTAGAGCGAAAATTGTATAGATTTTTAAGATTGAATCGCTACAACGTGCAATTAATAAAATTCGAATTGCAGGAAATAAATAAATATTATCACAATGCAATTGCCTGCGCGAGATTGAAATATAAACGACAAAACGCAGCTGAAGCCTTAAAAGAACTTGAGGAATAAACTCAGCAAGCGAATCATTTATTGGAAAATTAAAGCTAAAAAAGTAATGTTTAAAAAATCTATCATTCCATATCTCTTAATTTTTTAAAAAGTTTGAAAATTTTTTGAGAGATTATTTGTCTTAGTTTTGTAGAATGTTTATGTAAAACCAAAGCATAACAATTATGTTCATGAATAGATTTAGAAATATAATTATTTATATGTTTGAGCACCAAGCTCTTTAAAAAAATATTATTATAGAATAATGTTTCTTTGTATATTTTTTGTAAACTTTAATTATTTATTTAAGATCGCAATCGTTACTATAAGGTTTGTAAGAATAAAAAAAGTAAGCAAAATATAAAAAGTTTTTTATTTTCTAATACAATAAATTTTATCAACGGAACTAACAAAGTTTATTGTACTGGTTTTTAAATAAGCATGATTATTTAACAATTGATTTTGTAATATTTCCGTAAAAAAGAACTAAAAACTGTAACTATAGGTTTCTGCACGTTTCCGTACATCTAGCTACATCCGCGTACGTTCGCGTACATTTGCGTACGTTGCCGTACAGTCTGATATCAATCTTTTTCTGCAAATGTACTCTAAGTGTAGGTTTCTGCATACTGCTGTACATCAATGTACATCCGCGTACGTTCTCGTACGTTCGCGCACGTTTCTGTACAATGCTGTAAAAATGTTCGAATCTCAACCAAAACGTTCGCGCACGTTTCTGTACAATGCTGTAAAAAATGTTCGAATCTCAACCAAAACGTACTTACTTGTAAAATGTTTTCTTCGGCACCATTAAATAGAAATATTATGTTATGCTTTAAGTATTTGGTACTTTGTGAAATTACTCTAAGGACTTCTAACATTACTGCACAACCTGCTGCATCATCGGAACCACCTTTGGAATAAAATTGTAAAATAGTATTACACGTTTCAACTAAGTTAGCACGTTAAGAGCTGTATAACCCATATATGGGTTGTAACTTTCTTTCCTGTGGTGCTATACGATCCCGCATATATGGGTCGTATATATATATATTACAAATTTTAGTATTTTCATTGCTATTAAAGCATAAAAATATAAATGTAGCAGTTTAACTGTCATATTTTCATTTGGTAAACTTTGTAGAACTAAAAAATGCTGGTTAATATAATGATTCAATTGTTTTAACTGTAATATACATTAATTAAAATAACAATAAAAAATTAACGTTAAAAATGTGATAGCACGGTGAGAAAGAAAATGCTTATACATTGTCAGCTCTTAACGTGGTAATAAAGAAATTGCTGTAGAAAAATTCTCACCAGGACTTTCAACAAAACTATCAAAATGACAATTAAGCAAAAGACTGTGTTTTGATGGTCGATATGGGCCAAGTCTGACTATTACATTTTGAACATTTTTATAAATATGAGTCATACCATCAAGAAACGTTAAAGAAAAACTTCCACTGTGCTTTGTTACATCAACTAAAATTTTGTGATTTGGATTTGTATTTTTTACAATACTGTTTATAGTGTTGGTCAAAAACTTGACAGCCAAAACTTCATTTTCGTAACTTCCAGCAACTCTAGGACCTAGGGAAGTTAAATTGTAAACATGACCTCTAGCTCTTTCAGCTACAAATCTTTCAGGATAAAATCTTTCTGTATCAATTAATTGAGGCTCTGGCAAAATTTTTTCCAAGACGATAACTGTCAAGGAAACTGATAAAATGAATGTAAGAGCGAATAATAAGTGCTGCGTTCCGCTTTGTGGGTCGCTCTTGGGCTTCAATATAACTCTGGATTTGAAAAATGGTTCCTCAGGTGGTCTTTGGGCCAGGTGATGCCGAAATCTAACTCCATCACTCTGGGAGGCAAAAGACAAAGAATTAAAAATTGCACCAATGGCACTCGTGTGACAGCACAAAAATAAAAAACTCACCATTTTTGCGTTTTTTTCAAGCGTAAATTTTTGTCGAACAAATTGAAGAAGGCACTTTTAACAATGAAAATGAAAAACTCCATTCGCTTGTGAGACTCAGCGATAAAGGCTCCGTTTCCGCTGCATACCTGCTCTGACTAGACGTGATTGTATGTCGACCGAGGTTTTAGGGTTATAAGTACAAGATTAAAGAGAGCACGTCGTTAAAAATGTCATGTCATTTTTCATATGCAAGAAACTTGCCAAAGTCTCTCACTCAGAATTAGAGAACTGTTTCCTTTCTGTATTTTTGTTGCTTTTGTTTTGATCGATCGGCGGCTCTAAGTTGCCGTTTTGTATATATGATACGATATACCGACTCGAACACCCGATTAAATAAGCAGTATGCGAGTATTGAGAGTGCAAAAAAGTGTGAAAGTTTAGCTGTAGTAGACAGAAAATTACGGACACGTATGCTTTTGTCGGTCGATATTAAAAGTGGTAATTATTTTAATTCATAGCTGACAGTCCGCACCTTTGATTATACGCCGATACACAATTTTTGATTATGTATTCGTATCATTATGCTGCACACTTAAATTATTATAACTGCCACCCGTTCTTTCGACATTATATTCTTGGATGAGAATAGGATACTCTGCTGTTTCTGCGCTAAAGCTTTTGATGTCTGCTGCAGCCGCTGCAGGCCTGTAGCAAAGTGCACTATGCAACTGCACAGACCGCATAAATTAAGGTATTGAATAACCAACAGAGGTGATACCTTTCAGATGGACGGCACTTTTCCGGACGGAACAATGGCGCAACCAATAATAATTTTGCAGAAGAGAAATTGCATCGTTACTATTGGCTCCTACGTAACTCCGCCATTATTCCGTTCGGGAAAAGTCATCCATCTGAAAGCACCCTAAGGGCTACCGGTACCGCAATGTCCGGAATAAAGCCGTCAATCGCGGCAAATTCAAAGTAGTATATGTATAGAGCTCAAAAAGAAGGTAACATAAATTTGAAGATTCACCAGTGCAAGATATTTTATTTTTCTTTATAAGCCAGAAATAAATTCAAATAGTTAAAGTGTACGAGTTAGTCCAGCTCCCCTAATTGTACGAAATTGTGTTCAGTTTTAATCGAAAAATCAATTTAATTCGTGCATCAACCGTGTAAAATAAACATATTTAGATAGAAATATAATTATAAAAATATGAACTGTGAAGTTGTACTGTATAGAAAATATTTGTTAACTTTTGCAGTAAGATAAAAATATAAAAATATAAATAAACATACATACATATAGTTTATTATATTTTTCCGCGTAAAAGAAGAACCAAGCACCAGTGTAGTGCGCTACATTGCTTTGTATATAACGTAATTGTTATTACTATATATATTTACTATATATACTTGAAATTACCATACTACACCGGAGTAAAATTAGTAGTCTTCCAATTCAGTAGACTTTGGTACTGTACTGAGCAGCACGTTTCTTGGATTTGGAATATTTGGATGTAAATCAGTGATCTTTATTTATTGCACCGGTGTGACTAAATTATTTACTTTATAATTTCATGCTTATTAATTCGTAAAAAGCATAAGAAAAACCTCTTCTCAAGATGTCTGTTGTGAAACTCACTTCAAATGATGAATATAAAAATTTTGTTAAGTATGTGAAACAACTTTTTTTAATTATAACCTATAATTATAAGTTATAATTGTTGCATATATTATAAGAAATAGCAATTCATTTCTTAATGGAATTTGTCAATCTTAAATACACTTTAATAAACTTATATGCATTGCTTCTTTGTCAATAAAGTATTACAATTTAAACGTTTAATAAAGGTTATGCAATAAAATATCATGTATCTAATTTATTATAAATTTAAACAACTATGTTTATAGGTCAGATGATTTATCTGTAGTTCATTTCTATGCATCATGGGCAGATCAGTGCACTCAAATGAATGAAGTACTTGAACAGATGACAAAATTGGATGATTATAAAAATGTTAAATTTGCTAACATTGTGGCTGAAGATTTTCCTGAAATTTCTATGAATTGTAATATTACAGCAGTGCCAACTACTTTATTATTTAATAATGAAAATATAGTTGCAAGAGTTGATGGTGCTAATCCTACAGAAGTTAGGGAACAAATTAAAAAGCAGTTATCAAATAAAAATGAGGCAACGTCAGAAACACTTGACGATAGACTGCAAAGGCTAATAGATCAAGCTCCTTGTATGCTATTTATGAAAGGTAATCAGGATACTCCTCGATGTGGATTTTCAAGAACAATTATTGGATTATTGGAAGAACATAACGCAAATTATGAAACATTTGACATTTTGGAAGACAATGAAGTAAGAGAAGGTCTTAAAAAATACAGTAATTGGCCAACGTATCCACAGCTTTATATTAAAGGTGAACTTATCGGAGGTTTAGACATAGTTAGAGAAATGAGTGAATCAGGAGAATTAGATAGTATGTTACCAAAACAATCGCCAAAAACAGAAAGTCCTGAAGATAGGCTTAAGAAATTAATAAATCAAGCTCCATGCATGCTATTTATGAAAGGAAATCATGACGTTCCACGTTGTGGATTTTCAAGAACAATAATAAGTCTGTTAGATCAACACAAAGCTGATTATCAAACATTTGACATTCTGGAAGACAATGATGTACGAGAAGGTCTTAAAAAATACAGTGATTGGCCAACGTATCCACAGCTTTATATTAAAGGTGAACTTATTGGCGGTTTAGACATAATTAGGGAAATGAGTGAATCAGGAGAATTAGATAGTATGTTACCAAAAAAGTAACTTGAATTAATGTGAATAATTAACCTACTTTGTCTAATTCTGCTATTTTAAGAAAGATATTAACATGTGTACTCAAAAAAAGAAAGTATACTTTATATTTATTGCTTCTTGTAAACATTAATTTTTTATATTTACAAGAAAAATGTATAATGTAAAGTTGAGTTTACCTACATTACTTTTAATCTTTATGAAATATTTGGTACCATAAATAAATTATAGTAAAATACATGTAATATTATTTTTCAATTATACCTTTTCTATTTTTAAAGATAAAAAAATTCAATTTTTATTTTATGCAAAATAATACATCTTAAAATTATATAGAAGAAGGTATTACTATTAATTTTTAATTATTAACAAAATATTTATTATAGCTTAATTTTTTACAAACTTATTTCATACTTGATTGTCTCTACAAATATTGTAGATAATTTTAACAACTTTAAACTACTACTTAAGTATTTATTTCTTTCTATTTCTTGAATTCTTTTGTGCATGTTTATCCTTTTTACTTCGAGACAAAATATTTTTGAATAAATTAGAATTCTGCATCTTTTTCCTGCAAAAAGATGATAAAATTTTCATTCTTAAGTTGACAAAAACATTTTATAGCACACTAACCTCAAAATGCCAACTTTATTGTCGATTTTGAGGTTGTTGTGCTATAAAATATCGTATGAGACTGTTGTGGGAGGTGTTTTTCTACCTTGCTCGATTTTCTCACTCGCTTCGCTCGTGCGAAAACCCTCGAGCAAGGTAGAAAACCATCTCCCACAACAGTGTCATAATATACTATTAATATACACTGTATAAAAACAACTATTTTTTTCAATTACCTTCGATTCAATACAGATCTCTTAAGGGGAACATATGCATAAGGGTCAGGTCTGCCCTTTTTCTTAACATCACCAAAAGCTTTTTTAGAACGGTATTCTTCACCAAATTCTGTTTCTTTCTTGCGTGCTTTTAATGGACGGTGAATACCAGAACCACCAGCTAAAATAGTTATAAATACCAGTTAATACTTTAAAAAAATATTTATTTTGTTTTGCAATATGTAACATTATTTTCCTACCTTGATATTTTGATGATAAGGATCGAGTGTCAGAAACTGCACTACCTGAACCGTCACTGAGTTTCCGTTTCCTTTGTAATGGACTACTTGATTTAGTTGATTTTATAGACTTTGTATCATCTTCATTAATTGGCATAAATTATCATGTTTAATAATGTAATTATTATTTTAATTTTTAAATATATAAACAATGTGTAATTTTCTTACCATCATCATTTTCTGAATCACTTCCCAAGAATGGTAGTTTATTCTTTTTCTTCTTTGTTTTTTCATCACCACTGTTATCATCACCATCATCAGCAATGATTAAACGTCCATCTGGAGCAGTTTTAAAGCCATGATCTTTAGCTTTTGGTTTGTCAACAGCAGTCTTAGCATTATTAGGTTTTGTTGCAGATATATTTTTAACAGCTGCTGGATCGATAAAATCAACAATATTATCTTCACTTTCCTGAATCCACGTTTTCTTTTTCGATTTGCGTTTATGTATTTTTGTTGACTCTTCATCATCAAGGTCATCAAAATCTTCATCACTATCAGCCAGTATTTCTTCCAAACTATTAAATAATTCATGTTAAGTATAAATTACAAATATTTAATTATATTTATACTAATATTCAAATATTAATACCTCTTAGGCTTTCTCTTAATGCTAAATTCTTCATCACTTTCATCATCAGCTCTTTTGTCTTTCTTTTGTTCTTTAAGTTTTTGTTTTCTAGTTTCTATCTTACGAATATTTTTCAGTCTTTTATGCATAATTTGATCAGAAACAGGTATCATACTCGTTATTATATCAGTACCAAATTTTCTTGTTAATTTAACCATTATATCGCGTACTTTTTGACGGAAGTGCCTTTTACAGTCATCTGCCATATTTGTTAATGCTTGAATCTGATTACAAATAGTAAAAAATGTAAACATGAATTAACAGTAGAAATTCTTGTACTTCTCCTCGTGTTAATTTTACTTACAATTTTCGGTAGTGTAGGACCTATCGTAGGTGTAGGTATTACTGAAAGGTATACTTTTATAAAAGAAAGTGCAGACAAAACAATTTCTCTAGTTGGTCCAGTAACGAGAGAGCATGCAAGTTCTAGTATATTTTGCACTGTATGAACGCCCAATGAACCTGAAACAGATATATTTCTAGTCATTAATATTATATCATATTATAAAAATATAAAATATGAAGAATTTACCATTATAGTGATAAGTTATTGAAGAAAGAGCAAGCAGTGATGCACTGCAGCAAATTGGAGCACCTGCAAGACCAGCTACTAGAATGTTAATGTATTCTTCAAAATCTTCTACTTTATCTATGAATTTTTCAGCTATAGTATTTAGTAGAGCATAAGACGAGGTTCTACATTTTTCGTTTAACTCTTTAATGCACATAACAGCTTCTGGTACAATTGCTTTCAGAAACTTTGTCTTTTCTAATTGCGGATGCTTTTCTACAAGATGAGTTATACATCGTATGCGTACCTGAAAGAAAAAGTAATAATAATAATGATATACTTCAAAAATTAAATATATTAAGTATGTAATAATAGGTTTTTACTTACACCTTTGCTCGTTTTTTGAACAGTAGACAGAGATTTCGTGATTACTTTTTGTATAGACTTACGATTATCGCGTACAAATTCTTGGCAAATTTCACTCTCACTAGCACATATTTCTTCTAAAAATCTGGAAATAATTTTTTTTTATTAAAATTATGTAAACTTTAATTACTTCATTTTATTTGGTTTTAACTAGCCTGTAAGCTTTCTTCTGTTCTTTCTGATGCTTTGTATCCGCAAAAAGAGGTACACACTTTTCATACAATATTTGCACTCTGTTGATATCAGTATATTGGCTTAAAATTCTTACTAAATCGAAAATACTTTCTTTAAAGAATTCTGTTTCATCTGGCTTAGATAAATTCTCTAATGCCTTATCAAATAATTCACCTATAAGCTCTTTGCTAGTCACTTTTAAATATACCTTCGAAACATTTGAAGAAATTTACTTATATATTATTAGGAGCAGTACTTATGTTTTGACAAAGTGATAATTTATAAATTTACCTTAATTGTTTCATAAGTAGCAAGTCTTTGCCCTTCTTCATCAGACCCTTGTGGTTTAACTGTATATAAATTAAACAAAACAGGTAAATAATTTTTTGCAAATCGAGTGAGTTCTTCAATGTCATCTTTGTTATTATTATCAGTAGATTTTTTAATTAATTTTCGTAATGAAGACATTACGGATAGTCGTAAATCTTTTTTTTCACTAATAGCCATTCCCAAAGTTCTAGCTATTTTCTGAAATACATTAAAATTATTAAAAACATTTTTTTTTATATTATGTAATGAAGATATTAATAATAAAACTTTTTTATACTTTAAAATTCTCTTTTATATCTGGTGCATTATTACAGAAACTGGGTAGAAGAGCCCAAATCTGTGAAGTTAGCAATTCATTACTATGAGCTGCAATTCCATCATTGTTTTCTTTTAAAACTTTGGATTTTTTCCTAATTTAGAAAATATTTAATTTTAAATTTTAATCGCTCTTTAATAATAGAATTTTGTATTAAATATATGTTATTACTTACTCGCAAGATTCTGCTAATGGAAGTAAATTTTCTATGAAGTAAGCGAGCGTTGAATGATTAGTACAATCTTTCAAAACTGGTAATAACCAACTTCTCTTTAAGTCAACTTCACCTCCAGGAGCCTATAAAATATTTGACATTGTATTGAATTCATATTTTTCTTCGAATATTAATGTTTAAAAAAAAATAAATCATATCTTATTGTATAACTATCAATCTTAACAAACCTGCAATGGAATAGCAGCCAAAATTACTTGTGGACCTAAAGACCTCACTGCTGCACCAACTGCAAATTCAATTTCTGTATTGTAAGAAAATTTATAAGAATCTCGAAGTTCAGCTAGTGCTACTAAAATCTCTACTAATTCTGCTTGACAAATGGGACCAATGATCTATTAAACATAAGATATCAAATTTTATAAGAAAACAATTAATTTTAATACTTAAATTTTCTGACAATTACCTTAAATACTGAAGCCAGAAGATGTAATACATGATGCCATGCAGAATTATATTGATATTTCATTCCTTGTTGAATAATGTGTATGATTTTGATTAATATTGGCTTGAATCTAAAACATGTTATTGAAATCTTAGTATGCAGATTAAGGGGATGTCGGGGCCAAATGCAGATTCCTATATCGTATTTTTCGTTATTTCAACTCAAGTTTTTGTTTTCACTAATGAGTTCAGCCACCTGATGTTTGAAATACCTTAAGGAACACCGTATGACTGCGATATTCAATCAAAATTAAAAATTGAACAAGAATAATGAAAAATACGAAAATGTCGGTAAGTACGCATCAGCATACTGGCGTGACATCCCCTTAAACTATAGTAATAGCAATGGCACATTTCAGTTTCTTACTTTTGTACTAATTCCTTATTTTCGCACAATGGACTAACACATGTTTCAAGAAGAGCTTTCAAAGTATGTGAGGCACCAGTAAGAACATCTGCTTTGTCTGAGAGCCACAATTCAGTACACTTTTCTATAATTCGGAAAATATTTGCTGCACAAAGTTCTGCAGAATGACTAAAAATTTTAAATAATTTTTATTACACGGCAATCATTTTATAACCTTCTGTATATCAGTTTAACGTATAAAAATGATACTTACAAAGCTAAATTACAGTATGCTTCTTGCATAACTGCAAGCCAGGCTAACGTAGGTTGTGTATCACCAGGAGCTGGTTGATAGTCAAAAAGTGCATTTATAATTTGTGCATTTAATTGCGATGGTAATATTGTTTCAGTTGGCTTTGATACAAATAAACCATGCAAAGTTTGAAGACAACAAGATGTCACCAAAACGTTATTCAAAGTCATAATGCTCAGCAATCCTTCACATAATGACTGTAATCATCAAAATATTAGTAAAGTTTAGGAGTTTGAAATTTTTTTTTGGTTTTTAAATAATTAAGGTGGCTTCAGCGGTGGATACAGCATCAAGCAGGAGCTCCATTGGAGGTTTCATGTGTTTTTAATTTTAGTTCAATTAGCTTATTTAAATTTCATTCTAAAGCAGTGTGATCTATTTCTGAACTTTTAAAACAAAAATGTATTATGCTAATACGTAAAAAAGAGCGTTATTTTGTTGACTTAGCTCTCAGTGTGCATGTACAGAAGCATGTTTTCAACGTTTATCCTCAATATCTCTTTTATTTGATCATTAGCACATAAATTTGATCACGTTATTAGATTTGCCGTGAAAAAATCTTTAATTATATATTAAATTTGTTAATAACTCATATTTTATAATATATTAAGAGACGACAAACAGCCCTTCCTATAAGGTTATGTGTTAAAAGTGATTTTTTCAAGCTTAGTTTTTTTGATAATTGGGTCGTTCACCCCAGATTTTCTTTATATATATCAAAAGCTTAATGTTCAAAGAACATTTTTGGAAAGTTTCAATAACGTCTATATTTTTATAAAAAATCGCTGAAGCCAACTTAAAATGTTTTCTATACTTCAAAATAAAAAATACCTTTACAGAAGACTTTGGAAGCAGGTGAGCAATATCTTTTAGTAAAGTTAGTATGTGCAATGTACTGGTCATTTGCCCTGGTTGACCTGCTGTTTCTAATTGGGCAAGACAGTGTTTAGCAACTTCAGGGGCTGCTGGATGAAATGAAGGAGAATTGTCATCCCTCATAATATCACTGTCTAAAATAAATTAAAAGAAAATTTTTGTAAAAGTATTACTTTTAGAACATTATAGCTGGTTAATTTTTAGATGGTCGCTTCTAACAGCAAATTGTAGACGAAATTGTTTTCATTTATATGAATATTTTGACAACGTTTTGGGTGTCTCTTACACCCTTCTTCAGGTCAAAGAATAATTAATTATATAATATGCTTGATTCTAGGTAACTAACAAACAAAGCGGTTGAAAATTCCGTTGGACGTATTCAGCCATCGAGTGTTGGTGCACGATCAGGTTGATTTTTTCCCACTCACAATGAGGCACTAACACTTTATAAAATAGCATGCTTTAATATTACACTTATTCACTATTGCTTAAAACCATGCTATTAAATGCTGAGAAATGATGTTAGTTTAACTCTATATTTGATTACGTCGTTACTGTTAATTTGAGTATAAATAGGAAAATAGGGTGTTATAGACAACTATTAAGTATACGGATTTTAGGCAATAAAATATTGTTTTCTAAAGGTTTTCTGTGTTAACTTGTAGACGTTCACTGAGATCTCTCTTGGTGCAGTTACAAATGCAGAATGGCAGAGCTTAGTTAAGAGAGAAGCTAAGATTTGAAAGTAAGAAGAAAATTCGCATTAATGTGACGAAATTTGTGTGTGTGTGTGTGTGTGTGTGTGTGTGTGTGTGTGTGTGTGTGTGTGTGCGTGTGTGTGTGTGTGTGTGTGTGTGTGTATACAAGGCGGGGACGAGAAACCGTCCGTTTAAAGACGTCCTTTGTTTTGCTCTTGGAGTCCTATTACAAACTCGAGATTTTATATTAGTGAAAAGTCAGGGTCCGTCTCGTGTACGGAGCACGTGGTTACTATCAAGACATCGATGAGTTTACATTGCTGTTTTACTATGTTTCATTTAAACATCTAAAATAATCTCAAAATAGTAGTTTAAATACTATAAAATATGTCATAATACAATAAAATATGTAAATTTAAATGCACCTGTCTAGTAGGCTAGAAGCGCTAGATGTATATAGTGTACAATTCAGTTTCCATTTTAAAGATTAAAAATTGTTATAATTCGTATTATTTCAACGAGACACGATACTGCACATATCTAGTAGGCCTCGAAGCGCTAGATCAACAGTAATCAGCAGCTCAACTGAATTAAGGATATTAGTTAAAATACTATAAAATAGGTTAAAGTAAAACCCTTTCGGAAATTTTCATATATAGTTTTTTTCTTTTTTTTTCAATTTTTAGACACTACATGAATCAGTGTAAACCCCTTTTTAAAAATTTTCCTTTTAATGAATTGATTGGATTTTTATTTTTAAATAATTATAAATATTAAGGCACATTATTTTAGGTGTTTAAATGAAACATAGCAACAGCAATGTAAACTTATCGATGTCTTGATAGTAACCACGTGCTCCGTACACGAAACGGACCCTGACTTTTCACTAATATAAAATCTCGAGTTTGTAATAGGACTCCAAGAGCAATACAAAGGACGTCTTTAAACGGACGGTTTCTCGTCCCCGCCTTGTATACACACACACATACACACACGCACGCACGCACACAAATTTCGTCACATCAATGCGAATTTTCTTCTCACTTTCAAATCTTAGCTTCTTTCTTAACTAAGCTCTGCCATTCTGCATTTGTAACTGCACCAAGAGAGATCTCAGTGACCGTCTACAAGTTAACGCAGAAAACCTTTAGAAAACAATATCTTAGTAGATTCCCAAGCCATATTCCTTAAAATCCGCATACTTAATAGTTGTTTATAACACCCTATTTTCCTATTTATACTCAAATTAACAGTAACGACGTAATCAAATATAGAGTTGCTATTTTATAAAGTGTTGGTGCCTCATTGTAAGTGGGAAAAAATCAACCTGACTGTGCACCGACACTCGATGGCTGAATACGTCCAACGTAATTTTCAACCGTATTGTGTGGGATGCAGCGAGCAGTCTAAATAAGTTACCTAGAATCAAACTTATTATATATATAATAATTATTATATATATAATAATATAATATATAATTAATTATATATTAAGAATAATAATATAATTAATTATTCTTTGACCTGAAGAAGGGTGTAAGAGACACCCAAAACGTTGTCAAAATATTCATATAAATGAAAACAATTTCGTCTACAATTTGCTGTTAGAAGCGATCATTTAAAATTTAGCAAAGTTAGACGTTAGAGTCATTTTTTAATTAGCGAATGTTTGTATAAATATCTTACATACATTCAAATAAGTAGCTGGTTAAGTTAAGTCATTATAACACTTACCTTTCAAGATGGAGCAAATAGCATGTTGTGATGCTTTTCTTACTTTTGGTTTTGAATGAACAGTAAAAGCTAGAATAGCATCTAAAATTTGCATTGTAGAAGAATTTGCCCATGCAGCATTTTCTTGAACTCTCAATAACACTGATAGACAACCTATACACTAAAAAATAATGATAATACATAAATATATAAGCAATAGTTACATTGTATAAAGAAAATATTATTCTTACATGGCGCAAAATGAGAAAATTTTCTTCAGATGCATATTTTGTTAATATTTGTACAAAAATCTGACTAGCTTGACCAAACTGTAACTTTAATACATTCTTTGGTACTGTTTTCATTCCCATGCCTAAAAGTGAAAGAATTGCAGAAATAGATTCTTCTGTATCAGCAGCTTCTAAAGTTGTCATCTTAAAACAATAAAATAAATTTGTTATAAACAATAATGTTTATTTAAAATCAATCAAAAAATTATATTTTAAAATGTTATATTATATTTTACTTACAAGAGCAGCATAATATTCTGTTGACGATTCTGTACCTCCATTTTGTTTAATAACATCAGTCACTGCAGCTAATACAGCAAGCATTTCTTTATGTATTGCTGAGTTGGATTGAAAATGGTTTAAAAATCTGTAAGTTAATAATAGTACATATACATTGTTATAAAAAATAAAAAAATCTTATAGGATTTATAGGAAAGAAATACTTAAATGAAATTTCAGATAGTAAATTAAAATAGACATAAAAGTAACAATGATTACCGGTTGAAAGATATATTAGAACAATTACTCCAATCACTAGCAAATGTATCGAATGTCTTGAATGTTGTTCCTCCAACAGAACTTTCTGTTTCATCTATTTCAATATTATCAACTGCTGGCTGAGTTCCTTGAATAGCATCATGTTTTCTTAAAACATCTGTCGTAAGACCTGTTGAACCTATTTTTAAAAAATAGAAAATTACTAAGGTTAAATAAAATGAAAGGTTTAAATTAAGAGCTATATAATTTAATTCACGTTCGCCTGATAATTTAATTATTTGAATTTGAATAAAGTATAAAACAAATCACGACCCTTAAAATAACTAATACTTGTGATTCTGATCTTACCAAGATTTTGTTGAAAAAAGCATGATCGTGCCTGATTTCGATATTTTTTCGTTTCGGGATTCGAACTAGAACTTTGCCCTTTTGTCCAGCGTTTAGCTTTTTTTCTACTACTTAAACGAGGACCTAATTTCCCCATCTTTTTCTTATGTTTCTTAAATAATGAATTACAGTTGTTTTATTAATACCGTGCGTGTAGAAGCACGTGTTGCGAACAGCAGCGGTGCATGTGTCAAAGTACCAACAAATATAATATAACCTAAAAAATATTCGTTCTCGTCATCGACACATACTATATATGTATACAGCGAATATAGTCTATATATATGTGGCAACGAATTCGTTGTCATGATAACAACATAAGTCCACTTCTTTTATAAATTGAGTTTAGAGCGTTTTTGACAGCTAGTTATATTCTTTAATATCTTAAAAGCATAGATCAATACCACTTTTTATGTTATATATTAGACAGCTATAATATTATTTATTAGACCGCCGTGTACTGTATTATGTAAATAGCATTTTATATATTATTACACTTTTATTGAATTTTAATAATCTTACATTTAAAGTAAAAAAGAAAGTTTTAATTAATATGAACTTTATTAAAATGCAAAATAAGTATAACATTTATATTACAATATTTTTGGTGATAACATGATTTATAATTATTTATAAATATCTTTTAGATCGCATTTCATACGTTTATATATTCTTATTTTTAGTATCACGTTTTCATTTTTTGTAAAATTTGTAATTTTTCTAAATTATTCCAAAATAGAAGTATAAGTATTTTTATTTGTACACATTTTGCGTAAAAGATTTATAAATTGTGTACTTTTCTTCTCAATAACAACATAAATTCTTCAGAAACATTTCAAGTATTTATATTTCATGCATTCTTTATGAATAAGACACGAACAACAATAATTACAAAATAATTACTTCAGTGATATTTATACCTTTACACAATAATAATAAAACTTTTTCTAAACATGTTAAAGAAATGGTACTAACTATTAGTTTTAAATTTATTATCAAAATCATTATTAAGTTTCACTAATTGTGCTGATCAAAGTACTCTTTTCTGTAGTAAAAAAAAAAACTATACTTGAAAAATATCTGATTCGAATAATTTGAATTTACTTTTAAATCATTTGAATCAGATGTATTCCACCTCGAGTGTACATATGTATAATGAAACTTCTGAAAAGAGTTAATTTCTATACCAAAACTTATAAAATAGATTTAACTACTATATTATAAATACAGAAAATCATTTTCTTCCGCCTTCATACCCAGGAAAGAGTAGTATTAAAATCATTGCTAGTTCCTTATTAATAGAAAACTTGAGATCTTTTTTCAATGCAAATCGACAAGTTGGACAAAAATTTACACCTGCTGTAAAACTCTTTTTAAGGCAGCTTTGACAAATATTGTGAGCACAAGGAGTAGTCACTGGTTTAAAAACCAATTCTTGACAACAGACACACTGTAATCTAAAAATGCAGAAAAATTAGTTTTTATATTAATAAATAGAAACGTTGTTGAATTTTATGGATATTGCATAATTTTACTTACGATTTGGAAACTTGGTTTAGGAAAGAAATTTTTCCACTTGATAAGTACGACTTGCATCCTTGCCATAATTTAGAATTCACAACATCTTTATCAATCAATTCTGATACATTGCTATCAAGATGATATGGCTCAACTTTTTGTTTTTTCCTTGGTTGTTTTTCTTTGAAATTATTGATATTATTTTTTATATTGATCTTTTTATTCAACTTCTCTAGAGATTTTGTTTCATAGTCATCAGGATACTGCATTTTTAAGCCAAGTTCAACAATTCTTATTTTACCTTCTGGAGTCCACGGAGGAGGTAATGGATCATCTCTGCGTAGTACATAGCGCCATAATCGAAAGCCATCCTCATTAAGCTCAGGGTAATACTTTACAACCTTGTAGAGACCATCATATCTATTGCATCAGCAAAATATAATAATTATTAAATGTTTTAAATAATAGTTTGATATTTATTAAGTTTGACAATTGTACGTAAAAATACAACTATATATTAATTGATTGTACCGATTGCCTTCATTTGGAGCATAATTACTATATTTGGAAAGTTTGTAATTTCTGATGACTCTAACAGGTATACCAGCTCTCCAATCAGTTGCTACAGATCCTTTATCATTAAATTTTGCTTTGCAATTTAAAGCTAATGCTTTATTTGCACGAGTTAATGTTTGATGTGAACTTTGTTTATTTCCTAAAAAGCAAAAGATTTAAATTTTCTTTTTAATGAGCCATAGTTATTATTATGAATAAAAAATTACCTGATAGATCTCTTCCCCCAGAACCAGTATAAATGAATTCAATTCCATTGTCTATATCTCCATATCCACCAGAAAGAATTATTGAATAAGCACAATCATTTTCTCGACCATGAATACCAGCTACTGGAGGTATGTGTACTCCAGCTTCAGATACCTGGAGGAAAATTGATTTATATATAATAATTAAAAAAATTAATATAAAATCAATTTTTCCTAAGTTGCATCATACTTGTTTTCTACTCCACCAGCATGAACCAACTTCAATACCAGGTATTGGTCCTCTGTGATTTTTACGAACAATTATTGAACAATGTTTAGTTCTACCTATGCAAGTCATTTCTCTACCCCAGTTTCTCGTAGTTCTTCCATTTTTTACAATATTTTTACTATTTCTTTTCATTATTTTTTCACCCACCTATATTAAATTCCATTAAAGTTTTAGAACATTTTTGAAATTTTACTAGATCAATAAAATTAAGTAAAAAATGTATACCTTCACTATTTCATTTTCATCATTTTTACATTTTGGACAATACCAATCATCTTCAGGTACTTTTAACAGTGGAGGATTAAAGCAGCCTATATGATATTCATCTTCACATTCATCACAGAGTATGATTTCATGTGGATCGTCTTTTCCACCACAAATTTTACATCCACATTCTTTACATTTCACATCAGATTTATCAAAACATTTAAAACATTCTGGAGCAACGATTCTTCTAATTTTACTAATAAAAAGAGAATCTTCTTTATTTCTACTTTCTAGAAGCTTTGGTTTTTCAATTGCATAAATTTTGTTCTTTAAAACTACACTATGATTAATAAGTGATTCTGCACTGCTATAAAATAAAAGTTATTGTAAATATTTATCACACGTATTTTTGCAACAGGCAAATTTAAAATTTTAAAATACAAACTCACTTTCCTATGTACAAAGTACCAAATAATGTACACCTATTTCTTTTCCTAGAAATTCTTTTGATTTCAAAGTCATACCAATGACCAACTTCTGATGGACTGTCTAAATTGTGATTAATCATTACTTTTTGACCAATGGTCAATTCCTTTTTTGGTATTACATGCCGTGCTCGAGGTCTAATTGATTGTTCAATTGTTTGAAAAGGTTGAGCATACTCTACAAGATCCCATTTGACAAAATAAATTAATTTCTTATCTTCACAACATATTCTGGTTATGGTTGCTTCAAACCATGCACCATATTTCAAATCAATACAATCAACAGCATCACCAACAATATAATAATCACTTTTAGCATCTATTAAATTTATATTTTCTTCCTTTTTTTCTTCTTCATGTTTAATATCATTTTCATTCCTATCCACTTTTAATAATTCAAAATTGTCTAGTACAGTGATATCAGACTTAATCATAAGTTGTATCACATCATTTACATTTATTTTATAATCATACAGAGTATTTTCTGCTTCTAAATGTTTACCACTAAAGTAAAGTTTTTGTGATTCTGGTTTTACTGCTAGTTTTGTCTCAATTTCTTTCTATTGTATGAATTTAGTTAAAATAACAAAAAATTATAAAGGTGCATTTAAAACATTATTATGAAAATGTTTACAGGTATCAGTACCTTCAGCTTTGTTATTTTTGATTTCTTAGAAATTTTGAGTTTTAGCTCTTCAGAATTGATACAATTTCGTATTCTTATGTACATTTTTTAAATTTCCATGGCGCATAATAGATATGTGACCTATAAAAAAGAAATATATTTCATAGTATTCATAGGTATGAAATATAAGAAACAGGTTAGGGACTATCGTTACTGAAATAATTTAGTATCTGTTGATGCATTGGTATATAAAATAAATTAAATATGTTACATTATCAAAAATAAAAAATAATACAGTAGTTATTAAATATATAAATAATAATTATTATAATACTAGTAATAAATAACTGTAGAATTAATATATCGTTCTGTAACATCAATAGCCATATATATTATCTTATGATACAATTTTGATTATTATAATATACAGAAATCATCATACATTGTCAAAATAGACTTTTATCTTGCATAGTACCAGCTATTAATCTGAGCTGAGATGTTTATCTTAAAAAGAGAATTAACACTCAAACATCTGTCGTTCAATAGGTTATAACCTTTCTTGTAATTGTAATAATAAAATTTGTTTAAGATTTAAACTTTTTCTTTATAGGTGAAATTGAAAATTTACCTCTAAACTTGTTTTGGGTTCCTTAATGGCTTATTAATAATCGAAAATTGTTTTGTTTGTCTCCCACACCATCAGCATCACATGTCGTGTTCGCTCATGCGAGCCATAATTTCGAGATCAAAACATGCAATGACATTCGTTAAAATTATCAATTACATATCTGTAACGAATTTAATTAAACAGTCGATAACATGATTTTAATACATAAAAATGCAACAATAAAGTAAAGAATATTGTATATAATACTTTATAATATATAGGTAGTCCTTTTATTTCAACACATAATTGACATTCATTGTTAACAGATATGTGAGGTAGGTATATGGACAAATATAGACTTTTGCAGTTTGCACACGCGCACTTGAACGACTTCGTTTTGCGCGCCGTTTAAAGATAAAGGTTTTTAATCAATATAAAAATTTTAATTCAATTTATTTTGAAAGTTCAATAGTTTGTATACACCGATTTCGAGGTTAGACAGCCAAAATTATTAAAACTAATTTTATAATTTTTTTTTAATTTCAAGTGCATTAATTACATTATTAACTTCACGAATAAAAATACAATTATTATAACTATATAATGTTTTATTAATATATGCATATTTGTATGTACAAGTTAAATATAAACAATAATATTTCAATATAGAAAATAATAAATTCTGTAATTATGATTAATAATGTTCATGAATGACACAACTATTTTCTTACAAAAAGTTTTGTAATAAGAAATAACATTTTCGAATCTCAAACATGATTTTTTTTGTAGTAAATATTACATTTATACGAACGCATGAGAATTTTTCGAATATAACATTTGAACTGTAGTTACAAATTCCAGTCTGTGATTTGATCAATTAAATGTTGAGTGCTTTGCTGTAAATAAAAAATCAATACATTTAAGTAGTAAATATATTTAAAATATATCGTGATTATTATGCATACGTAACACAAATTGGTATATTTACGTTTTCATGTAAACTTTCGTCAAAAATATCCAAGTTCTGCTCCTCAACTATTGTTTTAGTTATTGTAAGTTCATTTTCCACTTTCGATATTTGGTACCATAGGTGCTTATTCAAATGTTCGCGAATTTCCTGGCTTGCAGTAGGTAATGAAAGTGCTGCATTATACAAATGATTATAAGCTTCGTTTAAAAGATGTCTATGCTTTGATTTCATTTCCGTTGTCGCATAAAAAGTGAATGTAAAGCTTTTTGATAATTCCTCAGCAGCAGAAAGGTAAATCTATAGAAAATATTAATTGAAAAGAAGATACATAACTGATTTATATTACGGTTATTATTACGATTTTTATGGTACTTACTTTTCCCTTCAGCCATGATGCCATAACGCATTCCATTGTGTTTAGACAAGTCAAAGCCTGTTCGTATTCTCCTTTATCTGCTAGCGACTGGGAAGTACTGAGTAAATTTTGTTTTTGATCTTCGTTCATCCTTAAATTTCACCTTATATAAATGAAGTATATTTCCGTTTTTAGCTAGTACAACTCGAGTCAATAGCTCGCGCTTGAGCACGATTTTATGGAATATACAGCGAGCTATTTAATGTTTTATCGTCTTGAATTTACGTAAACATAATTATTTCTATTTTCTTGGCTCAAACAATTAGACGGATTATGGTAAAAAATGTACAAAATGGATAAACTTTTCAGTCAATTATATGAAAAAAGCAAATATAACCGAATGAAAATGAGGCGAGCCGTTGAAATACAGCAGCATGGAGTGCATCCGGAGTCGCTCCGCTATATATGGGCTCTTTGGATGCTCGCTGGCCGGCTGCTCAACGTGATATACATCTAATACCTTATAACTGTGTTGGAGGTCGGGGTTTACTTATACCTTGTACCGCACCAAGCTGCGCCCGATGGGTTCAAAGAATGAAAAACTGACCTGCGGTCCGTCGACTACTGACTATACGTAAACAACGTGCACAGTAACGTGCAGCTGTAGGTATAGCGGTGTCTAAAATGTACTCTTTGACATTTGTGGAGTTTATAGTTGCTAGAAGATCTCCGAATCCTTTCGAGTCGAAATACGCATTAATATTTATTGTCTTCCTTAAAATTTAATAGAACCCTTTTCATTAAAGGATTATAAAACCTTATGAGTTAATCGCTTATTAAAGATAACTTTTAAGTAACTTTTAAATGTAATTTTTAAAACAAAATCTAAGATATTTTAACTGAAATTTTTAATAAAAATTAAAATAATTTTATTTTTCTTCGTTTTTTTTATTAAAGAAAAAAAATAACATTTTGTAATGTGCAAATGATAATTGAGGGCTCGGGTTGGATAACTCGAGAAGCACTCAGAATGGGTAAAAGGTATTAAGGTGTAAACAAAAATCTACCCAAGTTAAAAATAAAAAGTATACATTCTCATTATAGTCCAGTGGAATTAGCATTTTACTCAACATCAAACGGTACCCCGAATTTTATTGCAGGATCTTATAGAAAACATGTCTAAAAATATATTCCGTATGTGTGCCACTCCTAATATTTTGACTGGAGCCCGTGAAAAATCGGCAAAGTGGGCCAAAACAGGTTTTTGGCCTCTAGCAGCGAACACGAAGCTCGAATTGAAAAAGTTCAATATGAAAGTTGTAGGAATTAGAAATATCTACAAAATGAACACTGTCAACAGTGTCACGTTAATTTTCGTAAGATTGTTAATTAACAAAAGCTAAAATCTGTCAAAAAACGTATTTTTTTCAATTATTTTTAATTCAGAGAGAAACAATCCTTGGGCTTTGAAATTTTGGTATAATACATTTATGATGCTAAAAATGAATAAATTTTTAACCCAAAATATTCTATTGCTATTGCATAATTCAGTTTGCAACTACAAAAGACGTCTTCGTAGATTCTAATTTCTACAAAGTTCGGGCCGTGCCAATCAGTGTTTGAGGTATCATATTCTTCTTAAAGACGTATACTATTATAAACAATTTGAATCTAAGCGATTTTTAAATCTAAAACTTAGAAAAACTGGTGTCCAAAAAACGGGCCTAAAAATTATGACGATAACTTTTGCTTTTAACTTCTCGGTGTATTGGCGTATAGATAGTCAAGCTGGTATTTTCTACGAAATTTAAAAAAAGTTTTTTACTTGACAACCTTCCTGGAACGAGATAGCCTATTTTTTGTTGACAATTTGCTTGTTTATTAGATTTGATGTAATTAAGTCAATATTAATCATATTGCGCGTATATAGACTTCAACGTAACGAAGAATCACGTAAGACAAACAAAGAAACTCAAGATTGTAAAATTGCCCTTAAAAGGCGTAAAGTAAAAGAATAATTTACATATTATTATGTGAATTATTGTTTAAAATCTTAAATCATGTTTTCTTGCAGAATAATGTTGAAAATACCTTTATTGCATCGTTCCGTTAAAGTGCATATAGGCGGAATTATGATTAATATCGACTTAATTACAAAAAATCTAATAAACAAGTAAATTGGTAACGAACTTTGATTCTAAAAATTGATGCCATATTCGTAAATATCTCGATGAACTGCGCCAAATTAACAAAAAGGGCTGCCAATTAATTGGCACTTGGCTTTCTGAAACTAAATTAATTGCTCGAGTATGAAATTCTTTGTTATTGTAAATTAATTTTAAATTGCAATATCTTTCCGAAATGTAACCGTTTAAACTAAAAATTACGTTTTCGTTTATAAAAAAAGAAGGGAAAGAGCCTATCTAAAATTTTCGGTTGTAAAAGATAGGTAATTTTTGCTCTCTTTAATGCATTTACACCAAATTAATCGTAATATTTCGAGCATGTCAAAAAACCCGAAAATTTAAAACTCAAAAATTGAATAATCGAAAAGTTGTTATAAAACAAAAACAAGTCAATGAATCTTCAAAATTTTTCTGAATTTTGAATCTTTATTTAAAAATGAACAAAATGAGCCTTGTTTGGTAAAAAATTACCGCGTCGTTCTCGAGATATAAGCGATCAAATATCGAATTTAAAAAAACACGTAACCTCAATAACTCAGAAAATAAAACATCTGAAAAATCACACAGGTCATGAGATAGTAAATAGTTACGTTTTTGTAAAATTTTAGATAAAATGCTTCCGAGTTACTTCAGTTATCGTGGGAGAAAGAAAATGTATTTTTTTTACAATTTTCTTCTTCTCGTCAAAAGAAAAGGTCAAGATTCAAAACTTTTATTAATCATTCTTCTCCGCTATCCTAATCATCTCAAATTTTTTCAAAAATTTTCTGTCATACGTTTCCGGGATATAATCGTTTAAACAGAAAATTATGTTTTCGTGTATAACAAAAGAAGGGAAATAGCTTAATAGATAATGATCTTATCGAAACTTTCAAGTCGGAAAAATTAAATAATTTTATGCTCTTTCTAATACCTTTTCGCTGGATCGCTGATATTTCTAATGTACCAAAACACTCAAAAAACTAAAACCCAAAAATTTAAAAACCGATATAAAAACTAAAAAACATCGAATAACAAATAAAAATATTTTTGTGCCGCCTTCCTTTAAGAAGAATACAAGAAATGAGGCACACGTACACACACAATCTCACATACACACACATACACGAAACGCGCACACACCCACATACATACACCTACACGCACGTACGCACGCACACACGCACGTACGCTTTCACACACATACATACGGATATGTTCTAAAAATAGTGTATTTTGATTCCAAATGGCCCAATTTAGTTTTTATTTAAGTTATGAAAATCTCGTCTTTTGATAATGATTGATGGATAAAATGAGATAAGAAAACAATTTAAATGTATTCAACAGTTTATGTGCTACCTATACTATTATATATTTTCTCATGCACAAGCCACTTTTTAAAGTTAGGAAAATTAGTTACGAGAAAAACTCGTTTAAAGATTCAATTTTGTATGTTAGCTGATGTAAATTGTTTTACTTAAATGCGTATAGCTTTATTAAAACATCAAGGTTTTAATCTGATAGGTTTCAGAACATTCTTATAATTACACTGCCAACTGATTTGGTCCACTGCTTTCTCAATGAGATCTTTTTAATTTTAATAAAAATGTCATAATTCGGTATCAACATGATATTTTATATCATATTTTGACAGATTATAGCATACTTTCTTTGGGAACTGTTTGAATTTTTGCAAAATATCCAAAATTAAAGAAGATATAGCGCTTCGAAAACCCTCGCGACGTCAGACCGTAGACGCGGCACCTTTGAAGTAACTACGGTCTGACGTCATTCAAAGGAACGTAAATAAGCTTTAACTTATTTGTATTAAGCTTTTTATAAAAAATTCAAACAGAATTGCAAATTGGTTTCAATTTTCTACCCGTATCGTAGACACCGCCGAAGAAAGAACATTTATGTTAAAACCCAATTTATTTCATAATTTAATTTGCGAGTTATAGAGGCTAAAAAATGTACTAAACACACTATATAACAAATGAAAAGCGGTATATTTGGAATCGATCTCGGTGTCAAATTGAAGGATTCTATCTTATTGCGAAAATATCTCGCTTTATAAAAAAACACTTCATCAATAAATTTTCAAAAAATATAAATTTTTAAATTTTGAAAAATGGCTATAATAACAATATAAGTCGACTGTTTTTGTTGAAAATTTAAAGCAACTTTTAGAAATATATAACAAACATGCATGCCAAGTTTGGTCAGGTTTAACCAGGTTTAACCAGGTTTAAGCAGATGAGCGACATGTGTAAAACGTAATTTTTCGGAAAATGTCATTTCGTTCCTCAAGTAATATAATCTAGTTTAACGTGAAAAAAATGTTGAAAAATGTTATCAAAACAATGTTAGTGGGCGTATATATCTGTATACTTAGTACATTATCACTGTAACTATGAAAGGAAAAAATTTAAAGTGTTTTAAAATGTCGTTGCCTAACAAAAAGCATTTTTTTAACATTATTATTTTTCTGAAGAAGTAATGATTCTTGAGACTTGACAATTATCCGAATTATAGTTCTATATAAAACTATTTAGTACAAATTTAATAGAATTTAATTATTTAATTTGCGAGTTACAGATGCTAAAAGAAATTACTAAACATACGGTATAACAAATGAAAAACGATATATTTCGAATCTCTATGCATCTCAAATTGAAGGATTCTATGAGTACTTTATTGTGAAAAAAATTTGCTTCCCAAAAAATATTTCTTCATAAAATAAATTTCAAAAAACTGAAGCTTTCAAATTTTTAAATTTCGAAAAATGACTGCAAAATTAAGTTGAGTCGACCATTTTCACTGACATTTTACTAAGCCACTCTTAGACATGGATAACAAACATGTATGCAAAGTTTGGTAAGGTTTTACTGCGGAATATTCGAACGCGGATGAGACACACACACACACACACACACACACACACGCACACACACACACACACACACACACACACAGACACACACACATATATACACACACACATATACACACACATACACATACACACAAATACACACACACACACACATACATACACACTCACACGCACACACATACAATTTGTAAAAATAGTGTATTTGGATTCCTAATGTCTCAAACATATTTCGAACATGTTTTTAGCAAAAATTTCGAAAAATGACTGCAAAATTAAGTTGAGTCGACCATTTTCACTGGCATTTTACGAAGCCACTCTTAGACATGGATAACAAACATGAATGCAAAGTTTGGTAAGGTTTTACTGCGGAATATTCGAACGTGGATGAGACACACACACACACATATACGCACACAAACACACATACACACATACACACAAACACACACACATACACACACACACATACATACACACTCACACGTACACACAGACAATTTGTAAAAATAGTGTATTTGGATTCCTAATGTCTCAAAACATATTTCGAACATGTTTATAGCAAAACTTGTTTCTTTTAGTATCACGAAGACACAAATCCAAAAATATAATACGAGGGTAGTTCAATAAGTCTTTAGAATAAAGTATAAAAACAATTTTTTTTGGGTAAATTTTTTTTTATTTTTCAATATAATCTCCTTGGAGCTCTGTACACTTGGTCAATCGCTTTTTAAGTTTTTTTAATCCTTCAGAAAAGTGCGTTTTCGGAAGTTCCTCAAAATAAGCACTTACAGGGGCAATGACGTCTTCGTTGTCCGTAAATCTCTGTCCACCGAGCCATTTTTTCAAGTTTGGAAATAAGAAAAAGTCACTGGGGGCTAAATCTGGTGAATACGGTGGGTGTTCGACCAATTCGAATTTTATTTCTTCAATTTTAGCCATTGAAACGAAGCATGTGTGAACTCGGGCGTTGTCGTGATGAAGAGAATTTTTTTTCTCGCCAAATGTGGTCGTTTTTTTTTAATTTCTTCTTTCAGCTGCTCTAATAATGATGCATAATACTCACCATTAATTGTTTTACCCTTTTCCAAGTAGTCAATAAGTATAATTCCACGTGCATCCCAAAAAACTGTAGCCATAACCTTACCAGCTGACTTTACGGTCTTTGCCTTCTTTGGAGCTGGTTCGCCTGTGGAAATCCACTGTTTGGATTGTTCCTTTGTCTCAGGAGTGTAGTGGTGTATCCATGTTTCATCCACAGTCACAAATCGACGAAAAAATTCCTCAGGATTCCGACTTATGCGCGCCAAAAGAGCCTCAGAGGCGACCACTCTATTGCGGTTATTCTCAGCTGAGAGCAAACGCGGCACCCATCTTGCCGATAGCTTTTTCATGCCTAATTTTTCATGTAGAATTGAAACAACTGCACCTATAGATATCCTTCTGGCCTCAGCTAACTCACGCACTTTTAATCTTCTATCCTTCAACACCATATCGTGGATTTTATTGATGATTTCGGGAGTAGTTGCTTCTACGGGCCTTCCTGAACGTGGTTCGTCACTTATTGATGTACGACCACGCTTAAATTCATTTACCCAGTTATAAACCGTTGCTAAGGCAGGGGCAGATGTGCCATGAACTGAGTCCAATTCATTTTTTATCTCATATGGAGTTAAACCCTTTAAATGAAAATGTTTAATTACCGCTCTGAACTCGTTTTTTTCCATTTTTCTTAACAAGCAATTTTTTTTTCAATTGGTTATAAAAACACGTAAACTCAGAAGATGTGGACTGTGACTGCACCATATATCTAGTCGGGAGTGGTGCTGACTGAAAACAGATGATTTGGAGCGATTCGCGCGCCATCTGTTGGTCATTCTAAAGACTTATTGAACTACCCTCGTATTTCGCTAGCGCGCGGTTGCGCCGAGCTCGCATACTTCTACTTCGTTGATTTTTGTATAGAACATATATACAATTTCGATCACTATTATAAAGTTACTTTTATAGGTAGAACATTTCCTTAAATCAATTATATGAACCTTCATATGATCAGTTGCATTATTATTCGCACTTACATAATGAAATATGTAACACATAGCCACTGTTCGATCAGAAACACTTAAGGCAGGTTTGCCGTGGATTTGCCCTATTTATTCAATAATTTTTATTTCATACAAAAAATAATCTTTATTGTTCAAACTTTTTACATATTAAAATACACATTTTGAAGATATAAAAAAAAAATTTACGGATTTTTCTTGACAAAATGGCCGCCTCAAAATTATTTTTTTGTTTGACTGTCGACACGATATCTCACCAACGGATCATCTGAAATCAAAAAACTAAAAAGATTCTTAAAACTTATAGTTTTGGCTATTGCATGATCTAGGATTATAACGATCAATAAATTTTTCAAAAAGTTATATTTAAATACAATTTATGTTGCAAAAAAGAGCCAAAAAATTCAAAAGTCTGCCATTTTGTTTTTTTCCGGTAAAAATGAAATATCCTAGACTATGCAATAGCCAAAACTATAAGTTTTAAGAATCTTTTTAGTTTTTTTATTTCTGATGATCCGTTGGTGAGATATCGTGTCGACAGTCAAACAAAAAAATAATTTTGAGGCGGCCATTTTGTCAAGAAAAATCCGTAAAAAGAAAAATAATTTTTATATCTTCAAAATGTGTATTTTAATATATAAAAAGTTTGAACAATAAAGATTATTTTTTGTATGAAATAAAAATTATTGAATAAAAAGGGCAAATCCACGGCAAACCTGCCTTAAGCAAAGTTGCCCTATATACCTGAGAGCGCAGCGGAACGTTTTCTTAGCCTCACTTTCGGGAACGTCATATAAATAACATTGTGACCGGTATTACCCCAATTCTGTTTAGTAATTTAAATTGAAATGACAAAAAAACAATAGGTTTATACTCTTTTTTTTCATTACTTCATATTCTTAAATTGTTCAAAATAATATAGTTGCATAAAATAACTGCATAAAGTAACAACTAATATCCATAAGTAGATTAATTGCATTATGTTGCGTTTGATATACTATTTGAATTATTACCTAAAAATGTTTAGATTATTGAAAATAAGAGTGACCGGAATTAGCCAGTGACCGGCATTACCCCGTTCTCCCCTAAGCTTAGTAGGCCAGGAGGGTTACAGATTGGCATGGCTCTAACGTGACGTAACTTAGATAACTATTGGAATCGCTCGGGAATGGTATACCTATTGAAAATATCGAGGTGCGTCAGCTTGAAAAGGTGTGCTATTTGCATAAACAACGAAAAAGTGAAGCGGAAACAATCGCATATAACTCGGTAAGTATGCATTTTAGAGAAAAATGTATAGTTATAAATTTGTTCGTTATGAAATTTTCTACAAGATAGGGTTGGTCCAATATCCGTAGATTTGAAATGTTCGCTGCAAAATGCTCGAAAGTGCAAAAAAAAGTAGGTAAAAAACTAGGTAATTTTAAATTATTTATTTAACAATGAAAAAATAACCCAATCACGCCATAAAATTAGAGAATAGTACTTGACTGCAATACAAAACGAGAGCCGCAAGGCCGATTAAGATCAGACTGACAGTTTTTGCATAATGCAATTGTTAAATAACCTACCTGGAAAAAAGACCTTTTTTTAATTTTGTGCCAGGCTCAAAGTTATGAATATTTTTTGCGTCCGCGCTTTTACACCTTCTTGGACCCTTAAACTATCATATACAATTGCTATCTCAACCATTTTTCACTTTTTAATAACTTTTTGAGCGGTTTTAAAAAGTTTGAAAATTTTGGCTTTTAAACAAACAAGCCTGTGAAGCGGGATTTGTGATTGGGAAAAAAACCGGAAAGTATAGGAAAATAGTACTCGGAAAGACGCTTCTTTTAAAAAAAATCATCCAATTCGGTCCAGTAGATGTTGAGATATTAAGTTCCAAAGTCGGGAAGGGTATGCGGCGTAACGGTTAATGATGTAACAATAAATTATATACCAATCGATAGGTTTTTCCGAGATGTTTTCGTATCTGCTTTCAAAAATTATATTGCACGTGTGCATCACGCACAAAAATTTGCATAAACATTGTGTAGTGCGCACTCGGAGCCGAAATTCGGAGGGGTGGGGATAGGCTGCGAAACTTGAAATCGTCGCTTCAAAATCGGCGCGCTCGCTTCAGGATGATATTTTCTCGGCTTCTACTGCACCGATTTTGACGATTTTTTTTAATTGGGGTAGAAAAACGAGAGGATTTCAATTTTCATAGTTACATTTATCAATTTTAAAAAATAAACAATCGGTGGTCGATTTTCATAATTAAGCATTTTTAAATGTTGCTAAAAATTAGTGCTAATCATAATATCCTTATTGGGCATATATTGTTCATTGTAAATTAGTATTAAATTGAAGAATTAATGCGTAATAATGTTATAAATTAATTTAATTGTTATTTAATGCATATAGTACATTGAATAACAGGAGATAAGGTATAAATAAACGTAAAAATTTGACAATTTCATTAAATTTACATAATTTACAGAATTTATTTATAATACAAGTTCATTTATTACATTAATTGGCATACTTGATTTTTTTACACGGAATTTCGTCGTCGCTGTCTTCGTTGTCGGAAACGCATTCGTTAGCTGTTTTTTTTTTTTTTTTTAATTAACGTCGCCATGTTTGTGCTCCCATGTGGTGCTAATCGACGACGGGGGTCTGCGGTGTGTTTGTAAACAAAGCACATGTAATTTTTACAGAGGTGCTTGTATCAATCGGCAGAGACTAGGATTCGAACCCGGGACACCGGCGTGGGAATCCGACACTCTACCGACTGAGCCGCCGCAGGCCCTTTTCGTTAGCTGTTAATATGTCTGTATTTACATGGAATTGTACATCATTGGCGCCATCAATATCAAGTTCGCTACTATCTTCTACATCTATATTACTGTCTAATACATTTTCTTCGCAATTTTTATAAGTTTGACCGTGGCATCCTCCTCAATAATCGGAACATTTTAATCCGTGTTTTACACAACTACAAGATTTTGTGCAGCCCTTTGTACATTTACAACTGATGTCTCGTAATATATTGTCAGGAACTAGTAAACCAGTTGTATATTTTGGTATTATCCCTAACACTCCAACCCCATTGCGTCGGGTCCAACGAATTACCGAGCCATTGTTGCACTTGATAATATGCTCTAAACGTATGCTGTTTTGCAGCTAATTCAGTTGGCGGAAGCATAGCTAAATTAAAAGCTTTCTTCGTAGAGCTACTTTTAAAACAAAAATATCTTAGATCATTTAATTGTAAATTACCAGATTTCTACTTTTAAAACATTGTAACAAATTTAAAAAATCTGATTGCTTTTATTCACGCTTTCACTAGATGTGATACTACATTTACTTTTTTCAAACAAGAAAAAGCTAAAATTATAAAATTATTAGAAAAAAATACAAGCTTAATTGAATAAGCTTTAATTTTTAATAATGCAACTGCACAAGAAATTGAAAATGCCGGCACAAAAATCATTGCAGCTATGTATGGGGGCAGGAAATCTAGTAATTTACAATTAAATGATCTAAGATATTTATGTTTTAAAAGTAGCTCTACGAAGAAAGCTTTGGTATATAATTTATTGTTACATCATTAACCGTTACGCCGCATACCCTTCCCGACTTTGGAACTTAATATCTCAACATCTACTGGACCGAATTGGATGATTTTTTTTAAAAGAAGCGTCTTTCCGAGTACTATTTTCCTATACTTTCCGGTTTTTTTCCCAATCACAAATCCCGCTTCACAGGCTTGTTTGTTTAAAAGCCAAAATTTTCAAACTTTTTAAAACCGCTCAAAAAGTTATTAAAAAGTGAAAAATGGTTGAGATAGCAATTGTATATGATAGTTTAAGGGCCCAAGAAGGTGTAAAAGCGCGGACGCAAAAAATATTCATAACTTTGAGCCTGGCACAAAATTAAAAAAAGGTCTTTTTTCCAGGTAGGTTATTTAACAATTGCATTATGCAAAAACTGTCAGTCCGATCTTAATCGGCCTTGCGGCTCTCGTTTTGTATTGCAGTCAAGTACTTTTCTCTAATTTTATGGCGTGATTGGGTTATTTTTTCATTGTTACATAAATAATTGAAAATTACCTTGTTTTTTACCTACTTTATTTGCACTTTCGAGCATTTTACAGCGAACATTTCAAATCTACGGATATCGGAAGAACCCTATCTTGTAGAAAATTTTATAACGAATAAATTTATAAGTATACATTTTTTCTCTAAAATGCATACTTATCGAGTTATATGCGATTGTTTCCGGAAAAAATGCGAATTTCGCTTTTTTTTCACTTTTTCGTTGTTTATGCAAATAGCACACCTTTTCAAGCTTTTCATACCATTCCCGAGCGATTCCAATAGTTATCTAAGTTACGTCACGTTAGAGCCATATTTGAAAGATTTCGTCGTAATTCTCCTGGCCTATAGTAATCGTTCATTAAATTAATATTTTGTTAAAAACTAACCTAAAAAGTCGGTTGAGTTAGGCTTGACGATTTCGCAATGTTTTGTTTTCTTTCAATATCGGTAAAAAGTATTGCACCGACTCTGAGACGTTTTTCGGGCCAACGTCGATATTGTTTACTGGCCCATTCATATCATAACGATATAATCCCTTTATTGGTTCAGCACCGAAAAATAATTTACTGGCATACAATATTCAGATAGAATCGGCTCGAACTATCACTGCTGGCAAATTCTTTCATGGGAGCTTTTCACTTTGTAGAAACTTTGTAGAACTTTGTAGAAATTAGAATCTACAAAGACGTCTTTTTTAGTTGCAAAATGAATTTTGCAATAGCAATACAATATTTTGGGCTAAAGAAATGTATTCATATTTAGCATCATGAAGACTGTATTACGCCAAAATTTCAAAACCCAAGAATCTTTTTTCTCTGAATTATAATTAATTGAAAAAAGGCGTTTTTGACGGTTTGTAGCTATTGTTAATGTTAATCAACGATTTTACGAAAATTAACGTGATACGGCTCATTTTGTAGTAGGTATTTCTAATACCTTTCGTACTGAACTTTTTTCTATTCGAGTTTCGTGTTCTCTGCTAGAAGCCAAAAACCTGTTTTGGTCCACTTTGCCGATTCTTCACGGGTTCCAGTCAAAATATTAGGATTGGCACGCATACTTACGGAGTATTTTTTTAGATATGTTTTCTATAAGTTCCTGCAATAAAATTCCGGGTACCATGTGATGTTTAATTTGACCTGTTTTTTTTTTCTAATTCTACTTTACTATTAAGGGGACCAGCTTGAGTTAAATCCTATACAAAGTCATTATGCATTATATATAGTGCAAAAATATTTTGACATAATTTAAGTTGTCTTCATAGTACCCTAAAAATTTGCTAATCTACATTGTTGAATTTACGCCTTCTTAACCACTTACCACGGGTTTTTGAATCAGACGATAAATTTTTCCTGGTCACCAAAGCTTTAAACTATTCTGAGACTCCTAAATATGAGCTATCATATGGATGGTACCCCATGATTAGGGAGGAAGGGGAAAGGGGGGTAGGGCTAAGCAATTTTAAGGTCAATATGATACGCGCATGGCAATCCGAATGCCATATCTTTTCTAGAGGAATTCTCAGATAGTACAATTTTAAACGAATACTTCAGATTGTATAGTTTACAAGCGAGCTCTCAGATAATATCGTTTTGAACGAAAACTTCAGATAGTACAATTTACGTCGAAGTTTACGCCTAACCCGACGATATACTCAATCGAAAATAGACGTTGCTTGGTACAAATTTTGGAGAGTAGTTAAGCAACAAGATAAACAATAAATATATCTCTCCTAGTGCATACCAGGTGCGTTAAAAAAGTAACGGGAATTTTCGGTTTTTTGGAAATAATTTTATTTATTCGTCTATATTACTCGAAACATTTCTGGAACTCGATCTTTGGGATAGCGTTTAGCTCCTTCAGCGATGCACTTTTAATGTCATCTACACTTGTAAAACGACGGAACTTTAAGTTTATTTTTATTAAAAAATAAAAAATAATTTTGAGGGTTAAATGACGCTTTTTAATATATACTAAAACTTTAATCATGCACTTTTTCGTAAAAACTTTTTATTAATTTTCTCTTTTACAGATTCAATTTTTTTTTAATTTTATTAATAAAATTAAACACAATTACTGTAGAAAAAAAAATTAAAAGAAAAATTTTCACGAAAAGTGCACGGTTAAAGTTTTAGTACATATCAAAACGGGTCATTCAACTGTCGGATTTTTTTTTACTTATCGTATGATGTGCCTTAAGGCAGGTTTACGGTGGATTTGCCCTATTTATTCAATAATTTTTATTTCATACAAAAAATAATCTTTATTGTTCAAACTTTTTACATATTAAAATACACATTTTGAAGATATGATATTTTTTTTTTTTTACGGATTTTTCTTGACAAAATGGCTGCCTCAAAATTGTTCTTTTGTTTGACTGTCGACATGATATCTCACCAACGGATCATCTGAAATCAAAAAACTAAAAAGATTCTTAAAACTTATAGTTTTGGCTATTGCATAGTCTAGGATATTTCATTTTTACCGGAAAAAAACAAAATGGCGGGCTTTTGAATTTTTTGGCTCTTTTTTTGCAACATAAATTGTTTATAACTTTTTGAAAAATTTATTGATCGTTATAATCCTAGATCATACAAAAAGAACATATGTCAGGAGTAAGCTGTTCAAATTTCAACTGAATCGGTGCAGTAGTTTTTTTTAAATCGTGTCGATAGAGTTGAAAAGCGTTGTTTCGAGAAAAACGCGTTCAATGTTTTTTTTTATGAAAATTTGAGAAAAAAAGGGTCTTACACTCAATCAGCGATGCCAGTTCCATATATAACTCCTTCAGCTTCCTCGTAAGTTTCTGTTCCGTTTCTGCGGGCCACCCTGCTTTCTTTTGAAGCCTGAGAAGCAACCCGTTGAAGTTGAAGCAACCCGTACTGAAGCCTTCATTAAAAGTGCATGCTGCTGTATAAGCTGCTATTTCAACGATTTTTTTCCCACAAAAAGTGTGTTTTGGAGCCATGACCCAAACACAAGAATTAAAACTTTCATTATTGTTCTGAGTGTTTGCGCCAGTGCATCTTTCTAATAAATCTTCACTAGTGAGGTCTTCATAAATTGGTTTAAGTACTGCTTGAGTATCGTTGTCAAAAGCGGGGGGATGCTTAAAAGTACTCAGTTTATTCTGTGCTGCTGCTAAACGATACTTACACCAAGAATCGTCTGGGCTGTATTGGTGCTGTGGATTGTCGTCGGTCGAGCTTCTATGGTAGAATGTGGCCCAAATAGCTTTTTTCATTTCTTCGGGTGAGTCAGGATGATTCAGAACAGCAATGCCATAAAAAGCGGATAATTCGGACATAACTTTACCAGTTAAAGCCAAAGTTTTCGGAGTATCGGCTTTTCTTTTGGATGTCGATTTTTTCGCGCCTGATTTTTTCAAGGCAGCTTCTTCTATAGCTTTTTTACCTTTTTTAACTGAGTTAACTGCTTCTTAGCCTCTTTGGCTCTCCGAAACATCCTTTTTTTCACGTGTAAAACGCATTCTTTCTTCTTTACAATTACTTCGTCTCCATAAGGTTTTTCATCGGTTACATTTTTGAAGGTTTTGGTGTCACTGTCACCTATATAATATTCATAAATAGCTTTATAAAGTTCAATGGATCTTTTGAACATGTCCAGAATTCCATTCGATTCCATCATTCCAGAACTACCTTCATGATTAGCTGTGCAATCTTGTTCATGATCTTCAAACCAAGCTTCAAATTCAGGAGTATTATGGTCACCATCGTAGGTTTCACACGCTCTGCAAAACTTTGACTTCACTTTGAGATCTAAAACTTTATTTGTATATTTGCCTATCAAACTGACTAAGTCAAGTAACGACGAAAAACCTCTTTTTGGCGATGAACCATCTCCGGAGACTGTGAGCCGATTTTCAATCTTGCCAGCTGCCGCGTTTGCTTTTTTCTCCTCATTTACAGCTTTTTTAAAAGCTAATAATGCTACTGATTTGGCTGCTATGTGAATGTGATTAACAATATCATAATATCCATTTTCACTAAATCCAGTACACAAATCCATCAATCCACAAAAATGATTCAGACCCTGAATACCTATGCCAAGAAGCCTCATTACGAAAGCAAATCTTCTGTTTATTTCGTAACTAGAGCTAATTTTTGGACTCGATGGAATGCGAACGTCATTTTCACATTTACACGCCACATTTAAATCAAAGCCTAAACCTTTCTGATTCAATTTCGAAAAACGCACTTCACTTTTGCATGTTTTACAAATCACAATGTTCTGTAAGGCCAAGAATACACTATAAGAGACTATACAGTATAGCATAGCATAGTTGGATCGACTGCAACTTGAAAATCAGGATCACCATTATGAATTTTTTTTGCAGAAGTACTAGTTAAACTTGAATCAGCATCAGAAGTATGCCGATTCCCGTGAAACGAGCGTTTTCTTGATCGGCCTGGCTTATTTTCGTTCTCTTTGCTGCCCTTTCGATCACACATAGTAAAAATACTACTTTTTCACAACGGTTCAATTTCACAACGACGCGACGCTTGGGATAACTGAGCGGGCACTGAATTAGGGAAATGGCCTCCAAAACTGCTATTTACGAAGGGGGTTAGGAGCAGGACTAGGATTAAAGATGGAGAGGGGGGCAGCGGCAGCGCAACGTCGGCCGCTGCAGGAGCAGCCGAGCGCGCGCGCTCAAACGCGGTAGGTGCTGCTTTTTTTCTGCCTGTTCCCGGCCGTAGGAACTAATTGTATGAGTTTTAAAATATTTCTAGATAGTATTGCTATCGAATAATGAAATAAAAAAAAAATGATTTTTCCAAAAAAATCCACCGCAAACCTGCCTTAAAGTTCCTTCAGTAAATAAGGTATCAATAATGGTAATTTATTCCGACGTGTAGGATCAAGATTTTGCGGAGATTCTATTAAGTTTTTATACTGAAAATTTTTGCAGAATGTTTGCTTTTAATTTTAAGTAGTTCTATCGACTCACAAAAATAATATTTTTGCCATACCCTGGACGAAAGTACCACATTTCCTCCCGGCACCGAAACTGTAATGTGTCATTTTCGGCCCGGGTATGGTGAAAAATAGTATACGCACCACGGATTTTTAGGGTCCAAAAGTGTCTTGCCTCCTCCATAAATATGCTATTAAAAATAATGATTTATTGTGATGTGTAGGATCAAGATATTGAGGCTTTACAACGGTATAATTTAACACATTACTAAGTATATTTATAGCACCAAAATTTTCAGAATAATTGCTTTTAAACATAGAAAGTTTCCTGGAACGCAGGTTTAACTCAGGCTTGCTCCATTAAACTAATAAGGAAAATCGCGCATTATACTAATATTTAGATTATATGATAAAAAAATCATATGTTACGTGGATCATTTTTATATAATTACTATGAGAATATAATATTATCATTAAAAACGAGCAATAACCATGCAATAGTAAAACATGTTTAAGGCAATTAAAACATGATTAAACGAAAGTGTCCCATACCGGAGGACTTGTATGTTGAATTGTAATTATTGTAATTCTATAATTATAATCTAACTTTTATATAATGTTTGCTTGAATTAAAACCTACCAAAAAAGACTTGTAAAGTTAAATTTTATTAACAAACAATGATTTTATACATAAAAATCCTCAAGTGTCCCTACTGGGCGACTCTCCCCTATAACAAACATATAAAAACTTGCATCGACGTAGATTACATCAAAATATTTTTGTAGTATATATAATAGATAATGACTTTGCAGGATTTAACTCAGGTTGGCTCGTTTAATAGAGCGTCTATATGAACATTTTTACATTAAAACGATTTGTGTTATTTATATAACAGTTCCACTACTTCAACAATGATTTTCCTGGTGTTCAAGCGCTCGGCGAGTTATCCGCTTCGGACCCTCAATTGTTTGTTTTGTTAATATAAAATGCAATGGATAGCTTGCTTTGATGTATATCGTGGTAGAAATATAGTTTACTTACCTTTATTCGAAGTTATTAATAATTTAAATATTTTTATTACAAATAATTTGTTATTTTCAATGGTTACTTTGAATAAACTTCTACAAAAATATATGACATTATTGAGTTAACAATAAAAGATAAATATAACAACAGCAATCAGTTCAGAAATATTTATTAAATTTGCTTTATACAGTATAGACTCACAGACATTGTGAAATATTTTTTAATGAAGCTTTTAAAATTGAATATTATATTGTGACTAAGTTTAATTGAGCATTGCAACTTTAACTCTAAACCTAAACGTTATCCGAGAAAAATAGCAGCGACATATTCGTCACGGACCCAGTTTTTATCAGGATCCAATTTTCGATCATGTTCTTCACAAATCATTTCGGGCATTTATAACGTCAAAGTATTGTTTGTTACTTGGGGTGACATACCGCATGCGTAGGTAATCATTTTCTCGATTAAAAAAAAATAATTTCATAATTTTTTAAATATCTGGTCGAACAATCATTTTTTAATATCGTAAAATTAAAAAAAAAATAAATAAAAACAAGATTTATGAGGTTGTGACAAGTGACAATGAAAGTGTTTCATCTGTATGAAATCGATCGATACGGCTTTGAAATCTGTTTTCTGGTACCTACTTTTGTTCTAATGCGCCCTTGTCCTTATGATATCAACTTTTGCTCAAAGTAATCATTTTTCTAGTGAAATAAATACCTCTACTTGTAAACATTACTCTACAAGTTTTTATGCAAGAAAAATCACCTAAAAGATAATAAAGCTATAAGTAGAAAGAGCTTTAATTTGAATTTTTGCATGAATATTAAAGAATATTACAACTTTTCTAAATTCTTCGATTCTCCAAGCATTTTCAGTCGCCATGTTGAATTTGACAAAATAATATTTTTATATAAAACAAAGCTCAAATTAAAGTTCCTCCTGAGACTTTTTATTATTTTTTGGTTCGTTGATATTACATAAAAACTTGCAGAGTGATTGTCAGAAGTAGAGGTACCATTGTTTACTAAAATAGTAAGGTAAACGTATCAATGTTCGGACAAAAATAAAAATACCTATTCGATAGATACATGAAATGATTCGTAAACATCTTAGATCTATAAAATAATGACCAATTAAATGATTTTTGTAATTCATGTTACAAATAATTCTATATTTTAGAATATGCGGGGCAATTAACATTTGCCTGATTATTAGGCTTAAGGATGTGGTCCACTCGAGAATTGTCAAAAACTACGAAAAAATCTATTTTTAAATTTATCTATATATCGATTCTATATATATATTTATATATATATATATATATATATATATATATATATATATATATATATATATATATATATATATATATATATATATATATATATATATATATATATATATATATATATATATATATATACGAAAAAATCTATTTTTAAATTTTTCTATATATATATACATATATATATATATATATATATATATATATATATATATATATATATATATATATATAAGAATTATTAAAGTGTACGCTATACATTTAATGAAACGATTCGTAAACATCTTAGATCTATAAAATAATGATCAATTAAATGATTTTTGTAATTCATGTTACAAATAATTTTATATTTTAGAATATGCGGGGCAATGAACGTGTACCTGATTATTAGGCTTAAGGCCACTCGAGAATTGTCAAAAACTACGAATAAATCTATTTTAAAATTTTTCTATATATTGATTCTATATATATTTATAATATATATATATATATATATATATATATATATATATATATATATATATATATATATATATATATATATATATATATATATATATATATATATATATATATATATATATATATATATATAGTATATATAGAATCGATATATAGAAAAATTTAAAAATAGATTTTTTCGTAGTTTTTGACAATTCTCAAGTTGCCTTAAGCCTAATAATCAGGCACGTGTTCATTGCCCCACATATTCTAAAATATAAAATTATTTGTAACATGAATTACAAAAATCATTTAATTGATCATTATTCTATAGATCTAAGATGTTTACGAATCGTTTCATTAAATGTATAGCGTACACTTTAATAATTCTTTACGATAATTTGTCCATTATCTCTATTTTAGCAAGAATGCAGCTTTATTACGGTATTGAGACTATATCAGTTTCTTTTGTACTAATATAAGCTACCTTCATAATTTTTTAGTGATGATCCGTGTAATCGAACCCATTATTATATGTTCTATTTTTGTATTTCCTAATGTGATTAATTTATAATCAAACATTTTCATTTGACATCTATGACCAGCTAAAACATAATAATTAGTTACTTAAGAAAATGATCGTCTACATGTGTTCGACTAATGTGTTTGTCTTTGAAAATGTTGCCACTCAGTTTATGCATCATAAGAACTTACAACCTCCAAAGTGGTGACCGCGTGAAGAAAGAGATGGATGCCACGGCGCTTCGCAATCACCTGTGAAGAAAGACAGAAACGAGTACCTCAACAATCAAGCTCGCATGGCATGAGCGGAAGAGGCCATGGAAAGCGCGACGAAATCGAACCCACACGCCAGTCGGATCGCCAACTAGGCATCCCAGCACCGACAATTGAGGACTCAGCAAAAACGCAACCACCAAATATATATTATTATTGAGAAAACTGTGTAGATCTGTGTGGATGTATTGAGTTTTATATAGGCTAGTACTATCTAGTTTGTCTATAAAGGCCGTTATAGCAAATGTGGGCGCCAACGACAAGATTTCTACCAGCGTACTATCGTCTTTTTATGCAAATAGAAAATTAGTCGCATTGCTGCCCGAGACACGGGGCTGTGTACAAACGCCACCACGACTCGGTCCGACCGCGTGCCTCCCCTGAACGATCAGCCGAGTGCCCGTTTTAGGCATCTTGTGTTCTCATATTCGGGAAAAGCTATTTTTCATAAACACGCTGTCACGTCGAGCGCATGGGCGAACGCAATGTATGATGGCGCTATTTTTTCGCTGTGCGCTTGTTTTTTCGAGCATTCCCTAACCTAAATTTTTTTCCGTGTAACCTATTAGTAAGTAGTGACTATAGAATTTATGAAAGTTCTTAAAATGCAAAATCTAAATTCATTTACTTAAAATATATTATAATAGATTAATACTATAACGAGTATTTATATTCTAATCAGGCTTTTTTCCAGTTTTTACTTTAAGGGGATGTCGTAGCCCCGTCCCCTCTTTTCTGTCCGACCTATTTTGTATTTCTAATCATATGTAAAAACTACAAGTCTGATTAACTTTATCTTGTACAGGTTGGTTAATCATAGTAAGCACTACACGGGTCTGCTCCGAATTTGACTGTAAAATAACGTTATAAAAAGTTATTTGCAAAAGTTTGGTAGGATTCAAATTTTCAGGTTAGGTTTCCATGCCTAAACAACCTATCGTATTTCAAATTAATTAGAAAAATAACTTAACAGATGAACTTTATCTTGCATGTAAAAGCTTTATTATACAGAGCACTACGCGGCTCTCCTTTTGATTTTCCCATGCACTCTATTCTTCAAAAGTAATTACTAAAAGAAATAACACGACTTTAGCTCCGACACCCTCTTAACACATATACAATAGCATTTTAAATTAACGGGTTGTGTTCCATCGTAATACATATTATTTGTGTGTGCGTTGCGTGAGTGAGCTTCTGACTGAGTTCGCATGAGTTCGTCGGAGAGTGGCGGCGCTGGCCACGGCGACTCTCTCCGTCAGCGCGCGCGAACTCGCGCCAGAAGAACAGTAGTCAACGACGACTGGCAGCGCACGGCTCTCCCATGCGATATTTCCGCAGTATTTTCCGTTCGCTTATCGTACTATCAAACTACTAACTCATCAACGAGAATTAACGATTCTCCGTCATAACGTGACTTCAACAACGAACAACTAAAGACGCAAAACAACGTATTGCGCACAACAATTAGTCGATCCAACGGTCGACTGCCTTCTTGGCATAACGCTTTCTTGGCAATAACATTCTATTAAACAATTCGGTTGTTGCATGATTTTTTTTTATTTCATATTCAAATAGTTTATGCTAAAATAATTAGGTCGTATTTTTTAGTTTTTCAATTTAACGAAAATTGAAGTAGTTACAGCCATTTGAAATTTGCGTGACGTCACGATTGTATACTTTCATGACGTCACGTAGTATTAGGGTATATATATATATATATATATATATATATATATATATATCGAAAATTATGAAACTTTAAACGTCTGTAACTTTCAAAATTTTCATTTTTATGGCAAAGAAAAAATACGACCTAATTATTTTTCGTTATTCTACTTATTTCACGCGAAAAATCAACTTTCTATTTTTATGCAACATCCTAATTGTGTGAATGTGAATGTGAATGTAGTGTGGGTGCGACAATTATCGTGTGTTTTTATTTTATATTTTAAGACTTGTTCGGTGTGCGGCGTTACTCGTTACAAAGTTTCCATTTCATTGTTTCATTTAAATAGTTCTGTGTTTTCAATGTAATAAATCAGGGTTTTTATGCCGATAGGCTTTATCCCATAAAATGTGTTTTTTCTTGATTTAAACCTCTATAAATATACAATCATCAAACTGAACAATTAAATAAATATCAAGGTGATAATTATCAATAATAAAAAATTCAAGATTTAAACTTAACAAAATTTCATTAATATTTAACAATAATAATTTAACACAGCTGTCGATGCCACCTAGGGCATGACAGCCTTTACACGTGAATTCAGGTTGCTAACTAGAAATTAGCGAAAATTTAGCTGTTTCTTAGCTAACAAATCTAGCTAAAAGTTAATAAACTAACCAGCCAAACCAGCTTATTATTATATAGAATTTATCGGCAATTTCTTACAAGGGATCTAGGGAAAATACATAGCGGAACACTCGAATTGATATTAGAATCGAAAATTAGCAGTCACATAATTGCCAATTATCGATTCTGATAATAATTTGAGTGTTCTGCTGTGTATTTTATGTAAATAAAGATACCCTGAAAAGAAAATTTGATATATATATATATATATATATATATATATATATATATATATATATATATATATATATATATATATATATATATAAAATACCTATTTAGCACCATTAATCAGGGGTGGCGGAGCGTATGGAGATGTGAGTGAGTTGTCCCCATGCTAGGGCGCAGTGAGTAGGTAAATCCGCATGCTTGAAAAAGGGGAGCAACAATGAAAATTGATATTCCTAAAACAAATATATATATAGAAAAGAAGGCCGTGGTATTTTTAAGTTTATAGCTCTTTGGTTATTTTGGTTTACGATTTACCGTTGAGATTTTGTTGTTTTAGGAATATCAATTTTCATTATTGCTCCCCTTTTTATATATATATATAGAAAAGAAGGCCGTGGTATTTTTAAGTTTATAGCTCTTGGGTTATTTTGGTTTACGATTTACCGTTGAGATTTTGTTGTTTTAGGCATATCAATTTTCATTGTTGCCCCCCTTTTTCAAGCATGGGGATTTACCCAGTCACTGCGCCCTAGCATGGGGACAACTCACTCACATCTCCATACGCTACGCCACCCCTGATTAATGGTGCTAAATAGGTATTTTAATCATATTTTAGCATAATTTGTCTGTTATTTTTATTTTTAGCAAGAAATACAGCTCGATTGCCGTTCTGGGACTTATACAGGTACTTTTGTACTAAAAAAGGCATCTCCGTGAATTTTTCGATAGTTGACCGAGTGATCGAACTCTCTTTTTATCAACTTTTGAGTTTTGAAATGCACTAAATCCATGTAATAAAGGGTCATATGACCTTGAAAATATTTTTTTTTAAATATTCAGAAAATATGCATAAAGAAAGTACAGATTCAATTTTTCGTAAAATGCATTCCTATTGATCTAAAAGTCATTCAAAACAGCTCTAAAATGCCAAAAATGCTAAAATGACCGTCTTTGACCCACTGTAACTCGAACATAAGGTAAAAGTACCGGTTATGGAACGCTTTTTGGTCAATCCAAGATTGTCGTCTAATTTTTCATTATTAAGAATGTTAATAAAGAAAAGTATTGGGTATGGTTCGAAGGGCTGAGTATAGTAGATTCATTTACAACCTGCAAAATGCAAATTCGTTACGAATTCTTATTATTATAAATAAAAAACTAAAGCAACAGCATGTACCTATTATGAAACACCGTTTTCCTAGCTTGTCCCTGTGTTCCAAGATTGAAGCCCCTATTATGGAACGAATAATTATATGATAATATGACTTTACTCTTTAGATTTCGCTTGTAAGTGATATAAAGATTATTAATAATACATACAATGCACACGAGGAAGGAAGTAATCATTAAATTTACGCTCTTTTCTAAAAGTTATTTAGTAGCAATCAATGAATATATATAGGGTTAAGTATACCTATATGCACCGCTGAATTGACTGATGGTTGTAGGTTAGAATTTTCAAATTCAATATACATTAATACATTGAATTTTTCACATTTATGAGGCATAAATCATTCAAATATAATATTTATAACACTGATATAAAAAACAATACCTTGTCAACTTAAATTATTATAGAAATGTTCGTGCAAAGGTGTTCAATAAATATGGACATAACGTAATTATATGTACCCATTATGAAACAGTCAAATATTTAATATAAATCGTATTAATATTAAAATAACATTGTTATAACTTGAATCTATGGACCGAAAACTATTATTTAAACTAATATACATCTTATAAAATTGTTTAGATTTATAAATACAGTGAAAAAACGAAGTTGTATGAATCAACTGTTATTGCTCAAAAAACGACGAATTTGTGCGACATTGAAGACACGGATGATAAAAGTTTTTTTTTTCAATGTTACTGCTTGTGTAACAATATATATTCTTTTAAATTTGAGAACCATACATAATTATATATCCATGTGATTTTTATATTGGTTTATATATATCATATTCACATTTTATTTAATCACTATGTTTAGTGTTCCATGTTAGGAGCATGGTTTAGAAGGTGTCCCATAACCGGTACTTTTACCTTACTTGATCAAAAAATCTGAAAAAATTCACAGACACTTATAAGAACCCTATATACATGTTAAAATTGGTTAAAGAAAAATTTTTTTTTTCGCCGCATCGCGAGGCATGCGAGCTCTAAAGCGCCGAGTCACGCGGCCTACCCGCCGGAGACTGCATACCGCGTGGCAAGCTAGTTAATTATGACAACAATGCTCCAGAGGAATATCAGCTAAAAATTGAAAATTTAATGAAATATAGTGAGTTCCCTTAATTGTCGTTGACGGGTGTACGAAGCATCACCTTAAAGCCTTCACCTTCACTCACTTCAAAAAGTAGTTTCAAAAGGTTGAGAAACTATAAAAAAATGTATACTTCATGAGTAATTTACTTTACCTGCCTAGGTTTTACATAAACGTAAGTACAATGAAGGGTCTTTCAAAATAAATAGGAAAGTTATTCATTATTTTTGTGTACCAGAAAACATCTTTCATAGCCTAATAATGGAAATCTGTTTCCCGAAGGTGAGATACTCTTCTTTTGGGCATAGTGCGTTTCTTACACATAAAAATTGTACACGTAATTATTGTGCACAATTTAGCATTGGTCAAATATATCTATATATAATTGGGCCAATGCTAAATTGTGTACAATAATTACGTGTATAATTCTTATGTGTAAGAAACGCGCTATGCCTTCTTTTGGGGGTTAATAAATACTAACTGTGTAACTGAAAATTCAAATATGAATCATAATAAATGTCCGTAAATACTTTATTGTAAGAATGAAACTGATCGAAAACTAGGATGTCATTTACTTAGCTGAGCAAAAACTGGATTAGCGACGGTACCGCAGTCTGTTGCGTCACTGAATTAAACTTAAGATTATATACTATTTTTTCTTCAAACAAATCCAAAACGTTATAAGGTATTGGATACAAAAATAATAACAAGGATACAAAGGATATGAAGGTCAAAATCAGAATATTACCATTTATCAATAAATACAGAATGCAACAATAATTTATTTTTATAATTAATAACATACATAATACATTTTCTGTATATTGTTATTATGAGGTATCGATTTCTTTTTTATTATGATATAGTTTCAAGGTAAAAAATCGCCATTTCTGCTATATACGTACGCTGGCATATATACACATATAGGGCAAAGATATATCAAACAATAGACCTGCATTAGTGCTTGAAAATAATATTTAAGCATTTGAGATTTTTTTTGTAATTCAGCACGTATAAAATGATCATTTGAAAGACTATTATCTACAAGATTTACTGACTATTTCTCATTTATATATCGCAGCCAAATACAAGCCGCGTATTATATAATGATAATGTTTTTTATGACAATTCATCAGTCTAAATAAAATATTGCACCTTGGTAGTTCTCTGGCCTTAAATCGACCCTATGTATTACAATTTTTATAATGCTTATCAAACCCTCATACTTAAAATAACATTGCAGTATAAAATAAACGTATTTCGTGTAATAGAAAAAAAAATTTAAACAAAAATTTTGAAGACAGAACGCGGCAGTCTGTCGACAACAGTCGACGTGAACACATCTAAGTTTGAATAAATACATTTATTTCTTTAATTTAATAATTCGTATTTTATTTATTTAATTATAAAAAAGTTATTTCATCAAATTAATTTTTTATGAATGTACTTACCAATAAGTACAAAATAAACAAAACAATTGTACATTATCGCTAATCTCATTCATAATTTCCGAAATTTCCCCGTGGATACCCTAGCTGCAATCGTGCAAGGAATAAACTGAGCCCTTAAGGTGATGCTAAAGCCATCTGTCACCGACAAATACGAGGATCCACTTTTCTAATTTCATTTTCAATTTTGAGTAAATATCTCTATGAAAAGTTGTTGTTCTAACCAAAAAGAACAACTTTTCATAGAGATATTTTCTTAAAATTGAAAAATGAATAAAAAAAGTGGTTCCCTGTATTTACCAATAACACGGGGTTTAACATCACCTTAAACGTGAAAATCGACTGAAAACTAAAAATATTTTAAGAACTTTATTATGTGACTTTTCTTTCATGAGCAATATTTACGCTTGTAGCATTCAAATTTTTGTTTAAAAAAGTTTTTCTTCCATTACACGAAATACTATTATTTTAAATTACAAGGCATTCTAACTATAAGGGATTTATAACAATTATATAAATGTTAATACATAGGGTCGATTTAAAGCAGAAGAATTACATTAATCAGTTTGATTTAAAAATATGGAAAAATAAAAATAAATATTTCAGAATTAATTAATTATATGTATTATTTTGTTCAACTGATATCGATGGCCCTTACGACGACTAGAACGTTTGCGTTGTTTGTCACGAAGAGTAACACATTTGGAAATCTCTCACAATGTCTAGCACATTTAGCGATTTTCTGCCGTCTGATTTTTTCAGGCTACTTTTATTTATTCGAGTAGCCTGATTTTCTTGGGTAAACCGATAATTTCTTGAGTACCAAAAGGGTAGTAGTACCCAATCCGAACCTTATAAAAAAGGAATCGACCCGCAGTCTTCGTGGTAGAATTGCGAAATGTGCTACTCTTCGTGGCAAGGGCTGAAATGTGCTACTCTTCGTAGCAGTTTGAAATGTGCTAGACTTCGTAAGAGCCGTCAATATAATATCGACCGTTGAGCGGAATAATGGGATATCTCAAAAAATGAAAATCAAATAAATCATATATACCTAGTGAAAATATTTACTGAAGAAGGATAACAAAACATTTTATAATTAGATTTATAATTTAAATTTAATATTCCTAATTCAACAACATTTATTGGCGCATGTATTTACAGTATAAGATTAATTTACGTTTTCGAAAAATGCATTTTCTGCATGTCTAACCAGTAGAGACGAGAAAAGCTTTAAAATTCATTTAATATAAATACCTATCTAACTATTTGGCTTAAAATTAATATGATTGCAATTTTTCCAATAATATTCGCTTCTTGTATGTATAACCTCGATTCTCTTATGCTTCACTAACTTCATTTTTTTAAATTTGTATGCGATCCTAATTTTTATAAATTAACTGTATTATTAATTTACAAAGAATATCAAATATTTGTATCAATCAAAATTATTTCTAAAAGTTTAAAAGTAAACAAATATAAGAAAAATTACTATCTTGTCTAAATCAACATCTAAATTATAAATTAATTGAAAATATTTTAGTGCAGAAATAAGTAAATCTTCTCGTGATATAATGACTGATTTGTAATTATGACGTTAGATTTATACTTAAGATATACTATATTGCATAATTTTCATTTAACATTTTTTATTTAAAAAACAATTGCACATATTGTCATCAGGTACATGGCATGCTCACTTATACTCTTAATTTCTAACATTACGTAAAAATTTTGCGCATCACAAGAAGGCTTTACTTTTTTCTATTTAAAAGAAATGCATTTAAATATCAAGAAAAATTGTACAGTTTCATGCACTAATTCAATTTTCTGTAATGATTAATTGAATTAAAAAATGAAAATAAACCCAGAAAAAGTTACTAGGAACATTCCCTGCTTTTTCAACCTTTGAACTACCTACTTTGAACCTACCAATTTCATATAAATAACGTGACAGTAAGAATACTTTTGTAATATTATGCAAAAGCATGGGAATTTTTAACAATTTTCTTTTCTTCACAGTTTATGTAATATCAAAGTCAAGCACTCGTCAAATATCATAAGCGTATATTTGTAATTAGTACAATCGCAAGATTCGTCAGTGTAATATCATTAGAAGTACCATAAAGTGTACTCGAGTTTTCCATGCACAAATTAACTTCTCAGAAGTCAGTCAAAGTCTTGTGCACTCTTCAACTACCAAACATTCGATATTACCAAACGGTTTGGAAATTTTGGTGATTACATAAGACAATTTATAAAATTTATATATGTAAACAAAAACCTAAATTAGTTTGTTCTTATTTCGATGTCACCACTTTCATATCATGTAAGTAAATTTTTCAAACTCTAAATAGAATATGTAGCATATTCTTCATATTTTCAATACTCATCTTAAAACATTTTATACCTACATGTATATAGGTTTATTATATAAATTATGTTTTTGTAATCACCAAACTTTCTAAAGCGCATTGAAAGATCATGAATCATATGTTTATAACTAAAAAGACTGACGTACGTATTTCTCAACTAAGCAATAAATTAAGGTGCACGCGAAAATGTGCAAAAATACATACTATCATATACGTATCGAAAGCTTTTAAACGTACCTCAGCTTCGGGTTTCTTTTTCGAGTTTCATTCGACTTCTAATTCGTTTCTGCCTAAATAATCTTCGTATACGAAAATCAATGATTAACGCAATGCACAAAAGCTTAACTTCTGCTTATAAGAAGAAATGTCCGCTCGCATCGTCTGGACCATTCGTAATGGCGTTCCGCTGTTATTTAACGCAAAACAACGGTTTCTTCCAATCACTTGAGTTCAGAGGTGCGTCTGAAAGGGGTGAAAATAAAAAAAAAGAGGATGAGAATTTTTTTGTAAATAATTAAAAAATAAAGTAAGCCAAATGTGTACATGATTTATATATATATATATATTATATATAGACATATAAAAAGTAAAACTTGCATTGTGGAATTTATGATGGTTAAAAAGTGAAAGAAAAAAAACAATACATGTATAGTACTTTATTCGTGATAAGAGTAAGTATACCAATGTATAGTTTTCGTTTCCATAATTGTTTGAGAGTATTAATAATTATAATTTATACAATACGATCAAATGTTATTGAATATAAACTTTTTTTTTGTTTTTCATGATGATATCAACATACTTTTGCTGGTGTCCCAGAATATAAAGATATTTACAGCCATTATATACAAGTGAAGCCAAGATTAAAATTTGAATTTCATTTTTTAATTAGTTTTAAGATTTAACAGCATTATATATTGCATTACAGCGAATAAGCTTATTGTGATCGGAACTACTCTGAGAAAGCCTTCTCTCAGCTTAAAATATTGTCACTAGGGACAAATTTTGGAGCTGTTGTCAACGAAAAGCTAGTAAAAGGTCTACTTTCAATGCCTTCTTTCAAAGCTTCGAATATCACCACCAGAGGCAATGTTTCGGTTATCATCGTTCAGTTCCAATCCCAATACAGGAATTTTACATCTTGAAAATAAAATTATGTTGAATAATCAAACAAAATAATAGGGAAGGCTAGGGTATAACGGAGCAGTTGTGATAACTGTGCTTCAGAAGTGGCATCATCTATTTAATCGTATATACACTTTACTCGTAGCGATTGTGCGAGTTAATTTACCCTTATTGAATTTTAAAAATAGAACATAGTTTGAGATCGCGAAAAATAGTAAATTTTGTAAACATGTCTGTTTATTGAAACACGAAAAATCTGGTGTTATTGATTCTTTTTTCTATATGTAATAAAAATTAGTGATATTTACTTAGGTAGTAAATTCTGTAACTTAATGACAACAATAATTAAAAAAATGATTAATGTGCTCTATGTATCATCCTGATAATAATAACGTACCGTTCCATTATACACCAATTGACCGATCTGTTTTACCCCAATTATTTTGACCATCGTGATTTTAGATGTATTCGGATAATAATTATTAAGTACTTTTGTATTATACTGATTTCAGCAGCAACATAGGGAAATGTTCTTTGTGTAGCAGAGAACAGAAAGACAATTTTTTTATTGAATTATATTTTTTTTTGCGTAGTTTAGAGCACATTTTATTTTAGTGCTCCGTTATACGTCAGTCTCCTCTATGTGTATTCTATTACGTTGGCTTATAAAACTTATTTCAAAGTCGAGTAGTATTAGATTCGACTTAGGTACTTATGATTAAAATTTTTGCATAAACAATTTTCATTTTATAAAGTAAATAGTAAAATTACATACTTTAAACTCTATTATACAAACTTACGCAACTATGGACGTAATTAAAAGAAGAAACCAAAATTGTTTTCTGTCTGCGGGACTATAATAATGTATAAACAAGGCACAGTTTATACAGGACTTTAATTCTGATATAGTTTAAAAATTTACGGTACAATTTGAAACGTTATCTAGTATATAGTCAGACCTTAGATAACAATTGTTACTTAGGCACGGTAAATCGTATCGGCAAGTCAAATCATCAAAACATGTGTACGTATAATTGACTTGATTCGTTTGTCTCCCGTGAAAGTAATAATATAGCGATTTACAATGTCCCAAGTCTGACTATTTTATTAATTCTTTTTACACTGCCTTTTATAATATTCTACAACATACCCTGTTATATAAGCTTCGTTTTGGTGCAAATGCATGTTTCAACAGAAATGTATAAGTATATAACGCATATTACATTAATAAAAATAATTAATTATAATATATATGTATATATACAATAATGTTATTGATTGGGTACATGCTAAGTGCTACATTTGCTAGCTACGGTGTTTACAGCATGAATATATTGTACTCATCCGAGTGCGATTTAGGCCGTCTCAATCTACAATTTATATGATTTTTAAACTACACGTAAACATCGACAATGTGATGTTTATTTTAATAGAGTATACAAGCCAATGTGGCTTTTATACTTACTTTATAAAAGATCAAAAATTCAGTACATTATCGAAAAGAAAATGTAATATGTTCATTGGCTGGTAATTTTGTGTGAATATAGATTTGAAATTGACCACAAATTTTTATTTTTATGATATTAATTTTTGAGGTTAGGTAAAATCTGCACCAATCAGGATAGCTCCGACCTCCCCTTAAGAGAATTTTTCATTTGCATTGTAAAGAGGAGGTTATGGTTGTCGAAGGCGCCTTGTTGGCGGGCGGCACAGTAACTAACGCGTCACGAAAGATTTGACCAATTACTGTGCACAGTAAATGGCAGACTGTTTGAATTACTGGACTTATTTAATATAAAAAAATATATTAAAATAAATGCTCTAAACAATGCTTTATCCTATTCTGTACTAGTTTTAATTATATATTTTTTTTCATATTGCAAAACAATTTGATTTATTCTATATCACTTTCATTGATTGAGCGTTTCCTTAAGCTTTTTGCTAAGATTTGCCAGAAAAAAGGCAAAATCGTACAGCACAAATTTCAACTGATCATTTTAGTATTTAAAAAAGAAAACGTAATATACATTCGGTTCTTATAAATAAAACAGCACTTGAAGATTAATTAAAAAATATAATACATTCTTTTTAATGAAAGGTTAATTAGTTATACGGGAAACTAAGCCTAGGGCACAGTAATCGGCTACCCCACTTTAATCGGCACATCTACCCTATGCGAAAAAATTTGAATAACAAATATATTAGACGTTACGAGCACTTTTAACCTGGGATATCAGTTCCGCCCCCTGCTAACATAATATAACAGTGTGTACATTTTGATAGGAATATTTTTTAAAGTATCCCATTCAATTATTTTGTCTTAAATGTTATTTTGAGTGCCAAAAATCGTCTAAACTGTAAGAAAAGTTAGTTATGGAGAAAACAAATTTTTTGGTCTAATAAATTTTTGGATACTTTTAAAGCTAAACTGGGACAGTTACGGCAGAATCATCCATATGTATACACATTAGTACTAGTACTATAAGTTAATGAACGAGAAGTTATTAAATAACGTGATTCGAGGACTGTATAAAAACTTAAATTTACTTTTAATATAAATTTACCTTATCTATTAAAATTTTTTCTGGTGAACTTAAGAAAAAGCCATTATAGTTGATCCCTATAGCTCGAAATATGCTCCTGTACACAAAGCTGTGAGAAAAGCAAATTGCATGCAATAGTTTTCAAGAATCTCTGTCTCTTTTCAAGAAGTAAATACAACCGTAATCAACAAGTATCTCCTCACCAACATAGAGAGTGCACACACTCCGAAAAACGAATTTTGATCAGACTTTGGGAGTTGATTGGGACTTGAGAAGATCTTAGGTCCGAATTTATAGTTGTTTCTCAGATCTTGAGAGCTGAGTATTTCTCAGATCTCAAACTCATTGGTGGGGGGGGGGGGTCCGTTTATTAGATTGTTTTTATAGATCTGCTAGCACATTATATTTTACATTACAAACAAATAGATAAAGAAGAATGCCCATGAGCATGCATAGTTTCGACACTAAATATAACTAATGCTAAAATTAACTTATGCAAATAATTCGACGTCCAAATAAACGAAGGGAAATTGTATTAATATTATCTCATAAACATAGAAAAATAATTCATTAGAATAAATAGATATACGACGATGAAAACGTGTAACTATTAGAAATATGACGTACGAGTGTAAAAATAACATATTTTTTCGAATTTTCAAGCAGTATTACTTTAATATGTTTAACTTATAATTATTCTACTTATTATCAATCTTATTCCAAAAATCATCTCATTAAGGACTCTAAATATTTTCTTTGACTGTTTGTACATTCCTTTTTTTATTTTAGTCGAAACTATTTATTTCTAATTTGTGTAAATCTAAATTTTGAAGTTCGAAATACTCATCAAATCTGTATAAAACAGTCTAATAAACCTCCCCATTGGTATCTTTTCTAGTGCTTGCATAGTTCATCGCCTACGTACTAAAAGCAGGCATAGATTATTAAAAAAAACTAGCAAAACGTTCCAATGAGTTTGAGATCTGAGTAATGCTCAGCTCTCAAGATCTGAGAGACGACTACATGAAATTTCCACCTTAATCCCGACAATATATTTGATGATCAAGCGATAAATATAGAAAATGAAAAAATTATGTAAAAAGTCATGTTAACAAAATTAAATAAAAATATATTTGCTGTTCTTTTACACCTATATTTCTGACCATAACTCGGAAAGTCTTTATACTAGAAAAATGATCTAAAATATTATAAAAATGAGCATAAAGAGCTTTAATTTGGGCTATGTTTTATATTATATAAATATTAATTTGTCCCAGTTACTAAAAATTCAAGATGATGAAAATATATGAAAAATCACCGAATTCGAAAGTTAATTTTTTTCGAATATTCATGTATTTGCAATGATCTCCTTAAATTGATAATAATTTTAACACGAATTAATATTTTTATACAAAAAAGCCTACATTAAAGCTGTTTCGACCTACTTTTATTATCTATTGATCATTTTCCTAATATAAATACGTGCCAAGTTATGGTCAGAAGTATAGATTTCCATTTTTCACTAAAATAATGCATAGTTACGACGGAACAGCTGATATAGGGCTAATTAGATCAAACTTATACATATACTGGGAATCATTTTTAGATATCAGAAGTCACTTCCTAACGTCTGATCTAAATTGGTTCCCGGAGGGTGTGTACTTTCCTTGTAAGTAACATGTCCGTTATCTACAGTTGTGTTGGTAATCAAGACATCGAGCGACGGCTTTGTCAAATTATAAGTGTGTGTGCGTGTTTGTATAAGAGAGAGAGATCGAACCAATTGGTAGTTGTGAAAATTCACACTATTGTGCACTTATAACTTTTGGTGGCTTAATGCCAAGAATAAAATAAAAAAAGTGTATTTTCAACGCTTTATCAGTATGATTTCGTTACCTTGTCTAGTGCAAACATTAGAGCAAATTTTTACAGATTTTTTAGCCAGCTAGAATGCTTTTATTAATTATATAAAATATTTCATCTTCCTTTTGAGGATTATAAGAGTTATATAGATAGATGTGCAAGATGCTATATTAATTGACTGAGCTAATGTAGATCATAAAACAATAGTAAACAATGATTACCGATCAAGTGCACAAACGTAATTGAATACTGTACAAAGACCTACTGGTGGCGTCATTCTGGTGGCCACTTTGGGAAGCTTAGGTAGTGGGCCAAAAGTATGAGAACACATAGTAAAAATTGAGAATATTACCAAAAAGGAGGTTTCAGACATAAAATTCAGCCATTGAACTATTATTTAAGTTATTTAAGGATTTTGACAATGCTAATAAGAAAAAAAACAACAAATTTAATTAGTATCGTTTTTGGTAATTTATGTAATGAAAATTCTTAAATACATTAAATTATAGTGCAATATGTACTTATTTTCGTCTTAAATCTATTTTTTGGCCCAAACTGGCCGCACGGGTGATGCCACCGTAGGTCTAAACCAGGCGATATTTTCTCAGTGACCATAGGGAGTACGATATCACATTTTTAAGTCCAAGAAGATTCATTCTAGTAAAACACTTGTATTGCTTTGATTTTCATAAAGATATTTACAGTCAGAAACAATAAATCTCCATTCTCACTATAGTGTACATTTTATCTTGATTACATAATATAAAGAGAATGCTCTTCGAAGAATATAGAAGAAAGAAAGGTGATTGTTCATTTATTGATATTCTTACGAAGTAAAAAACTCTACATATGCATACTTATTTATTAAATTTCTTTTGTTACACATTTAATAAAAAATGTAACTATATAAAAAACTATAAATCTCTCATATTTGCTTAAACTTTTGTAATTGAGTGTGGTCTAATAAGTCTCTTTGTATTATTTTTTTTAATGGTTGCGTTAATTGTCCCACGAAAACAATATCACAATATCATTATATTTATGAATAATAACATAAAATTAACAGAAGAAAATCTCATCTTAAGCAAATAATTTATATGCGATATTTCTTGTCTTATGTAAAAAATGTACATTAGAGTTCAGTACATTTTGAAATCGAGAAATAAAAAAAAGAGAAATTTCGAATATAACAAATAAATACATATATAAAAATACTAATATTCAGAAAGAGTATCTTTTATAACCCAGAAAACAGTGCGAAGGTCGTACTTAAAAACGTATGTATCTGCATCTCCATTGTTTCTGAAAAACGTCTAATTCCCGAAAAGCGAGTGCAGTAGGCGCACGAAAAAACCAGAACCCTTTGAAGTGTTTATGGACGTATTGAGCTCAATTCGCGCCTATATATATGGAATATTCCACGCAAAATAATAGGCCAAGTCAAAAACTGAATTTCATTGCAGTCTTGAGGACTTCTTGGGAAATTAATAAGTAAAATTTTTTCTTACAACTAATCGATGAAACTATAAATGTTTTTTTATTAGCATTCTACTGTACTTAGTTGTATATATGAGCATGTATGTTCAATATTTTTCATAATAAAATTGGAGCGAATAATTCGAAGCTATACATTTGAGTATCAGACGCTCGGTAAGTACATTTCTGTCCAAAATATATCTGCAACAAACGATTGTTCTCATCGTTCTGAACAAATAATGTATACTAGTTTGGGTAGAAAAGTCGAGTTTAACGGTTCGCACGCAATATTGTCGCGTAATTTTCCGAAGAAATCCCGAAAGTCGATGATGCGCACTATATTATCTCGGTCTAACAACGATTTCACGCGGAATATGCGGTGTGTATACACGCATATAGGTGTACTGCAGGCAGACAAGAGCCGAGGGCGATATCGATTTCGGTCTTCTCGCATCTATAATACACACTCAGGGCCTCGAGCCGTCCTTCGCGAAATACGGAGCATAGGTTCCCTCCCTGCTTCCTCTTCGTGCTCCCGTTGTGTCGGCGGGGACGCCGCAAATTAGCTCCGGCCGCGAGGGGGGCCGAGATACGGATCATCGCCGATGCACACCGCGTGTATAAGCACTTGTACGCCTGATGTGTGCAATGGTCAAGGCACGACCCTGCGCGAGCTGTGAGCGTACTGCACGGCCGTGACCACGGCCACGTGCCTAGCTATCGTCGTTGTCGTCGTCGTGCTGCCGATGCTGCCGTGGCTACCGTCGGCGTTGATGCTTCTTTTCAGCGTTGTCTGCATCAGCGAGCGCCTGATGCTATTCAGCCGCCCGAATCCCAAGCTTCCTCGTCTCTGGATTTTGCCAGTTTATTTTTTGTTCGTTAAATAGTTTTTAGAATTGGGAGATTCACGGGAGTTTTTCTTATATATATATAGAAACCTGTCGCTTTTGGCTTTGTTCTATATATAGAGATTCGACTAAAACTTGCAACTTGCAAGGACAAACAAATTTCGAGTTTTCATTAATTTGGTAGAGTTTGGCGGTATGCACCCTTTTATGTACTCCATCATCAGAGAGAATATAATTGCAATCCCCGAGCAAGATTGATAATGCAACATTCTATTAGCTTGATTTTAATGCAAAAAACCACTCATAAGAAAAGAAAAATTACACCTATTATTTGGAGTAATATGTTAAAGACCTATAATGTAAATAAAAAAGTTTTTTTCTTTGTAAGTTAAAGAAAGAGTAAAAATAAAAAGAGTTGTTACTATTATGTTAGAGTAAAACGATAATAAATTTAAACTGCATGAAAAAGTTAACATCAATTTCAAGAATTAATTGTTAAATAATAACGGTGTCTGTATATAATGTAATATTGCGTTTGTGTGCCGTGCATCTACTGAAAAAAAGTTTTGTAAATTGAAATAAACGTTTACTTTAATACTCCATAATGAATTAAATTAATCACAGTTCAAATAAATGTTTACTAGTTTCAAGTAAATGATTTTCTAGGAAGTATTAAAATAGAAATGTATGACGTCTACGAAATTTGCAATGAAATATTTATGATTATGTTTGCGTTATTTTAATTTTTACCAACATAGGAATGTCGGAATTCCCACAGTTATACCACGCAGAACGTAATGTTAAGAGTCCGTAATTGAATTTAGTCGAGGTATTTTTAACACTTACATACAGTCTACGTTAAACAAAAATAAATTTGTTTGTCCAGCAATGGAAAGTTCTGTTATTGTTGAGTTTAATTAAAATATTTTTTTGGTTACTTGAAGCTGAAGTGGAAGCAAAGGCAAACTGCGCACTTAATATTTGTCAGAATGGCTATGATGAATTTAGTAAAATAATGAAGCTAACTACAATCTCTAAAACCTACGGCTAACCAAGAATACATACCGGCACCAAAGCAAGTCAATAACATTTTTGGACGTTTAGTGATACATTTCAATAATTTTAACTTTTTTGTATAGAAATGAATATGTAATATTATAAAAATAATAAGTTATCTTCACTTGATGTAAAAAATAATTTAATAATAATTTCATAATGAAAAAAAAAATGTTATACTATTCTAACCTCAAAATCATAACTTCAATATGATTATTCGGCTCTCGTGGTATAAAATACGGTTCGAAACTGGTGCGTAAGAAGATTTTTACCTCATGTGACTTTTCTCACTCGCTTTGCTCGTACGAAAAACGTCGCATGAGCTACATAATCACTTTCTGCACCCGAGTCGAAATGTACTAATTATAGCACTGTGTAGCCTAAATCTGCACTTAAGTCACGGCTAGCCGTGACTTGAGTAGTCCAGTATTACACCGTGAGATTAGCGCCCGAGCGTAGCGAGCTTAAGAGACGGCTAGGCGTGACAGCGGATTTAGGTAAGCAGTAGTATAAAATAGTAAAAATAGTATACGATACTCATGTCAAAAGTCGTCCTTCATAGCACGGCGTTTAGCGCCCTTAATTGCTACGCTCGGGCGCTAATACACGCCGAGCTGTAAAAGACTACTTCGGTCACACGTATCGTAATGTACTATTAAAACTTGTAAAACAAAATAAAATAAAACACTATTTTAAGGCAGCCATAATCAGTTTTTTCTAGTAAAACATTTTTTACAATTAAAACAAACCTTTGCCATAGGTTAATCGAAAAATATTTTTATATAAAATTATTAGAAAAGTATAAGATGTATTAATTCATATTTATATGAAAAAAGGCCAAGTTCACTCAAAGCCGTATAAAGTCAATGACTTCTATTAGCTTTAAATGTTAGTTTAAGATATTGCTATATGATATTAAGCTGCACAATACAGTTATTAAAAAAACAAGTTTTTACAAAAGAAAAATAGATGAAATAAATTAGTCACATAAATAAAATTTTTTTTAAATATAATATCTAAATTTTTATTTAGGATTCTTACTAATAAGACTACCTTAAATTATAATATGAAAAACAATATGAAGACAAAATAATTAAAGGAACATTGATATATGGCTTTAGAAATAATGTTATGAATATCAGTATATAATTGAATTAAATATTTTCTTATATTTATTTTTAATTTTTTTAATAACAACACTTCCAGCGGCTTTTTACGCTTCAATCAAAGAGTGTGGACATTATTAGTTCAAATAATTACAATTTATAATTCAGAACGAACATTAGAATGTTCAATATTTTTATTCAAATTATAATAAACGAACATAAAAGTTGTAGTCAAAACAGTAACTCTTCCAAATTTATTAGGTTTTGTTACCTGAGTTTTTGTTTTTCTTTTATTTTAATCTAGAGTTTTACCATATTTTCATTTTGTGCTAGATTTTAATGTTCATTAAATCTTGTTATTAACCGATTCGGAAAATCAAACCCGTTCGACTGAAACCGCGAAGACAGTTTTTAAATGTTTACGATAGCAGTGTCAAAAGCACATAGACAGTTACTGGTTTATTCCCATGTTCTATATAAATGAACACGACGGGCTGCTACGATGAAGCGAATGCAAAGTTTTTGCACAGGGTTTGAGTAGACAGAACAAGACACTCACGGATATTTGCAATGGCCAAAAATGCTTCCCTAAACCATCGTCATAAGAGCGATGCTTTTGAAAGTGAAATTTTAACTGAAAAAAGCTACTATTTCGTACAATTTGTAAACCTCGTTATATGCATTCATTTAAATTAAATATTGACAAAGTACTAATAACTTTTATCTAAAACATGATGAACTTAATAATTATATCTTTTTACACTTGCTATAATTTCCTGTTGCTCATTTTTTTGTGTATATTTTAGCCATATTTTATAGAGGTTGCAATTTTATTAACTCTGCAAAAGAAGGATATTTCATTCTTTTTTTATTTGAATGTTTGTACGACGTTAGTACGAACATTCGTTTCTTAAAAATGATTTAAACGACTATCTTTGATAAAATTTAGATGATCATCTAAATTTTATCAAAGATAGTCGTTCAAAAGAATTTAGATGATTGCTTCTAACAGCAAATTGTATTTGCTGTTAGAAGCAATCATCTAAATTCTTTTTTTACTTTGGGGTCTTTTGAAATGTAATATACTCTACGCTTCTATTCTAATAGTTTTGCATATCTTTGGAAAAAAGTTCGCTCTTAAGGCGATGTTAAACCCTGTGTTACTGGTAAATACGGAGAACTACTTTTTTCATTCATTTTTCAATTTTAAGAAAATATCTATATGAAAAGTTGTTCTTTTTGATTGAAACAACAACTTTCCATAGAGATATTTACTCAAAATTGAAAATGAAATGAGAATAGTGGATCCTCGTATTTGTCGGTGATAGGTGGCTTTAGCATCACCTTAACTGTAATTCATTAAAAATCTGTTTATTTTTTATATATGTTTGATAAATTTACAATAACTTAAGATAAAATCGTATGGTTCAAAGTGTTCTTTAATGAACTAAAAGGTATTCTTAATTTTCGACTCTATATTTGGATCATTTATCTTGATGTGCATTTTGTAAAATAACAACAAATAAGTAAAAGAATATATCGAAAATTGTTGATTTCGTTGTATTTAATTTTTATATATGAAATGTCAATTTTAATTTTGTTAAACAATTAAAGAAGCAATTAAAATGTTAATAAAATATATAAAGGGTAAAATAATATGATTTATCTACTTGTATAAAATACGCTTCTAATTGTTCCGATGCTTATTAATATCCATCAGTCGTACAAGTTTCAACCATTCGATAATAATATTTATATTTGAACAACATTTTGGTTTTTTCAAAACGTTTACAGTAATTTTCAATCGCTAATTTGTTCCGTCCTATACACAATCTCGAATCAAATCAGTCTTAACTCAATTAGTTTTAACACATAAGGCGACTGAGAAACCTTGATTATCTTTCTTAAAACTACTTAACTATACTATCTACTTATTGCCACATGTTTAACAATGATAATTAAAAAAGGACAATTAAAAAATGTCGAAATAAATAAAGCATCATCTTCCATCAAGTGTTAATTCAAAAAGAGAAAAGACTGATTGAAGCTTCGATTTTACAAATACAATTTCCGTTTTCTAAATGGTTTTTGTGTTAAACGCTTTACGTTTGTTCTTTCGCAGTATATAATGCACGAACTTATTTATGCATACAACTGCATGAGGATATGCTTTAAAATACGTATATATGTATAACTATTACATAATAATAGACAGAGACTTAAGTCGAGACACAGAGATACACGTATTTCTATGTATGTATAGTATACCTTTAGTGCCTATTGCAGTCCGTATTTAATTGAGAGCAGCACTTTTTAGTTTTCGTAGGATATTTTATAAATATTAATCGAGAACAAACATTTGAAAGAGATTATAAATTATTGTTAATTTTTATCTAAATAGAAAAATTTTGAGGAAACTAAATTTATGTTTTTGTATTCCAGACAGAGCTAGTTTGCTTTCAATGAAAAAATTCTATGAATATAAAATGTCTAAAAGAACATGCCAAACTTTCCTTTTTTTGTATTTCTACACAGAGGATTCCGTACTTTCGTTAGTTTTAAAACGATTTATAATAAAATAATATATATTTGTACTTGAATAACTTCACGATTATTGATTTCATGGGCTTCAAATTCGACAGAGAAAAATAACAAAAATAGTCATTTTATTGTTTATAATATTAAAAGGGCATTATTTGGATTTAGATCACTTATTATTTTCTTATTTTTGTCACTGATTTTTCTACATATATGTATATCCATAATCCAAAACTTATTATTTATTATACTTTAATAATAAAAATGCATTTGGATATAACATTCAAATCTCGTCAAAATACGACATGAAAATATAAAATTTTTCAGTTACTTTTAATTTGTCATCTACAACTGTTTATCACCAAAATAAATATTGAAAATGAAAATGCAATGATTAAGGCATTATTAGCGTACATGTACATACAACATATATGCACATTATACACAATTATTGTATACTATACATACGTGCAGATTATACATATATGTATGTATTTATAATAATTACACAATTATTTCGTAATAAAATCGAGATTAAGTATCACCACTTGTCTCTAAAATCGACTATTTTGTATTTACAAATGTTTTCTTGCATCGAGTCGCATTTGCAATTGAAGTAATTTCATTTTATCTCGTAAAGCATTTCGTCTATTTTATATGTTTGTTTCTAACGCTTATTGATAGATTGTTAATTTATTTTGATCGTCATTTGTATCCTGAAAATGTCTACAAGGATAGATTAGTAAATTTGTTCAATTAAGTTCAACTATATAAAAATATAAAATGGAAGAAGTGCCTCGCGTCCTGTGATTGCAGAGTGAGAAAAGATATAATTTTCTTTAACCCTGCTTCAAGAAATTTCCATCGATTCCAAATGCTGCATCACTAATATTTCTTAATTCTCGCATAGCGCGATGTAAAATTCTTCAACGCAAGCAATATATATAATAATAACAACGTCCTCTACTTAAGCATTTTTCGCTTGGCAATTCCTTTAATATTTCCTAAGTCTTATTTGTTTCTGTATATAATAACGCTCGCACGTGCGCCCTCGCGGCGTCAGTTTCGCCGCGTGGGAAATGTCGCGAAGAAATATAGCTAAACTAAGATAAAATGCCCTCGAACGAAAGGAAGCGGAATCTCGTCGCGCAACAAAACATCGCGCGGTCTGTGTTTTCCTTCTTAAATCTTTTTCTTTCACGCTGCGATATCGATTTTTGTTCGGACTAAGCGGATTCCTCTATATAATTGCAAGTCTTTGACGTGTATGCGCATCATGCGCGTAGGCCGAAATTCTTCGGGCCTTTTAACCGTATTATATATGTATACTCGCGATTATCAACTTATAGCTGATTATCTTTTAAGTTAAAAGGACACTAATCCGAGATACTTATTTGTGTAATCGTACAGAAAAGTTTTACAACTGAGAATTTATCTATGAACAATTTATATAATTTAATGGTATTTCGTATAATTTTGCACACTAATAATACTATAATTCTTGTTTTTCAAACGATATTTCCTTAAAATTACATTCGCATATGACGAAACAGTGTTTTTTTAATTATAACAATACATATGTAACACAATGAACTCATAAGGGATGGGCGTTTTTTTCTTGATCTTTGGTGATATTTTTATCTAGGTATACCCAATATACCTACATATTAGTCTAAATTAACAGCAAAAAATTAACAGCAAAAGAAAATTAAAAGCATTGTTATTTTGTAAAAATTTTAAATGGCGGATACAAAATGGCGACTGAAATGTACATTTTTCTTAATGCTAAGTTAAAACAAATAGTTTAAACAAATTAATATTGTTTATCTGATACCAGATTAGAATTCGGAGTGTTAGAAAATAAAAATTTTCTAAACTATAATGGTTTCAAATTTATACTAATTAACGATGTACCAGCTAAAATTCTATTACAGCTTTTCTTTTCACTGTTTTATTATAGATAAAAATTCCGCCGAAAATGAAAAAAAATGTCCTTCCGGCGCTAAAGGGTTAATTAAATAAGCATTTTGTTGATAAGATGTACACGTACCATTTTTTCTTCTACATATTATATGCGAATGTAAATTTTTTTATTAAAAAATCTGGTTTGCTTCATTGTATTATAGAAATCGTCGGTAAGTGTCTTTTTAATTTAATTTGATTAGAATGCGATCCTTTCAACAATCATCAACAGGTAGGTATAGACTAGCGGAACGAAAACCTTTTCGTTTTGTAATTCTCTAAAATATTGCCCCATACTCGAAATAGAAAAAAAATAACATAACTATACGATTCCTCAAACGTTTCGAGACTAAGTAGCGGCGTGCCAGTCTCGCGCGTAATACTCTTTACTTTAAATTTAAAAATCGTGGAATATCGTACATTCGACAGGGAAGCGTTTTCAATCTCTCGAAACGGTGCGAAATAATTCGTTCTCATTCTTCTTTCGAGACGATCGCCGTTGCACGTCACATCACGAGCTCCGTGTAGACAACGGCGAGGTGCCTTCATTCTCGCTGTAGAATTTCCTGATCAGGAAAATAAGTTTTTTCAGACCTTCGTACGAGACATTGACTTTTTGTCTATTGCGATTCGAAATTTTTAACACCTCTTTGCGATTTGCACGAATTAATAAATCACATAGATTAAAATCCTAATTATAAAATTTCGTTTAATTGGTAAAAGTGAATTTCTTTCAATTTTCGATAAACTTATGCATTGAAGTAAACAAAGTATATTATAATATATACAATCGATTTATGCAAATTTTGCCCGAAATCTAGCAAAATTTTGTGCCATGCAAAGCGTACACCAACCAATGTTACTCCTAACCATTAGAATAGCAGATAGAAAATTTGCAATAACCAGATATAGATTCGTCTTGTTACCAAGCTATGTACGTAACTTATCTAACGTACAAAACAAATTCTGATATTTTTGCAAGTGATATTTACACAAAGAGGTTATTCGTATATCATATTTGTTTACAAGTATTATAAAATTATCCCGGCTTAATACCAACATTTTTAACAACATTGCTAACGCTAATAATAGTATACGAAAAAAACGACGTATTCGTAATGTAAATAAAAGTAGCAAGCATAAATTTAAATCACACAAGCTTAACAACAACTATAAAAAGGGTAAAATTACAACCTTTAAAAAGCTTAAAGCTACTCCCATTTAACTGTTTCAGAGCTCATTTTCTTTATTGAGCTGTTCTCTCCAAATCGCCTGAAAAAAAGTTAGTATGTCTGTAATTTAAGGAAGAGTACAGTTAGTTTACCCAAAACTAAGAAGACAAATATGAAAGCCTACAAATTAAAAAATGATAGATACGATTGCTTATTGAAAAGCAACACTAGCATTTAAATTGGTAATATCTTTTTCAATATTTTACAATTGTTCTAAAAAAAATTTTTTTTACATTAAAATCAATATCTATAAATAAATGCAACATTCAACAAAATAATAAATTCAGATAAAGATATTAATACCACTTAATAAATAATTCATAAACTAAACTACTTCGATTAAATAATTTAATTACAAACACTATGCGATAGAATGTACAGTGATTGGAATTAGATCTACGTTTGCTTATATGTAAACTTTGAACATTAAAATGATTGTAACAATAATAATAAAATAGGTATTTGATTATTAAAAATAAAGAATTTAACCGATATAAAGGTTGTATTTTTACTCATTATAACATTTACTTTATAAAGATATATTTAATTCAATCTTTCGATTACGAATATATCCTTATTATACTGTTTACTATTATTAATATTAGTAACATTATTAAAGGTACATAAAATTAATTTGTTTCAATCGAGAATAATTTTCATTACTATGTATACACATAAAATCGATAAAAGTGATTCAGTGTCGCAGCATTCCCATCTCCAAAATAACCAAAAACACTACACGCGTGTTCGCGTTATTGATTCAGCACGGTTTTGTCAAAGTACGAGATGTCGATGTAAAAATAGAAACAATAAGCAAAACGAGGTTCACACAAGGTGCAAAAAAGTAAAGCCACTCCTCAAAAAGTGTTTTGGGCCCAAACAATAAACAAGAGGAAACCCAAACAGCAGTTTTTTGCCGTTACACTACGCCAAGAGTCGAGAGTGAGGTGGAACTTACCATTTCCGTGGTAAGACTAGCCAGAGCTTCCTCGACTGACGCCGCTATTCGATTTCCGTTTTCCGCTCGCTGACTTCCCCGGACTGGCGTCGTTGGACAACCTGCAAAATTCGTCCGCATTATAAAGTCAACTGTTGAACATATTTTTTAGATGATATATTATAGGATAGCAAATGGCGTATAAGACACGAGAGTGACAAGATTTTGTTATCGATGTGTGTTTGATTTCTAACTTATTGTGATTCTGAGAAGACCGCATGTTATATAGCGAGTCACGAGCTCGATGAAGAATCTTTTTTACTATTAAAGTTTTTAAAAGTATCCACTGTAATTGCAAAGATAAAAACTTTAAAGGAAACATGTTACTTTGGACGATAGGTAAGTATAAAAGTAGTTTATTTTTTATTGACACTCCTAACAAAAATGTTTGGAGTGTTATTTTTTAATAACGTTGCGATTAAAGAATGAATTTAAGACATTAATTTAAATTCTAAACAAACTCTAGAAAAGTGTTTCTTTCCATATAAAGTTGCTTGATTATCGTTTTCAAAATATTTAATTTGATAAATCGGCAAAAAATAAACTGTTCAACTTGGTATATTCCAGAAGATCTTCATAATAGTCTGCCTTATTCGCCTTCAAAATCGTGTTCAATATGATGATAATATTAAACTAATCAAGTAGTCCAAAAGATACAAATAGACAATGAATATTGAAAATAAAGCTGCACTTTTGAAAAGAATATTGCTGACGGAAAAGCACGTGTATAAAAATTCGACGCAGAGCCCGTGCTAATATTTAAGGCTTAGGCTAAATGTAAGAAAAAGTGTTAATCAATGCGTCGAATGAAAATAGAAAAAAAAATTTAATTATATAAGAAAAATTTTAGAAACATTGTTTTTCCGTGAAAGTAAGGATAAAAAATGCGTTCTACGTGTGCCTGTACAAATGAGATGAAGCGTGATTACAGTATACAGAGAATGAATGGTGTGTGCGAGTAAAATATGGATTGTTATGGTAGTAAAAAGTATGTAATAATAAAGAGAAAGAAGGCGGAACTTATCTCAAAGCTCGCCGATCCTATGCGACTTGTCATAGCTTAAGTAAAAAGAGTGAGAAGAGTTATAGGCTTTTGTTAATATATGTACGCAATACTGCATTATTGATGATCTTAATACCGCAGGAGATAAACACGTAGTTCACAAAATATTATTTTGTTGCCTAAACAGGACTACATGATAATATTCGGCCTTTTTTTATTTCGTTTAAATTTTTTTATTCAGGAAAAATTACTACTTTTTACATATTCGCAATTCTCTGTTGCCTTAGAATTAAATGTTCATTTTACAAAACATTACACAGTAATTCAAGTATAAATTTATTTTTAATCTTAAAACAATGAAAGTTCCTGATATCTAATAAAAACATAGATACAAACTTTCATTTTAACAAATAGTTTGTAATGATAATAACGAAATTCCGTTGACAATATCACTTCACAATACTTACAGATTTCACAGACTTGATATATAATCTACAAATACATAGAGATAATGAGATTAAATCGAGGCACTTTTGTATAACGGATTTTCTAATAAAGTCTGTTAAAAGAAAATGTTATTGAGATTAATGCTAAATCTAGCCACTATAAAAAGTTTGCTTATTTAATCTCGGAATCAATAGCAGAGGTAACGTTTTCCTTCTAATATACATTTATTTCGATATATTTTGATTGACATTTTGGTATGCGTATTGGAGATATGCTGACGGTGTATTAACGCCACTAAAGTAACCCATTTGCACAAAACCCAGAATAGATGGTCCAAAGTCAAGAGTTCGTGTCCAGCCAGAGTATAGCCAGCTAAGAAAACAAACGGCGAGCACACTCAAGGAAGAAACCATATCATGAGTAGCCCGGTTGTAAACAGTTCGCATAAGTATATCCAAACTGGTCTCTAAACGTTAGAAACACCAAATCGACACTGGTCAGTTCCATAGCCTTTCTTAATCTCTATAGGTGTGTATATATATATATTTTCTCTCCCTGTCATTCTCGAAATCCGTCTGAAGAAGGACTCGGGCGCCGGTCTTCAGGTAGTGGCGTAGTAAATGTGGAGCGCATAGAGGCACTTACCTATGTCGCCGCTGCTGGAGCTCTCGGTGAAGGAGGGCGTGCCCTCGGTCCAGGTGGGCGTCGAGCCCTCGGCGCTGCCAGCGGGCGGTGTCCAGATGTGGCTGCCGCCGCCGCCACCGCGGTTGCTGCTGCCGCCGCTCTCGACGCTCAGCGAGGACTTGGTCGGTCGGCCGTCGCCGCTGCCGCCGCTACAGCTGCTCTCCAGGTGTACGTCCGATATGCTAAGGCATTCAAGCAGTGCGTTATTAGGATAAAGATTGTTTAATCGTGTACTACGATTTGCATGGTGATAATTGAACATCTCGTGAACACTACACAGTACAGTTTCAGATGTAAGTATAATGAGATCCAGGCGAAGTTAGGATAAACGCACCCTCGAGCCCTATTTTTCAACCCTTACCCGACGATAGTAGAAGAGATGAATGTGCTGCTGATGTCTGACAATACAATAGGAAAACGTATGAAGCTATATAGGTATCTGAGTATCTCAATGTGAAAGGAAACCCTCGGACCTAACCTGGAGAGAATTTTCTTTCATGACATAAGTGAGCATCTAATATGGGCTTTATTGCGATTTGATCCGTAAAGGGTAATAATGGCTAACATTCATTTTCGTGAGTTTCTTTATAGGTAAATTTTAGCTCTACTTAGATACTGAATTTGTTTTTGTTTACAAAAATTTTACACTAACAAAACAATATCGTAAAGAGAATTCCTATTGATCCGATGTTGTAAAATTATGAGCGAGTATTATGTGCGATTATCCGCACAGAGTGTTTCGCATTCTAAAAAAATTAAGCTATTTAAAAATGTATTTTTAATGTAAAAATAAAGATTTTAGATAGCTAATTTTACGATAACATATTGCATCTAACGCTGAATAATTAAGATATCGACACGTACATTTTTACGGTTATCATGTTGCGTAAGTTACAATATATATCGTGTATTACGACATAGTTTTCTCATTGTACTCTTATAAATGTCTGAAAACCAAATTCAGAATATTCATTTTGTCCTTATCGATCCCTAGCAGGGCAAAAGGTATTTTTCAAATTCCACAATATATTTTAGGTCTGATGGATATCGATTTAGTTTTGTTTGCAAAGGTAACTCATGAAACTGAATATTGGCGATGAATTATAGAATCTTATTGATATTTCCTACGTTCATTTGATTAAAAACTGTTACTTTTGAATGTAGCGGTTTTCTTTAAAATCTTAAGGAAGTTTATAAAAAACCTAGTTGTGATAAATAATACAATTTCTTTTTTCCTTTTTTAATATTTATATATTTTAGTTGTTGTTTTACGCAATAATAAATGAAAATTTCAGCAAAATAAAATGGATATGGTTTGAGCCAAAAATGCATCTTCAATATTCTTTTCATTCTATAGCTACGATATTTCAATTTCTAATGTTTGAATGTGAAAACTAAGCTTTGAAATCGAAAGAAAATACACCAGAGAAGCATTTTCAAAGCGAATACTTTATTCGGTTTCTCATTCGACGTCAGTGAATACTGTAAATACAGTGCGTTTTATAACTACAGCACCAATATATTTTATTTTTTAAAACCAAAACATTTTCCTAAATATTTCTTCTACATTAACTATGGAAAAATTAACGGATAATTTGACAACGAAATTAGGTTAAAAATTTACATTGTTTTAAATAGGTTAAAAGATTGAAAGCGATTCTACAGTGCTATGAAACGCTAATAACTTATTTTTAAGTTGATGTGATAAAAATATTATACCTGTGCTTTAAAGAGAAAAAATGATCTTTCATTTGCTTCTTTTTAAATTACTTTACGATTTTTTCTACCAAATTTACAGGTAAAATACATAGCTTTAAATGTGAAGATATTGGGTGGTGGTTCACCAATAACTTTTTACCAACCAATTGATAATTTATAATTGTGTATAATTTTAGTAACATTTTAAGACCCGCTAAATTTAAAAATTCTAAGTTTTATTAAAGTTATAGCCAGTTATTAAAAACAATTTTGCATTAGATAGCATAGTAAATTAGAATTTATAACGCGTTTTTCCAAATACTTATTTTCCTAATTTCAAATAGTGCCTGGTGCAAAACTACTTGACAAACAAATTTCTTTTAAAAAATTTAACTCTATTTTTCAACTCTAAATGAACAAAACATGGAACTTTTTTTACGGTATACCGATGTTAAATATTTTATTTATTAATTCTTAGTGTTAAAACATGTAGTTAAATAAAATTAGTATTTTTAAGACTGCTTATAGATGCTCGATACTTAGTAATTTTAAAACAAGAATACTTTCCTGAGTATATGTAAATATCTTTAAAATGGAAAAATATCATTACCTCTTCATTAAACAAAATTTAAATATCATAATCGGAGGATGTCAACTTTAAAAACATGTTAAGAAAATTGCTTTTAATTTTGATAAAATAATGTGGAAGGTATATCCATTATGTCTGACCATATTCAACGTGTTCTACTGAATGTGTATATAAACATAGCTTGCAAGTTTGCTTATTGAGTTTAAAAACAATTTTCTTTCCTGTGGGTCATAAGTGTCACATCCTACTTATTCCGGATATAAATATACATCAATATTATTATAACGCATATACGAACACCAAATTTTGAAACATTTTATTAGCGTTATTATGGAAACTATTTAAGCTTGCACTTGTGCATCGTAGGAAGGGTGAGAGCAGGGTACCGTAAGGCCCGGCGATGTGGTTAACATCTACCCCACGCGTTGTCAAAAGCACGGATTTTGAGCAGCCTTTTCCGAGAGAAAAAACACCGACTCAAAATAATATTTCAATATAAATTAAATAGCGTTCAACCTAATAAACATAAAAATCATGTACACAGAGAGAATTTTCTAATAAAAATTATAACGAAATTCAGGGTAAAAATTACCGTAAATAACTAATAAAGCTGGGACACTCCTACTTTTTGGCACTTTTTCCTGATATTTTACTATAAAAATTACCCCATTGACTACAAATTCTACCGCAGACTATAAATTTTACCGCACTGAATGGTAAAATTTACCTGATTTGAGAAAAAGAAGACAGCTGATAAAGGAAACAACTGAGCGTGTACACATTTTAGGTTAACTCAAATATAAATGTGTATAAATGTACTTATTTAAGTATTAATGATACTGCTACAATAATTTGAAGAAAATCCAGATTTTTAAAAAATATTTCGTACAAATTTTACCACAAATTTTGGCTTTCTCTAAGATTCGTACAGGGAACTTTTACTCTGCGGCAGGCAAATTTTACCCTTCAGTACGGTAAAATTTATCGTAAATATCAATAAAAACTGCCGGAAAGTTAGAGTGTCCCAGCTTTATAGTCATTCACGGTAATTTTTACTGCGAATTTCGTCATAATTTTTATTAGAAAATTCTCTCCGTGTAGTAATATCATTCTATTCAGAAAATTTACATCGATTTTCATGCGCAAGAATCAAGTCGCTAACTTGATTCTATCCATATGATATAACATTAATTTTATAAGAACACTTTTTATACATATGTTTGTTTATATATTATGGATTGAATGAATAATTATTTTATTATCTTTACTATTATAATACCTTATTTTATAAGAGCGTAATCATTTAAACTATATTCTATGTTATTCTACGTATAAATGCATTATATTACTATAATAGTTATAATAAATATTCATATAATTCATTCTTGTAAGTTACTTTTTAGTTACGCATTTTGTTCTACAAACAAGCATTTATATTTAACTCTAATTTTGTTATATTATATTAGAACTGTAATATTTAGTATTTTTAACTGATTTAATTATGTAGAATATATGAAATAAGTTTATATCCTTCTATATACTATGAAATAACCACATGTTTATAATATTTTTACGTTAGTTTTAAAACTACACGGAGAGAATTTTCTAATAAAAATTATGACGAAATTCGCAGTAAAAATTACTGTGAATGACTATAAAGCTGGGACACTCTAACTTTCCGGCAGTTTTTATTGATATTTACGATAAATTTTACCGTACTGAAGGGTAAAATTTGCCTGCCGCAGAATAAAAGTTCCCTGTACGAATCTTAGAGAAAGCCAAAATTTGTGGTAAAATTTGTACGAAATATTTTTTAAAAATCTGGATTTTCTTCAAATTATTGTAGCAGTATCATTAATACTTAAATAAGTACATTTATACACATTTATATTTGAGTTAACCTAAAATGTGTACACGCTCAGTTGTTTCCTTTATCAGCTGTCTTCTTTTTCTCAAATCAGGTAAATTTTACCATTCGGTGCGGTAAAATTTATAGTCTGTGCGGTAGAATTTGTAGTCAATGAGGTACTTTTTATAGTAAAATATCAGGAAAATGTGCCAGAAAGTAGGAGTGTCCCAGCTTTATAGTTATTTACGGTAATTTTTACCCTGAATTTCGTTATAATTTTTATTAGAAAATTCTCTCTGTGTATAGTTCCAAGATAACTATAGACTAAATACATATTTTTGCATAACTACAGTAAAATCTAAGTTACTAGTGACAAAATAAAGCGCAATAAATGTTTGTTTCATCTGTAATTAGTTGATTAAGAGCGAAAGAACGAATGAACAAATGCGAAGCTTTGCTTTCCATGCGTGGGTGAAGAAAGCATCTCCCCACCAGCGGATCTCTCTGTCTAACACATACAGCAAGTGAGGAAAAGCTTGTGTGTGTCTGTATGTGCAGATTCAGCGCAATTTTTTCCGCCGCGGTCATAGGATATAAAAAGCATCAGGTCCAGGCGACAGATATCACTAGCTAGCCCGACCCCAGGGGAAGCTACTGGCTCACCAGCATTCGCTCATTGTAAGCTCATAATGGTATAACGATCCTACCGTTCACGCCAAGAGATATTAAACTCTAAAATACAACTCTGTAGGACAAAAGAGCCATACTGTACAATCATTTAAAATTTAAAAATAAACAAAAGTAAGAATAAATATTTCATTTTAATATTACGTATATCAGAAATTATCTTTACATACGAAATATTATTTTGATTCAATATAAAAAGAAATTATTTTCAATTACATTAAAATCTTATAATATCCACAAGGTAACGCAAGATTAATAAAATTATTATTTTCTAAAATCAATCCAAATGTCAATAATAAAACATCCTATACTACCGAGGGTAAACAAAGGGCAATAATTCTCAAATCAATTTATGAAAAAAATACAATATAATAAAAATATATATATATATATATATATATACTATAATATCAATAAAATCTAAACAGACAACACACTCATTAAACTGTTTACGCATAGCGGAATGACAGCGCTCCCGTTCACGCCAAGCTAAACTAAAACATATAACATAATCACTAAACAGTTTATGCATAGCGGAATGACGGTACTCCAGTTCACGCCAAGCTAAACTAAGCATATAACACAATCATTAAACAGTTTACGCATAGCGGAATAACGGTACTCCCGTTCACGTCAAGCGAAACTAAGCATATAACACAATCAATAAACAGTTTAAGCATAGCCGAATAACGGTACTCCCGTTCACGTCAAGCGAAACTAAGCATATAACACAATCAATAAACAGTTTAAGCATAGCCGAATAACGGTAATGCCGTTCACGCCAAGCTAAACTAAAACATATAACATAATCACTAAACAGTTTATGCATAACGGAATAACGGCACTCCTGTTCACGCCAAGCTAAACTAAAACATATAATAAACTCATATATAACACTAATTAAATTTCTTGCGTATAGGCTATAAAGATTTTCTGAGTAAATATTATTATTTTTATGTTTAAAAGTATATTTCAAACATTTTCGTTTCATGCGTCAATATGCCCCTAAAATATAAAAATATATATGATAAATTGTTTTCATATTATACAATATGAGAAACGATATAATATAAAAGGTGGTCACTTCAAGCGATGAAAAATAATTTTTTAAACCAAATTTGCATATTGCGTAAGTATAAATATTGTCGACTAGAGAAAGATTCGATCAAACACCGGATACTTTTTTATTTTTTATCCTATTTTAATTCTGAAAGTCTCATTTTGTTCCTTGAAAGATTTTAGGGGGATTTAGTGATATATAAATTGCAAAAGACCGATAAACCTGCAAAGTTACAGCCAATTGTTTATAAGTCAATACTCGTTTTTTTTTTGTAAATTCGTAAATGTAGGGGAGGATGGGGTATTGCCGCTCACCTAAGCAAACGTGCTTGATATTTCCACTTTCAAATTGTTTCTTTGAACTTTAAATAATTATTATGTTAGTTCAAACCATTGACTATAAATATTTATTATTGGTTTAATATAAAAATGTAAGATATCGAAGCTATAAATCAAAATAAAAAAAGCATTTTGACCGAATTTACTCCACATCAAAGGGTAATACCGGTCAGCCTTGGTACAATTCTGATCACTATTAGAAAGTTACTTTTATAGGTAAAAAATTTCTTTAAATCAATTATATGAACTTTCATATGATCCGTCGCATTATTATTCGCACTTACATAGTGAAACATATAATAACATAACCACTGTTCAATCAAAAACACTTAAGCAAAGTTACCCTACCTAAGAGCGCAGCGAAACGTTTTCTTAGCCTCACTTTCGGGAGCGTCATATAAATAACATTGTTACCGAGATTATCCCAATTCTGCTTAGTAATTTAAATTGAAATGACAAAAAAGCAATAGGTTTATACTCTGATTTCTTCAATACTTCTTATTTTTAGACTGTTCAAATTAATAAAGTTGCAATAAATAACTGCATAAAGTAACAAATAATATGCATTAAAGCTTATTTTCTAGACCAGATTTCTTATAAGAAATGTAGGCCTACGCTTTGATTGTGTATAATTCCTTAATAAAACTGAATAGAAGGTTTTTTGAACATTAGATTAATTGCATTTTATGTTGCGCTTAATATACTATTCGAATTATTACCTAAAAATGTTTAGATTATTGAAAATAAGGGTGACCGGAATTAGCCAGTGACCGGCATTACCTCGTTCTTCCCTACAAGTATAAACTATTGTCTATAACTTTGCAGGTTCATCAGTTTTTTGAGACGTTCAGAATTAAAATCGGTTAGAAAGTAAAAAAGTCTCCAGCGTTCTGTCGAATCTTTCTCTAGTCGACGATATTTATACTTTTGCAATATGGAAATTCTGTTGAAAAAATTATTTTACGGTGCTTAAAGTGTCCTTCTTTTATATTACATCGTTTCTCATATTGTAATATAAAAACAGTGTATCATATAAATTTTTATATTTTAGATGCGCATTGACTCATGAACCACCTATTTTTTGCGCGCAAGCGCGCGTTAGGAGTTTTTCTTCTTTTTGTATGAAGTTGCGTGAAATCATGCATTCTCTCAATCAATAAACCATACTGTCTGTTAAAGCAAATTTTACTACAAAATTAAGGTAAATTTTCATTTTTTATGAACAAAACATTGTAACAGAAACCTAACCCTTACGTTCGATAAAGAATTATATTTAATACGAGGGTAGTTCAATAAGTCTTTAGAATGACCAACAGATGGCGCGCGAATCGCTCCAAATCATCTGTTTTCAGTCAGCACCACTCCCGACTAGATATATGGTGCAGTCACAGTCCACATCTTCTGAGTTTACGTGTTTTTATAACCAATTGAAAAAAAAATTGCTTGTTAAGAAAAATGGAAAAAAACGAGTTCAGAGCGGTAATTAAACATTTTCATTTAAAGGGTTTAACTCCATATGAGATAAAAAATGAATTGGACTCAGTTCATGGCACATCTGCCCCTGCCTTAGCAACGGTTTATAACTGGGTAAATGAATTTAAGCGTGGTCGTACATCAATAAGTGACGAACCACGTTCAGGAAGGCCCGTAGAAGCAACTACTCCCGAAATCATCAATAAAATCCACGATATGGTGTTGAAGGATAGAAGATTAAAAGTGCGTGAGTTAGCTGAGGCCACAAGGATATCCATAGGTGCAGTTGTTTCAATTCTACATGAAAAATTAGGCACGAAAAAGCTATCGGCAAGATGGGTGCCGCGTTTGCTCTCAGTTGAGAATAAACGCAATAGAGTGGTCGCCTCTGAGGCTCTTTTGGCGCGCATAAGTCGGAATCCTGAGGAATTTTTTCGTCGATTTGTAACTGTGGATGAAACATGGATACACCACTACACTCCTGAGACAAAGGAACAATCCAAACAGTGGATTTCCACAGGCGAACCAGCTCCAAAGAAGGCAAAGACCGTAAAGTCAGCTGGTAAGGTTATGGCTACAGTTTTTTGGGATGCACGTGGAATTATACTTATTGACTATTTGGAAAAGGGTAAAACAATTACTGGTGAGTATTATGCATCATTATTAGAGCAGCTGAAAGAAGAAATTAAAAAAAACGACCACATTTGGCGAGAAAAAAATTCTCTTTCATCACGACAACGCCCGAGTTCACACATGCTTCGTTTCAATGGCTAAAATTGAAGAACTAAAATTCGAATTGGTCGAACACCCACCGTATTCACCAGATTTAGCCCCCAGTGACTTTTTCTTATTACCAAACTTGAAAAAATGGCTCGGTGGACAGAGATTTACGGACAACGAAGACGTCATTGCCTCTGTAAGTGCTTATTTTGAGGAACATCCGAAAACGCACTTTTCTGAAGGATTAAAAAAACTTAAAAAGCGATTGACCAAGTGTATAGAGCTCCAAGGAGATTATGTTGAAAAATAAAAAAAAATTTACCCAAAAAAATTGTTTTTATACTTTATTCTAAAGACTTATTGAACTACCCTCGTATAGCAGGATTTTTGTTGGGAATCGGTCTATGATTTCAAGATACTCATTTTAAGAAGAAGCCGTATCTACTGTCCTTGTTTTATTACATTTTTGCTAATTACTTAAATAGTAGTTTGTTAATTGAAAAACTAAGAGTTGTCCCCAATTCTTCTTAAAATAAGGAATATTTTGAGACCTAAAAGAGTACCTAACATTATTTCCTTTCCGAGAATAGTTCGAAACGCAAAACCTAACCTCAATTTTCGCGTTTCGAAGTATTCTCGGGAAGCGAATAATTTTTAAATATTTTTTAGTTCTCAAAATATTCCTTATTTTACGAAGAATTAGGGACGACTCTTAGTTTTTCAATTAATAAACTACTATTTGAATAAATAGCAAAAATGTATTTGGACAAGGACGGTAGATACGGACTCCTCTTAAATATTAATTTAATTAATGCTTTATTAACCTATTAACACCTTAGCACTTCAATTTCATATTAATCAAAATGGATCTATTATATTAAAGTAATATTAATTATTAAATAACAAAAACAAATACCATTAATATAGCAATCCTGACAAAAATTAAAGGATTAATATGATCTACACTCATGTTTTATCTTCATAATAAAACAACGAGCCACAGGGCGTATCACGGGCTCAAATCACGCGAGAGTTCGCCACGAGAATCCACAGCTATAGGTAAATAGTTTAGGTAACAGGCGATCGATAGCGCCTGCGAGCTATGCGTTATAATCGAATAGTCAATTAGAAGCCGCTTGGCGGACGAGATGTCGAGGACGGAATGTGTATGTCAGCCTGTCTCGCGATCTCTATATCTCTCATCTGCTGTACACGCGCATATTACGTAGAGAAAACTGCTTACAAGGAGATTAATGGTTGTAAGTTTTAAAATTTCCTGGAGCTTTGGAATGAACTTTATTACCACAAAATAAGTGACATGATTCTCAGCAGTTTTTCGAATGGTTCCTTACTCTTGATATATCAATTGTTATATTTCAAGTATATCCACCATTGAATAGATCAATAGAGGTTCTATTATTTAACTGTTGTCATAACATAACATACAATTATCCCATCTATAATGTAAATAAAACTTCTTTACTCTTAAAAAATGAAGAGAAATGTATTCTATCGACTTTATATGCTGAAATTAGCCTTATAGTTATCACATGAATATTATTCAAAATTCAAAGTTATATAGTGTCTATACTGACCATATTGATCATTATAACTTTGAATTTGAAAGATACCTATTCTTAATTCATTTACATTTATTCAGTATTATTTTGTTAAGATATTTATTTGATTAGATAGTATGTAATTAAGTTATTAATTTTTTGTTTTTAATAACTACGAGGTTATTGTATAGCTAAATTCATTATTTTAATTTTATTCCCGACTCAACCGTAATGGACACTTTATTGACTTGAAAAGCGGCAGAAAACTAACATATAATTCCCTCTTATCTACTTTATTCCCGCAAGTTTACTTTATTTCCCGCAAATTATTTTTTTCAATTTTGAACTAGTTCTTTCTCTTTCCGTGGGTTCCACTCTTTAAATCAATAAAGTAGCCTAAGTTCTATGTGCAATACGGAAATAAAGCTGACTATTCCAGCGAGTGATTACTGCACTCGCTTCGCTCGGGAAGTACACCCGCCGTTAGAGATAATCTTCGATTTGATCTTTTGTGTTGTTGCACAATGTACGATTCTGATTGATAATGACTAGTTTAGGTGAATCATATCATCTTTATATATCCAAAAAGCTCAGCGTCTGCCTGTCTGTTAATTCTGAAAACTAATTCCTAGGAATACCTATATTATTAAAGGTGATAATTATTATTTATGAAAGTGGACATTATCCTGGCAAGGGTACTAAAGAGCTAGTTTAATGAAAAATGGCCGTACACTGACAAATAATATGGTATAAATTCCCTTGTACATCAATAGTAGTGGTGAGACATGGTGGATTTTTAAGTAAAATTTTAGAGTCTACGCATTAATTCTCCCATGTGAATTATCGGAATGTTTCTTTTATTAACTCGCAAATTTTCCATTTCAGATTGTATTTTTTCTACATTATATTTAACTTTTGCTATTTCTATGGGACTCTTTTCTACTTTACATGGGACTCTTTCCTATATTACATAGTAATTTCTTCGATACATAATTTTAAAAAATAAAAAAGTTTCTTTTACACATCTCGCTCATAAGGGGATAAAAAAGTAAAATTTTATTTTTTGGGATTTGATTATTTTTTATCCTTTATTCAAATAAATTGATGTACAATGCAAAATTAAAAAATCATAATACAAATTTTTATTAAAAGTGTGGTACTTCATAAGCCAAATTCGAACATTCATTTCTAAAGCGATCGGTAGTCATGTGGTAAAGCGTTTAACTGCCAACCCAAAAGTCCCGCGTTCGCGCACAGTCATACACTTTTTTCAAAATCACTCATAATCACACTAGTAAAAAGAACAAGGTACTATATAGGTAAAATTCCAAACCACATGGGAAAAATTAATTTGTAGTTTCGTAGATGTTTCGAGAATGGCTACCTTGTCTCACTACTTATACTCGATGAAAAAGGAAATTTCTACTAGATTATTTCTGTCAGTGTACCAAAAAACGAACTACTGATCGTAAGGTGATGTTAAACCCCTATGTTACTGGCAAATACGGGGAATCATTTAACTCATTTAATTTTCATTTTTTAGAAAATATCTGTGGAGCGTTGTTGTTTTTGATTAGAACAACAACATTTCATAAAGATACTTACTCAAAATTGAAAATTAAATGATAAAATTGGGTCCTTAATTGCCGGCGATGGGTAGGTTTAGCATTGCCGTAAACCTGCAAGTTTTTTCGCTACAAAAATGATCTAAAATAGAATAAAAATACATGTAAGAATCCTAGCCTTATTTTGTACATAAGTTTTAATTTATTTCAAAGTTATCAAGCAGAAGATGGTGACAAAAAATGAATGAAGAATTTACGATTTCATAGATTTTATGTCTTCATCTTCGATTGCTCATATAAGTTCGGAATAAATTAATGTTTTTGTACGAAATGAAGTTCAAATTAATAGGCGAGTTATCGATCCACCTACTTTTATTTTCTTTTGTATAGTAAAAGTTCACAGAGCTATGATCAAAGGTAGAGGTACCGACATTTTTTAGTAAAATAATACATACTTGCAGTATAGAACCGTTGATATATCTTAAGAACAAGAGTCCATTGCTGATCCACGTGTTAAATAAAGAATATTTCAAAGTTTCAAGCGATTCCAGAACTCACAATCCTTATTCACTTCTTGTTAACCAGAATAGCGAATAATACGGCCGAAGGGGGAATTGGGAGAGCGCAAAATCTCTCGGTTTCAAAAAAATGCCGACATTGCACTAAAGCGCTAATTTACCTAAAATACTCCAGCGAATCAGCATTTATATCCCGAAGACATTCTATTTCGTTGCGTTGTACATACCTGACGGTGTCGTGGTAGGTCTTGGCCATTGTGACGTGGTGCACGACCTTGTTGCGGCCGGCGTGCGAGCCGGCCAGGCTGCTTGTCAGTATGGAACCAGGGCTCGTGCTCCCCTGCTGATGATGATGCTGGTGATGATGATGATGCTGCGGATGATGGCCACCGGAGGCCAGAGTCTGGTCGTTCGAGCGCACCGCGTCGTCAAAGGGCGGGGGCGGGGTGGAGCAGGTGGAAGGAAGGGTGCCACCTACGGAGAAAGCGCAGTCTACCATTAGCATGCTTCGAGGCTTGCGCCAAGAACGCGCACAACTCTCTCTCTCTCCCCCTCTGTCTTAGCGAACTATCAATTCGTAAGCGCGGTCTCTCTCTCTTTTACTTTTACTTGTGTTTATCCAATTACTCGCGGCTATAGTTTATCGAACCTTTATCCTATGTAACTAGGTAGGAAAACAAAGCCAAACAGAGACAGGGCGGATGCGTCATGCCAGGAGGCAGAAAAACAAGAGAAGAGAGAGATAGAGAGAGAGAGAGAGACAGAGAGAGAGAGAGAGAGAGAGAGAGAGAGAGCGAGCGAGAGAGAGCGAGAGAGAGAAGACATTCAAAGGGAGTAACATTGACCAAGACCGCGAATTCACCCATTTTCAATCAGGAGTACAGCCTACGATTAGGTATATAGATTCCTGCACCTAAGCATGACTTTGAAAAATTCAATTTCAACGTTTAACATAACATACTGTTGTCATGATTAAATGCATTGCCACATATATATATATATATATATATATATATATATATATATATATATATATATATATATATATATATATATATATATATATATATATATATATATATATATATATATATATATATATATATATATATATATATATATATATATATATATATATATATATATATATATATATATATATATATATATATATATATATATATATATATATATATATATATATATATATATATATATATATATATATATATATATATATATATATATATATATATATATATATATATATATATATATATTTATTTACAATAAAAAGTATGAAGACAATGATAGAAAGACTACCTACTGTTCTTTTTTCAAAAAGTGTAATCATTTGTAAACATTACTTGAAAGAACTGACTTCACATTCGTTTCAACGTTCTGAGCAGATTTGAAACGGGCGTCAGCTTAATTTTCGTTCTATACAAATTATAGATTACTCTTTTTGATGAATAATATTTTCATTCAACATTATACAGAATATTAGGTCCAAGAATATTAATAATTTAAAAAATCTAACGATTTTGCCTATTGCAATGATATATTAATCACATGCTCTAAAGAGTTTGTATTGAAGAGGGTTACCTGAAAAGAAAATCAACGTTGGATTATGTTATTAACAGACATCGATGATTGAAAATGGGTTACTTTGCGTCTGGAAAAATAATTCAAGAGCTTAGTGTAATTATTAAAATAATTACTTAAATAGTTCTTACAACAAAACATCTATATTTAAAGGGAGGTCTTATTTCTATCACGACACGCACTTAATATCAGCTATTCAATTCAATTAGGTTTAATAAAGTAAAAATAAGTACATAACAAATATTCAACGGTATTTCAACACACTTGGAAATAAATAACTATTCTAAATAAAAAAAAACTGTTAAAATAGATTTAACCGTTTTGCTCTGTAAGATGTACCATAAGCGCAAATATAAGCTGACACAGCATAACTAGCAAAGCAAGGAATTAAAATGTTTCAATAGGAGCTTTGTCTAGCAATACAAATAATATGTTTTACGCAAATGTTAAGATAAAATTTCCCTTGAAGACTTCTCCGTTTCATCTTATGCTTAGGATTGCTATGCAAGAATAGATAAATTAATATTGAATACATAAAAAGTATTATATTTGTACGCTCGTACATCTTGGATATTTTCACTTGACACAGTTTCAGTATCATTATACATAACTATATTTATATTACAATCGCAAAGTCTTTTAACAAGCTAGTAATTTGTACGGAAGTAAAAATATTTCTTCTCATAACAAAAATCTGTATAAAGTTGCACAAATTTAAATTTTGATCTAAAAATGCTTTAAATGTGGCACCTTATCTAACCTATCGGAAAGTATAGAGTAAGAATAGATAAATAACCATTGACACATTGAATATTACGTTTGACGATATTATGCACTCAAAAATTTGCGATCACTATTAAAAACACTGAACACCTTAATGTCTCTAACAAGTACGAAAAACCGTTAGTAAAAATAAATCACAAAGATGACATCGTTTCCAAGCCAGAAACAAACAATCGACACAAAATGAAAAAGAAATGGAAAAAAAAATCACTCTGAAAAAACTGATAATGCATTGTAAAGAGCAGACAGGAAAATGTATTAAGAAATTCCGAAAAAAAAGACGAATCAAAACAGTCATCTCGCTTTAATTATCACTCGCAAGGACGATTCCCAAGCAGAGAAACAGACTCATGAGAGCATCGCGAGTGAGAGAAAAAAGAATCAGATTAAAACACGAGAAAGAAAAGTCCGCTGGGTGTCAATTGGGGCGGAGCAAAAAGTTGAGAAAATCACATCACTTGCTGCTCGCGTAGCCATGCAAGAAGGAGGAATTTCGTTGGATCGCGCGATTGCCCCGGCCGTCGGATCGTTGATCGTCCAGGTACTCCCTGTACTGATCGTCGGACAGATGAGCCCTCATTGTATCCGGCTGCTTGTTTCTCCCGGACCTCCTGACGTTCGGATTCGGGCCTTCGAGGCTTCTAAAGAGTCGTCGGCGCGACTTGACCCAATTGGGGTACGCGTGGCCCAGGAAGATGCGGCCGGCGCTCTTCGTCACTTGCGTCGACTCATCGAGAGAGTCGGGTGCATCGTAAGATCCGCTCTGCTCGTCCCCTGAGCCTTGGCTGGGCTTGAGCCAGGCGATGCGTTCGGCCAGTCTTCTTCCGAGCGACGGCCGGGTCGAGAGCCTTCTTCTCTGGGAGTACCTCAGGCGAATCACACGGCGCAGGGTCGAATTGCAGGTACGACTGTTGGCAGCGTTGTAGGACCTGTCGGGGCGATCGATCGTCGAGCTGTCGAGGAGCAGTTGCGGAACCGGCAGTCCGCTCGGCTCGATCTGCTTGCGTCGCTCCTCCTCCTGGAGCCTGCGCGTCCTCTCGGAGTAGGTCTCTGAGTGCTTCTTGTCCCGCCTCGACATCTTCCAGTTCATGAGCTCGGGATTGGCCGCGGGATTGATGAAGTAGGTGAACTTGGGCATGTTGATGGAGGCCGTGTAGCCGGGCCTGGCCTCGAGCTGGGACACGTCGGAGGCGGACACGGAATTGCTCTCGAGCTGGAGAGTGTCGCTGGTCTTGCGCCTGCGGCCCCTCTCGGGCCTGAACGGATAGGGGCTGGTCCTGATGACGTAGGAGTCGTTGAGCCTCTCGACGCTGACGAACTCGTCGTCGTCGACGTTGTCGTCGAGGGCGAGCGGGCTTGGGCGCAGCATGCCGAACTGGACGAACTGGGTATTCCTGCGGTGGGTTCTCATCTCCTCGGGGATGGCGTCGGTGCCGAGGGCCGTCAGGTGGAGGCTCCCGTAGGAGGCGCAGAAGGGTGCGGAGGGTCGCGGGGGCGGCTGTCGCGGTCGGAGAGCGGGTGTCGGCTTCCGGGCCGGGGCTTGGCTCGGAGTCGGAGACGGGTCGTGCATGCTTTGGGGGGATAATCGCCGGGCCATGCCATGCAAGCGCCGTTCGGCGGCCTCGTGCGCATCATCACCTCGGTCGGACGAAGAGTCGGACTTGCCCCTGGCGGAGATGCTGCCACGCGGCGGCACCGGCGGCGGCACCTTGCCCGACGGCACGAGGTTCGGGTTGGGCGGCGAGGCGGCCGTCGTCCTAGTGGCGCCCGCGGCGCTGTTGCCGCTGCTGCTGTTGCCCTTGAGCACGGCCGGGTACGGGCCGCCGCCACCGCCGCTGCCACCGCTGGTCTTGCTGCTGCTGACGGCCGCCGTCGAGTCGGAGTGGCTCTGGAGCGGCGGCGGGCTCACCGGGCCCGCAGGGAGGCTCACCGGCGTCGAGGTGGCGATCGGGATCGAGCCCGCGGAGATGGCGCTGTTCACCGGTGCCGCGGCCTCTGGGCTCACTGCTCGCAATCGCATCGTAAGTGCGGACGGAGATTGATAGAAACAGAGTAGAGACAGGCTGTCAGTCAAAGAGCTGCCCTTGCACAGTTACATACATTCGGCTGGCCTTCACACTGTACACTGATAGGGAGTTACTTTACATTGAAAATTGCCATTTCGTTCGCCTTCTCACCTCTTTTCACTCTCGAATCTATGTGTTGTGTGTTGTGTAATACATTGCTTTTATCTCTCATTTACATTGCCTTCGAACACATCGTTTCGCTAAGAGTAGAAATGCGTATGACCGACTGATAAAATACTTTCATCAAAAAGTAAAGGTCCTAGGAGGCTCAAAATGCGTGACGCAGCAATATCGAGGTTTCTCCTTACACTTTCTCCTTACAAAAATTCAGAACTTTTTATATAATGTGAAAATTACGTAAATGTTTGGCTTCGACTAGCATTGACAAATATAAAAGAAAATAAAAACGCGAATTCCTATACTCACCATAAAAAAGTTAACGTATTTTCAATAAAAAAAGAAATGAAGACATATATTTTTAATGTTTTTATAATAAACAGTATAAAAAGAACTTTTTATAAAACGTGCATTGAAAAGGCCTCTTTTCATTGCATGTAAAGCCAATAGAAAATCGAGAATCCTGAGCATCTATGCGCGGTAGGCAGAAAATATTTTATTCACGTCTTAAGGGGACAGATACATCTTTAAATTTTAAATTAATTGATAATACATTTTAAGGTAAAAATAAGTCACTCATTATATATCACCTGATTATTTTTGGTAAATATAAATATTTTATCAAAATATAACTAAAAAAGTTTTTAAAATTTTTCTAAGGCAGTTAGGTCCCTTTGATTGGCTATAATGAAAACCTCTATATTTCTTGGACTACCGCAAGGTTTAGAGAGTTAATGTGATCGAATTGACGCTTTCAAGGTTTTAGTATGTTCAAAATACATGTAGTTATGATAGGATTGTGGGAATTTGTATATAAAAATTATTGACCAAAGTTATAGTCTATTTAAGCTATATTTCATAATAAAATTTTTAAAAATCAAAGAATTGTTCCTTTAATATACTATAATTTTGGTCAATAATTTTTATATATAAATTCCCGCACTCATATCATAACTACATGTATTTTGAACATAATAAACCCTTGAAAGCGTCAATTCGATCACAATTGCACTCTAAACTTTGCGGTAGCCCAATAAATATAGAAGTATTCATTATAGCCAATCAACGGGACCTAACGATCTTAAACAAATTTTTTAAAAATTCTTTTAGTTATATTTTGATAAAATGTTCAAATTTACCAAAAACCCAGGTAATATATGATGAGTGACTTATTGTTACCTTAAAATGTATTATCAATTAATTTAAAATTTAAAGGTGTATCTGTCCCCATAACTATAATGGTCACATTATTGACCTGAAAAGCGGGTCATAAATGTCACTATTCCCACTTTTGCAGGAATAAAATAAATTCTCAGTTTCTCTGGCTTTCTCTCTTTTTTTTTAATTTTATATTTATATTAATATTAATATAAATTTTCAATAAAAGTCAATAAAGTGGCGACAGTTAAGTCGGCAATAAAGTTCTATATATCGCTTTGCTGGGGCAGTAAATCCATCCTCGGGAATAATCTTCGACTTTATTCCCTTGTTGCATAATGTACTATTCGTTTCCTTTGCGAGAGGGAAGAAAATATTTTCTGTACGCTGCGCATAGACGCTCGGAATTTTCCATTCCCCATTGGCTTCACATGCACAAACGAGATATTATATGAATTAGTTTAAAAAAATACAGTGTGTAACAGGGGGAGAAAGGGTTTTCCAGACTCGGATGATGATTTTGAGCACTCGATATAGTCTCGGCGCCCCCGACTCCCACTCGTGCTCAATCATCATCCTCGCATAGGTAAACCCTATTTTCTCCCCTTATTGCACAATGTACTATTAAATCATAAAAAGAAAGATAACTCGCATGCAATACATGTCATCTACAAATGAAGTCCAAATTTAAAAAAATTTCTTTCACAAGCTATTCAACAAATCTTCCCGATGTAATGGAAAAAAAATAGATGTTCGTTATCTGTACTTAAGAAGGATTTTTAATACAGCAAATATGCTTTTTCACCAATGTTTTAAAAATAACTTTTTGTAAACAAAAAAATGATAAATTGATAAAACAATATCGAATCTATGGCTAAAAATAATAGAATTAATCAGAATTATCTCAATCATTATATTTTCCATTAAAGCCATCTATATCTAAAGCTGCCATTTCCAAAAAGATATTTAAAAATTAGCAAATATGATCTGCCATGGAAAAATAAATTAACAAATGATGACTTTATCACAAAATAATTAAATATAAGATGAATAATAAACTGTTGATCTAAAAAATATAAATAAAATGTTTATTATTCCACGAAAACGTTTTAATGATTTAAAAATGTTAAAGTGTATTTGCAAAAGTTGCGATGATATGATACGTATAAGCAGCATGTAAATATGAAATGAATAAGATGAAAAGAGATGTTATAAAAATTTGTTAGTTTAAATTAGACTATTAATTCGTTCAGAGGTGTATACATAAAATAGTAGCGTTAGTTGCAAAACTAATATCCGATTTCAAAAGTGTTAATTTTGTGTTATCGTTAATTTTTCATTCGAATAAAATATTTTATTTATGATATTCATTTTCCAATGTAAAAAAATATTCTAAGTATAAAGATATGTATTTTTTGTTGAATTTTATTTACATTTATAATTTATATTTAATAATTAAAATAACTAATTATAAAATCACAAATAAAAGTTGTAAAAAATTAATACTTAGTGTTATGCGTGTTATTCGTTATTTATATTTTCGATCATTTTTATTACTTTAATTCAAATGAATTGTCAATTTTCAATAAAGCTTTCCTATCAGAGTACATTTTTTATAGAATAGAAGGAGACCAATTTGATTGTGTAATATATGTTACAGATTTTAAGGAAAATATTGCGGATGGGCGAAGATATGCTTTGATATCATGCAAATTTGTGCACATAAAATGTTCTAGACGTATTGCTGAAATGAACATGTTAGATTTGGTTGCAGGAATAAAAGTTATTTATTACTATGTATATGTTCAATTCCTTTTAACATTTTTACAATATACGTTTCATCAATGTAATTGAGGCGCTTGGCTGCTTACACTGCTTTTTCGACACTCAAACAGATGTATTTCGAGATGTATACAGCATCACACGTTGCCAACAATTATTTTTTTGTTATCAATGGTTTTACAGACTATATGGCATAGCTTTTTGATCGCTACTATACTGAAATGCGTAAGTGCGAAGTAATTGAATAAAATGTAAGTAAAAAGTCACTTGTACTCCTTGGAAACTAAGCGCCTCAATTATATGCCTATTCTTTTTGTGTACAAAATTGTGCACAAAACGCAGTGGTTTTCAAAATTTAAAAGTATTTAACCTAATATTTTTATAATCAAAGCAATTCAAAATGAATTATTAATGCATCATTATAATCTTTATTAATTAGAATAACTATTTTGGTAATTTTTAATGAGGCTAAGAAGGTTTAATAATATTCTTAGCCTCTCTACTTAAAGCAATCATGACATGATAAAAAAGGTGAATGGTAATCTTTGATGCGTAATTATCTTATCGAGATAAACAAAATTATTATGAAATATGCATTATTTGCGTCAAGATTACATTTATAAGCACAAACGCTCGTTAAAGAATCTTGAAATATATTAATGTAATGGTATAGGAACAAAAATTTGATGAACAAATAAACTGTTGAGCTTGTTACATTCCATATAATCAAAAGTAATTTTAGAAAAAATATGTAGTTGAATCAGGAGTGATTAAATGCTTATATGAATAAGTAATCAATGAAAGATAGTAGTAAATATATTGAAGTATTTAGGAAAAATGAAAACGACATGGAACAATGTAAAATGTACAAGAAACATTTCAAGATTTTTTTTCGAGTTAGGGATTTCAGCAAGGTAAGTGACGGACATACACACACACACACACACACACACAACACAACATTTAAATGAATGTAGCGCGAAACTCACCAGGCTTCGTGGGTGATGTAGCATGCATAGCCGAGCTGCCAGTTGCTGCCACCGCTAAACCACCACATACAAGACCATGCCATTACCATTATTGCGAAATTCTCAAGAGCAGAAAAACAATATAGTCTTTTGACTGGGTCTCGGTAAAAATTCAGTTTTGTAAGGTTCACCACGTGTCGTTCATTAATCGTGAAGCATATTCAAGTATTAAAATTAGGCATACAACTGAGAAGATAAACTGAAGATAAAGTAAACTGGTGCATAGTATGAATGGTATTCCTATAGTATAAAGTAGGTCAAGTGCGTACACAAAGATGTATATATAATATATCATTCGTTAACAATCGTTTTTCTGCTCTTGTGCTAGTACAGCTCAAAACATATCTGCATATTAATGATTATGATTTACAGAGTGAAAATAATAAACAAAGTAAATAAATATAATGAGAATTCATTTCGCCATGATTGTTTCATCAACGATGAAGAATAACAAAAAAGACAAAAATCATTCGTAGTCGAACAAAAAAGGGGAAAAAAGTGGCGGAAACTAACTTATACGATGCTTATAAGTTGTGTAGTCAAAGGTCGTCGAGTGATGTAGACAAGAAACGAAAGAAAAAATACAGCGCACCGATCGATTATTCTCTTGGATTGTTTCGCTTTACACTTTGCAGCTCGTCTGCGGCAGATTGACTAATGCTTTCAAGACGATAACTTGGGTACTGGTATCATCCAAGATGGATCATTTACGGGAGCTTTTGTTCACGCGACTTTGCTTGTCTTAATAAGAGATGTGGGAATTATTTAAAACATGTTTCGAAAACAAGAGTATTGGTATTAGTTATTTTATATTATATCTGGTATTGGTATTAGTTATTTTTTATTAATGTGATAGGAACTTTGACAATTACGAACTTTGTATTTGCCTTACATTTGTATACTTTATACTAATTAGCTAATGTAAAAATTTATGTGTACTTAATTAAAAATTATAATTTAGATCGAATGATAAAATTGTGGTTCCTGGTAGAAACTAAGCTGGTTCCTAGCCAGATATTAACTAGATTTTCTAAATCTGCTTAATAAATTAGCTAGAAAAAAAGAGTTAAAAACGACATGCTTTTTAGCTAATTTCTAGCTAGATTCTGCGTAATATTCTAGTTAATATAAAATTGATAAACTAAGTAATTTATGTATTGATTAATAATGGAAATAATAAAAGTTTTATAATAATCAATGTAATACGCAATTTCAATTATACTACATTAAGTATTTTACTAAATTAAAGTTAAAAATGTACCTTAAATGTCTAGTAGTAATGGAGGTTAGGTTATTTGTTTACATAACGACGCGTGCATTTAAAAAGTATTATTTACACAAAAAGTACCAAAACCCCGAGTAAAATTTAAGTGTCTTTATTAAAGAAATTTATGATATAAATAATAGAATGCATGTAGTCATATAATTGATGTTATTTTAAAAATAACAATAAAAACAGAATAATGTAAGTTATGACGAAATTTAGAGAATTGGTAAACAAATACTTGCAGTTTTACAATGAAGTTTTATTACAAAATTTTATTTTCGACATCAATCACAAAATCTTTGTTGACTAAGTTATGATTGACTAATTTTCGGAAAGGAAATTATTAGTTATCAAATACTGTTAGTATTGCATATACATATTTCTATAATCTCGTAAGTTGTTATTTGTTGATAAAAATATTTTTTTTTGGCGGAATACTATATTGAACATTCAATAAAGTATAACAATGTATATTTTTAAAAACTAATATCTTTTCAAAACAAAAAATAAATAGGTTAAATTTGCAAACAAAATACGTTCTTGCTTAAAGCATAGTCTTAAGCAGATTCTAGTCAGATATTAGCTATAATTTGACTTATTAATAGCTTATTAATCTGGCTAATAATTAACCCTCCAGCGCAGAAGTTTATTTTCGTGTATATGGACTAGATCGAATGTAAGTCTGCAACAATATTTTCTGCAAATTCGTAACATTTTCTAAATAATAGCTATACTATTTAGCTTCAATTTGAGAGGTTGTAGATGTCCCAACAAAGTAAAGATTTAAATTTGTGATACAAAATGTATACAAAAATGACGTGCGGTTTGGACGAGTATACTCGGCTCTCTGCGCAGGGGGGTTAATAAACTAACCAGCCGTTCTAGCTAACTTTCTACCAGGGGTATTTTGTAGAAAAGAGAACTAAACGCGGTATGAAAAAATTACTTCATAATATTTTATAAATGTATTAATAAAAATTCATAGGACCACTTCAAGACATGCATTAATTTTGTTAATGTATCATAAATCAAAAGCGAGTCCTCAGAAACAATTTAAAACCCGTTAAAAGTATTCATTTTGCAGTGTACAAAATAAATTTAATCTCAAAATATCGGAATAAGTATAGGAATTCTCTGTAAATTTCGTGAATATAAATAATGTAGAAGAAAACTTAGCTTCATGAAGTTTACTACTTTAAACTTCAATTATCTACGTTAATACGGTATTCATATTAAATTATAGCAAATGATTTAACTTTATTTTTTTCTCTTTATACGGTGAGTATTAAAAGAGTTTGTCAAGATCGCCAATTAGTGAGACTATTCATATGTGTGTATATTATATATGGTTATGCTTGACCTATTTGCGTGTTGTATGCATTACGTTCGGAAATTGATAGAATGGGGCTTGTGTTTCCTTTTCTATTTAATATAAAGTAAATTAAATTAGTTTAATTTATAATTAATTGTTCTGTTGTGGTCACAAGACAATTAGATGCGTATCTCTTGAAAAACAAAAAATCGATTTTCGCAAAACGCAAAATAAAGTTGTTTTTGACTCCTTTCTTTACTTATATATTGATACGCCAAAAATATTAAATTTTGTAATTCGCTTAATTTATTTGGAAGTAGCTCACATAATAAAATAAATATTTCGTTCCAACTACAAAAATATGCACGCGACAAAAATTTGCATTTTCAATATTGACATAGGGGAAACTGGGGTAGAGTGAACACACAGGTAAAGTGAATCGTGGATATTATATCTTCAACAAATTATTATTTACGCCTAATTTTAATTTTAGTGAAAGATAATTATGCAAGGATGATAATTAAAAAGTTTCATTGCATAACAATTAATATTTTATGAAAGAAAAATAATTGTATTTTTTTACCTTAAATGAAAGTTGGTTTGTCGAACTCGTTATAACGATTAAAAATGTTTATAATCAATTTTATTGCTAGATTTTTTTTCTAATTACTTCAAATACGTTTTACTTACTATTACCAAGAATACAGAGTTTTAAAAGAGGTCTTTCTTTTTTTAAACAAACATTTTAAAGAAGCGACGTCTCGGGGAAAAGTGGTCCGGAAAATAATGCGATAGCACTAATTTATACGCGGCCAAATGAGAAATTTAACAAAATATTAATCAAGGTGTGTGTTAGTGTAGTATACAAAGCCTTTGTTGTAACACATTTCGTATTTATACCAAAATCGGACAACGTAACCTCCATATTTAACTTTTCGTATTTTACGGTATTTTAAAGGTTTTAGGGTGTCTTTTTAGTTTTATTATTGTCTAAATTAACGTTATTATGTACAAAAACTAGTAAAATATTTACTTCTATCCTCTAGTTCACTTTACCCCGCACTGAATAGCAAGGGTAAAGTGAACAGATATTTTTCAAAAATAGGTAAATAATATTAAACTTAATAAATGACTTTCTTTTAAGTTGTTAGTATGTTTATTGATGCAAGAGGTTTCTTGTGTAACTTAAAAAGTAATGTTTTAAGTCTGAAAAATACATTTTTTTCGACTTTTAGAGTTACTATGTTTACTTTACCCCAGGCTCCCCTATTAGCATTTTGCATCCATTGAAAGCAACGCGCGAGTATCACACGCTAAAAAAATAAAACAACAATATACTGCAGTCAAAGTATATAATCGCAGTTGCGCATCTACGATTGGCGACGTAAGTAAAAGGAAAGCAATAATTTTCCAACAAGACATAGACTGATTGTTATAGCCACAGCGGCTTGCCAAAAGCAGCACGTCGTATTTTGCTCGTATACATATTCAAAGGCTCGTCGATTTCGTATACAGTGTGTAATATGTAGATATATAGTGGTACATAATACGCAAAGGAGTAGAGAGTCTCGGTGGTAGACTTACCTGTGGAGTCGAAGTCACCCTCCAGTGGCCTCAACGGCCTTGAGATGCTTTTCCTCTTCGACGGGGAATGCTTCAGTGCTGTAACACAAAGTTCACTTTGTTGTAGTGCTCTTAATCGTCGGTTCTGAGAATTTCTCGCCATAAGGTGGATCATTTCGCGGGATTCATCGATCGTGTCACAAAGATGGTGGTGCACACAGTTAGTCAAAAATGTGGGACAGTTCGTTTTCCATTTCGAAGTAAAACTTGTGTACTTTTGTATCTTACAATCGATTCACTAATCTCTGTGAAGATTTTTACTATACAGAAAGGCGAAAAAAAGGCCGTCTTTAGTCCTTGACTTATTTTTCTCCCATTTGAATCAATCTTTTTTACTCTTTGCTACTTATATTCACGTTTTTTAACAAAAATATTTATTTAAGTACCAATACACAGCTTCTTCTAAATAGCAATAAAAATGTATTGTTAATTACAATAGATTCAAAGAAAATGGTAATCAAATTGGAAAATTATTTAATTTGCGTTTTACTTCGAATATTTTTTGTCGACTTTAATTGTGTACACAGAAAGAATTTTCTGATAAAAATTACCATAAAAATCATTGTAACCAAGGGATATTCTGACTTCAGGGAAAAGATGATAAATGGTAAAATTTACGTTACTGATCGATAAAAATTGTCTTGATTCAAGATAATATTTACCGTACTGAATCATAATAATTATAATATTGCTAATTTTTACCGTTCATCAGGGTAATTTTTCCTATAGTCAGAATGTCCCACGTTTACAATGATTTTTCCGGAAATGTAACTTTTATCAGAAAATTCTCTCTGTGTACAGATTGGTTATATATTTACAGGTAAAATCCTTGATCATTAGTCGTAAAAGCAAACTTTTCTTTGTGACAAATTACAAATTATTTAATAAAAATGGTTATAATTCATGTAAACGTAATATTTAAAACAAAAGCAAAGCGTTTTTAAATAAAAATTATGAACGTAACAAAAATTATTCTGGTTTTTAGTTCATATAATATTTAGTTAAAAACTCTTTAATATATTTAATTATATATGTTATTATTCTAAGTAACTAATAAATACCACAACAGCGACGTATTGTTCAATAAGTAAATGTCATAAGGTAAACGTACCAATGCTCGGACGCTTAAACCCAATAATTGGACAGTTGTTCATAGCTCTGCATATTTTTAAATAATAAAATATTCGTAACGTTAACTATAAAAATCATTTAATCGTTCATTAGTATATAGATCTGGAGTGATTACGAATTATTTCATGTATCTAATAAACCCTTATTTTCAATATTGTCCGATCTTAGGGACGTGTCCGATCATTGGTACGTTTACCTTATATCTACTTCTCTTAGGAAAAAAAGTATAAGAATGGTACATCATTATCAAGGTATTATTTGTAATTTTTAATGCATTAAAATTTGTAATTTGTAAATAAAATTTGTAATTTTTAATGCATTACAAGAAATTAATTCGACTCTCATACTGCATGAGTATTAGAAGTACGCTTTTTTAGAGCAGCAATGAACATTATTATTAGAAGCATCCAATATGATATGTATTTCCTAAGAGTTATTTTTCTAAAAATTTAGAAAGATACTTACTTTATTTAAGTTTGCTTAACTAGAGTGAACTCTGGCTACATGATTGGTCATATATTTAATTGGCCACAATTGAAAGGTGTAATATCAAAAGAAAAAAACAAAAAAAAACGAGAGTATCTTTTTAAATCTATTAGGTCATAATTCGACCAACACCGAAAAAAATAATGTATAAATAATTAAATATTACACTTGCTTCTCGATATATGTCCGGTTATATAATTAGAGTCCACTGTATGTATCTATTATATATTTTGATAATAATATTATATTAATCTCTTCGGTCACCATGTCCGTTTTAAAGGACACTAACTTTTTTATCTACAAAACCTATTTTAAATTTAATTTTTGGGTTTTTAACTATCAAGGAGAGTGTACGAGTTGCGGGTCGCGAATTTTGGTGAGACTTCGAGAGGTGTTTTCTGGTAGCTAAAAACGAACCCCAGTGACCGCCGTTTTGCCTAACGAGCGCTTACTATCGAAATACAGTCAATTATGTCCTAAATACCCGTTTATTAGTGAAAAAATTGTATCTCTACTTCATATCATAACTCCGCAAATTTTTACTAAAAAAAAATAATTCAAAAGTAGTTAAACATATACAAAAGAGCTTTAATTTCCGCTTTGTTTCATATAAAAATATTATTCCTTTGCAAAGTTATTAATTGTCAGAAAGAAGCAAAAAGAAATGTATGAAAACTCAGCGATATTAAAAAAATTAAAATCCTCATTTTTACATGCATTTCTTATTTTTTTTTGGCAGTTAAGGGGATATCGTAGCCAACGCTGATTGGTAGAGAGTCAACCTAACCTCCAAAATTGTGCAAATACGTGGTTGCCCCTTCTTCTTGCCATAATAATAAATGTTAATAAAAATTAAAATCTATATATTTAGGCAAAATTTCATAGAATAACGAAAAATACGGCACGAGGTGAGGGCGAGAAAACGGTAAGATGACCGTAATTTTTACCGTTTCTCAATGGTCAATTATAATAATATTTCATGATAAAAAACTTTTTAAGCTATTTATAACCAAAAAGCTGTCGTCCGCAATTCTTTACATGATAATAAATCATTATCATCTTCGACTTTAGTGTTAAAACGTAAATTTTAAACGTACAACGAAAACTACAACGCGAGGTGAAGGTCACAATGGTAAAGTTCGCTCCGGCCTTCACTTAATAACTTTGCAAGAGATTAATATTTTTATACGAAACGAAGTGGAAATTAAAGCTCTTTTTGTCTACGTTTAACTACTTTTGAATTATTTTTTCTGAGTAAAAACTTGCGGAGTTATGATATGAAATAGAGCTACAATTTTTTCACTAATAAACGGGTATTTGGGACATAATTGACTGTATTTAGATAATAAGGGCTCGTTTGGCAAAACGGCGGGTACTAGGGTTCATTTATAGCCACCACAAAACACCCCTCGAAGTCTCACTAAAATTTGCGACCCGCAACTCGTACACTCTTTTTGTATGATATTTGTCTAATATAACGTAAAAATAAGCTATTAAAACTTTAGTTTTGTTAAAAAAATTTAGTATAATAAGTTATAGCTTTAAAATGGAAGAAACATTTGGAATTTGTTCTCTATGGTTGAAAAAAAATTATTGTAAGTTATAAATTTATTAGTTATATTGACTTAATTTTCTTACACTTTCATAAAAATATATAATCAGGTTCAATATGTCTTCTGGTGTCAAAATACATAAATTAGAAGTTTAAAAATGGAATACTGTCCCGAAATAGTGAAATTATTTTTTTTCTTCAAGTCCAGAAAATTCGCGCCCATTTATAAGACCAAAACTTGCACGAAAATTGTAGTTTAAACACGTACTTTAAACTTACCGAAAACCCTATTTATTCCGCATATAAAAAGTCGTGACCGAAAGGGTTAAAGAAAATAACATATTTTTTTGAGTTTTTGTATGATATCGAGATTATTACTCATTTTTATCGTGCATGAGCTATAGTTTTTCTTTTATGTCGTTATTTGGGAAAAATTTGTTACGTATTTACTATAAAAACTACTCTAATCTTGGCACATCGTCTAACTCTGATTGCACTCGGATTAATTATTGTTTAATAACGATAATTAAAAAACATGGAAAATCATATTAAAAAAATACTTTTGTGGAGTAAAATATGTATTGCTGTTAGTTCCAAAAGCGGTTTAATTTGGAAGTAAAAGTACCTGATAGATGATTAAAAAAATCTTAAGTTTCAATAACTTAGGGATAAGAAGAAAAAACATCAACACCTCATAAAATATGAAATCTCTTTTAAACTATAAAAAAAAAGCAAAAGAACGTAAGTGAATAATAAAGAGTATAGAATCACGATAAACACACAAATTAAATTATATTTAAAATCATCGAGTTACGCATTTATTTTAATAAATGACAATTAATTTGATAAAGAAAGAAATAAAACCAAATTGACAAATTGACTAAATGCGTATAACTTAATTTTAATTGAAGTGATACAATAGAGTATTAATTATAATTAACAGATTTTGTTTATCTAAATGACTATTAACAAACTTTTTAATTAAATACATATTATTATGTATTGCGTAAAACTTTACTATATTATTATTAAAACTAGTATTATTATTACTATTATTATTATTTTTGTTTATTTTATTATTCTCTTCTCATAATTTTGCACAAGCTCAAAAAGTGATGAAAGGGGAATAAAAAGAAAAGCATGTACGCGACATTTACATGCCGTCCAGAGTGGGTGAATTTTACGTACGATTTTATTGCAAGAGCGTAATTCGAATGCAACAACAGACCTTTATCCCAATTCTTCGAATCGCAGCTCTTGGCTTTTAGTTGCTTCAATGTTTTCGACTTATTTGCTTTAGTTCCTAAAGTTTAAATACTTTAAAGAATATAGTTGAAAATTACATTAAAGCAAAGTATAATGTATCACTACAAATGACAGAAATCAGTAGGAAAATATTGGGAAAAGAAATAATCATTTTACTGCGTAGCAATAAAAACAATGGCAGTTTGGGCTACAATAAAAAGTTCAGTAATGAATGATTAAGCTGAAGGGCTCATAAAATTAACACTAATGATAATTTATCTGATTATAACTTTAAAAAAATGAGAAATGAAAATGAAAAATATTAATATGATCTAAAATGATTTTCAAACAAACCTATGTCACGTATACAAATTATTAATACACTGGTAAAAAGGTATATTTGTATTTAACATATTTAAAGATAAAGAATAAATATAAATTAAAATGTACACTACAAACGCTAAATCATTAACATGCACGTTAATTACAAATATATATTTTCAGTACATCCCTTGCGAGAATTCAAACACCATGAAAATATATTCTGTACACCGACATATACTTTAAATATAGTAGTATGATGTTCCATTTTTAATTGTTTTTGCAGTAAATACTTTCAACTGTTATAGTTTACACGTATATTTCATAGATCATAGGTAGATACCAATAATACGAGCTATTGACGAGTGCGTGAACGGTTTGTTGCCTGCGTCAACATTCATACATCAACAGCTCAAGTAATAGGAACATCACACTCATCGGGTTTGTCGTTGATGCATATGCAAACATATAACGTCATGTACAAACAACCCGATAAAATCAATATTACTATAAGTTTGACATTATCGTTTCGCGTAACTGTTGCAAAAGCTGTTGGCGTTATATATATATTTTAATTTGAAAAATTATTTTATTTTAGTTTATTACTAGAAATAAGATATTTAATACATTAATTTTTTTATTTGAATAAACTAGAGAAATAAAACTACAAAAGAGTACAATTTATGTGCAACAATTACGCATAAATGACATAAAAATGTTTGACTGTCAGAGATCGCACTAGTGTGTATGGAGGATTACATAAACGTAAAGTAACGACGAGCACAAGCAAGTAACACATTGGGAGCACTAAACGTGGATGACATGTGAAGCCATTTAAAGGAATAAAGAGTTGTACAAAGTAAGAAAAATGAAAAAAGAAATGAAAATATTTCAAGACACCTTCATCAAACGTGGCACATTTTAACACAAAATTGAAACTAATTTTGAATATTTCTTTTACTTACTTCTTTTTACTAGGGAACTTGCACATTTTATATTTTATATTTAAATCATGGATAGTTAACTATAATAAATATTAACATAGTGATAATTTTTTGATAAAAATTCCTGTGGAAATCTAGAACTCAATGAGACATCACAACTTCCGGGAAAAAATGATCTCAAAGATCGTTAAAAATTAACCTTACTCACCATAACTGTTATGCTGAAACTGGGTAAATTTTAACGTGAATTTATCAATTTTTATGGTTGATCAGAGTAATTTGTTCCCGTTAGTCAGGCTAATCCACGTTACGTCTATTTTTTTCCGTTAATTTCAAAGTTACGTAAAGTTTAAATTCAAGGTAAACCGAATAGAACTTCAAACATGCCTCACGTGAGTGTGCCGAAACACCCTTTTAGGCAATGCTAGCTGTCCTACAACATATGTAAGTTGGAAAGCATGTTGTAAAGTCACAGTCACGTGTCATACGCTTGGAATGCTTTTCCATGTACAAAAAGTTTCCATTATTTTTTAGTTTGTAAATATTACATGATAAAATTTTTTTTAATGAATATTACCATTTTACATATTGATTACCTAACTGAAAATTTTAAATGAAAAAATATTATGCAAGTTTTCTATTAACTTAATTGAATATGATATAAATATACACTAATTCAATTGGAAGCTTTAAAAATACATAAATTAAAGAAATAGTCCCAGTTCAATAAACATTCTAATATAAAGAGAAAAAACAAAAATAAAGGATAAAAGCTTCTATTGTCAACTCGTATATCAATACAAATGTATAACAAACAAATAAATACAATAATGTGTACAAAAAAAAAAGAAAAAAATACAACGTCGAGCAGGCATGAGACAAGGTAGTAAGTATCATGTGAAAACATCAATCGAGTTGGCAAAAGGCTTGCACACGCACACATGGAACAGACGCGTTAGACAGACAGAGACAGAGTAGAGTTACCTATGTAGCTGGTGACGAGGTTACGGAATTTGCGATGATTCCCCTTAATCTCGGGCAGGTCCACTTTATTTGCGTCGCCACGACAATAGGCGAGTAGTAGTTATTTTGCGAGTTTTGATCGATTGTCGGTTTGGCAGGTCGGGTTCAGGGGGTCGAACACGAAATAGAAGTGCACGGACACAAAAACATCACATTTAGCCAACTCAGTACTCAACATTATGTTTATAAATCCAAATAATCCTGATATATATATATATATATATATATATATATATATATATATATTTATGTAATGTATGACAATATATATAGATAGATTCAACTCAAACACCTATACATCGCGTTAAAGTTTAAGAGAACAAAATTATATAGATAAACAGCGATATGTATACAAAAATATAACGGATAATACGTATATTTATATCTATAGGCAAGTAGTGAGTCTATTTTTACTTTTATGTAAAATTAAATAAATAAAATTATTTTTTATAATCATCAAATTTTATAAATAATCACAAAGGATTTTATCTTTCATAAAAGATTTGTTTCAATAGATAAAATAAAAATAATATAAGTATAATGAAATAACATTCTGAGTGGATCGGTTTTTATGTATTCAATGACAAATATAGTCGTCACAGTTGATTCAACTCGATCTGCCCATTGTTTAACGTCTAGTCATGGTCGAGCAATATTTTAATGGACTTTTTTTTTCACGTTTGAAACGCAAAAGAAATATTCCATTAACTTATAATTCTTTTGGGACAAATAGTTTATAAATTTAAGTTTAGTGGATTGAGTGTCTGCGTGTTGGAGACAGGTCTGGTATAAAATGAAATGTAAATTTGTTAACAGAGCAAATGTTTATTGAAAAAATATCAGTATGTACATTGGTGCCCACATTGTGTTAATAGCTGAATATTTCAACAATAATAAAAAATATTCTACTCTACTTCATCTGTTATATCCTATTACTATTTTTTTATCGGTAAGAATTCGATGGAAGTAGTTTTTATATCACTTTTGTTCCTCTCTAAAAAATAATATCTTTTGAATTTCGCGAAATAGTTTTACAAGGAAAAAATCTAGTTCCATCGGACTCTTTACCTCTACGAAGTAAACTTAAGAGAATTCTACTTCCACTGGCCGACGAAAAATAAAAGTTTACAATATTCAAGATACCTACGCGCGTAATAGATCGCACGAAAAATTGTATTTTGTTATACAAACTAACTCTTACGTAGCATTTACGTATATTATTAAAATGTTTGAAGATCATCTCTTATCTTATTATATTTGTTATATAATGAAAAAATGGATGTGTGCGAGGCTCGGATTTCGTGCGTTCTGTATCTTTTTTACACCTTAGAATAAAATAGCAAACTATCATAAATGACGTCCATAATCACAGTGTGTCTAATAATTTTCCAAGTCGAAGTTTAAAATACAACGTCTCAATTGTTAATTTTATTACTAAGAGTTTTCCCTTTTTTGTCTCATTGAACAAAAAATACATTAAAAGGCTCTTGCTTTATATACGTTGTAAAACGCCGCGTTATAAAAAAATTCGCCTAAATTTCCTATTATAATACCTTAAATTTATTTAATAATAAAATAAATGAGTCCAGCATTGCTGTCTCGTCATAAGCAGACTGTTTCGATGCAGTGCATTATTTATTTATGTTTTTCCATTATCTTTTGCGTCACAGTAGCAGATAAGTCTAAAACAATCACGGCGAGTGTCGTCTGCAACGACGACAAATACCAAATGTTACGAATTTTTAATGACGCTTTTTCCTTCTGTAGCGTCATTCGAGTGCGTCACTTTTTTGACATTTCCTACATTTTTGCGTTAAGCAGTTTGTTTGCTACTTGTATCTAATAAAATATTTTATTTGTATGTATTGCCTTTCACAGTTAATAGGAACATGAAAAGATAATTTATTGAAAAAATAATTCAGGTGAATTTTTGTATTTTATTTTATTCTGCATTTATTTTTGCATCTGCATTCTATGCTTCTTGCGTTTTAAGTTAAAAATATTAGTGCTTAGTAAAACTGACTGAAACTACTTATTGTTTTCTTTCATAAAGTTAGAGTGATTGTATCAAAAGTAATATTTTCTGCACTATAAATATTGCATAAAAATCCACAATAAATTATTGACTTTATACTGTACTAAAATTAATAAGTTTTTAATACATAATATTTATGATGATTATTAAATATTAAATAGTTATACATAATTATATATGAAAAATACATAAATATAGCTTTTAATATGTGTTCAAAATACGACTAGATAACTTACATTATGATTGCAAATAATGAAATGTGCTTGAAGTGTAAAAATTACTTTTTTTTTACAACCACTCAAATATTTGATACTTTCATTAACATTATGGCAAGAAAATTTGTTAGTCGTAGAATATTTCAGTTATCTCATAAATTTAATGAAATATTACTACACATATAAATTATACTTTCTATTATTTGTATATTCATAAGTCTTATAAAATTGGCATGTTTTAAATTGCATTAACCTACATAACACAGTAATTATAATCTTATTGTAGATAAATTTTTTTATTCTAGATTGTACAAAATACTCAGCTATTCTCGTGGACACCAGACTTTGTACAATTGTGCATTATAATTACAAATTACGTAAAAAAATAATCTCGAGATAAAAGACATTTTACACAAATCAAACTAAAATAAATATTCAAATATTAAAAAATGTAAATAAAGAATGTAAAATAAGTGAATGTGTACGTTGTGTAATTAGTAATTATGTATACTAAAGTAAAAAATTAAAAGTAAATATTTTAATAATGTATTAAGATTTAAAAATAATGATGAAAATATTCTTGTATGAAAGACAAACTAAGTACATGATTATGTGTCATGTGAACTATACAGTATTTCGCATCATTGTTTCACATTCAACAGTCAGTAACCTCACCTTATTGTTATAGTGTATAGGTTTTGTTTTCCTCAAATGCGTACAAAAAATATAAAGAAATGAAGAATGATGTCAATGAGGCATCTGGTAGAAAAGTTTCTCCAAAACGTATCTTAATATTATTATTTTTTGGTCTAAATGAATATCACAGCAATTAAAAAAATATATAATATATATAATTAAAAAATATATAATTTAGAGAAATCATTCTATAATATAAAAAACTTTAAAATTTCTTTTATTATACAGCAAATATTTAAAATTGTTTTTTAGTTTTTAAATGAAAAATTTCATTTCTGTGATATTTTATTGTAGTTATTATAATTTTACAAGAGAAATCTTTCTACCAGAACAATGATATTTTGATAAATCACAGACATTGATCGCGGCGCATTAAATAGCGTTGGAAACAATGTTAAAAAATATATCTCTAGCTTACAGCATACTGTGCAATCTGCTTTTTAGTACAAATTTCATATAACCTAAGGTTTATTAACCCGAGAAAAAATCTCTTCTTCATTCGTCGTATTACGCGACTAATGCGTTATTAATATCTAACTATTGTTCTTTGTTTATATATTAACAATAAATGCGCTTTGCAGAGTAACAGTACAGTTTTTCTCTTCAATAATTTCTCTACTACAAAAAACAAATATAACATGTACTGCGACTTAATGAAGATACCATCACAAAGTTTCGAACACTTGTGTATTAACAAATGCCGCGGAAGATTTTTAGGAATGGGCTTTGTTGAGTACTAGCATTGAGGTCAAGTGTGCTACTAATGGCTGATTCGGATGGTACTTACGTGAGGGTATCTTCTTGAAGACTGTTTTTGCCATAAAGCTCTGGAAGCGCTCAGCATAAAAACCAGGTCGATGCACGGATACCGTATCCTAGAATAGATTACAACCATCGAAAATCTTGCATCATTGTATTTTTCTAGACGTGACGAAATCACTGACTATCATTTTTTGCATATTTAGTAAGTTAATACACTTACGCCATCGTGAATCATCGACTTCCATGTGTGCTCAAGTTTTTTCTTCAGTCTGTAGCTTTGAAGAATGTCGATAATACCAATAAATAGAAGAAGTCGCTCACCCCGTGCATTCCTTGCTGGAATACCACCCGGACTGCTAGGAACAAGCATTTATTAAGAAAATTCACCCAATTGATTATAATTGAGTAAGTCAGAACTTTTAAAGAAATGAAAAATAAATACTCTACTCTAAGTTAACTAAATAATCAAAAGAAAGAATAAAATACTCACGGTACATCATCTTCTTCATCAATTGGTTCGCTCTCAGCTTGAATACTTTCCATAGCTGTACTGTGAGCGACCAGCCTTTGTCGATTTATACTACGAGATCTGTTGAGAGCAGCTGCTCCTATTCTATCTTCCCTTTCTCTTTCTCTTTCAGCTTGTGTAAATCCAGCACTATCAGTACCAGACTCTCCTATTTCCTCTTCTGCACTAGTTGATAACCTCTGCTCCTGATATATATAAGATTTAAATGATTATTATTGAAAAGTCTTCAACTACCTGGAATTTTTTTAATAGAATAGCATTGAAAACACTTACAGTTTTTTCCCTAGCACCTTGATCAAGATTGTGTATCCCAAGTAACAACGAATAGTCCATGATTTTGAAACTTTCTAAGACTCTACAATCTCGTTGAATAGTTTTAATCAATGCATTGTATGTGTCTGATTCTAGAAAAATACCCTCTGCATGATGTTCCATAAAATCCAAATCTTTATATGTAGGTGAACGCTTTGACCTTTCCGATTTAGATGCCTATTAGAAAAATGAAATTTATATTAATTATTATTTGAAATAGCCAGAAAATAAATTTTTTAAATGAAAATATTAGACATACTTTTCTTTTATATGTTGATCCTTTCAAATCATATTTTTGATGAAGTTTAACTGCTGATGGCAAAAGATTGTTCATGGCAATAAGTCGAACATTTTTACTATTACATCGATAACAATATAAACCAAAGAATTTTGGCAGTAATGTTCTAGGGTTTTGGTTCAAATTCTATAAGGTATAAATAAGTTACATTATATGTTATTAAATATCAGAGCATTTAACAAGAATAATTAATTAGTGCATAAATACCATATAGTAACCAGGTAATAGTGTTTGTAAAAATTCGCCTTCTTTATGTTGAACAGTTTTAATGATAAATTCATCATCTTCAGTTAGATAGAAAATACTTCCACTAGCACCAGGGTTGGATAATTCACGCAATGGCGCACTACACATTGACATCTACAACATACATTTTCTTATTGAGAGTTAAGAAGTTCACTTTATAAACAGATATGATTTAGTTATAAAACTAACCAAAAAATCATCTGGTTGAATACCGAATAAATCCCTAAAGTAACGAAATGCAATAGGTGCATAATTTTTAAACTTAAATTCGGAAAAGTGATGAGCTGGTGTGTGATTTGAGCCTTCACTTGGAAAATTTGTTGTTTCCACTGTCATGAAATCCTGCATAAGTAAATCTCGTTCGGGTTTGCTTGCAAGGCCTCCAATTGCGTGTTGTATACCCAACTGAATAGATCCCATAATTTGCGTGGTTTGGATCTTTATGAAAAAGTTAAAGTATTACAATAAGTGTATAAATGTTATATAAATAAAAGAGCAAACATACCCATTCCAGATACTTTGTATACTCTAATTCTATAATAACCCAGCCCATTGCTTGAGCTATTCAATTTTTGAGTTACACATGACCATATTATTTTATATGTATAATATTGTACACATCTGCCAATGACCACTAAAGAAAATTGCCCTGTGTATTATTACTATCGACAGTACACAAGTATCTAAAGTTTCGTACAGAGGACTCAACTTTTATTTATAGCTCTCAATTATTTAATGTAAAACTTAGCACGATGTTAAAAAGGAGTGTAAAATAGTTAGCAATCAAATAGGAGTCAACCAAGATTATTAGCATCCATTTTGAAAATAACCCGCTTTCTGCATTTTGTATTACTTATGTCAAAACAGTTCATTTTGATACACCAATAACTATTATTGTAACATTGTGGTGGACACAATGTTACAATAAAACTAACAATTTATGGTAACGATTTACTGTTCCTTCAATAAAATATTTTATAATATAGATTTACTGATATGTGAGTTGTTTAATAAACTTATTAACACGATTCTTAAATATTACTAGTAAATAATTTTATTAAATTAAAATTTTACCTTCTTATAGGTGATTTCACCACCCACTCCAACTCTTCGATGTCCAATCTTCCTCTCCTTCTCAGATTTGTTCCTCGAAGCACCCGCCGAGGATTTAGGACCCGCGCTACCATATTGAGCTGTTGAACTCTGTAATATAAAGATTGCAATGAAATTAAGAACCAAGTAGCTGGATAACAACATTCATCTGCACACATAATTCTACTTTAAATCTGACAATGCATTGGATCAGAATGCTTCTGTATCGAGAATGCAAGTATTAAAGAAGAAAGGAAATGCTAATGGAGCCTGTCCATCTATGCACCTGAATAGGATAATTACACAAGAGCAATTGCAAACTTTGTCGCTGTATACAAGTCCAGCAACATGTGCCATAACCAACTAATTTCCGGTAACTAAACTATCTTGGAACTATTATTTGAAAATTTACTTGACATTTTTTATACATGTATGACTAAATTATAATTTAACACTATTTATTAAATTTAACAATTAATGAAAAATATGTATCTTTAATTTGATTTCAATTTCAATTAAATACAAATTGTAATAATTAACTTATAATTATATAGTTTTATATGTAGTTGTACTTTAATAATATTTTTAATGCACCTTTAATAAAAATTTAAGGTATTTTAGAAATCAATTAAGGTTACAATTTATAAATTACTATTGACAAGTTTATTCATTTGTTTGCAAATTAGATTACCTATAAGTTTTTATGAAAATATATTCATCCTTGTTCTATTGCAAGTAACATCATACAAGTTCAAAAGTGCTTAATATGATATGTATAAATATTTATGAATCATCGACAATTAAGTAATCTTAGGTATTCTTGATAACCTGTATAGAATTTTAATTAGATCAATAGGATTAACTTGATTATCTGCAACATCATTGATGTCACCAAAATGAAAGATTCACCATTGTTATGACATACTCAAAGCTATATATGGAATTAGATATGATAAAGTGCTAATCAATTAGTCACAGACAACAGAAGCATTTACAAATTTTGAAAGAAAGCTACATAGATTCAAGTGATTAGCTTCATTGATAGTTTCCAAAAGAAATTAAACAACATTTTATAAAATATTAGTTATTTATACTTGTTCACATCTGTCAATTCTTTAACACAAGTCAGATAAGCAAAGGTATCAGTCACTTTGGATTAATAAAGGAAAATGTGCTGGCCATTGATGCACTTATATACACATGTTACTAGAAAGTGGAACAAGAGGCCTTGAATGTGACAATGGCCTAAGAATGCACTTATAGCACTCATTTAAAGGTTTCTGGGCTAGCTGACACAGTTTGAAATCAATTCTTTTACTTTTTTTTTTTCAAAGAAATTAAGCATGAAGGATATGTTTACAAAACTAGTATAGAATCATTGTGTACAAATACATGTAAATGATTAATTTCTGCAAAATATATGTTTGGGTTTCTCTGATGAATCATTATTGTGGCATGAGGAAAAGATAACTTCATGATATTATTAATTATGCTAAGTGGGTGCAATAGGTTTGATAAAATTGTCATTGCAAATTCCAACAAAATAGAATTGATAAGGGATTGTTTTTGTATTTATAAAAATCATATTATATGTAGTAACTAAGATTTTTTCAAATACTTTTCATTTACAATACTGGATGAAATTTTGTAGTAAAAGAAGCTTGACATTTCATTATCAGAAAAACGGATTGCACACTTCAACCAGCTGCCAGTTTATCTTTTACTTGGCATTCCATCAGATTATAAATATTTATTGGAGTTTCCTATGATTACATAACTCTCAATATATTTTCCAACAAAACCAGCCAATAAAAATTTATTTATAATATAATTAATGTACATGTACTCACATCAAAGACCATAAGTTTATCTCCAGCAGTAGATTTGTCTGAAATGGTGAAAAGTATTTTTGAATAATAGATAGATATTTGTATTCTTTTTTTGCACATGTAAATTTCACGTTAGCATGCATTAGCAATTGTAATTATACTTGAAAAGAAAAACATATGTAGAATTTGGTGTTTATTTTTGAAAATTGCACCAATAACAGTAAAAGAATCGGCAAAATGAAAGCATCAAAGTTCTGCTTGAACAGCAGAGTTAAATCGAGAGCTTTAAAATTTTAATACGCGCTCCAGAATAATTACAAACGCATTCCACAGTGAAAAAAGCGGCTATTGGGAGGCTCTCGTTTACGAGAGCGCACATACAAAGGACCGCCCTCGGTAAAATTCGTGACAAGGAGGCATCTGCACACAACTTGATCTCTCATTTTTTTGTTTTAATTCGAATGTCCAGGCCAGACGCATCAGCTGTCAAAGGCCTCGAAGCGAGCCACGCGCGCGTTCGTTTCTTCTTTTTTTCGTGACGCGTGACGTCAATGTGAGAGAGAGCCTTCGCTCGAACATTATAGTTATATACCCTTCCTCTTTCACTCGCATCTCGCAGCCCGTCCGTGTCTGTCGCTCGTTCGCGTTCTTTTGAACACCGATCACGCATAGATGCACCTATATATATATATATATATATATATATATATATATATATATATATATATATTCGCGCACGTATTCTGGAATGCCGTTCCATTCTCGCGCGGGCTCTGAATCCGATCGTGATGTCTACTTGAGCTGCACCTTTCACCTATCGGCGTGTCTACACAGCGGTTCGGAGCAATAACAGAAATGCGCTCCCCAAAACGCCGATACAAGGCTTCTGCTCCAAAACGTTTAAATGCCCTCGCATGTGTATACATCGCGCTTGTCAGCCCCCTTCTTCCCGAGCACGCCTACCTGCCAATATATAAATTCCTGACGCGAGAAAGTAAGTATAGAATGCTCGTTCTCGGCTCTCCGCGAACGTGCGAAAGAGAAAACCCGAACCTCGTGCGATTTCCCCTTTTCTCCCCGGTACAATCCGTGCAACAGTCGACGCGTTCGGAGACAAGACGGACAAGGCCCCCCCTCAACGTATAGGTAATTATTCGCGCGTGTGTTTGCGCGCCTCCTCTTTGGCCCCGGCCGCGTAGAGAGGTTACGTTCGAGCGAGGCCGAGAACTGAGAAGCCCCATAAAGGCGACGTCGACGGGGAGCCCGCGGGGGAGGTGGGTTGTTTTCCCTTTTGCCGTTGAAACGGAAGACGAGAGACAGGCAAGAGGCACACTTACGGTCCTCGTCGGCCGAGTCGTCGGGGTCGTCGTGGTCGGCCGCGGTGGAGGTGCTGCCCGGCCCGGCGAGGTTCGTCTCCACCACCTCGATCACGTCCACATTGTCGCCCGAAGCCATTTTGTGCGCGAGTGCCGCGAGAGAGCCTTAAGTGCTATAGGCTTCCAGCGAGCTGCGCTTCTCGAATTTCACCACACTTCTGCAGACGAATTCCCGCACACACGCACAGACACACGGGCACGGGCACGGGCACACATGCGCGCACAGCCACCCACACAGCCACGCACTCTCTCGCTCTTTCTCTCTGCACCAGCTCCTCCACTGCACGCGCGCGCGTAAGTCTCGAGGTATCAGCCCAGCCCTCGCATCGTACAGGCGCCAGCTCTCTTTTTCCACTGGCTGCGCTTTTCTCACGGCACCGCTGCACGCACTGTCACAGGTCGCGTTCTCGGAGGGAGAGATCTTGAGTTGCCGTGCGTCCCGCCCTAGGGGACTACGAGCTGGAGCTGTAGCTGCTGCTTGCCAGTGCCGATGGGAGTGTTATTAGGGCCTCGGAGGGCCGCGAGAGCCCCTCGCGCATCCTGGCGCACTACTGCCGCACAGTGCACATATCGCCGAGCCGAGCGCTCTTTCTCTTTCTCTTTCTCTCTCTCGCTTCTCTGGCACGCAGGCGCAGTGCGCGCGATGACGAGGGCGGCGCAGACCCGTCACCTCACCCGAGGCAGACGAGGCTTCCGTATACCTTACGAACGCGTCCGCACGCAGCGTCTCTTCTCGCTGCTGCAGATACTTTCTCCAAGCGCGACAATGGCTGCTACACTACGGATACAGCTATTACGGCGCCTCGCGAAATTATGCATTCTTTCCTCGCGCCTTTCGCGCTCTATGACGCTCGCTGTTAGAGGCCGATGTCTATACGCGCGCGGTATGGAACGAGAGAGAGAGAGAGAGATATAGGTACATATAGTGAAACACTTGTTCGTATATCTCCTTATCTTTCTTTCTCTGCAGGCCGATCACATTTGCACAGAGGTAGCTCTTTCTCGTGGTCTATTGACCAGCCGTCATTTTGAGAGCTTGCTGCGGAGACACCTGCCGACTCAAATGCAAGCTTTTCTTTAGCGACTTTTTCTTGCATCTGGAACTCGCTGGGTAAGTTAGAGTTTGGACGACCAGAGCGCGACCTTTTCTACTGATGGCGATTCGCGGGCGTTGATTGATAATTTTTGTACATACATATACCGACGATTGATTCTATAGTCCTGTATACGAAGGTCTGAAATACATTTTTCACCTCCAGCTCTGCAATGTGGATATTTAGTATCTTTAGTCAATTAGAAACTTTTTATTCCTACACAAAAAAGTTCAAAAATGTGTCGTAGGGGGGAAATTAGTAAACAAACCTTTTTGGCTCTTTTCTCCAAAATGGTGAAGGATATGCAAAAACGGTTTGCAGAACGTTATTCAGGAGACACTAATGCATAAGAAATAATTATTAATTCATTTTCAATGAGAAATAAATAACTAGAGTGATTTTTATATTTACGCAACGCCAGTATATCTATATACATGAGCAGCAACTGTAGCGTCTGAAAGAGTCGTTGCCATAACGTACCACGTCGACGCGTCTGCGGTGCGCGTACGCACACACACGTAAGTGCGAGGGAGAGATCAGATTCCTGCGTCTTTTTCAAACGTATTCATCGCGTTATTTGCATTGAAAAATCGTTTTGAAATACCAATATATGTATTTTCTTTAATGGGATATTACACCTTTAAGTTTTCAATTAATTCATAATACAGATAAGGTACATATGACTCACTTGTCATATAATACCTGTTCTTTTTCGGTATATTCGAATATTTTAAAAAATATAAAGGAAAATATTTACAAAATTTCGTTGGTCATGTGAAAATTTGTACATAAAAAATATTGACCAAAGATATAGTCTTTTTACGCCAAAACTATTCGATTTTTTAAAAATTTTTAATACGAAATATGAATTAAAAAGAGAAGCTGAATAAAGTTATATACAAATATACCCACATTCATATCATAAGTACATGTTTTTTGAATATAATAAAACCTTAAAATTGCCAATTCGATCATGTTGGCTCTCAAAACCTTGCGGAGCCCAGAAAATATAGAGATTTATATTATGGCCAACCAAAGAGACCTAAGGTTATATAAAATATTTTTTTAATTTTTTCGTCATATTTTGATAAAATGTGCTTTACCGAAAGAAAAGTAATATATGATGAGTGACTCATTTTTACCATAAAATTTATTAACAATTAATTTAAAATTTAAAAGTGTATATGTCCCCCTAAGGGGGCAGGCCTGGGTAAACTCAAAAAAATACATCTTTTACCCAGTTCAGAAAACTTTTTATCTTTAAAAGTTCAATCATTTCAATCTGAACATTTTTATGCTAGCAAAACACAATAATATCTTAAATTTTACTGTTATAAAACCTCAAAATCTTAATCCTACACGTCACTTTTCAATACCATATTTATTATGGGGGTGTCAAAGGTAATTTTTATCCTTCCCACCTTACCGACCCGAGAATTATAAAATATTGGCTTTAATTAAAAGAATAAGTATAATTATGAAAGACTAAGAGGTCATTGCCCTCCGTAATACAATTATCTATCACTGTGCGACGTTTCAAACAAAAACTTCTAAACCTCTACGAATGGCTTTCGAACGAAATTTGAAGGTTCGAGTCTAGACTAATATAAATTTCGTTCGAATGGCATTCGTAGAGGTTTTGAAGTTTTTGTTTGAAACTTCGCACAGTAGTAGATAATTGTATTATGGAGGGCAATGATGCTTGGTTTTTCATAATTTAGTTTATTTATTAATTGTCATCAATTGTTAAAGAATTTGAAGTTAGGAATTTCGGCGGAAAATTTGAATGGTTTGACACCCCCTTAAGGGGACATATACACTTTTAAATTTTAAATTAATTGTTAATAAATTTTATGGTAGAAATGAGTCACTCATCATATATTTCTTTTCTTTCGGTAAAGCACATTTTATCAAAATGTAACAGAAAAATTAAAAAATTATTTTCTATTATCCTTAGGGCTCTTTGATTAGCCATAATATAAATCTCTATATTTCCTAGGCTCCGCAAGGTTATGAGAGCTAACATGATCGAATTGGCGATTTCAAGGTCTTATTATATTAAAAAAACATGTACTTATGATATGAATATGGGAATTTGTACATAACATTATTCAGCTTCTCTTTTTAATTCATATTTCGTAATAAAATTTTTTAAAATCGAATAGTTTTGACATAAAAAGATTATATCTTTGGACAATATTTTTTATGTACTAATTCCTACATGAGCAACAAAATTTTTCAAATATTTTCCTTTATATTTTTATAGAATATTCGAATATACCGAAAAAGAACAGATATTATCTAACAAGTGAGTCATTTCTACCTTATATGTATTATCAATTAATTGCAAATTTTAAGGTGTAATGTCCCATTAAAGAAAATACATATATTAGTATTTAAAAACGATTTTTCAATGCAAGTAACACAATGAATACATTTGAAAAAGACGCGGGAATCTGATCTCTCCCTCACCGCAGACGCGTCGGCTCACAGTTACCTACGTGGTACGTTATGGCAATGATTCTCTCAGACACTAGAGTTGCTGCTCATGTATATAGATATACTGGCGTTGCGTAGATATAAAAATCACTCTAGTTATTTATTTCTCACTCATCGAAAATTAATTAATAGTGCTTTCTTATGTATTAGTATATCCTGAATAACGTTCTGCAAACCGTTTTTGTATATCGTTCACCATTTCGAAGAAAAGAGCCAAAAAAGGTTTGTTTACTGACCCCCCCCCCCCCCCCCTACGACACATTTTTGAACCTTTTTGTGTAGGAATAAAAAGTTTCTAATTGACTAAAGGTACTAAATATCCACATTGCAGAGATGGAGGTGAGAAGTGTATTTCAGACCTTCGTTTACTGGACTACTACCTTATTACGTGCAATAGATACCTAGTTCGGCAGATGTTCGTCATTTTTACATAGATTGGCGTGGTCGGTGTTTATATGTTTGAAATTATTATAATTATAAATGGAGTATATTTTCAACGGAATTGGAGTATATTTCCAGGAATTTCCGATACAAATAATTGCAATGAACCCGAAAACTTGAAACACCACACTAACCAAAGTGTAAGCGATTTTTAATGAAAAAAAGATTTAAATGACGAAACTAAAAACCCTAAAACCTTAATAACCCATGGTCAATAAATTAAATGTACCCAATAAGCACACTATCAAAAGAAAGAATTCTTTATGAATTCTCGAATATCCGCATATATAAATACTTAAAGTAATCAAAATGTATTAATAAAGTATTCTTTGTAATATTAAATTGATGAAAGATCTTTATATGTTTTAATGAAAAGAATTGCAGAAGTATTCTTTAAATAGTCATAAAGAGTTAACCGAACCTCAATTTTCGTGTTTTGAAGTATTCTCGGAAAAGAAATAATGTTAAATATTTTTTTAGGTCTGAAAATATTCCTTATTTTATGAAGAATTGGGGACAACTCTTAGTTTTTCAATTAACAAACTACTATTTGAATAAAGAGCAAAAATATAATTGGGTTGTTTCATATTTTTTTTTTCGACGGTATCGGTGATTTTAATAGATAACTTCAACCGATTCACCAATCTGTTTTAATTTTGCAAAATGAACGAGATTTATAGCTATCGAAAGTTTTCTTATGACGTCACGATTCATACGATTTCAAAGGCGCCGCGTACAGTGCGTTTCATAACTTTAAGACCACCCACATTTTGCGCTAAATCACTGTAATTTAATATTGTATTGATACATAAATTTTATAATCTTAAAAATAATCAAATTTCTCAACATTTTACGCTATTTAGACAATTTAAACATTTTTCGTAGTATTAAAATAACGAAATATTGTATTTTAGGCTGTTTCATAACAATAAGACCACTGTAAAGTTATATTATTTTATTACTATTCCTACTGTATATTACAATAAATTAATTTAAACTATGATTTGTCATTATATTTTAAAATTCTGAAAATTTTCTATTTCTAAACTCTAAAATAAAAAATATAATATGCGGAAAAGAATTAAAAAAATAAGATTTATTAATAATGTAATTTATTGTAATTAAAACTGCATATGAAAACATTATAATTATTATTAGAGCTTAATATTATGTGTACAATATTTTTATTGTGTATTTGAGATATATATTACTATAGAATTTAATTCGTTATGTACAATATTTTAATTATAGTATGTTTTATTTGTAAATAGTAACAAAAGACTGTAATTTTTAATTTAATAATTAATTGTACCTCCATTATTTTTTATTAATTCAAAAACGCGATTTCGCATACTTTCAACTAAATTTCGTAAAATTCTTTCATCAATTTCTTGCCAAGCTTTTAGAATAGCATCTTTTAACTGATTAACACTACCATATTGTTTATTTTCAGCATAAACTTTACGAACAAGAATAGCCCACAAATTTTCAATCGGATTTACGTCTGGAGAACACGCTGACCAGGCTAGAACAATAATATCGTTATTGTTAAACCACACTTTCGTTTCACGACTTGCGTGAATTGATGCGTTATCTTGTTGAAATCTTCTGTTTCATTATTATCTAAAAATGGCAAAAGGTGATCTTTCAGTACATTAATATACTCTTGTGAATTCATTTTACATGAAGGAAAAGCTAGAGGCAATTTATGTGAGATACAAAATCCTCCCCAAACCATCAAGTTACCACCACCAAAATTTCTACGGGAAAAATATTCAGGCTCCTTTCTTAAGTTTCGCCAATACGAATGATGGTCATCAGGGCCATCTAAATTAAATTTCTTTTCATCAGAAAAAATAACCTTAAAATAAAGTAACAGTGAATTTAATATTCATAGAAATAAACCATGCATAATATATTATATACCAATATAATAATATTGTTCTATTTACTTTATTCCAGTCCGTATTCATATTAAGTTTCCCAAAATTTAATCTAGCATCTTTATGGCGAATTCGTAATCGAGGAGCTCTTTGTAATGATTGCCTTACAAGGTGATTAGCGCTTTTAATTGTACGATATATTGTTAAGCGTGAAATATTTAAATTTAAATCTTCTTTAATTTTATTCAAAGTTTTTTTCGAATTGAACAGAAACTTTGTTTTTGGGTCCGCCCTTTTTATTTTTACCATAGTTTTCAGGATTTTTAAGAAAATTTAAGATTACGCAATTTGACCTCCTCAATTTTCGGGAGATTTCTCTTATGCTCGTATCGCAGTCGCGATATGCTAAAATCTTTCCTTTTTCTTCTTCGGTTAAGCATGTACCTCGGCCCATTATCTAATAACTGAAAATTAAAAACTTTAAGACTACTTTTGAACTTACTACACTTACTGCGTTATGAAATAGACAACGCGTTTAACGGAAATTTAAATTATCATTACCCAACGGTTTCAGTATATATTTATGACTATAGTTACCATCCAAGCATTTACCTACTGAGTGGTACTGTCGGTAATTGTTAAATTGAAATAAAAATAATACATCAGCGCTTATAAGTAGTGATATATATATATATATATATATATATATATATATATATATATATATATATATATATATATATATATATATATATATATATATATATATATATATATATATATATATATATATATATATATATATATATATATATATATATATATATATATATATTGTGAGCACAGCAATAAATTAAAAAAACTTAATAGCGGTCTTATTGTTATGAAACGATATTTCGTTATTTTAATACTACGAAAAAATTTTAAATTGTCTAAATAGCGTAAAATATTTAGAAATTTGATTATTTTCAAGATTATAAAGTTGATGTATCAATACAATATTAAATTACACTGATTTAGCCCAAAATGTGGGTGGTCTTAAAGTTATGAAACGCACTGAATGAACCATAACGTCACGAGGATTTTCGAAGCGCTGTATGTTCTTTAATTCTGGTTGTATTGCAAAAAATTTGAAAAATTTACAAAAGAAGTATGCTGTAATTTATCAGAATATGATATAAAAAATTCATGAAACAACCCAATTAGACAAGGACAGATAGGTACGGCCTCCTCTTAAAAGAATTATCTTCTAAATAATTTTTGTTTAATCCTAATAAACATGATGAATTCACGAATGTCCTCTCTAAAGAATACTTATAGTACTAAACAAGTAATAATAAAGTTTTCTTTATATCGCTGATTACACATAACTTTTTTTGAACGTTTTAAAAGAGTTAGAGTTCAAACCTTCAAACGTTAAAAAGAAAAGTTATAAATATGTCTGAACAATGTTGGTAAAACGTCTCAATGTCCGGAGATTCGTTGTAAACCCGTTTTTAAAACGTTTGTAAAACTCCCCAAAGTCTGTTGAATAATGAAAATTTAAACGGTTTAAAAACGTTTTAAAACAATTGGATTAAAACATTTGAACAAGGTTTGAAAATGGGTTGAAAATGGTTTGAAAAAAACTAACATAGAATATATCGAAAAAAATTGTTTAAATAGAATTTGATGCTACAAATATTACCAAATTTGGAAGTATCATCCAGATGGTACTTCCATAATTGGTAACATTTGTAGTATCAAATTCTATTTAAACGATTTTTTTCGATATTGTAACGGTCCATATTGGTATGGTATGAATATGGGTATATTTTAATTATTTATTTATTAGAATACTTTTATATACTAATATTTTATTGATATATATACAAAGAATGAATGATAAGAATAAATAAAGTGAAGATGAGTAAATGAATTGAAAATCGCGTTTGTGCGTTAGGATGATCGTCGCGAAGCGAATATCCGCACAATGAGGAATCGCGGAGAATAAGGATGTGTGCCTACATCCATGTGAGATATGACTGATGGAAAGGGTAAGAAAAGTGAGTGCTTGGTTGCTAGGCGACGTTAGCACTGCGAGGCCGAGCAACCGAAAGGATTGAGCTGGCTGCCGATCGGAGGATCGTCAGTCAGTGCACAGCTGCCTAGCAAGCAGGACTTTCACTCCTACTTTTATAAAACGATTTGGACAGCTAACTTATATATTCGTCAGTTTACTTATATAAGCGCAAGTTGTTTTGATGGTGTGGAACTGTGAAGCTGAATAATTGCGAGTCTTGGAACTTGACATTTTTATATAAATGATATATAGCATTTTATTTATATACTTAGGCAAACACACATATATACTCATCCTAGAATTTTCCTTATTCCTTTCTATCATTTAGGTACCTCGGGGAAAGATAAATAATTAAATATTATAATAAAAGGTTATAATATTTAAATTAAATAATAATAACAAATTACGAATCCTTACAATATATTCTATGCTAGTATTTTTTCAAAGCATTTTCAAACCTGTTTCAAACGTTTCAAAAACGGTTTTACAACGTCTTATGTGGAACGAATCAACGGACATTGAGACGTTTTAACAACGGTTTTCAGACGTAATTAAAACTTTGCTTTGCAACGTTTGAAGGTTTGAACTATAACGTGTTTAAAACGTTCAAAAAACGTTATGTGTTATCAGGGACATACTTTATAAAAATTAAATAGTACATTATGCATCAAGGGAGTAAAATGGGCAATGTACGCACTGTGTGACATTGCCGACCGAGCGAAGCGAGGTCGGCATTTCACACAGTGCATGCTTGCCTACTGTACTCCAGAGGTGCGTATACTACTTTTCACCACACCCCCGTAAAGAAATGACTGTACGCATCTCAGCAGGCCGTACAGTACCCCATGCTCTGCCTAGAAGTAAAGTGACTTGTGTACGCGCGACGCGCTGTTTTACCGCTCGAGACGCAGTCGAGAGCGGAAAAAGGCGCATCGCGCATGCGCAAGTCACTTTATTCCCTAGGCAGTCCATGCGGTACTGTACGGCCTGCTGAGAGGGCGTACAGTCAGCACTTTACGCGCAGTGTGGTGAAAAAAATATTTTTTGCCTGAATGGTACTAATGAGGTCATTAATGTAAATATTTATTTGTTCAATTTGATCACTTACTATAAATATTTTTGTAGCACAGTTAAACACAGTACGACATATAATTATATTTTTCTACTATTGTGCGTAAAGTAGGCCTTTTTTTCATCGTTTTCTGTGCGTAAAGTGGTACTTTTCTTAACACTGTGCGTCAAGTAATACATAAAGTAGAGTGTGAAGTAGAAACCGTGCGTAAATCAAAAGCCGTGCGTGAAGTAGTGCATGAAGTAAAAATGTGTGTGAAGTAGTGTGTGAAGTAGTGCGTGAAGTAAAAGTCGTGCGTGCAGCAGTGCGTGAATTAAAAGTCTTTTAAATATTTTATTTTCAATAGTGTACATAAAAATTGATTTTGAAAAATTTAAAACGATTGAAACATTTTGAATAAGTTGAAAAATTCTGAGAATTTTAAGAAAATTAGTGAAATTTTTTTTTTATTTCATATTTGTATATAATTTTTAAAACTTTTTAAAGATTAAGTATTTCCTTTTTCTTTGGGGCGGGGGGGGGGGGGTGGTCTGCCTCTGATCCCCCCGCAGGGGCTTCGTTCCCTGTTCTCCCACCAGGGGCTCCGCCTCTGGACCCCGTCCTTTGCGCTCCAAACATCCCCGTTCCCCATTTCCCCACTCACGCCCTCATCACATCCTCTCCTACTTTCATCACCCGTCCTGCTCCTCCACAGCTTTATATTACTTATATCCGAAGGCATTTTTTTCTTATATTATCACTGGCATATAGGTTGTTTAGACGGGCCTACTTTACGGACACGGGTGTGGAAGATTATTTGCCTTATGCGACGTTTTTCACTCTCGCTTCGCTCGAGTGAAAAGTCACTGTACGCTAGAGTGTATTTTGTATACTTATTTATATATGTATCTCTACGGTATAGAATAATATTTGATTCTTTTATTTTCATTATCTTTTAATATCATATAAAATGGAGCTTGAAAATACATCGCGTTATACACTCCTTCGACGCATTGTAAAATCACACATCTGCAGTTTGTCGAGCCTCGCGCGCATGGGTGCCAAATGTTTATGTAGACCGTAAAATATAGAAGTCGTCGAACAAAAACTCTTCGTGCTGAAATGTAAATAAACGATGTGATATTGAGGTTACAGTGGTATAAAGATACTATTATATAGGCACAATTAGGACTAAAATTAGGGTTACATACAATACTTCCACTTGAACGCGTATAACAAACAGAATGGCTCAGCGGTAAAGTCCCGAGTAAAAATGATTTAAGGGGTAACACCATCCAGGATTTTCAAAAAATCTATTTTTTTTTCGGCTTAAACAATACTTTAGGGTCATAAAAATAATATGCAATTGGTCCTATAGTGTCAAATAATTTTTAAAAGGTTCAAATATCGATTTTGCGGCAGCGCCTCGGACCGCTCGCCGAGCGCGCTAAATGAGAGCGCGCGGCGCATTCTGATTCATCGCTTTTGTATTGATTTCATCTATCGGAATAATAGGAGACCTTGTTACTTACAGAGCCAAAGGTCCTTGAGGTTCCTCAGGTATCCTGCAGGGTGCGCTAATACTGAAATTAGCTTGTACTAGTGTGTATATGTGTTAGTTAGTACAGCTGAAAAGCGATGCCGTGCACACGCTTCGATTTGTATTTCTGCTGATTTTTCGTTTTTATGTATGTATATATTACAAATTTCGTTGATTTTAAGTGAACAGTGTGAAAATTATAAACAATATGAGTAGTGAAAGACTAGTGTATGATGGCAAGAAATCGGCGAAGGGAAAAAAGAGCAATTTAAAGAGACCGAAAATTTCAAAGCGCCGGTCAAGTAACCGTTATGAAATGGAGAAGCCAAGCGTCGAGGCGGTTGGCACATCGACTCGAAAATTATCTACCATCGATCCTGATGACTTTGAAGTAGATGAAGGCTTTGCCTATCGAATTCTGAAATTTTTAACCGTATTTACCGCTATATCGCAAGCTGTTGTGTGCAAAAAGTACAAGTCAGGTGTGACATTCACTGAGTGTGGAAAGCGTGGCTTGGGTTTCAAAATTGTTATTTATTGCCAAAACTGCGACAACATTTCTATCCCTTCTTCACCATTCATTGAAAAAGCATACGACATTAATCGTAGAATGATTCTTGCTATGCGACTACTGGGAATAGGATTGAATGGAATAATAAAATTTTGCGTGTTCATGGAGCTTCCGTGGCCAATTTTTCAATCATTTTACGATAAAGTTTTGCAGAAGATTGTTGTCGATGCAAAGGAGGTTTGTAAGCAGAGTATGGAAAATGCAGCTAAGGAAGAGAAGAAAAAAAGTGATGAAAAAGGAAACACAAGTGGTATTACTGTATCTGGCGATGGTTCGTGGCACAAACGCGGCTTCACGTCCCTTTTCGGATTTTTATCACTTATTAGATGGTGTATTGGCAAAGTGGTCGACATTTTAGTAAAATCTAAATATTGTAAGGCATGCGAATTTTGGGAAAAGAAAAGTGACACGGATGAGTACAAGGAATGGCTCGAAACCCATGAAAACGAATGCCAATCGAACTATGACGGCTCGGCGGGAAAAATGGAAGTGGATGCCGTTATTGAGATGTTCCAGCGCTCACAATCTTTACACCAACTTAAATATGTCAATTACGTCGGTGACGGTGATTCAAAAACTTTTAAAGGTATCGTAGATTCGCAGCTTTATGAAAATTTGTCAGTAACGAAGAAAGAGTGTATCGACCACGTGCAGAAACGGATGGGTACTCGTCTTCGAAATTTAAAAAAGAAAACTAAAGGTCAATACGTAGAAATTATGATTCTATAAAAAATATGCGCAATGAAATCTACGCAACGCTAGATCATAAATTATCGACGGACGACAAATCGAAGCACGAGAGATTCCCGCGCGGCGAAGATTCATGGTGCTCGTGGCAGAGGGCCCAGACCACTGGACATTTGAATTATAAACACAAGCCAGCAATGTCGCAAGAGGTATTTGAAGCAATTTCTCCTATTTATGCTGAATTGAGCAGCGACGATCTGCTGACTCGTTGCCTCGGCGGATATACGCAAAACAGCAACGAGAGTTTCAACTCAATCGTGTGGTGTATGGCTCCGAAATCAGTCTCCAGTGGCAAGCACGTTCTTGACACTGCAGTATATATTGCCGCAGGCATTTACAACGATGGCCTGTCAAGCAACATGAAGCTTATGCAGTAATTAGGCCTTAAAATAGGACCAAATTGTTTCAATTTCTGCATTGAAACTGATGAGGGGCGGATCTAGTTTTCCGAGCGGTCGCTCACAGATGCAGCCAAGAAGGCCCGATTAGATTCAAAATCGATGAGAAAGGAAGAGGAGGAGGCAAATATTAATTTCGATGGCCAAATGTATGGTGCAGGCATCGCAGATTAGAGGTAAACAAAAAATATCGATGATTTAAGTGCATGTAAAACTTTAAACGCGTTTTTCTCGAAACGGGTTTTTTCAAACTGGGAGAACAGATTACTCGTAAACTGTAGCATGGATTGGATTGAAATTTTTACTGTAGCTTCACAAATAGATTCTCTAAAGAAGTACGTAGCCGTTTTTCGATTGAATGTAAATTTTTTTTTTATAAACAATTTACATCGTTTTTTTGGAGAAAAATCGACTTTTTTTTCAGAAGTGCGCCATTTCTACAAAAATTGAAATAAAAAAAAACCCTACGTACTTTCGAAGTTAACGTTATATAGATTAAGAATTTCTTTGGTTTTTTGTTCCAGGTCTCATACTTTCGGAGAAAAGTGTTCTCCCGTTTGGAGGTTTGAGAAAAAGGCTTCTCACGAGATTCGCTGTATAGCCGCCATTTTGTATTTAAATGTAAAAAAAATATATTTTTGTACCTCAATATATGTATAGTGAACCCTCAATAAAGAAATTTGATCCCTTCTTTCCTACTCTTGTAAAAAATCGTACAAAAAGAGAGAGAGAGAGAGAGAGAGAGAGAGAGAGAGAGAGAGAGAGAGAGAGAGAGAGAGAGAGAGAGAGAGAGATAGAGAGAGAGAGAGATTCTTTTATCCAATTATTATAGTAACAAATTTTTGATAATAATTATTAAACCCCCTCATACACATTCAATTTAATGCACACAGAAATATCCATCAATTAATTAAATTAATGAAATTTACACATGCGATATTATGCCTAACCATACCAAACTGTGTAAAACTATGTCGCCCTATGCCAATATGTACCGTACTGTGCTAATCTGTGCCAGACTGTGTAGATTCGTGCTAAGCCATGCCAATCTTAAAAAAACGGTAGACAAAGTATTTTCTTTCAAAATTTGTGACTATGCCACTAAGTGCCACAATGTGCGACACTATGCCTAAGTGTGCCGAACTATGCCAAACTGTGCCAAACTGTGCAAAACGTCCGAAATGACATAGGTTTAGCATGACTTGGCATAGTTTGGCACAGTTTGACACAATTGGGCACAGTTTGGCACACTTTGGCACAATTTTCATTTCCACTAGGGAAGTGCAGTAAAACACAATTTAAATTACATTTCTGGAAAAGTCCGGAAAGGTTCGTAACGTTTCGGATTTTAATGGCGGATGAGTTCGGATAAGTTCGGACAAAATTGGACAGGATCGGAAAGAAAACATTTCAGTTTTTTCCGGAACTTTCTGAACCTTCTAATGTGGGATTAGTTATACTCTATTTTATAAATATATACTCATGTTTAAATTGTTTCTCTCTTACTTTTAGGTTAAAGTATAACTACCTTAATAAGGTCGACTACATTAACGATCTACAAGCCTTTAACTTTTATGATTGAACAATATTGAAGAGACATATGAATACTCATGCTGGTAGCTACACTGAAAAAAACTATACTCGATAAAAATTTAATTGAAAAATTAGATTGTTTTACAGAAATGTTTTTAAAATATTAAACATGAAATTTTGCAGGAACTTTTCTTATTATGCCTTGAAATGTTTTGTAGATACCTATATAATTTAAAGTGACTTTCTTCCTAAGACTAATAATTTTATTTTTTTTAAGCTTGAACAAAATTAATGTTTAAAGAAGACATGAAATTTTGGCCTATTTTTAGTGATTTTTTATGATTTTATTGAAACTTAACTTTTTTATAACTTATTTTAGTACTCTAAAACTAAAGAAAATATTTTTTTTTAATTTTAAATTAATTTTAAATGATATTTAAATTTAAAATTAATTTAAAATAATTTTAAAATTTAAAATTAATTTAAAATAATTTTAAAATTTAAAATTAATTTTAAATAATTTTAAAATTTTAAATGAATTTTAAATAATTTTAAAATTTAAAATTTATTTTAAATAATTTTTAAATTTTAAATTAGAAAATATTTTTTTTTTAATTTTAGCTGTTGTCCTCTTTTATGTCAATATTATGGATATGTGGAAATGATGCTTTGAAGTTTGTCGGTGGCAGTGATTCCGGTCGGATGGATTATATGAAAAAAATAAGATTTTTTATTTGTATGAGTATAGATATCCGATGAACCTCTAATATTAAATCTAATGTTAAATTGGGTTATGTTATTACAGTTTTTAAAAATGCTATTTTTAGTACTTTCAACATTCGCCATTTTGAAGATTATTGCTTAACATTTTCTTGGACGTTCATAGAATATCCATACTTATAATAATAATTAAGATTCTTTTTGGTTTTTCAGATTTATAAAAAATCAGTCGATCCGAATCACTATGGCCTTGAAAGTATAAAAATTTCAAGACCCCTTCCTTACTTGTTAATATTCACATAAAAAGAGAAAAAATAAAATAAAATAATTGTTTTCGTGTAGTTTAAAAGTACTAAAATAAATAGGAAAGTGATTTAAAACGTTAAATGTTATACAATAATAGGAAAAATCAATTATGTCTAGAATATGAAATATTTTGTCAGTATAATTTTTAAATTTTTATAAATTGTAATTCTATTATACTATATATATTATACTATATACTATACTATTATGTCATATATACTTTGTTATACTATTGTCTCTAATTTGGAATCCTTATAACATACATTTAATTTAGTGATTTCTTTACAATTTAAGACCCTTCGAGTCTGGTTTGTAATTGTTTTGTTCGCTAAGATTTATGCGATGCTGAGTCGCCTTGGTAATCGGCTATTTTCGTTCATTGTAGTAACTTTAATGTGAATTTTATTGTTTTGTTTTGTATTTGTATAATAAGAGAACCAGCTGAAATGATAAACTGACAGAGTCGGTCGAAAGGCGCAGTACATACTTTTTTATTATTGATATAGATTAGTTTTAAATTTATTCTGATTGTATACCGTTACATTTCAGTTTACTTTGTTTGAATTAGTCCGAGCGATAAATAAATATTATGATTAACATATATGTTATATATCATACGTAGATAAAGTGTTAGTGACAGAAATAATGATAATTATTGTAAAGTAAAATTGACGGCGAATATAATAATGTGTAATTGATAATAAATAAATATGCAGTGCTGAAATGATGCAATATATTAACTACAACGTTATGAAAGAAAGAGAACCAAATGAAATCGGCTACACGTAAAGTTTGAGCATGTATTTTTTTGTCTCAAGTGCATTTCCCGAAAGAAGGTCGTAAAAAAAAAGCCAGCGTTGGTGCTCTCGAGGGGGGGCTTTTTAGCGTAAATGCATCACAGGAATGTATCGGCTAAACATTTGAATAAATATAATTTTGAAAGCTTAAACTGTGATTGAATTATTAATTTCTCCTCTCGTGAATCCTGCTTTGTGCCAGAACATAAAGTATATTTGAATTACCAGGCATTTAACATTCATATGGCCATAATCAGAATTACGACGCGGATGGCCACGTGGGGCCGCGTTTGGTCCCAGAGTTATATCTTACAAATAAAAAGCAAATTAAACTAAAATTTTTATATATGGGGTTTCAATGGTGTAGATTCCGAATCCGATTCTTTTCTGTATAAAAGAAACTGCGAAACCTTACTTATGCATTCAATATATTTTAAGTCGTTTCAGTAGTCGATAAATTCAAATTTCAAAAGATTTGCAAAATAAATTTGATTAATTTATTTATCAATTTGTTTAGCCAGCGAATTTAAATTTAGCGATCCCTGAAGCCACTTACAATATATTAATTTCACAAGTAAGATATCACAGTTTCTGGCATATGCAAAAAAGTTAATAACTTTCTCTTGATACGCCCGTCATTACGGTTCTCTTTAGATTGAATTGCTTTTTATTTGTAAGACATAAGCCCGGGGTAAAAGATGATCACACGTGACCGTACGAAGGTTAAAAGAAAAATTAGCTTTTAAAGTTTAGATTCTTTGTATGCAGGTAAATGAAAAGAACGTATTTTTTATCGTCCAATGTATTGTCCAAAGTAGCCGTTATTCATTAAATGTACCTTATTTCTATGCAGTATATAATAAAGACACTAAATAATTAATAATTACATTATCGATTAAAAAATTCGCGATACTTCAATTATGCTATAAACACTGTGGAGAATAATGCCAAATTTTACAACAAATAAAATTAAGATTTTTTATTAGAACTGAATAATATTTGTAGTTTTTTGAAAGATGTCTTTATATCAGCATGTTGTTTTAAAAAATTTTGAAAAAATTCATGTAGGTTATACATGCATGATACATACATAAATAGAGCAACAATTAAACAAGGGCATTTTGTATCATAATTTCACAAGCTGCAATTTGAAACTATAATAAGTGCCCAAATCTAATTTGGTTCATATTTATCTTCAGTACTATTTACGGATATAGGTATTTTAAAGAACTCTTCCAATGGAGAAGTTAGTGTCTTTGAGCATAAATAAATACAATATTCTTAAAATGTTTTAATTTTGAGAAATGCTAAGTTTTAGATTATGTCCATATAATTTAAAATAATAAATATAATATATTTTAAATCAGAGAAAAAATGTTTTTAAGCACAAGTATTTTTTATGTTTTTATACTTTTATCAATATTTAGTTTAAGAAAAATCAAGAATCAAACATCTCACACTGCAGTTCTCACACAATAGTTCTTTACAAAAACTTTAAATTTAAAAAAAATTAAAAACTTGTGTAGCTGTTGAAGTGTAGTTTGACGTCAATTTTTGGCATTAAGGTCAAATAATTTGCCTTAAAATTTCAATGTCTTGGACAGCCCGACTTAAATTCTACAAACAGTCATTATCCATTATATAAACTGCAATAATACTCTGACATAATCTAACCAGGAGAGGGCATAGCCTCCGGGACACGAAATTCGGTCAGACTTTGGGAGGTGTCTTTTGGTACCCAAAAATGTAGCCTAGCACCCGTAATTTATTCTAATGGGCCCTTGTTCTCGAGATATGAGGTAATTTACTCGAAATATTCATTATTTTAATGAGAAAAAGTACCTCTTCTCCTAACTATAATTCTACAAGTTTTTATTGTGGATAAATGACTCAAAATATAATAAAAAGTAAGCCTTTAATTTAAGCTTCGTTACGTATAAAAATATTAATCTGACCAAAAGTTATTAACAATTGAAGATGGTCACTAAAAATACATGGAAAATCAACGAATTTAAAAGAGTTTAATTTTTTTGAACATTCATGCAATTTTGGTCACCATTTTCAATTGTAAATAACTTTTGAGACTAATATTTTTAACGTAACAGAGCTTAAATGAAAGGTCTCTTTGTCTACTTTTTATTATATTTTGAGTCATTTATCCATAATAAAAACTTGTAGAGTTATAGTTAGAAGAAGAAGTATCTTTTTTCATTAATATAACGAATATTTCTACTATCTCATATTTCGAGAACAAGGGCCCATTAGAATGAATTGCGGGTGCTAGGTTTTATTCTCGAGTACCAGAAAACACCTCCATAAGTCTAATCGAATTTCGTTTCCCGAAGGGTGTGCTCTTCTTGTAAGTTGATGCAAGTTTTGATATCTTAGATATCTATTCTATGTGCGAATTTGCCATGAGTTTGGCCCCTCTAAGTGGTATTTATAATCCTAAAAATTCGCTGATGTACAGTATTGAATTTAAGCCATTTTAATCACTTTCCATTGATTTCTGAATCAGGCGGTACATATTTCATGCCCAACGAGGCTTTAAACTATTCTTCAGAAATGTACTCATAGAATTTCTGGATTGAATTTCTAAAAAAGAAAAAAAAAGTTTGTCAGCCCGAGTAAAAATAAACATATAATTATATTATATATAATTATATAAAGACAAACCCTTCATATAATTATATATAGATAGATAGATAGATATATTGATGCTTTATTTCCATAAAAATAAAAAATACAGGTACATTGCTTACAGTGAAAATATGGTCAAACATATAAACATATTATGTCACAGTTTAACAATTATATACGTACATATACTCTGGGGTGGTTCAAATTTGTCAAAGTTTCTATTTTCCTTCTTGTAACCCTTTCGAAAGTTGACAAATATAAAACAAATAACACTCCTGCAAGGCAGATCCTGAACGTTGACGTTTAAGGGGGGGTCCCGCTTTAGAAAGCCTAAAGAACGCTGATCTTCGGAGATTTTTTTAGGATAGAAAGAAATAACTAACCATAACGAACATTTTGGTATAGTTTCAAGTATATTTCTAAAACACAAAATCATTGTTTTTATGCAAAAATATTAATATATATATATATATATATATATATATATATATATATATATATATATATATATATATATATGTGTTTTATGTACATATTTGCACAAAGCCTCGTTAATGAAGTCTCTCAGCTACGGGAAAAGTAGAGCTCGTAATGCTTGTCTGATTCAGAAATTGAAATTTTTTTTTTAATTTTTATGTTTCCCTTCTAGTTCTAGCTATAAAAACCCGACAAAAATGCGAAATTTTATATTTTTAGCAAGTTTGAAAGAAATTCGTTTTTAGAAGAAAAAATCACTTCAACGTGCTATAAAAATTGTTTAAACAAACTTTTTTAATAATTTTTTAGGTATAACTAGAAGAGAATTTAATTCTGAACATAAAAAACTTTCATTCGTTTCAATCAATCGTATAGTTTTCTTGCAATCTTTCCCGAAAATTTAAAAAAATCGTAAAACGAAAACTCGAGAAATTACGCTTCAAAGTTTTCGAAAAAGTATAAATTTTTGATTACTTAAAGTAATAATCGACTAATCAGCTATTCCTGCTTCATATAACAACCCTTCTACTTCTTAATAAAACTGGTTTTGATGCATTTGTTCCAATCGTCTGGCTGTACGAGCTTCCTTACTCGATAAGGATTGGCGCCTATTCTGCCTCTTGATGCGTTGCTCGTCGATGTTATCTGCAAACATCTTGCATTGCTGGCCGATTTTGAGGTCGAGTAGCTGCATGGTCTTGAAAACTGCAGAATAGCCCTCGTTAAATATACCTGCACCCATAAACGCGGCTATTTGCAGGAATGCAGATGTTTGGGGTTCATGCGCCAGACTGTAGCATTGAACGATTCGTTTGGATTCTTCGTGTGACCGCATAAGCATCGCGTTACAAGTTCGTCCTTGGACAGCTCTTCGTAAATAGGACGAATGTGCGATTCGATATCCTTTTGAATCAATCTGGTAGGATGTTTTATGAATCCAGTGAGTTCGTAGCCTCAGTCTTACACCATTCGCACCAGCTGTCAGCGCTTCGAGGACAGTTTTCGTGCCGATGAAAATCATCTGAAGAACAATAATGATCTAAAGTAGCGATTATCGCTTTTTTCATATTTTCTACAGAATCTATATTCCTTCGGATAGCTAAACCATAATAAGTGGTTAGCTTCTTGATGATGCCATCCGTCAGGCGCTTTTTACCTTCCAGCTTCTCTTGCTTATTTTTATTACGGAGTCGTGTACCCATACGTTTTTGTATGTGTCCCACGTACTCATTTTTGGTATCCACTCGTCACCGTATGGATGGATGTTCAAAATCCCAGTAAAAGTTTTAGAGTCGCCGTCGCCGATATAATTGGTATATTTAACGCCAAATTTTTCGTCAGTTCTTGAAAACATTTTCACGATTGAATTCACCTCCATCTTCCCCTCCGAACCTTCGTGATTTGAGATGCATGACTGTTTATGATTTTCGTACCACTCTTCAAATTCGTCGTCGTTCAATGATGCTTTTTTGGAGGCACATTACTGACAGTATGCACTTTTAACAATAAGGTTGATGACTTTGCCAGAGTAATAACCAACGAGAGTTGTTACACCGAACAATGACTTATAGCCACGCTTTTTCCATGATCCGACGCCGGAAACTTTTAAATGCGTTTCGGATCTTCCATTTTCAACATTTTTTTCCTGCTCCTCTTTGACAGCTTTCTCATAGACACTATTAAATATTGAGTTCGTCGTTACGTGGAAATGATGCACTATCTTATCGTAGGTCGATTTCGATAAACCTTGGTACATATCCATAATACCACAAAATAAATTAATACCTTCTCGTCGAATACAATACATCTGTCTATTTCGAAGCCAGCATGTATTAACGGCCCTGAATTTATTTCTCTTCGACCGCACGCACACAATAATATAATTTTAAAGCATCAGCCTCGATGTCCACTCTCTGCATATTGCATGCTTTGCTTGCCCGATCTGCATATTATCATATCAGTAATTGCATTGAAAACTGTAAAAAATTCTATTATTCTAGTCATAGGTAGTATCATCTGAGGGAAAAATCGACTTTTTTCTCAATTTACATATATTACTTTATGCCCATCTCAACTGTGGCCACTTTTTGACTTGGAAAGCGGGACTAATGGACTGACGTAGAATGTTTGAAAACGTGGTCGGTGCGCGATATGGACGGCGCTGCTCAACTCTCTAAGTAATATAGTAACTGCATTGAAAACTGTAAAAAATTCTATTATTCTATAATAGTGAAGTGGATGCACAATTATATCATCGGTGCTCGTAGTTGATAATTTTCTCGCACTACTGCTTGTATGTAACTCCGTCGCGTCCGATTTACTGGAAAATTGATTTCCTTGAAATCTACGTTTCCGATGTTTTGCAGTACGCTCATTGCTCGGGCGATCATCTTTTGGATATCTTGACATGATTTTCTTTCGATGTTTACTCGTCGAGAATCACAGTAAAACTAACCATTGAGCCAGCAAGGTAGAAATATGTACACACGTAGAGAGAAAGAGAGAGAAAGAAACCGTTATACTCCAAAACAATTAGTATACCTACATATATTTATAGCTATAATGTTCACTACAATTTCAATACATTGTCCCGAAAGATCTTTGAACCTTTTCCAGGTAAGAAATTCGGATTAGAAGAGTGAGGGGAACAGCGCACGCTCAAGGGGGCCGAGCGTTCGTACATCTGCTCGACGCCGCATCGCTTCGGCTTATATATCTTCGTAAATACTTTGAATTTGTCTCTAAAACTTTGGGAATATATTTTTGGATACATTTGGGATAGATTTAGCGAATAAAAAAAAATCGATTTTTTTAACCTTCTAAAGCAGTACCCACCCCTCCCCCTTAAAGGTTCCTACCTTGATATCAAAGTTTTTGAAGGGTATTTATGCACTTTTTTAAATTAATTTGGTAAAAATGATTAAAACTTTATAAATCAATGTAAAAGAAATTTAGTAACTTACCATATCGCTAAAATAGAAAGTTTACCACATCCGCTTCATCAAAAAAAAATTTTTTTTCTATCTGAAGAGCCATGTGCGTCAAATTTTAACATAAAACAGGCTATCTTTGAACATTATTCAAGACTAACTTTCGATGATTTTTCAAAACCCAAAATTCTTTTGAATCTTTGTTCCGAATAGAAGCTACATAAAAAGTGGCAAACAAAAATAAATCTAAATATAGAAACTGCTCCAGTCTCAATAATGTGCAGTTTTTCTAGCATCTTAAATGGTTTATGTCATAGTTTGATGTAATTTACTTTCGGTAGTTTACGTCATGGAGACTTGTACATAATTTTAGTTAAAAACTGATAATATGACCTTTAATTTGAGTGGTCGTAGCAATTCTGAAGTTGTTTGGATCAAAAGTTATGTCCGTTTTAACATTATGCAAATTTTTGGTAGTAAATTGGGACAATGCAAAATACGGTCCTACAACGTGATCCCCAATTTACCACCTAAGAATTTTCATAATGTTAAAACGGACATAACTTTTGAAACAACTTCAGAATTGCTACGATCACTCAAATTAAGGGTCATATTATCAGTTTTTAACTTAAATTATGTACAAGTCTCCATGACGTAAACTACCGGAAGTAAATTACATCAAACTATGACATAAACCATTTAAGATGCTGGAAAAATTGCACAATATTGAGATTTGAACAGTTTCTATATTTAGATATATTTACGTTTGCCAATTTTTATGTAGCTTCTATTCAGATCAAAGATTCAAAAAAAATTTGAGTTTTGAAGAATCATCGAAAATTAGTTTTGAAAAATGTTCAAAGATTTGTTTGATTGTTTTTTATTACAATCGGATGCATGTGGCTCTTCACACAGAAAAAATAGTACATTATATAACAAGAGAAAAAAGTCGAATATATTTCCCGCGAGTGAGTTTACTCCCCGAGCAAGCGAAGCGAAGCGAGGTAAGCAAGGTAGTATCATCTGAGGGAAAAATCGACTTTTTTCTCAATTTACATATATTACTTTATGCCCATCTCAACTGTGGCCACTTTTTGACTTGGAAAGCGTGACTAATGGACTGACGTAGAATGTTTGAAAACGTGGTCGGTGCGCGATATGGACGGCGCTGCTCTACTCTCTAAGTAATAGTATTTCGTATTAAATATTGAATATTTTGATAAATTTTGTATAAAATGTCTAAAATTGTATAAAATTTTATTGGGTAAAACATAACTTATATTGTCAGAAATAAAGGAATTTGGACTAGCTTCTAGTGAAGTCACTTTCTTCCCACATTTGCGGGGAAAAAGTGTTACTTTGGTCTCGCTTTTCAGGGAAAAATGTGACCATTTTCGTTGAGATGGGCATACAATTTTTTTCGATGAAGCGGATGTGGTTAGCTTTCCATTTTAGTGATATCGTACTTTTAATCATTTTTTACCAAATATATTAAAAAAAGTGCATAAATACTCTTCAAAAACTTTGAAATCAAGGTAGGAACATTTAAATGTCAACGTCCAGCACCTGCCTTGCAGTAGAGTTATTTTTTCACATTTGTCAACTTTTGAAGAGGTTACAAGAAGGAAAATGGAAACTTTGAAAATTTTGGATCACCCTAATGTACTCCCAGAAATGGTATACGGTAACCGTCTTGAAATAAATAAAGTATAATACGCTTTGGATGGTATCACAGATTGTAAAAATTAAAAAAGAATAGTATACATATTGCACATGGTTCACATACGTAGATTAACTAGATTTAATATAGGTTTGCAGTCTTAAAATTACTAATGGTGTTCTTGGTCACCGTGGGTTTGCAGTAGGTGCCGGCTCCTCAGGCTGCGGGGAAATGAGGTCCAGAGACGCGCACCTTGGGCCTGAAAAGATTTCAGACCCGAGTCGGTGCTCGATGCTGGAACCGAGAGCTCTTATAAACTTTGCATCCAAACTACTGGAAGACCTGCCCTGGTTTTTCAGAAAAAGGGCCGCAAGGTACGGCGGTTGCTGCATGTTTATTACTTCATACAAAAGATCCGCCGCAAAATACACCCATCTCACCTCCACTTTTAGACAGCCCAATATGTTCCTGTAGGGAGTGATGTGTTCGTTCCTTCTAACACTGCATATATATCTCACACACGAATTCTGCAATATTTGCAGTCTAGCGTGGAGCTCCTCTGATACATGAAGATACACCAAAGAACAGTAGTCTAGGTGAGATATCACAAGAGTGCTTGCAAACTGAACACATAACGCCTCGGTGATGCAAGATCGAAAAGATTTGAAATCGTATAAGGCACAATTTACCTTTCTACTAACCGCATCTTCTTGAGGTTTCCACGTCAACTTACAATCCATAACAGCACCTAGGTTACAAAAAGTTTTCACACTTCATATTACACCGTCAAAATAATGACATGAAGTGCGAAATAGTCGTTCGTATTATTATTTTTAAATTAGAATATAGCACCCAATCTTTATCTAATATTGTCACTATTAACGTTTTGAAAGATTCGCCAGATTCGTCAATATTGCATACAGCTTATCTAACCTTGATGTAACCTGTAGACAACATTGTCACAGACCATATTTCCGCTCTTACATTGCTTCTTCATTGCATCAATTTTCATAGTATATTTTTACGATATGTATAGAATATTGTAGCAATATTGAGACCAAGTTATGGAATCTTTCTCCAATGTTCAAGGAAAATAACAAAATATTTTTTATTTATAAAGTTTTGTGAATTATGTGTTCACATTGCAGTAATATTACAAGAGCATTGCATTTCCTGCCTGTAATATTTATCTAATATTTTCCAAATAATTTATTGCGATACAATGTTGAAGCAATATTTCTTCAATATTATATAACATTTAATAAATATTTGATAAATATTTAACTAAATTTTTCCAGATTATAAGAATTGGTGAATTAGGATTTTACATGGCAGCAATATTGCAAGAGCGTTGCACTTCCTACCTGCAATATTTATCAAATATTTCCTGAATAATTATTCGAGTAATATGAAATTATTTTAATACGATACAATTTTGTAACAATATTGTTTGAATATTATATAACCATTCACAAATAATTGACAAATAATCTACCAAATTTTTCCAATTTATAGGAATTTGTAAATTAGCGTTTCACATGGCAACATCATTGCAACAGCGTTGCATTCCTGCCTGCAATATTTATTTAATATTTCCCGAATAATTTTTGGTCAGTATAAAATTTTATTAATGCGATACAATCTTGAAGCAATATTTCTTCAATATTATATAACCATTAATAGATATTTGTCACATATTTTTACATTTATTTCACTAAAATAACAACCTGCATTATTTTTAGGTACACTTAGCGTACACAATCGAATGTACACTCGAATTGAGTGTTATTTAGGTGTAGAAAATTACACTGTATTTTGGGTGTTGATTTCGGTATTCATTTGGGTGTCAAGTTGGGTATTTTTTCTGGGTTATTATCGTAAAAAAATGTCATAGTGGCAATTCTTACTTTGAAGCAACAATGAAAAAGTTAACGTGACTTAGATCCAGGAAGTTCATGATTGCTCAAAGTATAATAAAAAATATTTTCACATTATTATTTTATTAAGATCTTATTTTCCTGCATAATAGAGAGTAAATAAAAGTTACTAAAAGTTTTTCATTACTTTTACTTCTTGTCTGTATGGATGTATGCAAACTGTCAGATCACGAAGTAGTAAAATTCAAATTTTTAATATCTATCCAATAAGAGGCCATCTAATTCGATATATCAAAACAATGCGTAATTTTTATTTGTTAGTAATTAATAATTTGAATATGTTCTGACAGCTTGCACCGTATATGAGTGTACGTATAATAGTAATAATATTAATAATCGTTAAATCGTCTCGATGATATTTCGAGAACAACTTAATCGATCGTGTTGACATCTGTACTTCAACTTCTTCTAGTATTAACAGCAGTAAATAGCCCAGATTAAACGGTATATATTACTAATATATTGGTACATTACAATTTTCTTTACCGACGATTATTTTTTGCAACTGAGAAGTTGCGTGCAAATCGACTTAAAATGTTTTTTATTTGTTGCAAGTGATGATCAAATGAAATATAAGGTCACAATAGCCGATTCTAGAGATATTTTATGGTAAAATATGATTGCAATGTTTATTTAAAAAGCAGTAAAGTCATTATAAATACTTCTTAAATCGTCTTAAGCCGTTGTTACACGCAACCCCTAAATAGTTCATTTAATAAAATTGGTCATTTATATACAAATTGTATAAAAGCATTTGTTTACAAATTATATCAAAATTATATAAAGAATTATTCTATACAATGGCGTCTGTACGTCGCGACATTTATTAAAAAGATTATATCATTTTTATAAACAAGAGCCGCGATGCACGACGTTTCATAAAATTCCCGATTTTCTCTGTCAAACGCGAAAAGTATAGGAACGCGCACGGATATGCATTGCAAAGTATCGCCCGCGTAGACAAAAGAGGCGAAATCCGAGACAAGCCAACGGACTTGCCATAAAAATACGAGCACGTGTAGGCCTCCACGCGTGAGGCCATATACCTTAAAACTTTATCCCGAAGAAACAATGGCTTTCCGCCGCCGAAGAAAACAGTTTACAATTATTAGTCTAATGATAGTTTTTGGTATGCAACATTTTTTAGCATTAGAAAAATTTGTACATTAAGTTTTATTTACTATGTGATTCTGTGAGCTACCATTTTGTCTTTACAATGTTATATTCAACACGGGTTTGTGTGACTTAGCATTACCTTTATTTACTGTGGACAAAAATGTTTTTTTTATTGAATATGTGAGTATTAAATGTAATTTTCATAATAAATATTATGTTTTTAATTTATTTTAATTAATTTATTCATAAATTATTGAGTTGAATTGAAGTTGAGGTGGAAAGCAGTCTAAGTTCACGCATAAAAACACTTCTCTACATAAATTACGGATGACTTTTAAGGTTTGAACCTACCCCCCTACTGCCCTGCCACCCCTTCCACTCCACGCCGCCCCCTCCATCGACCCTCCACCTAAGTGTCTCCATAAGATATACCATTCATAGCCTTTCCGACTAAGTACTTTCCATTAAAGTCTATTCAAAATATTGACCGACGGATACGCATTTATATAATATAATCATGCCTCAAAACGTGTTTCTATAATGATTTTAGCATAACTTTCTCTTACCATCACAAAGCTCTCTATATGAGGAAGTAAAATTTTCTTTTGGTCGGATTTATCAAAACTCTGTACTAAATGAGGAAAGATTGAGTTACAGGAAGTTTAGATATAAATAAATAACAAAATATCAATGTCCAATATATTGGACAAGTGCAGTGAACGGTCTTCAGTTTGTATGTTTTTATTAATAATGAAGTTATGGTACAAAAATGTAATAATTCTTACTATTTTTCCATCACAAATTCCATAAAAATCAGTAATTAAGGATTATTTAGCTGTCTGATTACGAATCCGAAGTGAAATTTTCAAAATTCAAAATGGCAGAACCAACATGACGGACCAAAAATGTAAGTATTTTAAGTAACTGATATATTTATGTATTTTTATCTCGACAACTGTACGTTAAACCAAAAAATTAAAAAAGATCCTTTTTACTTTAAATTACGTATAGAATATGTCAAAATTTGTTTAGGTCATAATTTCGAGTTTTTCAATTTCATCTTTTAAAACATTTTGAAATTAAAAGAATCTTAACTCAATAAAATCGGAAATGTGCATAACACATAAATGCCATTATTACTTTATATAAAGATATGTATAGAGAATGCGATTACAATTGTCTTCAGACCAAATTATGTGGAACTTTAGTTGAGCTACACAGCTGTGCAAATGAAGAAAGTGGGTATCTGCATTCGGACTGAAATTGAGAAAATCGATAAAAACGCATTTACAGCAGTTCCTTTTCACGCGCGCAATAATTTGAAAGACTGTTCATCACTTTTTACTAAAACAAATTGATCTATTCAATAGAGCAAAGAAAAATTAATGTTTTCAAGTATTTGTATGAGAAACATGCAGATACGGTTAAAATTGGGTCTAAAAAACGCCGAGAAAACAGATCAAAAACTGAATCTACGCGGATACGTTTTTAAGCAAAAAAAAGTCTCCGAGATTCAGCCGCTTTACAAATGAAGAAAGTGAGTATCTACACCTTCAAAAAGAGGTTTTATACAAAAATTCAGTATTACGATATCGCATACATTCCTTTCTTAAAATTTGAATACGATTGTGATGCCAATATGGTTTGTCACTTTTGTCAACATTACTTAAAGACGTAGTATATCATACCAGCATCATCAAAAGTTTACTTAATTGTATTACAATTTCGATAGAAATTGGTAAAATTTGGTATATACAGGGGTTTTCGGGGTCGCTGATTACGATTTAAAGGTAGGAATTTCAAAAAACAGAATGGAGAAGACAGTAACTATAGTGTTTACTTAACTTTATGTATAATTCTATACAAATTGATAAAATTTGGTATACAGGGGTTTTTCAAGCCGCTGATTACGAATCAAATGTCAGAATTTGAAAAAACAAAATGGCGGAGCCAGCACAAGGATATCGCGAAGGCAAAGGAAGTGTAATTGGGGTTAAGATAGTTCACCGGTAATAATAAAGTTAAAAAGTTCATTTATATTTCAAATCATCATTGAACGGCATTACTTATAACTTAATATCTTCAATTCATAAATTAAAATGTTAAAATATTAAAAGCAACAAAAAAGTTTTCAAATAAGGCAGAAAACTAAAGTCCGGTATAAACTTTTCTACAGACTGAACCACAATATATGTACACTGATAACACAGGCGACATTGTTTACTTAGCCATTCTTTGAAAGAGGACCGCTAACAATAGATTTTTTTATTTTACGCAATATAAGTGGTAATTCTTTACAACATATTAGATTTTCAGGGAAATATATAGTTCATTCCTGCGGTTACAAATTAAAATGTCTCATTAACACTGCTTAACCTATACCTTACGTGTTAAGACTCGCAAATTTTACTTAACGTACTAATACCGTGGCTTGTCGATTTGCTTCGGCATAAATCATAACAGAAGGGACTGGTTACATTGCTTCACGTTGTGTTTGTGTTTTTAGTCGATTATTGATTAACTATTAAGAAATATGTACTTCCCGGGAAGTAATCGAGGTATTTGATTTGAATACATCTTGCATACATATCTAATGAATCTATAATCTATACAGACAATTATAATGCAGAAGACGAATCTTTACAAATTTTTACTTTTGAGAAGAATTGGTAAAGCTCAATATACAATGGTTATTGAAATTCAATTTGGCAATCAGCGACCCCGAAAACTCCCTGTATATCAAACTTTATCAATTTTTATCGAAATGCAATAAAATTGAGTAAACGCTATAGTTACTGTCTCCGCCATTTTGGCTTTTGACATTCTGACTGTTGATTCGTAATCAGCAACCCCGAAAACCCCTGTATACCAAGTTTCATTATGTATAAAGGTTATTATTAATACACTGATTTATTACATATAGCGTACAAGGTAAAGTTTGTATTAAAAGTTTTTTACAAAAATATGTAGATACGGTGTTTTGGCTGCAATAGTTGGATAAAGTTACACTCTAATGCAAATGAAGAACGTGGGTATCTACATTTAAAGCAATTTCAAAACCTTATCTATGTTGATATAGTGCAAATATATTGCTAATGGTGTGCATAAATAGCATAAAAAAATGAAAGTCCTATTGATAATTTTTGAAGCATAATGAACAATCAGTTAACGTTAAAAATTAAGAGTTTTGTGGATTTGCCCATATAACTGTCAACTACATACAAAACACGTAAAAAAAATTTTCTCTCAAAAAATATCTGGAATGAATAAGCTCAACAAAGTTTTTCATTGGTTTAGACATCGTTCAAATGATCATGTAATTGCAGTCAATAAAATAGGCATGTATTATTATTTAAATCCTATTAAAATCGGCATCCAATATATTGAACAAAAATAATCAGAGGTTAAAGCGTCTCAAATTTATCTGTCAAGTTCAGATTTCATTTTGCCCCCCCCCCCCGTATAATACTTGAATATTTTGCATCGAGGTAGATCTTGCATATAGATTCGTATCAGCAATGGTGCTCAAATTGTCCCTAAAATATTTTATCTACATTTCTATTTTAAAGCCATAAAGTACATAACTAATATCTTTATGTGTAAACTTTTGTAAATAATAACTTAAAAGTAAGAAAATAGAGAATTTTAGAAATTTTTAACGTCGTCGAACTTGATTTTTATCCACGTTTTGCGTCATATTTTGGCTTTGAAGTTTATTAACCCTTTTAAATCATAAAAGATCAACAATTTTCTAAGTAAAATCAAATTTCTTATGGATTTCGGAATTTACACCTACTTCTTCACTTCATTATTTGGACAGAAAGTAGGGAGTTAATATAAGATCTACATTAAAGACATTTTCTTAAAATACAGTTTTTAAGTTATTTATGGTAGTTATTAGACGAATGAGCGAATCTCACATTTTGCACACACATGATTATTGATGTTGTGAATAATACATATTTAAGATAACAGGTTGAAAATAGAAAATGATCACAGCAAGTCAATTGTCATCTTTATTGCCGACATTTTGATCGCATAAATAATCCCCTTTTTGAGGCATATAGAGAAATTGCTCCTAATTTACATCGCAAGGGAGTAAAATTATCAACAAAATCAAACAGCCTTTTACGTCAAGTCGCTCAATTACTGACACTCCTTAACTCGGAAGTGTGAAAGGCTGCGGAGATAGTGGAAAGTCTGCGACGTTTTAATTCGCTAACCAGTGGCAAACTGTCTTTGGTTATGTAAGTTAAGCGAGTAATAGAATCGTAACATTCATTAACAATATATTTCAACTTCAGGTCATTTCCTTGTTATTCACTTTCGTGCAAGAACTACTTACTTCATGTCTTTGTAAATATTCGTCATTACCTGCCTGTCAAAAATTGAAGAAATTCAGTTTTAATTATTTCTATAACTTGAATTTTCAAATTGTCTCTAATTCATAATTTAATATGCTAATTATTATTTCTATATCTTGCTTTCCAAGTATTTTTAATGTTTATTTTTTACTTGTACTTGTTTCTAATAATCGCCTTTTTCCACTCTTTCCGGATGTGAAAGCCCACATAGCATGGAAGGTTTCTGGAAGTTTTGTGGAAGCTCCCAAGAAAGTTTTGGATTCTTTCGGGAAGCTTTCATAAAAACTTCCTAGAAGCACAAAATGTCCGCGTCAAATTCATGTCAGATATATTCCAGGAAAGGTTACTGTAACCTTTAAAGGAATCTTTTAGGAAGATTTTTTTAAAGATTCCTAAAAGATTAGTTGTAAGCTTCCGGAAAGGTCATAGTAAGCTTCCAGGATATTTTAAAAGTCCATCTAAGATTTCTGAAAAGGTTGCCGCCATTAGCTTCTAGAAAGCTTTCCAAGGACTGCTACGGATGCTTTCAGGAAGCTTTCATTTCAGATTACCGCAACCGTTCAGAGAATCATTTGGAAAACTTTTTCGAAAGGTTCAGAAACAGATTATTGTAAAGCTGTTGTTGTAACTGTTTTTTTATTTTACACATTTTTATATTATTTCTTTCGCTTACATTATACACGCTTATAGAATTATACGGCAATAACGCATTTATTAATACATGAAAAAATTTTGTACTTGGACGGGATTTGAACTCCGGACGCTGTACTCCGGAAGCTGCCATCCTACCGATTACGCCATCGCGGCTAGTTAAGAAAGACAATTTGAATCGTCCTTATATGTTACGTAAAATTCTAATAACAATAAAATATTGTTTTTTGTATATAAAGCATAGACATAACTTCTCTTTTATGTGCAAAAGTTTAATTAACTGTGTGCATGTCAATTAATTTAAATTAACCCTGGTAGAAATTTATCCCGTCCACTTTATAGATCTATGTAGAATAATCTCGCGCTGTGTAGATCTATGTAGGCAAACTAGATAGCTACTATAAAGGCGTGTAACGGTCGTCCCTTCTAGTTTCCCATATTATTTGCCCCGATAAAACTAGATAAGCAAAATTATGACAATAACAACCACTTAAAGGTTATGTTTTAAGAAACAGACGCATAATCTATTGAACTTATTATGTATTATTTTGATTTAAAAGTATTTACATGTTATTGTTCACCTATTACCAATGTAAGTAAATGTAAATAACCTCTAAAGTGTAAGGTTATCAAATTTTAGATGCATCGAGTTTTTGTATTTAAGAACTCAATAACAATATTATGTTACACATATATATTAAACAATCAAAATAAGAAAATAATCTGAATATCTAAATAACTATATGAAGTGTTAGTGCAAACATTTTTATTTTCTTTGTGTAAAATTGGTTTCCTTATATTTGATTATGTTCCATCCTAAATACATGCTTGGTTTCAAAACCTGTATGGTTTATGTAAGGAAAACTATTTTCACATACATTTATTATCAACTGATTAATTTTCTATTTTTAAAAAGAAATAATGTATTTGAGTTATTATATATATGTTCTATTTTTGTATTTCCTACTGTGATTAATTTATAATCAAACACTTTCATTTGACATCTATGGCCAGTTAAAACATAGTAATTTGTTACTTATAAAGAAAATTATCGTCTACATGTGTTCGACTAATGTGTTTGTCTTTGAAAATGTTGTCACGGACGAGCAGTTTATGTATTATAAAAACTCACATACGGATACAAAATTATTTGCAATTCTGAAATTAAAATTCTAGTATTTAAATAAAGCATCTCATAAAGTACATATTTGTACATATGATATTATTATTTATATATTACTTTTCAAGAAACAACTACATCAATCAATAACGTTATTTTGTAATCACTGTTTTTCATATGCAAGGAAAATTATTTCTAAACTTTCATTTTTTAGGTTATATATGCTTTTTGATAACTTTTATATGTAAATAGTATGAATAGAACTGTAGATCTTATTATTATAATTAAAAACTTGCATGTTAAACTTTCTTTAACATTGATTTTTACAATAAAAGTTCTGTTCAATAAATAATATATAACCTCACAGATTTTATACGTACATATTATTATTGAGAAAACTATGTAGATCTGTGTGGATTTATCGAGTTTTGTACAGTCTAGTACTATCTAGTTTGCCTATAAAGGCCATTATAGCGAATGTGGGCGCCACGATAAGATTTCTACCAGGGAAGTAATGCAGAAATCATATAATAGTACAATTAAGAGGCAGTTGATTACCGACAGCGATTCCTACTATCCCACATACCATTTTCGTAATTTATTTAAATAATATAATTTGTTTCATAAAAAACTATGAGTTGTCAGACGCTTCATTCGAGAATAAGCAATATTTTAAGTTCCAAAACAGTTCATATAAATGTTAAAGGAGAAAATATATGAAAATATACCCTTCACACAAATATATTTTGTGCAAAAATATGAATAAACGTGAAAAAAGGTGAATAAATGTGAATAAATGTTAGAAAATGTGAATAAATGTGAGAAAATGAGAGAAAATGTGAATAAATGTAAGAAAATGTGAGCAAATGTGAATAAATATGAAAATATGTGGATAAATTTAAGAAAACGTGAATAAATATGCATACTGAACCTGTTATGTACAATTTTTTTTTTCTATCTCTATGAGAAAACGTGATAAAACGTGAAAAGATATACCAAAACATGAAAAAATGTATATAAACGTGCAAAAATGTGAAAATATGCGACAAAACGTGCCGCTACTGTTCGATATCAGATACATATGCACATTTTCTCATATTTCCTAACGTTTTCTCATATTTTCTCACATTTGTCATATTTTTTCACATATTTTGTCACGTTTTCGCACATTTGTCCACATAAATTATTTCCAGCAGGGACACATGTATAATTTTCACCAATGTCAACGAATTGATATATAAATGATAAAAAAAATGATCCTATGGAGTCCATAGAAGCTTACAAAATGGCGGCACAGTCAAATCAGCTGCAGCGAATTTTCGTGAGGTTTACTCATTTTTCCCTAATATCGTCCTTCAAAAAATTTTTTTTTGACTCTGCAGGTATTAATTTTCTTTGCAAGATCCGTAGTCTAAGGCTGAATCTAAAATTAGAACGATTGAAACGGAGTTATTGAACTCGTAGACGAAAAAGAGCGATTTTTTCGATGAAAAAGCGTTTTTTTAACTAGACAAAAAATTGTAACTTTATCATTTTTTTCGGGAAAGCTCGAATTTTTATGGATTATTTCACACGAGTTTCAATATCCTCTATTTTCTTCAAATCACCAGAGACATCCGTTCCCTTGGCATTAGGGAAAAATAGAGAGGAAACACGAAAATACGGCGCAGACTGTGTCAGCGCCATAAGAACCTTTGTAAGATTCTTTCGACTCAGAGGACCATTTTTTCGACAATTATATATCAATAAACATTGGTTACAATTATACATGTGTATCTGCTTCCTTTCTATGTTAAAATAAAGAAAAACGAGAGCGCAGATTTCGGCATTAACCATTGCCTAGTAACCTTAAGTGGGTGTCAAAGTCAATTTTTATCCTTCCTACCTTACCGACCCGATAATTATAAAATATTGGCTTGAATTAAAAGAATAAGTATAATTATGAAAAAGTAAGAGGTCATTGCCCTCCGTAATACAATTATCTATCACTGTGCGAAGTTTCAAACAAAAACTTCAAAACCTCTACGAATGGCTTTCGAACGAAATTTGAACGTTCGAGTCGAGACTAATAGACTAATATAAATTTCGTTTCAATGACTTTCGTAGAGGTTTTGAAGTTTTTGTTTGAAACTTCGCACAGTGGTAGATAATTGTATTATGGAGGGCAATGATGTCTTGGTTTTCATAATTTAGTTTATTTGTTAATTGTAATCAATTGTTAAAGAATTTGAGGTTAGGTATTTCGGCGGGAAAAGCTGTCCAATCATACAATTTTCAATCTGTTAAGAAAGCTCACTATAATCTTTCCATCAACTTTCCAGGATACATCCATGTTAGATTTCAGAATCCTTTCATTATACCTTACCTAAATCTTTCATGAACGATTCTAGTAAGATTTAAAAGGAATATTTATTGGAAGGATACCGGAAGCTTTTTGGAAGATTGTCAAACATATAAATTTTTAATATCTCAAAAAAGCTTACCGTAATCTTTCCATTAAGCTTCCAGGAAAAATTCATGTTAGATTTCGTAATCGTTTTAGTATACCTTACCTAAGTATTTCATGAAAGATTCTAGTAAGGTTAGAAGGATTATTTATTGGAAGGATACGGGAAGCTGTTTGGAAGATTGTAAAAAATATAACTTTTTATTATCTCAAGAAAGCTTACCGTAATCTTTCCATTAAGCTTCCAGGAGAAATTTATGATAGATTTCTGGATCCTTTCATTATACCTTACCTAAATCTTTCATGAAAAATTTCTAGTAAGATTTAAAAGGAATATTTATTGGAAGGATACCGGAAACTTTTTGGAAGATTACTGAATATTGCGCGTGGAAGATTTGGAAGATATAATTTGAATATTGCGCGTGGAAGATTTGGAAGATATAATTTGAATATTGCGCGTGGAAGATTTGGAAGATAATTTGAATATTGCACGTTATCTTTCGCTGGGAATCTTTCATGCTATGTGGGAGATGTTTTCTAATTTCAATTTTGGTAGGCCTTCACATTCCAACGCTAATTTAAATTGATGTTAAACCTACGTGTTACTGGAAAATGCGAGGAACCACTATATTTATTTCATTTTCAATTTCGAGAAAATATCTCTTGAAAAGTTTTTGTTTTTTTACGGCTGTGTTTAGGATCACCTTAAGCTCTAAAATTTTATTTGTAAATTAAGTTCTTGCATGACATTTTTGTATAGGGAGGAGTTGAGTGATGTATACGACTATTGACTAAGGATATCGTGATTGTTTTAAAAAAATTTACTCTAAAATATAACAATAATCATTTTATAATTTTAGAATTCCATATAATTATTTAAATGATATCTCTATTTTATATTAAATTTTTTAACTGAAACAAACAAGAAACCCAACATATCTTTAAAATAAACCTTTAAGGTGGCGTGGTCGCGTGAGAAACATATTTTGTATTATGCGTAAATTGAACATTGGACTCCATTTTTTACCTAATTCTTTATTATAATTGTCTGTATCATTTGGATTTGATACACAGAAAAGAAATGCATAAAAATGCTGTATATACCGACATGTATTTATGTGTAATATGTGTAATATGAATGTTTAAAGTTTCCGGAATAATTTGTAAAGAAGCGGACCACAGAAGCCCTATCAACAATGCAGAATTTTACAAAAGAATTCTAGCGTATAAAAATACCTTAATTTAAAAAGAGTATATAGTAAACCATGAACGCACGCTGCAGAATTTTTCATTATAGGTTAATCAAAGCAAAGTAGAATATTACTCATAACTTTTCTCTGCAAGATAATTTCAACTTCAAACTTCATAGACATACCTTATTATAATGGGGGACTATATAGTATATATAGTATATAGTACATCATGTACGGAAGCTGCCAAATTTTTCTATATAGGTTAGGAATCAAAGCCAAATATAATATTACTCAGAAGTTTACTCTGCATAATTATTTCGACTTCAAACTTTATAGACATATATTTTATAATAGGAGCGTATAGTGAACTATGTATGGAAGCTGCAGATTTTTTTTTTAAGTTATGAGTAATATTATATTTTGCTTTGATTCCTAACCTATAAACCAAAATTATTCAGCTCCCGCACATGGTTAAAAAATTCTGTATCTTCCGCTCGTAGTTTACTATGCTCTTTTTTCAAAATAAAGTATGTGTACCATGTTTGAAGTCGAAATCATTATGCAGAGTGAAGTTATGAGTAATATTCTGCTTTGATTTTATTCCTAACCTATAAATAAAATTCGGCAGCTTCCGCATATGGTTCACTATACGCTTCTATTGTAAAATGATATGTCTATGAAGTTGGATGTCAAAATCATTATGCAGAGTAAAGTTATGAGTAATATCCCATACGGCACGTAATGTTTCTAAAAGCTTCGTGCGATGGCATTGAAATGTTATAACTGGTACGTCAAGGAAATATTTCTGAAACATTGCTATCGTAACATCCCATGTGGGATATCACAGAAATGTTAGGGGCGAAAGCTCATTTTTATATTATTTATGAAACCTGTCTGAAATATTTCTGACATATAACACTTGCAACATTACGTAGGGAATGTTTCGGAAACATATTACGTGCAATGGAATTGAAATGTTATAACTGGTACGTCAGGGAAATATTTCTGAAACCTTGCAAACGTATGATCTCATGTGAGATATCGCAGAAATGTTAGGGGTGAAAGCTCATTTTTCTATTATTCATGAAACCTTTCTGAAATATTTCTGATATATAAAACTTGCAACATTTTGTTGGTAATATTTCAGAAACTTTTCACGTGCAACGGGAGTGAAACATTATAACAGATACATCAGGAAAATATTTCTGAAACCTTGCAAACGTATGATCTCATGTGAGATATCACAGAAATGTTAGAGGTGAAAGCTCATTTTTCTATTATTTAGGAAACTTTTTTGAAATATTTCTGACACTTGCAACATTACGTAGGGAATGTTGCGAAAACATATTACGCGCAATGGCATTGAAATGTTATAACTTGTACGTCAGGGAAATATTTCTGAAACCTTTCTATCGTAACATCCCATGTGGGATATCACAGAAATGTTAGGGGTGAAAGCTCATTTTTCTATTATTTAGGAAACTTTTTTGAAATATTTCTGACTCTTGCAAACTTTACGTAGGGAATGTTGCGAAAACATATTACGAGCAATGGAATTGAAATGTTATAACTGGTAAATCAAGGAAATATTTCTGAAACCTTGCAAACGTATGATCTCATGTGAGATATCGCAAAAATGTTAGGGGTGAAAGCTCATTTTTCTATTATTTAGGAAACCTTTTTGAAATATTTCTGACACTTGCAACATTACGTAGGGAATGTTGCGAAAACATATTACGTGCAATGGCATTGAAATGTTATAGCTTGTACGTCAGGAAAATATTTCTGAAACCTTGCTATCGTAACATCCCATGTGGGATGTCACAGAAATGTTAGGGGTGAAAGCACATTTTTCTATTATTTAGGAAACTTTTTTGAAATATTTCTGACTCTTGCAACATTACGTAAGGAATGTTGCGAAAACATATTATGAGCATTGGAATTGAAATGTTATAAGTGGTAAATCAAGGAAATATTTCTGAAACCTTGCAAACGTATGATCTCATGTGAGATATCGCAGAAATGTTAGGGGTGAAAGCTCATTTTTCTATTATTTAGGAAACCTTTTTGAAATATTTCTGACACTTGCAACATTACGTAGGGAATGTTGCAAAAACATATTACGTGCAATGGAATTGAATGTTATAACTGGTACGTCTGGAAAATATTTCTGAAACTTTGCTATCGTAACATCCCATGTGGGATATCACAGAAATGTTAGGGGTGAAAGCTCATTTTTCTATTATTTAGGAAACTTTTTTGAACTATTTCTGACTCTTGCAACATTACGTAGGGAATGTTGCGAAAACATATTATGAGCATTGGAATTGAAATGTTATAAGTGGTAAATCAAGGAAATATTTCTGAAACCTTGCAAACGTATGATCTCATGTGAGATATCGCAGAAATGTTAGGGGTGAAAGCTCATTTTTATATTATTTAGGAAACCTTTTTGAAATATTTCTGACACTTGCAACATTACGTAGGGAATGTTGCAAAAACATATTACGTGCAATGGAATTGAATGTTATAACTGGTACGTCTGGAAAATATTTCTGAAACTTTGCTATCGTAACATCCCATGTGGGATATCACAGAAATGTTAGGGGTCATTCTTCTATTATTTATGAAACCTGTCTGAAATATTTCTGACATATAACACTTTCAACATTACATAAGGAATGTTTCAGAAGCATATTACGTGCAATGGAATTGAAATGTTATAACTTACGTCAGGGAAATATTTCTGAAACCTTGCTATAGTAATATCCGATGTGGGATATCACAAATGTTGGGGGTAGAAGCTTATTTTTCTATTATTCATGAAACCTTTCTGAAATATTTCTGATATATAACACTAGCAACATTTTGTTGGTAATATTTCAGAATCTTTTCACGTGCAACGGGAGGGAAGAACATTAGAACTGATACATCAGCGAAATATTTCTGAAACCTTGCAAACGTATGATCTCATGTGACGTTTTTCTATTATTTAGGAAACCTTTTTGAAATATTTCTGACACTTGCAATATTACGTAGGGAATGTTGCGAAAACATATTACGCGCAATGGCATTGAAATGTTATAACTTGTACGTCAGGGAAATATTTCTGAAACCTTTCTATCGTAACATCCCATGTGGGATATCACAGAAATGTTAGGGGTGAAAGCTCATTTTTCTATTATTTAGGAAACTTTTTTGAAATATTTCTGACACTTGCAACATTACGTAGGGAATGTTGCGAAAACATATTACGCGCAATGGCATTGAAATGTTATAACTTGTACGTCAGGGAAATATTTTTGAAACCTTTCTATCGTAACATCCCATGTGGGATATCACAGAAATGTTAGGGGTGAAAGCTCATTTTTCTATTATTTAGGAAACTTTTTTGAAATATTTCTGACTCTTGCAAACTTTACGTAGGGAATGTTGCGAAAACATATTACGAGCAATGGAATTGAAATGTTATAACTGGTAAATCAAGGAAATATTTCTGAAACCTTGCAAACGTATGATCTCATGTGAGATATCGCAAAAATGTTAGGGGTGAAAGCTCATTTTTCTATTATTTAGGAAACCTTTTTGAAATATTTCTGACACTTGCAACATTACGTAGGGAATGTTGCTAAAACATATTACGTGCAATGGCATTGAAATGTTATAGCTTGTACGGCAGGAAAATATTTCTGAAACCTTGCTATCGTAACATCCCATGTGGGATATCACAGAAATGTTAGGGGTGAAAGCACATTTTTCTATTATTTAGGAAACTTTTTTGAAATATTTCTGACTCTTGCAACATTACGTAGGGAATGTTGCGAAAACATATTATGAGCATTGGAATTGAAATGTTATAAGTGGTAAATCAAGGAAATATTTCTGAAACCTTGCAAACGTATGATCTCATGTGAGATATCGCAGAAATGTTAGGGGTGAAAGCTCATTTTTCTATTATTTAGGAAACCTTTTTGAAATATTTCTGACACTTGCAACATTACGTAGGGAATGTTGCAAAAACATATTACGTGCAATGGAATTGAAATGTTATAAGTGGTAAATCAAGGAAATATTTCTGAAACCTTGCAAACGTATGATCTCATGTGAGATATCGCAGAAATGTTAGGGGTGAAAGCTCATTTTTATATTATTTAGGAAACCTTTTTGAAATATTTCTGCCACTTGCAACATTACGTAGGAATGTTGCGAAAACATATTACGTGCAATGGCATTGAAATGTTATAACTTGTACGTCAGGGAAATATTTCTGAAACCTTGCTATCGTAACATCCCATGTGGGATATCACAGAAATGTTAGGGGTGAAAGCTCATTTTTCTATTATTTAGGAAACTTTTTTGAAATATTTCTGACACTTGCAACATTACGTAGGGAATGTTGCGAAAACATATTACGAGCAATGGAATTGAAATGTTATAACTGGTAAATCAAGGAAATATTTCTGAATCCTTGCTATCGTAACATCCCATGCGGGATATCACAGAAATGTTAGGGGTGAAAGCTCATTCTTCTATTATTTATGAAACCTGTCTGAAATATTTCTGACATATAACACTTTCAACATTACGTAGGGAATGTTTCAGAAGCATGTTACGTGCAATGGAATTGAAATGTTATAACTTACGTCAGGGAAATATTCCTGAAACCTTGCTATCGTAACATCCGATGTGGGATATCACAGAATTGTTGGGGGTAGAAGCTTATTTTTCTATTATTCATGAAACCTTTCTGAAATATTTCTGATATATAACACTAGCAACATTTTGTTGGTAATATTTCAGAATCTTTTCACGTGCAACGGGAGGGAGGAACATTAGAACTGATACATCAGCGAAATATTTCTGAAACCTTGCAAACGTATGATCTCATGTGACGTTTTTCTATTATTTAGGAAACCTTTTTGAAATATTTCTGACACTTGCAATATTACGTAGGGAATGTTGCGAAAACATATTACGCGCAATGGCATTGAAATGTTATAACTTGTACGTCAGGGAAATATTTCTGAAACCTTTCTATCGTAACATCCCATGTGGGATATCACAGAAATGTTAGGGGTGAAATCTCATTTTTCTATTATTTAGGAAACTTTTTTGAAATATTTCTGACTCTTGCAACATTACGTAGGGAATGTTGCGAAAACATATTATGAGCATTGGAATTGAAATGTTATAAGTGGTAAATCAAGGAAATATTTCTGAAACCTTGCAAACGTATGATCTCATGTGAGATATCGCAGAAATGTTAGGGGTGAAAGATCATTTTTCTATTATTTAAGAAACTTTTTTGAAATATTTCTGACACTTGCAACATTACGTAGGAAATGTTGCGAAAACATATTACGTGCAATGGCATTGAAATGTTATAACTTGTACGTCAGGGAAATATTTCTGAAACCTTGCTATCGTTGCATCCCATGTGGGATATCACAGAAATGTTAGGGGTGAAAGCTCATTCTTCTATTATTTATGAAACCTGTCTGAAATATTTCTGACATATAACACTTTCAACATTACGTACGGAATGTTTCAGAAGCATGTTACGTGCAATGGATTTGAAATGTTATAACTTACGTCAGGGAAATATTCCTGAAACCTTGCTATCGTAACATCCGATGTGGGATATCACAGAAATATTGGGGGTAGAAGCTTATTTTTCTATTATTCATGAAACCTTTCTGAAATATTTCTGAAATATAATACTTGCAACATTTTGTTGGTAATATTTCAGAAACTTTTCACGTGCAACGGGAGTGAAACATTATAACTGATACATCAGCGAAATATTTCTGAAACCTTGCAAACGTATGATCTCATGTGAGATATTACAGAAATGTTAGGGGTTAAAGCTCATTGTTCTATTATTTAGGAAACCTTTTTTGAAATATTTCTGACACTTGCAACATTACGTAGGTAATGTTGCGAAAACATATTACGCGCAATGTCATTGAAATGTTATAACTTGTATGTCTGGGAAATATTTCTGAAATCTCGCTATCGTAACATCCCATGTGGGATATCACAGAAATGTTAGGGGTGAAAGCTCATTTGTCTATTATTTAGGAAACCTTTTTGAAATATTTCTGACACTTGCAACATTACGTAGGGAATGTTGCGAAAACATATTACGTGCAATGGAATTGAAATGTTACAACTGGTAAATCAAGGAAATATTTCTGAATCCTTGCTATCGTAACATCCCATGCGGGATATCACAGAAATGTTAGGGGTGAAAGCTCATTCTTCTATTATTTATGAAACCTGTCTGAAATATTTCTGACATATAACACTTTCAACATTACGTAGGGAATGTTTCAGAAGCATGTTACGTGCAATGGAATTGAAATGTTATAACTTACGTCAGGGAAATATTCCTGAAACCTTGCTATCGTAACATCCGATGTGGGATATCACAGAATTGTTGGGGGTAGAAGCTTATTTTTCTATTATTCATGAAACCTTTCTGAAATATTTCTGATATATAACACTAGCAACATTTTGTTGGTAATATTTCAGAATCTTTTCACATGCAACGGGAGGGAGGAACATTAGAACTGATACATCAGCGAAATATTTCTGAAACCTTGCTAACGTATGATCTCATGTGACGTTCTTCTATTATTTAGGAAACCTTTTTGAAATATTTCTGACACTTGCAATATTACGTAGGGAATGTTGCGAAAACATATTACGCGCAATGGCATTGAAATGTTATAACTTGTACGTCAGGGAAATATTTCTGAAACCTTTCTATCGTAACATCCCATGTGGGATATCACAGAAATGTTAGGGGTGAAAGCTCATTTTTCTATTATTTAGGAAACTTTTTTGAAATATTTCTGACTCTTGCAACATTACGTAGGGAATGTTGCGAAAACATATTATGAGCATTGGAATTGAAATGTTATAAGTGGTAAATCAAGGAAATATTTCTGAAACCTTGCAAACGTATGATCTCATGTGAGATATCGCAGAAATGTTAGGGGTGAAAGATCATTTTTCTATTATTTAAGAAACTTTTTTGAAATATTTCTGACACTTGCAACATTACGTAGGAAATGTTGCGAAAACATATTACGTGCAATGGCATTGAAATGTTATAACTTGTACGTCAGGGAAATATTTCTGAAACCTTGCTATCGTTGCATCCCATGTGGGATATCACAGAAATGTTAGGGGTGAAAGCTCATTCTTCTATTATTTATGAAACCTGTCTGAAATATTTCTGACATATAACACTTTCAACATTACGTACGGAATGTTTCAGAAGCATGTTACGTGCAATGGATTTGAAATGTTATAACTTACGTCAGGGAAATATTCCTGAAACCTTGCTATCGTAACATCCGATGTGGGATATCACAGAAATGTTGGGGGTAGAAGCTTATTTTTCTATTATTCATGAAACCTTTCTGAAATATTTCTGAAATATAATACTTGCAACATTTTGTTGGTAATATTTCAGAAACTTTTCACGTGCAACGGGAGTGAAACATTATAACTGATACATCAGCGAAATATTTCTGAAACCTTGCAAACGTATGATCTCATGTGAGATATTACAGAAATGTTAGGGGTTAAAGCTCATTGTTCTATTATTTAGGAAACCTTTTTTGAAATATTTCTGACACTTGCAACATTACGTAGGTAATGTTGCGAAAACATATTACGCGCAATGTCATTGAAATGTTATAACTTGTATGTCTGGGAAATATTTCTGAAATCTCGCTATCGTAACATCCCATGTGGGATATCACAGAAATGTTAGGGGTGAAAGCTCATTTGTCTATTATTTAGGAAACCTTTTTGAAATATTTCTGACACTTGCAACATTACGTAGGGAATGTTGCGAAAACATATTACGTGCAATGGAATTGAAATGTTACAACTGGTAAATCAAGGAAATATTTCTGAATCCTTGCTATCGTAACATCCCATGCGGGATATCACAGAAATGTTAGGGGTGAAAGCTCATTCTTCTATTATTTATGAAACCTGTCTGAAATATTTCTGACATATAACACTTTCAACATTACGTAGGGAATGTTTCAGAAGCATGTTACGTGCAATGGAATTGAAATGTTATAACTTACGTCAGGGAAATATTCCTGAAACCTTGCTATCGTAACATCCGATGTGGGATATCACAGAATTGTTGGGGGTAGAAGCTTATTTTTCTATTATTCATGAAACCTTTCTGAAATATTTCTGATATATAACACTAGCAACATTTTGTTGGTAATATTTCAGAATCTTTTCACATGCAACGGGAGGGAGGAACATTAGAACTGATACATCAGCGAAATATTTCTGAAACCTTGCTAACGTATGATCTCATGTGACGTTTTTCTATTATTTAGGAAACCTTTTTGAAATATTTCTGACACTTGCAATATTACGTAGGGAATGTTGCGAAAACATATTACGCGCAATGGCATTGAAATGTTATAACTTGTACGTCAGGGAAATATTTCTGAAACCTTTCTATCGTAACATCCCATGTGGGATATCACAGAAATGTTAGGGGTGAAAGCTCATTTTTCTATTATTTAGGAAACTTTTTTGAAATATTTCTGACTCTTGCAACATTACGTAGGGAATGTTGCGAAAACATATTATGAGCATTGGAATTGAAATGTTATAAGTGGTAAATCAAGGAAATATTTCTGAAACCTTGCAAACGTATGATCTCATGTGAGATATCGCAGAAATGTTAGGGGTGAAAGATCATTTTTCTATTATTTAAGAAACTTTTTTGAAATATTTCTGACGCTTGCAACATTACGTAGGAAATGTTGCGAAAACATATTACGTGCAATGGCATTGAAATGTTATAACTTGTACGTCAGGGAAATATTTCTGAAACCTTGCTATCGTTGCATCCCATGTGGGATATCACAGAAATGTTAGGGGTGAAAGCTCATTCTTCTATTATTTATGAAACCTGTCTGAAATATTTCTGACATATAACACTTTCAACATTACGTACGGAATGTTTCAGAAGCATGTTACGTGCAATGGATTTGAAATGTTATAACTTACGTCAGGGAAATATTCCTGAAACCTTGCTATCGTAACATCCGATGTGGGATATCACAGAAATGTTGGGGGTAGAAGCTTATTTTTCTATTATTCATGAAACCTTTCTGAAATATTTCTGAAATATAATACTTGCAACATTTTGTTGGTAATATTTCAGAAACTTTTCACGTGCAACGGGAGTGAAACATTATAACTGATACATCAGCGAAATATTTCTGAAACCTTGCAAACGTATGATCTCATGTGAGATATTACAGAAATTTTAGGGGTTAAAGCTCATTGTTCTATTATTTAGGAAACCTTTTTTGAAATATTTCTGACACTTGCAACATTACGTAGGTAATGTTGCGAAAACATATTACGCGCAATGTCATTGAAATGTTATAACTTGTACGTCTGGGAAATATTTCTGAAATCTCGCTATCGTAACATCCCATGTGGGATATCACAGAAATGTTAGGGGTGAAAGCTCATTTTTCTATTATTTAGGAAACCTTTTTGAAATATTTCTGACACTTGCAACATTACGTAGGGAATGTTGCGAAAACATATTACGTGCAATGGAATTGAAATGTTATAACTGGTACATCAAGGAAATATTTCTGTAACCTTGCTATCGTAACATCCCATGTGGGAATCACAGAAATTTTAGGGGTGAAAGCTCATTTTTCTATTATTTAGGAAACCTTTTTGAAATATTTCTGACATTTGAAACATTACGTAGGGAATGTTGCGAAAACATATTACGTGCAATGGAATTGAAATGTTATAACTGGTAAATCAAGGAAATATTTCTGAAACCTTGCTATCGTAACATCCCATGTGCGATATCACAGAAATGTTAGGGGTGAAAGCTCATTTTTCTATTATTTAGGAAACCTGTCTGAAATATTTCTGACATATAACACTTGCAACATTACGTAAGGAATGTTGCGGAAACATTTTACGTGCAATGGAATTGAAACGTTATAACTGATACGTCAGGGAAATATTTCTGAAACATGACTATCGTAACCTCCCATGTGGTATATCACAGAAATGTTAGTGGTGAAAGCTCATTTTTCTATTACTCATGGAACCTTTCTGAAACATTTCTGACAAATAACACATCCAACATTACATTGGAAATGTTGCGGAAATATTTTGCGTGCAACATGATTGATACATAACAATTAGTATATTTCTGTAACGTTACTGCAATGTTTCTATGGATGAAATTCATATGAAATCTTTTTGAAAGGTTTCTGAAAGATATCAGTTGAAACAATTCGATTGAACGATACCTGAAACATTACTGAAACATTACCAATTAGCGCATACCTTTCGGTAACATTACGTGCCGTGTGGGATTCTAATTTTCTTTGATTCCTAACCTATAAAGAAAGCTTTTGCAGCTTCCGCTCGTGGTTAGGTATAGTCTCGTATCATAATAAAGTGTTTCTGCCAAGTTTGAAGAGGAAATCATTGTGCAGTGACAAGTGATATGAAAGAATCTGTATAAAATGTCGGATCACGTGTGTTAGTTTATAAAGATATTGTATAGGTACAATTTTTTGTAACGTTCTGCATTGTTGAGAGAGCTTCTATGTTACGCTTCTTTATAAATTATCCAGTTAAACACTTTTATAATGTCTATACAATACGTACCCTGGTAACACAGTCTGATGCACTCGCGATTGCGCTGAAAGTACACGGTCTGCTTCACACTTTTACTAGGCACGACGATTACCGCAGACGACTGCGGCAGGATTGCAGCTGACGTGCAACCGACAAGTGCGACTAAGGGGGAAGAAATAACGCACTCGCGAGTGCAGCATAATTGCAGCAGTCGTGCAGCCGACAAGTGCGATTAAGGAGGATGAAATAATGCACTCGCGAGTGCAGCAGGATTGCACCCGAATTGCGTATGACGATTGCGGCAGACGGGTGCGGCAAGATTTCAGAAGACGTGCAGCAGACGAGTGTAAGTAAGGGGGATGATGTAACGCATTTGCGAGTGCGATATACTTCAAAAACGAGACACACACTTCGTATCGGAAATCCTCGGAACACCGAGACTGGTTACAAAAAAAGTGCTCCAAAGAGTTTTATCTCCCAGACGGCTTATGCGCGGTCTCTTATAGTATCTACCACGCCAAACTAGTCGAGTGAGCCCAAAACTGGTGATGCGCTCGCCACCTGGCGCGCTCGTCGTCTGCTGCAATCCTGCCGCACTCGTCTGCTGCAATCGTCGTACGCAATTCAGGTGCAATTCTGCTGCACTCGCGAGTGCATTATTTCATCCCCCTTAGTTGTCGGCACGTCTGCTGCAATCCTGCCGCAATCGTCGTACGCAATTAGGGTGCAATTCTGCTGTACTCGCGAATGCATTATTTTATCCCCCTTAGTTGCACTTGCCGGCTGCACGTATGCTGCAATCCTGATGCACTCGGTTGCCGACATCGGCGTACGCAATTCGGGTGCAATTTTGCTCCACTTGCAAGTGCATTATTTCTTCCCCCTTAGTCGCACTTGTCGGCTGCACGTCTGCTGCAATCCTACCGCACTCGTCTGCTGTAATCGTCGTACATTATTCGGGTGCAATTCTGCTGCATTCGCGAGTGAATTATTTCGTCCCCCTTAGTCGCACTTGTCGGTTGGACGGCTGTTGCAATCCTGCTGCATGCATCTGCCGCAATTGTCGTGCAGCAGAAACCTAGTTGAATTGTGAAGCAGACCGCACGTCGGCTGCTGCAATTTTTATGATTGCACGCACGAATTGCAGCAGAATTGCGGCGAAATTGCGATGCTTGTGTTACCAGGGTAGCGCTAGGCCTATTCATTCCGCCTGCTTATCTACTAGATCTATCTGTCAGCTTGAGGTTGATCCAAAGTTACAGCATCTGAAAGATAGGTAATTTTTCGAAAATCCTCAAGTAAGTATAAAGTCACCCCTGTAACTTTGTTCTATTATAACTTTCAAGCTCTAACTTTCAGAAAATTTAGTTCATTCATCTTACACGACAACGCACTTGGTTTCATTTTGTATATTTGAGATCTAGCACGTCTACGAATTTCTTTTCTAGCTTACTTTATCCAAAAAATTCACAAGTACTTATCATAACATTCTCTCGACCCCTCCTCGAGCTATTGCCAAATCGACTTGATTAGCGCGAATGATAAATAAAACTCTGATATTTGACAAAATTTGAAATATTCATAAATCGCCGTTCCTTCTGGCATAAGTGGGCGTCATTTTATTGTTCGCGGCACCTACTGCCACCTAGCGGATTCTTTTGCCATGGATGTTAATAGATATTCAAAGGCTATATTTCCTTAAAATTTTAGCAACATTCATATGGTTTTACGCCAGTTATTGTGAGCCATTAAAAATCGATTTTATTCTCAAGTATAGAAAAATAACATGACCTATTTTAGTAAAAAATACAAATTTTTTCTGCATGAAACAAATAAAACAGCAAGAAATGCGGTTCCACATGCCGTAACTATAACTAAGAGCTTTTATTATGACTCCCAAAATTTTCTACTATTTTGTTATAAAATTTAAACGATTCTTTCACGCATTTCCGAATAGATTTACTCTCTCCCGGAAATATGGAAACAGTGAGATAAAATAAAATATACCATCAACATAATTCTCTTATTCTAATATGAAACATGTATTTGGCTTTATCGTGTTTATTTGTTGTCGAATTTTTCTTCCTTTATATGATATTAATACTCCTCTTATATGATCATTCGTCAAAGACTTGCGAGTGCCTTAGGTGAAAAGCACAGCGTATCGCTTTTGTACTATTGTCGTTAAAGTAACATTTTCTATTACAAAGAATGTTAGATTTTCACATTGAAGTTATCTTTTATACAGCACTTAATATGTATTCTAATTATAACATTTAAAAAATATCAAACTTTCAAATCACAATTGACTACAAATCGCCATATATACGAGTGGGATAGTATAACATTTGCTTACATACATTATCAATAATTATATATAATGTACTGATTGATAATATTTTATTGGCATGATTTTTTAAAGAAAGTAAAAAAAAAACATAGTTAAATACGTGTCTCCTGCTTCAACTAAAACTAAAGTTGCGTACAAATAAGGTAAAGTATTTTTTACGTTTAAAAATTTTCGATTTTCATTAAGTTATCAAACGTCATATTCGTCGCTAACAAAGATAACATCTATTTATATCTTTCCATTTTGTGGCAGTTTACTTGATCACCTGTTCAATGTGTTAAATATTGATTTTGTACGCTTCGTGGGGGCGTCTCAGAAACCTTTAATAACTCATTAAGAATTAATCAATTCTTATTTTGTACAAAATATATAGATGGGAAGTATTCGTTTCGATGAATTATCTGACTTCGTCTATATATTTGCATTTCTATCTATATAGGATGCTTTACATTTCGGTCTTAAAGAAACCCAGGCATTTTAACCCTTTAAGGCCTCTTATAGAAGGCACGCATGTTTGGTATCTCAAAAAAAATCGACAGTCAATAAAAATGGTTTCTAAAACATGTGAATGTTTGGAATTGGATGGAAAGTAATCTATTGATACCGAAAAAATAGAATAAAGAACTTAAGGCCTGCAGCAAAATTCGAAAGTGCGATGACTTAACAACAAAACAATGCGTATAGCGCGTGAATTCTATATAAATTTCAATACATTTTTTTATTAATTACTTATATAAAAATACTGTATTAGCTAACGTACTACCATATAAATTATGACAATTTAATTAATTTAAGGGAAGACTATACAGGTTTTTGGTAAAAAAGCGATTTTTTTATATATTAATACTAATTCTTAACTATTTTTCTTTTTGATATTAATAAATGTTTCACGAGAAAATTTAAGTTTTTTAAGCTGTTTTAATTTTTTTTAAATATTTTCATTTTTATGTCAAATTTAATGTTTTTCAACTTTTGTGTGACACAATAAGTCAAGTACTTGCACCCTAAGCAATACTAGAGATCTATAAAAGTCAGAACCCTGTCAGTGGTGGACAAAATGTTTTACCCTATAAAACAAAAAAAGACACATAAATAATTATGAATTAACTTTTATTTAATTATTACTACTATTTAACTTTAAAGTCATATTTCTCAATTCATTAATTTGTTAATATCAAGTTGCGTTTTGCGCACCAGATTTTATTTTTATGTTCTTAATGCATGGTAAACTACATTTTAAATACATTTTTCATAAATCTATGTTGAGACCTATTGATAAAAGATTAAATATAAATTTTGGTTCGGAATTATTAGTAATAAAATACATGATTTTTGTGGAAATAGAAAATTAAAATCTTAACTTAGCTATACACGGAGAAAATTAGAAATCACTGACTGATCTCTTGTACATTACTGGTTAGATTGAATAAGAAACCTGTCAAATAGTTATTATACTTTTACGAAGTTTTATAATTCTATTATTTCTTCGAGCAATGGAAAATTCATTTACAGGTATATTTTCGATAACAAACTATTAGATAATGAAAAAAAATGATTTTTGCAATTTCTAGAATACACTATCCCGTTTACCATTCATGACAATGAAACAATTTCAAAAGTTTAACTCGAGAGAATTCATCGGAACATTGTACACGTTACCTCATACCTCATAATATGTTTTGTTTTATAAATTGGAAATATATTAAGGGGTAACACCACTCTATGTCACCCCTGTAACTTGGTTCTATTACCACCTTTTGAGTTCTAACTTTCAGAAAACATAGGTCAATTATTCTAGAAAACAATGCACTTGGTTTGGCTTTGCCTTTTGAACATATAGCATAACTGTGATTTTTTTTTCTAGCTTGCTTTTTCCACCTAAAGTAAACGACACACTATTAAAGTCTGACGTAATTTACGTGAGGTATTATTATACATTATGGAAATTCTGTTATATCCCAAAGAAATCTGATATTGAGACCTTTCATTTGAGTGGTTGAAAATTACAAAATGGGAGACCGCAAGTTGCCAACAACCTTCGCTCCGAAATTGTTGGCATCTTGCGGTCTCCCATTTCACCACCTAAATTTTGTCGTAATTTTAAATTAAGCATAACTTTTCATCCAAATATGAAGCGTGATGCACATGACGGAACGAGGATATATATTTGTGCGCGCGTGCGTGCGTGTGTGTGTGTGTGCGTGTGTGTGTGTGTGTGTGTATGTGTGTATGTGTGAGTACGTGAGTGCGTATGTGTGTGCGTTGCATGTACCTATAGTTATGATGCATTTATTCCTCACACTCTCTAGAACTTCCCAAAAGGGTTACTACGTCTTGGCTTGCCTCAGTTCTTTGCCCAGGTCATAACGACCTTAATATTCCGAGATATTTGAGATTAGGTATATTTTGAAATATTTATATTATCGCACATATTTCGAGAATGGCAATGTCATATTCTATTAAACGAGGCTAATTTTGTTTTTATTTTTCAATGGATGATTTCCTCGAAGACCTCATGTTTGCTTAAAACGAGGTTTACGCATAGCACAATAGGGAAGGATACCAATTTTTGGTTAACAGTAATAGTTAAATCTTTAAAAACGGTGTGATGTCACTCCGACCGGTACGTTTTGATGTCTTAACGGTGTGACGTCATTCAAAGGACCGCTTATAAGCCATAACTTTCGCAAGTTGATTTTTTTTTTTAATTCCAAACAGCAATACACGTCGGCTTAGATTCTCTACCATTTACACAAGTGCCGATCAAAAATAAAATTTTTATTACTCTTTATTGTGAATCTTATTAAAACTGGACTTAAAAGGCTTCTCTTATCATAAGAAATATAAGTCTGATTTCATCTAAACGAACTTTTATTACTAAGTCATTCATTTTTAATATTGCAATAAAATTTTTAATTTTGCAATCAATTTTTAAATTTTGAATAAACTTTTTTTAAGTATACAATAAAATTAATGTCTGACATAATAAAATTTGTCATCATTGTGCTATGCGTATACCTCATTTTGAATAAAAATGAGTTCTTCGAAAAAATCATTCATCCAAGAATAGTTTCGGTATTTTTAGCATATAGAATACCTAATATACTCCACAAAAAATCCAAATCTACAGGAATTATTTAACTTTAAAGCAAATCCTACAAATAGCAGCTAATTAAAAATTTTCAGAAATCACTGGAGAACCCCTTAACCTCCACACGCACATCTACATACGAATACACGTACACACATAGAAACACACGTACAGACTCACCCAACCATACACACACCTACACACTCAACCAACCACACACACACACACATACATATGCACACATCCAACAAACTCACACTTATTCATTATATATATACGCACTCACAAACACTCACAAAAGGGCTCATCCAATCAAACACACAGACACTTATCAAACCACATCCGCAAACTCATCCACCCATACACACTCTTATTCAACAACCCACACACTTATCCAATCATAAATATACACGACGCTCAACCAACTACACATACACACTCATCCAATCACAAACGCATACGCTAATCCAGCCACACACACACATTCACCCAACCACACACAAACACATACACACTCATGGAACCACATTCGCACACACGTTCGTCCACCCATATACACGCAAACATTTTTCACGCACATTTTCAATAATTTTTTTTAATCTGAAAATTTCTTGAGAGCGGAAGAAACCGGAGAACGGAAACTTTTATCATTTTAATATTATAGAAGATAAAAAATGTTTAACTATATTTCACTTGATCGATACTTTAATTTGAATACTTTAGTTAAATACGTTTTGTGAACTCACATTTTTATTCAACCACTCACACACAGACACACACACCCATACACACAAACATACACACATACACACACACATACACACATACACACACATACACACACACACCCAACTAACAACACGCACTCACTCATCCAACAACACGCACTCACTCATCCAACCATTTCTAATCATTTAAACCTATTCTAATAAATTATTTAACGTATTATTTACATACATGTTTTTGTTATGAAATATAATAGTTCCGAAAAATCGTTCCGAGTTACTGTGATGATTTGACTTCAAAACGAACTACTAAACCCACCTATTATACAACGTGCACTAGTAATATACTTGACATCAATATTTACTGTGATGTGGAACAAGTTACAAGCCCCACTATTAATTTTTCTCATGCTGCATTGGAAAGACCTCTATCTGCTCCAGCATTTTGAACTTTACAGGTCAGAATTGGAATTTTTCCCATACGTTCTTGGAATAATTACAATTTAAAATAGGAATTTTTCCAACTGGTAAAATTTACCATGCTACATAGTATCTTTTAAAAGAGACTCTTGTAATAACTACTTTAAGTAATGCAGAATTTCAGAGGTAGCATAATAATTAGTATCATTTAACCGTATTTTCCAAACTTACAATCGAAAACTGGGAATTTTCCCATGTTTTTTTTTCGGTGTGTATTTGTATATTCGATGTTTATTTTTTAAATAAAAAGTTTAATGAATTTGGACATTTTTTGACATATTGTACTGCGGCTTCTGTTTAAGTCTTATAGGAGATACAAAACAAATCTCAAGTCTTAACATTTCTTAATGGTTTTTAACATTTATAAGCCGTCTAACACATTTTTGACCAGTTTTGTGCATCGGCCCGGGAAACAATCATTTATATATATAGAAATGTATGATCATATAGCCATATAAGGAAAATATACATGGGCATATATGGTCATATATGGTCATATACAGCGATATATGGCCATAAATCAATTTTGCATCTATATGGATATACATGGCTATATAAGATGATATATTAACGTATATGGTCATACATCTTATATATAGAATTTTATTTGCAATTAAAATGCATCCAGATATAGTCATATATAATCATATATGGTTATATATGATCATATATGGCTAGTTATGATTATATATGGTTATATATTATGATCATATATGGCTAGATATGATTATATATGGTTATATATGATCATATATGGCTAGATATGATTATACATAGTTATATATGATTATATACAGAGTTTAATTTGTAACTTAACCTAAATGCATATATGCCCATATGTGCCCATATATGCACAAATATGCCCATATATGCACAAATATGCCCATATATGCACAAATATGCCCATATATGCACAAATATACCCATATATGCACAAATATGCCCATATATGCACAAATATGCACGTATATGGTCATAATTATATGGATGCAAGAAATATATTTTTTAGAGTAATCTACTTCTACTATTATACTAAAAACCTTGAACGTTGGCCGAGTGCCATGACCGGTCTACCGTTTAAAATATTTGATCTTTTATTTCACACAAAATGAACTCGATAAAGCCCAACTGTAATATTTCGGGCCTTAAACATTTTTGGGCTTTACGAACTGTTGCCCATGAAAGAATTTGCCAGCAGTGATAGCTCGGGCCGATTCTGGCTGAATATTGTATGCCAGTAAATTATTTTTCGGTGCTGAAACAATAAAGGGATTATATCGTTTTGATAAGAATGGGCCAGTAGAAAAAATCGACGTTGGCCCGAAAAACGTCTCAGAGTCGGTGCAATACTTTTTGCCGATATTGAATGAAAACAAAACATCGCGAAATCGTCAAGCGCCACTTTACCTACTTTTTGGGCTAGTTTTTAACAAAATATTAATTTAATGTACGGTTACTAACATTACGTGAAATTTTCGGCCGCGCGATAGTAATCTGTAGTTATGATTATTACACTAAACTTTGAGTGAAGTGTCTCGCATGTGTCTAAAAATTTATATTTCTTGTACAATTTTGAATACATCAAGAAGAAAAGTGCTGTGCTGGTCCATTCTTATCATCCCCGCTACATCTCAGTGCTGGACCGCTAACGTTTGCAGGTACTGGTAGTGTCCGAAAATAATACTCGAACAGTATTCTGCCGAGAGTAAATTCTTCCATGGGTGGTCCCTTACGAAATTTGGGCCTTATGAATTTGTTCCTTATGGCATTCGGGCCTAAAGAAAATTTGGGCCATATAATTTTTTGGGTTTCAGGTTTTTCTGTCATAACCTTTGTCTTATAATTTTTGGGCCTTAATTCTGGGTCTCACGATATTTGGGCCATACGAAATTTGAGCCTTACAAAATTTTGGGCCATACGAAATTTGAGCCTTACAAAATTTTGGGCCTTATGAAATTTGAGCCATACGAAATTTTGGTCTTTACAAAATCTGGTCTAACGGAATTTAAATCTTACAAAATTTGGACCTTAAGAAATTTTGGGCCTGAAATTTGGGCCTTAAGAAATTCTGGGCCTTAAGAAATTCGGGCCTTAAGAAATTCTGAACGTTACTAAATTTTAGGCCTTAAGAAAATTTGGTCCTTACGAATTTTGGGCCTTTCGAAATTTTAGTCCTTACGGCATTAGGGTCTTAAGAAATTTTGGGCCATACAATTTTTCGGATTTCAGGATCTTCTGTCATAACATTTTAGGTATTATAATTTTGGAGCCATAAGAAATTTTGGGTCCTTCGAAATTTGGGCCAATAAAATTCTAGACCGTGAGAAATTCAGGCGTTAAGAAATTCTGAACCTTACGAAATTTAAGACCTTACAAAAATTTGGGCCTTACGAAATTCTGGGACTTGTGAAATTTGGACCTAACGACATTTTTGGGCCTTCCGAAATTTGAGCCTTAAGAAATTTTGGGCCTTACTAAATTTTGGTCCTTATGAGATTTTGGATTTATGAAATTTGGGCCATACGAGATTTGGTCCTTACGAAATTGTAGCCTTACGATATTTGGGCTATAAGAAATTTCGGGCCTTACGATATTTGGGCCATAAGAAATTTCGGGCCTTACAATTTTTTGGGTATCAGGATTTTCTAAGACTTGTAACATTTTAGGTCGAATAATTTTTGGGCCTTACAAACTTTTGGTCCTTACGATATTTGCGCCTTACGAATTTTGGGTATTACGATATTTTGGTGCTTACGACATTAGGACCTTAAGAAATTTTGGGCCGTACGAAATTTGGGCCTTACAAATTTTGGTCCTTACAAAATTTGGGTCTTAAGAAATGTTGGGCCTTAATAAATTCGGGCCTTAAGAAATTTTAGGCTTCACAATTTTTTGGGTATCAGGATTTTCTATACAAATTTTGAAACATTTAAGTCTTATAATTTTTTGGGCCTTATGATTTTCTTGGCATGATGCTTTTTGGGCCTTATAATCATTTGAGCTTTGTAAAATGTTTGATCTTATACTTTTTTGGGGCTCAAGATTTTCTGGGCCACATAATTTTTTGGGCTGCAAACAATTTTGGGCTTTACAATTTCTCGGGAATCAATATTTTCTATGTTATAACATTTTAGATCTTATAATAGTTGAGCACGGCGCGCTCCGATCAAGTTTAAATAAAAAGATCATTCCTGGGATATCTTCCGATGATTTTAAGCCTAAAATAAAAATAATCCCTAGAGGGATTTTCAAATAAACTCGATATTTGATCATTTTCGTAGGTTATCGTGACTATTTTCTATATTGCATCTTGTATTTAGATTTCTTAGGCTTTAAAAATATATTTCAATATTAGAAATAAGTTTATAAATTCTTAATACTCATTAAACTTTTAAAATTCATAAAATTTTTTTTAAATACTGCTCAAAAATTAAATTTTTTAACTTCTTATTTCAAATATTTTTCTGTGCGCTCGAAGTTTCTTTTTTTTTCTTTCATCGAGGATAAATTTGGTATTCCGTTGCCATGGCAGCGATAAATAAACTTATGCTGATTTTACGGTTAGTAAAAATGCCGAAGGCAAGAACACACGATGAAAATCGTCATCAAATTTGTTTACTTTGCTTGGGAAAAACTAAAGTAATGATTCCTGTAAAAGGAGAATTAAAAGTGCTTGTTGAAAAACAGTTTGAGTACGATACTAGTGATGACCGATTACCTCTCGTTCTATGCAGTAGTTGCAAAAGAGATTTATACAGAATTAGAAACGATGAAGATATAAGTGTGAATCTACCAAAATTTTCTGATCTTCAACCTTTGAAGAAATCTACTAGATCAAGCGACGATGTTTTATGTGCTTGTCATATTTGTGAGCTTGCGAGAAAACCCCCTCCTGGAAAATTTTCAAACTTTGCAAAGAATAATGTTATGCCTCAGCGACATGGAATACTTGTTGATGTGACAAATATAAAAGTTCCAAGTAAGCTATTAAAACATATCTTTTTCTAGTTATAATAACTACAATATAATAATACAATTTTAATCTAGATGAAAGAAAATCACCTTCTGTTGAAAGCCGGTGTAGTTACTTCTTTTCTTTGTTGGGAAAAGGAAAATCTCATAAATGTAACTTTACCGTACGCTTGGAGAATTTGACTGAAAACATTATGCAAACAAGCCCAAGAGCTACAGATCAAGTAATTTCGTCTTTGCTTAAACGCAAAATGATTACAGAAAATACACAAAATACTACAACTCTATCACTTTCTCAAACACGCGGTAAGCCTCTTAAAGTTGCTATTGGTTCACAAAATAACAAAGCTTTAAGCAACCCTGAGCTTTTTTCTGCAGACGAATTTTTAAAAATCCAGACGAGTTTACATTTGAGCCAAACGAAGACACTTGCGATTGCTACAGCTTTACGAGTAGCTACGAAAAATGCTAAGGTCGTGGAACCACATTTGAAAAAAAAACTATCAATTAAAAGTCACTGTGTTGATGATTATTTTGGTACTAAAAACTTTGACTTTGTTCACGTTATGGCTGATAAAGTTTCATCTGCAGCTGAAACAGTCGCTTACTGCACAAATCTTGATGGTTTAATAGAACACATTAAAGAAAAACGCTCATTGTCTGAATTTCACTTGAAGTTTGGTATTGACGGGGGAGGGGGTTTTCTGAAGATATGTTTATCCATTCAATCTACTTCAGAAAATGAAAAGCTAAATAGACACCGGCAAAAGTTCGAAGATGGTATTTCTGCTAAACGGTTTAAAGATTCAGGTGTTAATAAATTATTGATACTAGCATTAGCAAACAGTTCTCAAGAAAATTATGAAAATGTATCGCAGCTGTGGTCTGCAATAAAAATAAATAACTTTCAGGGAACTATTGCGACAGATTTAAAACTTGTTAATATTATGGTTGGCATCATGTCGCATAGCAGCTTTTACCTCTGCACTTGGTGTTTCGCATCGAAAAATGATTTAAGTAGCTGCGGAATACCGAGGACAATAAATAATACGTTTCAAAATTATATAAACTGGCATCAAGCCGGATCTGTCAAAAAAGATGCGAAGAATCATAAAAATTGTATTCATCCGCCTCTTTTATCAACTGATGTAGACAAAACATTTCTTCAGATAATACCTCCACCTGAACTTCATTTGATGCTAGGTGTAGTAAATACATTGTATAGACACTTATTGGCTGAATTCGAGAAAGACACGCTTCTATGGGCACAATCATGCCATGTCACTCGTGATATACGTCAGGGTAATACAAGTTTTAATGGCAATTCGTGCAAGATATTATTATACAAACTTGATTTCCTGCGTTCACGAAATCACAATTTGGGATGTTTGAAATATGTAAATGCTTTTGAGCACTTCAAAAATGTTGTACATGCCTGTTTTGGAAAAAATCTTGACCCATCTTTCAAAGATAAGATTAATGCCTTCAAGCAAAGTTATTTACATTTAAATGTACCAATAACGCCCAAAATTCATGCAGTATTTTTTCATGTGCCTGACTTTTGCGAAGAAGTTTAGACGGGACTTGGATTTTATAGTGAACAGGCTATGGAATCTGTCCATGCTGATTTCAAATCTGTGTGGGAGAAATATAAAGTTTTTAAGAACCATCCAGAATATGCAGAGAGGTTGCAACGTGCTTTATGTGAATATAATAGTTTACATTCATTTTAATTATTGTACATAATAAAGATATTTTTTTAATGTAATAAAATGATCGCAAAGTTTGAATTCGAATACGGCGAGGTGCAAGATCTTTTTATTTTCGACTTTATAATTTTTGGATCTTATGATTTTTTGGGTCTTATAATTTTTTTGGACTTTATGAAATGTTGGGTGTTATATGTATTTGGGCTTTAAGATGTTTTGGCTTTAAGAATTTTTGGCATTATAATTATTTGGTATCAAGATTTTGTATGCTTTACGAAATGAGTCGATGATCGATATGACGAAAGGAGTCATGAATATCGTTCTTTCAAAGAATGATTCTTTTAAAGACTTATTGCCTACTGAGAGCAAACAGAATTGCTCTCTGTCGGAGCGCTCTTATTGAGATTAATAAAGAAATCGCTCTTTGAAAGAGCACTCTTAAAAAGAGCGAAATAAAAAAATTCCGGAAATGATGTATCAATATTGACGTTTTCCCAGATCGCTCTCAATCCCTGAGATTCTATAATATAAATAATAAAGTATATTAAAGAAGAGTGCATGACGAAATGCATACAAATTATTTGACCAAAATCATAACATTAGAAGCGTTAATATTGTCAATTTAAGAAAATGCTACTTATACAATACAATTCACCGTTTAGAAATTATATATATTATCCTTAAGGATAAATATTGTATTATATCCTTAAGGAGAAAAGACTATTTGTTTATATATAGAACCGTTTTTTATGTAAAACCGTGTAAACAATTAGTTCTTACTCTTGAAAGTTAAATTAATAAATAACACAGGCCGACAAAATTTTCCTGAACCAATAACCCAGAGACCAGACCATACTTTTCCGAAGGTTTTTGGCACGCTGAATCCAAATCCGGCCTCAGAATTGCTCTATCACCTCAGGTTTTCGAGATATCCTAACCTAAAAGTGCAAAAATCACCGTTTTTGGCTGTTTTTGAGGTTGTGTTATGCCGCTAACTGATTTTTTAATACAAAACGATCAGCGGCATCTGAAAGTACTAGTCTTGCCCTTCAAAATTCATTTTTGCTTGTTTCGATTCGACTTTTCCTTCTCGAGATATATCGCTTTCAATCTGTAATGTATCAGTGTTTCTTATCTACTAGACATCCTATCCCATAGTTCCGTTTATACTCGGATAAACAAACTCTTCCTGATATTGCTGTCAAACCGCTTGCAAATGCATACCTGGTAGTTTTTGGGGTCACTGATCACAAATCTGGAGTCAGAATCTCCGAATTCAAAATGGCGGATCCAATATGGCGGCTATGATTACCACGATCCGTAGTAAGTCACAAAAAATCCCGGAAAAGCTCTGGAGATCGGTTACTCGGGGGTTTTCAGGGTCGCTGATCTCAAATCTGGAGTCAGAATTTCCGAATTCAAAATGCCGGATCCAAAATGGCGGTTATGATTACCACGATCCATAGTAAGTCACCAAAAACACTGGAAAAGCTCTGGAGATCGGTTACGCGGGGGTATTCGGGGTCGCTGATCTCAAATCTGGAGTCAGAATTTCCGAATTCAAAATGGCGGATCCAAAATGGCGGTTATGATTACCACGATCCATAGTAAGTCACCAAAAACACTGGAAAAGCTCTGGAGATCGGTTACGCGCGGGTTTTCGGGGTCGCTGATCTCAAATCTGGAGTCAGAATTTCCAAATTCAAAATGGAGGATCAAATATCGCGACTATCGTTGCCAAGGGCCATAGCCATAGTTGACCAAAATCTTGGAAATGGTCTTTTAAGTCGTCACTTGGAAGTTTCCCGATTCTCCGAGCTCGAATCTGCAGTCAAATATTCCAAGTACAGAATACCTACTGACCCACCCAATATGTTACAAAATGACGGATGTAATATAGCAGCTAGTCTTACATAAAGAACCTCACTTTGACTTCTTATGAAAACGTTGTCGTTGCTCCTGAAACGATCGTTTATATGACTTGCGCTTGTAGACAGTCGATACGTTATGTCTATGCAGAGACCAGCAGTAGTCCGCCATCATCCGCTCATCCCACCTACCTTGAAAATGCCGCTCCTTTTGTTTGAAATCCTGATGAAAGCGTTCACCCATTTCTTCGCTGAATGCGCCATTATTCTCAGGAAAGTAGTCTAAATGAGAAAACAAAAAGTGCAATTTCATACTCATCAGGCACCCTAATTTTTGGAAATTCGTTAGCATCGTAGATACAATAGATTTGTACTTTGGATCTCGATAGTTTCCTAAAAAATTGTCTGTGACACTTTTGAAGCTCATCCAAGCATCTTTTTGTACGGGTGTCATGGTTTTTACAAAATCATCGTCTTTCATAAGTTTTCTAATATCAGGCCCAACAAATATGCCTTCTTTAAGTTTAGCATCCGACAAATGCTTAAACTTGGATGCAATGTACTGGAAACATTCCCCTTCTTTGTCTAAAGCTTTAGTAAATTGCTTCATAAAGCCAAGCTTGAGATGCAATGGAGGCAATAGGATTCGACGGGTGTCGACAAGACTCTCATGAATGACATTGTGTTCACCAACCTTCATCTGGATTCTTTGTGGCCAATTTTTCTTTACCCAGTGCTCCTGTCGGGAACGACTGTTCCAAAGGCAGAGAAAACACGGATGTCTCGTGTTTCCCGACTGCAAACCTACTAAAATATTTATCATTTTGAAGTCACCACAAATCAACCATTTGTGCTCATTATAATAATTGACTTTTTCAAGAAGAAATTGAAAGCTTTCGTACGATTCTTTCAATACGGTGGAATGGCCAATGGGAATTGCCGCATATTTATTTCCATTATGAAGCAGTACTGCTTTAAGACTATCTGTTGAAGAATCTATAAAGAGTCGCCAGTTCTCCGGCTTATAAACTTCTTCTATCTCATATAAACTAATCAAACCTTTAATATCGTTGCAATATACAAGGGAATTCTCTTTAGTAAAATACTTCACGAACTTATTATCTCTTTTCCTGTAGACGGAAATTTTTGTCCCAGAAGATTTCTTTCTTTGAGTCTGGAAGCGCATAGCTCTGCCAAATCTTTACTCAAATTCAATTCCCGCACAAAATCATCCAGAGCATTTTGATCAAAAAGTTGCGGTTTTCCGTCGTCAAAAGAAAATTCATCGTCACTGCTTTCGGCCTCGTCACTTTCAATCGTTTGCCTTTCTTGCTCCGCTTGTGGTTGAGGAACAGTATTTGTATTCCGTTCTATTTTTCCAATTTTTGGTGGTGTTACACTAAGCACCTTAGGATACACAAGCAAATGTTTATTTGTATGGTTTCTACCAGTTATATCACATCCACAAAAGTAGCAGTCATCATCATGATTTCTAGGTTCACGCCACACTACTGTTTCAATTACAACATCCTTTTTTATACTATTCCAGTTTTTCAAAGTTCGGCGACAATCTTCACAAATAGAATTAGGAACCCAGGGTTTATTTAGATTTCTCATAGGCGTTTGATAACATTCTTCGAACTGTGCTCTTATTGTATCACTGATGTTTCTACGGTAAGTTTCTGCCTCAAACTTTCCGCAAACATTGCAAAATTTATTAACTTTATTTGCGCACGGGATTCTCGACATTGTAGATGACTAATCCGTTAGCCTGTCGCTCAAACACGATCTCTAACACGGAAAGTCTTATGTTTCTTGAAAGCACTGAGTGATCTACACTGGATGTACATAAGATCCATACATGCACACTACGACGTTAATGTATCTAATACCGTATTGATTTATTTATGGGTTGATGACTAATCCGTTAGCCTGTCGCTCAAACGCGATCTCTAACACGGAAAGTCTTGTTTTTCTTGAAAGCACTGGCTGATCTACACTGGATGTACATCAGATTCATACATGCACACTACGACGTTAATGTATCTAATACCGTATTGATTTATTTATGGGTTGATGACTAATCCGTTAGCCTGTCGCTCAAACGCGATCTCTAACACGGAAAGTCTTGTTTTTCTTGAAAGCACTGGCTGATCTACACTGGATGTACATCAGATTCATACATGCACACTACGACGTTAATGTATCTAATACCGTATTGATTTATTTATGGGTTGATGACTAATCCGTTAGCCTGTCGCTCAAACGCGATCTCTAACACGGAAAGTCTTGTTTTTCTTGAAAGCACTGGCTGATCTACACTGGATGTACATCAGATTCATACATGCACACTACGACGTTAATGTATCTAATACCGTATTAATTTATTTATGGGTTGATGACTAATCCGGTAGCCTGTCGCTCAAACGCGATCTCTAACACGGATAGTCTTGTTTTTCTTGAAAGCACTGGCTGATCTACACTGGCTGTACATCAGATTCATACATGCACACTACGACGATCATGTATCTAATACCGTATTGATTCAGATTTCAAACAAAAGGAGCGGCATTTTCAAGGTAGGTGGGATGAGCGGATGATGGCGGACTACTGCTGGTCTCTGCATAGACATAACGTATCGACTGTCTACAAGCGCAAGTCATATAAACGATCGTTTCAGGAGCAACGACAACGTTTTCATAAGAAGTCAAAGTGAGGTTCTTTATGTAAGACTAGCTGCTATATTACATCCGTCATTTTGTAACATATTGGGTGGGTCAGTAGGTATTCTGTACTTGGAATATTTGACTGCAGATTCGAGCTCGGAGAATCGGGAAACTTCCAAGTGACGACTTAAAAGACCATTTCCAAGATTTTGGTCAACTATGGCTATGGCCCTTGGCAACGATAGTCGCGATATTTGATCCTCCATTTTGAATTTGGAAATTCTGACTCCAGATTTGAGATCAGCGACCCCGAAAACCCCCGCGTAACCGATCTCCAGAGCTTTTCCAGTGTTTTTGGTGACTTACTATGGATCGTGGTAATCATAACCGCCATTTTGGATCCGCCATTTTGAATTCGGAAATTCTGACTCCAGATTTGAGATCAGCGACCCCGAAAACCCCCGAGTAACCGATCTCCAGAGCTTTTCCGGGATTTTTTGTGACTTACTACGGATCGTGGTAATCATAGCCGCCATATTGGATCCGCCATTTTGAATTCGGAGATTCTAACTCCAGATTTGTGATCAGTGACCCCAAAAACTACCTGGTATGCATTTGCAAGCGGTTTGACAGCAATATCAGGAAGAGTTTGTTTATCCGAATATAAACGGGGCTATGGGATATGATGTCTAGTAGATAAGAAACACTGATACATTACAGATTGAAATCGATATATCTCGAGAAGGAAAAGTCGAATCGAAACAAGCGAAAATGAATTTTGAAGGGCAAGACTAGTACTTTCAGATGCCGCTGGTCGTTTTGTATTAAAAAATCAGTTGGCGGCATAACATAACCTCAAAAACAGCCAAAAACGGTGATTTTTGCACTTTTAGGTTAGGATATCTCGAAAACCTGAGGTGATAGAGCAATTCTGAGGCCGGATTTGGATTCAGCGTGCCAAAAACCTTCGGAAAAGTATGGTCTGGTCTCTGGGTTAAAAATCTTGTCGGCCTGTGTAATTTTGAAACTATGAATTCGTAGACAAATGTTTAAAGAAGAAATGGAGCCTCAAAATATGAAAATTAATTGAAAAATAAAGAAAATTCTAATGTATTTAAGTAAATTATTTTCAAATTGACCATATTTATGCTTCTGACATCTCGATTTTGTTGTAATAATTTTTTTCCATTTCGTTAAGCACATTTCTTTAATGTACTTCATTATTTATATTAAGAATCTTTACAAACTTTTTTAATAATATTTGTTTTCTAATGGTTAATTAAAAATGGCACCACTACCTTAAAGTAATGAAGTTTTCATAAAATTATATTTTTATAATAAATTATGATAAAGAAATGTATCAAATTTTTAATTTTCATATTTATAACTTTTTACAATTTTCATAAAAGATGGCCTAATTTCAAGTGTATTTAAAAGAATTTTGTTTTCATATTTGGCAATTTTGTTAGTTACTATATGCATATAATTTATATATAATAATATTATTTCCTTAGTCGTTAATATATACTTTTAGTCGAACAGACAACCTCGTAATGTTTCTGAGTAATTAGTGTTTGTTTTCTCAAAGAGAAAGCTTTGTGACGATGAAAATTTTTTTATCACAGATTTTCATGAATTTTAATGTTTTCAAGATTCTTGAGTCAGAAAAATAGATTTTTTAAAAATGTCTGCCTGTACGTATGTATTTATGTATGTATATATGTATGTATGTATGTACGTCTGTGTGTATTTGACAAAAAAATTGTGCCACGATAACTCTTCCAGGGACGCATATTACGAGCAAAATTTGCAGTCATATGAAATATTGCTCAACTTAGAACTGATTAGATTTTCGAGTTAATTGGATAATAAAAAGTACATTAAAAAAATATAGTAAATTAAAAAAAATCGAAAACGACATTTTTTATTTTATTTTATACGTTAAATATGTTGAAAATATATATGTTTTCATAAAGTACACGTAATTTCCTTTTGATTGTTATATCTAGCAATAATTTAAAAAGTTTTTTTTTCATGCATATATATATATATATATATATATATATATATATATATATATATATATATATATATACACACATACATACATCATACATACATACACACATACATACATGCGCACATACATACCTACATAAACACATACATAAATACAGACAGACATTTTATGACTCAAGAACTTCAAAAACATCGAGATTCTTCGAATCTTTGAAAAAAATTTTATTATCGTTATAAAGTAAAATTGAGCAGTGAAACATTAAATTTGACCATGGATTCCTCGTGATATAGAGGGATATATACACACACACACATCCATATACACACACACTCTCTCTCTCACACACACACGCATATACACACACACCCACACATACACACACACCCACACATACACACACACCCACACATACACACACACACACACTCACACCCACACACACACACTCACACCCACACACACACAAATCCATACGGAAATTTTCTAAAAATAGTGTATTTTGATTCCAAATGGCCCAAATATGTTTCTAACATGTGTTTTTAGAAAACTTTTTTTTTACCATTACAAATTTTCCTCTAGGAGAAAGCAAAAGAACAACATGTTAAAAATAGTATTTAATGAATTCCTGGGCAATTTGGAATGAAAGAAATGTATAACACATTCATTAGCATTTAGCTACAAATAGTAAAATCATACAGTATCTAATCAAATGTCATAATATCTGTATTTTGTACTCGGTAGTGCATCGGCACATTACGTTGCCAACTATCGTGCATTATTCGCGCACTCTGTAAAAAGTCTCGACAGTGAGTAGCAATTGCGAACTAGGCAACTACGCTCAACGCGTTGCAGTTACGTATAGATATAAGATATCAATATAGTGTGACGTTGCAGGAGAAGAAGCTGGTACGCAGAATCGCGCGGAACAATGCTCTCAAGGCTCGCAGCTCCGTGTCGCATAGTTCCATTTCTAATAGATCCGTAATTAAATACTATACACGAGCACGTGCCCGCGCTGCGGGTTCTTCAGATATAGGTCTACGGAGGTTTCCAGAATAAAGCGTTGGTTTTCGTTGCGCTTACGTTGCGCGCATGGGGAGTCCGGGACGAGACGGGAATAGTTCTTGAACGGCTCATATAACAAATTGCAGTCAAGGTAGTTCGCTCCCTAGTTTTTGGCATCTAAATGTGCGTACTGATCGCAGAAGGAAATCCGGCACCTGGATCCGGGCCTGATATGCATCATCATCATACGCTTATCTATAGACACCAATAACTACGAAGCGCACTACCTGGACCTCATTATCGGCCATCATAATAACCTAGACACCGCAATGCACTAGTTGGCAATTAGTTTGCACATCTAGACACCAAAGACTATGAAGTGCTTTACCTGGACCTCGTCATTGGCGTTCATAACAACCTAGACACCTTTTGCAATCATTACGTACATCTACGTACCAAGAACTACGAAGCACACTACCTGGACCTCATCATCGGCCACCATAACTACCTAAATACCTGCTACGATTAGTACGTATATCTAGATACTAAAAACTACGGAGCGCACTACCTTGACGTCATTATCGGCCGCCATGTCGGTCACCTTTTGTTTTAAATCAAATATAATTTCTTATACTTGAATAGTTTAGAAACTATTCCCGTCTCGTCCCGGTCTCTCCACGCGTGCAGTGCAAGCACAATGTAAGCCAACGCTTTATTCTGGAAACCCTCTTGGTATACTCGTTTGCGCAGCGCGACGCAACGCGGACGCCCATGTAAAACGTTTGAGGCTGGGATAAAAAGTCGTTTCTCAGTTCTCAGTTCGCAAGCTCTTACTCAAAATGGCACGCTTTCTCTTGTTTTCTACGCAAACATAGAAAACAGAAGTGATAAATAGGCAAGTAGGAACTGAGAACTGAGAAACGATTATTTATCCCAGCCTGAACGTGTACGCCCGTGTTACGCACCCGATCTGTTTACGTTGGCGCCTGCATCGCGTTGCGCTGTTCACACGAGTATACCAAGACCTTAAGGAGGCTCCTGCGCGTAATGTCTCGAACTCGGACATATCATTTTTTAAAGTTTAGAATACGCTCAATCTACCGGCGCCCTTATTTATACCGCTTATCGGCCAAAAACTCAAGAAATTTGAGCTCAAAGTTGGCAATTTTAACATGGACTCTTATGGCAGATAAAGTTGAATCAGTTAATTAAGAATTAAATCAAATTTGTCCAGTAATGTCATTATATCAGTTTTGTAGGAAAAAATCTCCTCTTTCAAATGACATTATTTAAAATATCGGTTATCGAACTGAAAAAAGAGATATTAGCGAAAGCTTGAATAAATTCGGGTTATATCCGGCAGCTGTAGGGAAGTCAGCTGAGCGGCCATCTTGGCTACGGCGTTCGGGAGAAACGCGCGCAATTTGAGATTCCAATTTCAAACAAAAACATTCAATAAAGAATAAATCGTCATAATTGTATTTTTTATTTTAATTAATTAAGTCTATGGGTAAATAAAATACTCTGGAAATTATAGTTTTTAGTTTTTTAATTATTTTAAATATAAATTAACAATAAAAATTTAACTATGGGCCCACGTAAAACTCTAGTATCCCAAACTTTTTTAGGTTCCGTCATTTTCACATAATACACTAAATAATATCAACTAGAATAATACTTATCAACTAGAACTTTTTACATGCAGCACGCACGACGCACGACACGACGCTATAGTACTCGTATATACGAGGGGAGTTCAATAAGTCTTTAGAATAAAGTATAAAAACAATTTTTTTTGGGTAAATTTTTTTTTATTTTTCAACATAATCTCCTTGGAGCTCTATACACTTGGTCAATCGCTTTTTAAGTTTTTTTAATCCTTCAGAAAAGTGCGTTTTCGGAAGTTCCTCAAAATAAGCACTTACAGAGGCAATGACGTCTTCGTTGTCCGTAAATCTCTGTCCACCGAGCCATTTTTTCAAGTTTGGAAATAAGAAAAAGTCACTGGGGGCTAAATTTGGTGAATACGGTGGGTGTTCGATCAATTCGAATTTTAGTTCTTCAATTTTAGCCATTGAAACGAAGCATGTGTGAACTCGGGCGTTGTCGTGATGAAAGAGAATTTTTTTTCTCGCCAAATGTGGTCGTTTTTTTTTAATTTCTTCTTTCAGCTGCTCTAATAATGATGCATAATACTCACCAGTAATTGTTTTACCCTTTTCCAAGTAGTCAATCAGTATAATTCCACGTGCATCCCAAAAAACTGTAGCCATAACCTTACCAGCTGACTTTACGGTCTTTGCCTTCTTTGGAGCTGGTTCGCCTGTGGAAATCCACTGTTTGGATTGTTCCTTTGTCTCAGGAGTGTAGTGGTGTATCCATGTTTCATCCACAGTCACAAATCGACGAAAAAATTCCTCAGTATTCCGACTTATGCGCGCCAAAAGAGCCTCAGAGGCGACCACTCTATTGCGTTTATTCTCAGCTGAGAGCAAACGCGGCACCTATCTTGCCGATAGCTTTTTCATGCCTAATTTTTCATGTAGAATTGAAACAACTGCACCTATAGATATCCTTGTGGCCTCAGCTAACTCACGCACTTTTAATCTTCTATCCTTCAACACCATATCGTGGATTTTATTGATGATTTCGGGAGTAGTTGCTTCTACGGGCCTTCCTGAACGTGATTCGTCACTTATTGATGTACGACCACGCTTAAATTCATTTACCCAGTTATAAACCGTTGCTAAGGCAGGGGCAGATGTGCCATGATCTGAGTCCAATTCATTTTTTATCTCATATGGAGTTAAACCCTTTAAATGAAAATGTTTAATTACCGCTCTGAACTCGTTTTTTTCCATTTTTCTTAACAAGCAATTTTTTTTTCAATTGGTTATAAAAACACGTAAACTCAGAAGATGTGGACTGTGACTGCACCATATATCTAGTCGGGAGTGGTGCTGACTGAAAACAGATGATTTGGAGCGATTCGCGCGCCATCTGTTGGTCATTCTAAAGACTTATTGAACTACCCTCGTACCACCCATCGAAATGCCAAATCCAAAATAGTATCTATATTGATATTTATTGAATTGTTAATGTTTATATTATTAAAAGTTTGCTGCATTTATATACATTATAAATACATTTAAGATTTTTAAGTATAAATATATGCATAAAAGTTATCATCAAATTTTCGATTCAATTTGACTAGTAGGGGAAGGTGGGGCAGTACGGGCACCCTAACTTCAAAAGAATCCTGTACTTTCTATTTTGTACCAATACAAATTATTAAAAGTGTTTCTTAAAGTAGAATATCTCAAGATTTAGATACATTATTTTTTATTATAAAATATATATTGCATTGTTTTTTATAATGCAAAGTACAATACCGCTAAAACTGCCCATTTTCCCCACCCGTGGGGCACGATTGGCATGGAGGTGGGGCACGATTGGCACGGTGAATTAATGAAAAATTTATTTAAAAAAAAATATTGGACGTTACTATTAAATTTGCATTTTATAGGATTGAGGATCAAAACTAAAAACCAGACCATTTCATTAACACTGACTCTTTCACCAACATCTAAGACTCCGACTCCGAAATGTTAAGGGCGCAAAAGTAAGGTTAAGAAAATCAGCTGTTAAACTCGGCGGAAATAAATTGACGACTCACGTATGCCAATCGTGCCCCGCTAGTGGTGCCAGTCGTGCCCCATTTTAGAGTATTTTTATATGTAATATTACTTTTTTCCTAAGCATCGGAGATCATTAATCAAAAATACTATTCAAAATTTACGATTTAAACTGTAAAAGTAATTCCCTTTCGAAGCTCCTATGATTTATTTGTTCTTGAGAAATAGATTAGAATTATGGAAAAAACAACGTTTTGAAGTCCTCAATTTCTAATAATTCTCATACGATTTGTATTAATTTTTTTCATTTAGGATTTGCAGAGGGAAAAAGTAAAAGCTATTTACAACATATAAAAAATACTATCATGTTAGAATATTCATTTATTTAGTGAACATTTGAATGCCCAATCCACCCGCCAAACCCATCGTGCCCCACCTTCCCCTATGGTAGACGCAGGAGCCTCCTTAAGCAAGATTGGTTCAACGCACTCCATATAACGTCACTTGGTTCGTTTAACCGTCGAATTTAAGTGCAGACCGCCGCACAGCGGCTGTAAATCACAAATTACATCTAATTGAAACGTTATGGAAAACATCGAGCATATCGCTGCGTACAAACGACTTGCGTAGATTTTCTCGCGTATACTAAGTATAGGATAGCGCGTTGAAACACACGTGCCACGCATTTTTCTATTTTGCAGACGCTCTTCCACGCAGTTCTACAATGCTTTTAACTTAAATGCAACTTATTATTCTATAGTTAAAATTATATTTTTGTAATACACGGAGAGAGAAAGTTAGTAATGATTACTATACTAGGATAGGAATTCGGAGACGATGAGTAAAATGGGTTTACAGTACTACGCATGTTAGGACTCAGTACTAACCTGTATAGGAATGAATAAAATTTCGCGTAACCTCCAATCCTTCCGCTTTTCATGTTTTTATATTAACAAAATGCGCACGCACGTAGCCTTCATGATAACTATTTAAATATTAAACCATTTTTCTTTAATAATACATGTAAAGCATATAGAATAAGCCAAATATTAAATAATTATTCAATATTATTCAATTATCCAAGGAGGATTGATTACTATACTATATTAGGAATCAGTCCAAATAAGTCTTATCGGTTCCGATTTACCCACCTTTCACTGTACTCAGTCCTAACCTCATTTAGTAGGAATTACAATATTAATCTCTCCGTGTAATCACTACGAAGAGACAAAGAACTGAAGAAGATTTTACTAAGATTTGTAAATACTTGACTATAATAGAAACCCTGCTGTCAATTCATTGGCACTTATATAGCTTCCTTAAACTTAATTAACAGGTGTAGGGCAGCTAATGTATAAGCTGATTTTTTCAATTATCTACAAAATTAATGAAAATTTCAAACATTCTATAAAATCTCGATGTTTCTACCTGTTTCTAAGATCTTAAAGAATACAATTAAATAAATTAGAAAGAATAAAATTAAATAACCGATTACATAAAAAGTTTAATTAATTTTTACGTTTACCTACAGTAAGACAAAATGCAAAAAAATTGCGTCACTTCGTTATATATATATATATATATATATATGCGTTACGTCACCCTCCACCTGTTATTAGTTCCTTTATGATTAATTAAAACAAATTGAAATATTGAAATAAGTTTAAGGATTTGTGTGAATTGTATAATAGGGAATTAGAGTACTCCAGTAAGGCCATCTTTAACTTTTACTAGGAAAGAGTCAGAGATTTGGAAAACAATATTTGCTGAAATTTTGAGAGGTGTTTTCTCACACTTGATCATCAGGCGTTATTTTAGAAAAAAATTGAGCCACTACTTCTGATCATGGCTCTGCAAGTTCTTACGCTAGATAAAATTACTTAAACGTAAATAAAAATAGACGAAAAGAGCTTTAATTTCGCCTTTGTTTCGTACAAAAATATTAATCTGGACCAAGGTTATTTTTTACCTTTCAGAGAACGCGATGAAAATCGCATCTAAATTCGACGATTTTAACTTTTATAAATACAGGATTTTTCGTGTAATTCTCATCGATTTCTTTAAAAGTTAATAACTGTAGCCCAGATTAATATTTTTGTACGAAACAAAGCTGAAATTAAAGCTCTTTTCATCTATTTGTATTTTCGTTCGGGTCATTTTGTCTGCGTAAGAACTTGCAGAACCATGATCAGAAGTAGAGGCACATTTTTTACTAGAATAACGCATAATAAATACAAAGCAAACATGCATATTCCTACGTAACGATTACGTTATTATTTCATTATAGGGATTATGTAGGCATGAATAATTAAAAAAAAAGACATTGTTAATCAAAGTAACCTTTGTAATTGTATACATGTATACTATAATACATAATGCTACGATTCAAATAAAAGCAGTGTTAGATTCATTTGACGAAATAAAATACCGAAAAAACCTTGTTCTCTTTTTAAAGTGATGCTAAATTCACTCGTCACCGAAAATTACGAGGACTCATTGTTTTGATTTAATTATCAATTTTGAATACATATCTCTCTGGAACGATGTTGTTTTTGATTGTGACAACAACGTTCAGAGAGATATTTACTAAAGACTGAAAATTAAATGAAAAAAGAGGTTCCCCGTATTTGCCGATAACAAAGGGGCTTAACATCACCTTAATACTCTAGGATATATTATAAAGATTGCAAATTAATCATTGACACAAAAAGCATTACTTTGTTTTTTTTAAACATATATATACGAGTGTCAGTAATGGTCGAAAACTGTACAATTATATATAATAATATCATAAGGAATAAATTGTATTTACACAATTATTGTGTAGTTCACAATTTTCACATACCTGTTTACAATTTGTGTAAAATTTGTATTAAAATAAAAAATTACCTCTCGAGCGACAAAGTTTTTATTATCATATTTAAAAATTATTATACGTAACACTTAAATGCGATTAGGCATTGAGATTGTGACTATTTAAGAAAATAAATAGACATTCAAGATTGTAAATATCGAATTTCAAATGCAGATAGTCTAAAGACTAAAAAAAGCTATGAGTATGAGGTTAGTTGTCTGGAACTACGTTTCGTCAAATCTTATCTTTATTCGTTATTAATGTGATTTAAGAGAAAAGTGATTTAAGAGAATGTGATTTAAGAGAATATGACTGTAATCATGGATTTATATCCTCAGCTGGCTGTTTTTCCTTTGTAGGTGGCTGAATAAAATTGAATTTTTGTCATTTATGTGCGACATTCACAGTAAGATAGCTTCGAAAAATATTTACCAATTTAATTATACATTTTTTTTAACCAGAGAAAGCTGCGAATACAATTTGCCGAAAGATCCTACAATTGTTACATTAAAAGCCACTTCAACAATTTTACTTATGTAATATAATAAAATAATTATTCGCATTGGTGTATGCAATCTTATCTTATAATATGTGAAATGCTACTATTGAAATTTACATTGTCGCTTGATAAATTTTAATGTTTGCATATAGTTTACACTCGAAATGTTTTAAAAAAGTCTAATAAAAGTCCATTTTTGTTCAATTTTTTCCCCTGACACCTCGCAGATTTGTGATCGTGATCCTGTTAATTCTTATCTTAGTTTTTCCTTAACCACATTGCTTCCGCGTTAGTCCGTGGTACAGATCATATCGGTGCGAGTATTAACTCTTAGCTAACGAGGTAAAATAAAATCACGTATCCGCCGGCGTGGTGGCATACTGAACACCACTAAACTTTTTCTCAATTATTTTTAGTATGAAATTGATTATTTTACCATAAAATAAAATGTATGTTACAAGATATAGTGATTTTGAACTGTTTTGCGTACTTACAACTCTACATAATAATTAAAAATTAACATTAAAAATTATTTTGACACATCGAAAAAAATTGTAGGTTAGGAAATTACTTATGTTAGTTTTATTTAAAATATACATGTTTTATGTTAAAAAATACTATAACGTCAATATAAACATTTTCATAATTCGCGAGGTGATTTAGCAGCGACGTAAAATCTAAATTGTTTCAAAAATGACTTTTTGATTCTAATTTTGAGTCTGATATAAAAAATCGTTATATCTTTTTATGACTTTACATGGGAGTTTGTATTTAAAATACAAAATATTTACATAATTATTCAAAAAATAGAACTACCTCGGTAGCTAAGCTAAGGGTTAAGGTGAGACGTAAAGAAAACTAACTTGTTCCCTTAAGATCCTAGTCAGGAAATGTTGACATTGTTGACAGGGAAATTAACAGGGATAAGGTCAATTTAACCCTCTACAGCTCCCGGAAACCATCATTGGAAGTAGACCTCGGAGATAGATAGACAGCCAAGTAGTTATCCATCTCCGGGCAGCTCCTGTTACGTATCATATGTCACATTTATTGATCTAAATATATGTTATAATATACAGAAAATAATAATAATATGTATTCCTATGGATACACAAATCTACATCGCCCTTATGAAAAGAAACTGCAGATACATGCAGATCTGTATACAAACCGGCATACACTTTCTGTATGCAAAATAAATCTTGTAAACGTGGATACTTTTTGAGATCATTCTGCTGCACGCAGCATGATGACGTCCACTGCACGTCCTGCATGTTAATCTTAACGTTAATGTGTACCCAATCCTACAGGTAAACTAACATGCTGTTATGCATGCTAGTGTGTAGTAGCATGTGTGTTCGGAAACTTGAGTAATCGGCAACAAATTTTTATTTTTTTGGTTGACAACCTGTGTACTTATATTAATTTCGAAATTTTGATAAAATTTATTTCTTATAGTAAAGTAAAGTTAAATATATAAATGAAAAAAGCAATAAAATTTAATTTAATTTAAAATTTAGATTGGCATCGGAAGTTGAAGATACACCTTACATACTTCATACTGTAGTTCACGATGCTCGTCCATTGACAAAAAACAGTATAACATTTGTTTAGACATGTAATCCTATTTTAAGCATTATATAATTCATTCGTATTAACCTATTGCTTATATGATCGTCAACTTCCTCTTATGTTTTTTTATTATATAATAATAAAAATTATAATAATATTCGGTCTTATTTATTTATTTATTTATATGCATCAGACAATTGTTGCAATAAAAAAAGTACATTATCTAAATCGCGTGCATATTTTCTTATATTATTTGAAATAAAGCATGAGCGATGAAAAATAAACATTTTTCCAAGTCTGTTTCATGACTTGTCATCGCGCAGCCTTTGAATCAGTCGCATTAGTTGTACAACAGTTTCGCAATGCAGTCGCAGCACGATAAACAGATGATTATACTTATTCAAATCGAAATATTTATTTTATTAAAATTTCTAAAAGGCATAACGTAGCTATTACGGCTGGAGAATGAGAAAAGGAGTTGGATCTGATTAATATTTGTAAGTTAGCCATAGCGATAAAATTGTTGATTCAAACGCGCCGCTCCGTCAGAGGGTCGTGGATGGAGAAGCGAGTGGGAGTGAGACAGAGAGAAAGAATATGGGGAGGGTAAAATGATTCCGCGTTGAGGAAATTGATTTCGTCAGTTAAGCTTACGATCTCGAGAGTCGATCTCTTTTTGAAAGACGCGTGAGCAGCAGACGCGTTTCGAGTTTCTCGAACGCGCTCTAGACAAAGATGGACCGCAAAAAGAAACAGTCAATACAATTAGAAGAGATTGGTACCAAAAATAGGGGTGAGTTTTAAATGATGGTTATTTTAAAATTTATATATAATTAAAATATTATTTTTACATACCAATAAAAATATGTCTTTATTATTCGTGAATAAATTTATAAATTATAGATTAATTAAATAAAAATAAATATAAAATTGTAAATAAATAAACAAGATTGATTGTTTGATAGTGATTTGATTTTGTGTAAATTTTCAATGGTCAAAGAAGCATATTTAACTTATTATTTTTTAATATATATATATATAATGGATTAGGTATAGATTTAGGTTAAATCATATTTGTGGTATTAGATTTCGTGATCTTATGCTGAAATATTCTCGCTTTCTCCGAAACGTTAAAAAGAATTGAAAATGAAAAACAATTTTATATTATCTATGAATAATAATGCAAAGTGAAATTATATTTAATTTAATCGTATATTGATTTTATGTCTATATAAAGTTAATTTAGTAGATTTAACTTGGTATAAGTGAATATATATTTTTTTGGCTTAATTAGTTCTTCACTTTAGGTATATTTTAATATAAATAAGTAAAAATGCTATTGATTACTGCAACATTGAGAAAAAAATAATTTATTGTCTTAAAGAAATTAGTCAAGCTTTCTGTTATACCATTCCTGCAATTTACGCAATTGTTGAGAAGTAATAACCGAATCATTTAACCACATTTTATTCTACAATAATTAAATAAGTTAAATTAAAATAAGTTAAAAATATCTATTGCTATATCTCGAGATATACCTATGAGTTCTAAATTATTAATATTCGCTAATTTTTCTTATTATATTTTTAATAAAAGAGCTATCAGTAAATTAGGAGGTTTCAAAGATGTATATTATAGATTTAGAATAACAACTAAGATTTCTCGAATTAAGGTTATTGTGACTAACTAATAGTAAGTGTATAATTTGTACAATAAACTATCTATTTTTTTTAAATAAAACTACGCTTAAGATATAATATCAAATAATCCTTAATATAACCAGTTAGGTCCAAAACTAAAACATTATTTATAATGAATTTTTTATGGAAAATATAAATAGAAACATTTTGTACGTCGTGATTCATTTTATAATTAAAACTATTTATCATATTGATTAAACATAAAATTTGTCAACACTGCGTTTAATATAAGTTATATAAGTTTGTGTATTGTTCAATAAGATTTGTACTATGAAAGATAACGACTTAAGTTAATTATTTAGATCTTCGATCTTTTATACTTTCTTTCTAGACAGTATCATTTTTATATAAATGTTTAACTGATAGATACTAAAATAAGCATAGTTATGTTATATTCTAAAAGGCATTATTATTTTTTAAACATTTACTAAATTAAATTTTTATGGGCATTTTTGTGATTATCTATTAATTTCCAACCATTTTATTTAATATATTTGGAGATAAAACCGTTAAAAAATATACTGCCAAAAAACCATTTTTAATATCTTTTACGAAACATTTTTTTTACTATCAAATTTTCCTCTTGGTACGTTATCTATTTGTAAGCAAAATCTTCGATAGGGAATATTTTAGTTGAGTTTATTTAATTTAATTTATTTAGAAAGATATAAAATATGAAAATAATTATGATTCATGATTTTATTTTTATCATTATGTTAATTTTATTCTGTTAAGTTCTCTAAAAGAAATAGAAACAGTATTTGATCCTGTGTTTATTGTCGTGATTATTACTGCAATTAGATTGGCTAGTATTGTATATTAATTCAAATCAGGGGTGCTGGAGGTCCTATTTAACAGGCGTTGAATGGAATTGATAAACAATAAAATCATAAACCTTTAACCGGACTACTCCGAAACAGAAATTTTCAATTAACAATAGATATTTAAATCATAGAATCATGAACGATGAACCATGCATCCAATTACCGCAAACATATAATAATTTTATTAAAAATAACTGTTTAAATAATAACGTTAAAACTGTAACTATTCCAGGAAAATTCCAATTTACTAATATCGTTTAAAGAAAAAAATTATATGCACCTTTAATTTGGCTAGCTAAGCGAGGGACACTAATTTAGTTTTAAAAATGAAATATTCTTGGAAAGAAATAAGGTTTTCGGTTTCTAATTGTATTATTAAGACGTATATTCTTAATAAGAGATAGCAATTGAATATAACGATATTTTGTGTTGCTAAGATTTCAGATTTACGTTGTTGTTTATATTATTTAAAAGTTTTGAGATAGTTTAAAATTTCTATTCCTTGGATAGCTTGGTTTAAATTATGCGGATTAATATTTTATTATTTAGACATTTATTGTTAATAAGAAATGGCTGTTCCAGGGTTATTTAATTTTCATATTTATTATTTTATTATTTTAAAAAAATGAGTTAATTTGCAACATAAGAGTATTTAATGAAAAAAGTTTTTTTTTTACTAGTGTTGAATTGAAACCCAATATAATTTGCAGGCGTTGAATTTATTTGGAAATGTACTTTGTTAATGCAAGAAAATGAGGTTTATGTTCTATAAAGCAAATTTATATATATATATATATTTTTTTTTTTTTAACTAACAGCAACCGAAGTAGAAGGAGCCGATTTCGAAAAAGCAATAACTACCTGTGGTTACGGTAAATTTCATTACCTATTATTCCTTGCTGTGATTCCTGCATCATGGGCTTCTGTACTTGACAGCTCGAATATGTCCATGATATTGCCTTCGGCTGAGTGCGACTTAAAATTATCTTTGTTTCATAAAGGAATACTGAATGGAATCACATACGCTGGTAAATACATAATAAATAATAATCATACATAATAAATATTATTATATTATATTTATAAATGGGAGATTCAGCGTCAAGTGAACAAATAAAAAATTTTAAAACTCTGAAACTTAAAAAAAATGTTGTTGTTTATACCCACAATATGTAAAAAAAAATTCAAACTCCTACCTCTATTAATTCAGGATTTATACCAAACTGAAAAACATGATTATTTTCATTTTTTAATATTTCTCAAAACGTATGTATTTTTATCTCGAGAACTATAAAAGATAAAGTACTTTAGGCCGTGTGTTATGCCTCTTCTCCATTAGGACCTTAAGTGAGTATCGCGTTAACTTTCAATGTTGAATAATATTTATTCTATTCATGTAAACAAAATCTGTTAAGTTGTAAAAAATAAAGAAAAATATACTCTACCGACTGTACTTCTCCGAAATAGCCTGATTGTTACAGTATCAATATTATTTAATATTCAAAGTTAAAGCGAGACTCACTTAAAGGTCCAATGGAGTGGAGGCATAACACACGGACTAAAGTATTTTATCTTTTATAGTTCTCGAGATAAAAAAACATACATTTTGAGAAAAATGAAAAAAAGTGAATATAATCTTGTTTTTCAGTTTGGCATAAATCCTGAACAAATAGAGGTAGGAGTTTGAAATTGTTTTTCCGTATTTTGGGTATGAAATACATCATTTTCTTAAAGTTTCAGAGTTTTAATATTTTTGTCTTGTTCACTTGACGTGGAATCATCCGTACTGATACCATAAGAGATGAACTATATAGATAAACATTTCGGGTTTTAATCTAGAATGCTTGCGATATTATTATAGTGGAATATCAACATTCTTATTCAATACTCAACACTCTTCTTCCATACCTATATAATTTATGCTTCAGCATTTTTTTAATAATAATGAAAAATGTATATGTAGACACTTTGTTTTTTTTTAATAAATATTTTAAACATAAATGGTGTGAGTAGGAATTCTTGGTTTCCATCGATGATTTCGCTAGCATTTTCAATTGGAATATCAGAATGTTTATATTACTAAATCTTTGACTATCATTGGGATTTAAAGCTTAGAGCCCGTTTATAGTGAAGATACAAGGTTGCGTAAATGTATCGAGTTATTTCTTAGACATTACAGCTAGAGACAACTCGATGTGTCGTCACTTCCAAACTACGCGGCGAGTTGTATCCGGATACAACTGAAACTAACTAGATACTGAATGTTCGTACTGGCGGGATGCGCTGTCGAGGTGATTATTGGGAGTTTAAAATAAGGTTCGTGGGCATAAAGATTGCAGCAGGCAAGGTACGCGTTACAGAATTTCTATTGAGTGGGATGGAAAAATGTGTAAATAGTAAAGTCTTGTAAAATAATAAGGGTGTGCAAGGCAACAAAATCTCGCGAGACGTGTCGTCTCGTCTCGTCTCGAGACATAAGAAATCTCGTCTGGGCCGAGATTCTCGATCCTGTGCGAGATTTCTCGAGCTGGATAAGATCTCACGATTTGACCAAGATTTCTCGACATATCCGAAGTTTTTCGACCCTGCCGAAAATCTTGGTCTTAATCGAGATACCCCGATCCACTCGAGATTTTTCGTCCACTTTGAGAATCTCAGTACTTCCCGAGATTTCTCGACTCGATCGAGATTGTTATGCATGCATGTTCTCTTAATGTCGAGATTTATCTGCAATTGATTTAACTATATCAATTTCTTTAAGTAAAATTACATTATGTTACATAAAGAATACAAATTTATAGGCATAGTGCGTTTCTTACACATAAGAATTGTACACGTAATTATTGTGCACAATTTATCATTGGTCAAATATATCTATATATAATTTGACCAATGCTAAATTGTGTACAATGATTACGTGTATAATTCTTATGTGTAAGAAACGTGCTATGCCAAATTTATATTACACTATACATTATGAATATAATACGAGTGATTTTCCACAATAATGCAAAATTATATCCTTACTCAATACCCTGGCAACAAAAGCATCGCAATTTCGCCGCAATTCTGTTGCAATCGTGCGTGCAATCATAAAAATTGCAGCAGCGGACGTGCGGTCTGCTTCACAATCCGACTAGGTTTCTGCTGCACGACATCCGCGGCAGATACGTGCAGCAGGATTGCAGCAGCCGTGCAACCGACAAGAGCGACTAAGGGGGATAAAATAATGCACTCGCGAGTGCAGGAGAATTGCACCCGAATTGCGCACGACGATTACGGCAGACGAGTGCGGCAGGATTGCAGCCGACAAGTGCGACTAAGGGGGCGAAACAATGTTCTCGCGAATGCAGCAGGATTGCGCCCGAATTGCGTACGACGATTGCAGCAGACGTGCAGTCCACAGAGTCGGTGGAAGTAAAGTGTATAGTTTATGCATCGACGCCGCCAGGCGGCGAAATTATCCGTTTTGGGCTCACTCGACTAGTTTGGCGTGGTAGATACTATAAGAGACCGCGCACAAGTCGTCTGAGAGATAAAACTCTTTGGATCTCTTTTTTTTTATTACCATTCTTGGTGTTCCGAGGATTTCCGCTACGTGGTGTGTGTTTCGTTTTTGAAGTATACCTTAACGCACTCGCAAATGTGTTACATCATCCCCCTTAATCACACTTGTCAGATGCACGTCTTTTGCAATCCTGCCGTACTCGTCTGCCGCAATCGTCGTACGCAATTCGGGTGCAATCCTGCTGCACTTGAGAGTGCGTTATTTCATCCCCCTTAGTCGCAGTTGTCGGCTGAACTTTTGCTGCATTCCTGCCGCACTCATCTGCTGCAATCGTCGTGCAGCAGAAACTTAGTCGAAATGTGAAGCAGACCGTGCACTTTCGGCGCAATCGCGAGTGCGTCAGACTGTGTTACCAGGGTAACTTAATTAAGGGAGTAGATCTGGGTTAAACTAAAAATGAAAGTCCAAGATACTTTTTATGTTTAGAATCGATCATTCTGAAAAATGTTATGCTATCAATACTAGAATAGAAGATCCAATTAATTTTGAAAAAAATATTAATAAAAATTTTTCAAAAAATTAGAGAGTGTTTTTGAAAAAAGATCCGCTGACAATTCATTGGTACTTTCTCAAACTTTATAAATTGTCCCAATATGAATCTATTTATTCTATTTAATATTGTGGTGAAAGATAAAAATAATAAGTTTATTGTTTTCTAATCTGTCGAGATACATGTATATATTTAAATTTTGTAATTTAATCTTATGCAAAGGCATAGCATATTTTATGAAACAATATTGTTGATTAAAATATTTTTTAATGTATATAATGCATAATATTTTTATGAATAAATTTAAGATAAGATGATAACATATAACTAAGAAAATCTTTAAGGTGATGCTAAACCCTCTTGTTATCGTTAAATACGGGGAACCACTTTGTTCATTCAATTTTTAATTTTGACAAAATCTCTATGGAAAGTTGTTGTTTTTTAGTAGAACAATAACGTTTCATAAGTATATTTACTCAAAATTGAAAATAAAATAAGAAAAGTCATTCCTCGTAATTGTCGATGTCTAGTGGCTTTAAAATCACCTTAAAATGTTCATTAAGTGTAATAATTCGAGTTAGTTATTCAAAATAATTTATTCAAACTCATTTTAATTCTGAACTCAAATTTTAACTCAATTAAATATTATTCCTTATAAATTGGATTGGAAAAGGAAACATAAAAAATATATTGATTAAATAAAAAATGCTCTATAGTCTTCTCTTATTTTGAAACTATTAAATCAAAATTTTTTTCAAGTTATTGGATTAAATGCATATTTTTGTGATAGAATCAGGGATTTTTAAAAAATGTTCTTTACGTTCACCTATTAGACAAAATCTATGTTAAATAATTCAAGAAAATTTGTAACTATTAATTAATAAAGGTTAATATTTTTCACTATGTTTATGGTCTGAAATAAATAAAACAATTTTTGAATCTATGCAAAAGTATAGCATAGATTATGAAAAGATATTTAAATTGTGTAAAAACTTGAAAAGTTTTTGCATATTAATTTACATTTTTTTCAATTGTCAATAATAAATTTTGCAACAGGGTAATTGTTGATTAACTTTTAATTATGAATATAATGTATTCTACTTTTACAAATAACATTTTTTTTCATTAATTATAAAAATATCATAAATATGATCAAACGGTATAAAACAAAAACGAATCGATGATTCTTAATTTTCTTTTTATTACAAATTTTATCAAAAAATAAAAAAGGGCTTTGAATGGACACAAAATACCGTATAATGCTCAAGAAAATATTTATTACATTTTTAAAAAAAAATTTTTTTTTTTTAAGAATATCATAAAAATGGAAAGACGTTATAAAACAAAAACAAATCGATAAATCTTAAAAATTCTTCTTGATTTTAAATCTTAGTTAATAACCGTAAAAGTTGAGCTGTAATTATTAAAAAATTATCGTGTAATACGCAAGAAATCAACGATCAAAAATTTTTTGAATAATAAAATATCATAAAAAATGATAAACGTTATAAAACAAAAACGATTCGATGAATCTTGAAAATTCTTATTGATTTAAATTCTTGATCAAGAGGTGAACAAAAGCGTTCATTAGTTAAAAATTATCTTGTGATACCTTAGAAATAAGCAATAGAAAATTAAAAAGAAAAAATATAACCTCGAATATCTTAAAAAATAAAAGTCCTCATGATTTGGGCAAATAACTTAGACAAGAGATAGTAAAAAGCTATTGTTTTTGGAAATTTTCAGAAGGAATAATTCCGTTTTACTCAATTTATCGTATGCCGTAGACAATCGATTTTTTTACAAAATGATTTTTTTCTAAATAATAAAATATATTATGACTAAAAAATTTTCCATCATATATTTGAGAGAAATCACCGTTCAAACAAAAAATGACGTTTCCATGTATAACAAAAGAAAGAAAACATTTTATCCAAAATTTTGTGTAGTAAAAGATACAATATAATCCGAAAAAATAATCCGAAAAAATAATCCGAAAAAGTAAAAAAAATTATTATTATGCCCTCATCGTGTAAAAGAAAACAAACACAATGAGCCCTGGAACATTAAATTTTACCGTGGCTTAGTCGAGATATCGATGTATACACACACACACACACACGCATACACGCACACGCACACTCACATGCACACGCACACGTACATACACACGCACACGCACATGCACGCACACAAACACACAAACACATGCACGCACACACACAAACACACGCACACACGCACGCACGCACACACACGCTCATACACACACACTCATGCACACACACACACGCATACACAGACACATACACACACACGCAAGCACATACACACACACAAGCACATACCCATACGCACACACAAACGTACACGCACACGCACACGCACACGCATACACACACACATACACACACACATAAGCACATATACGCACGCAAGTACATACACATACGCACACACAAACGCACACGCACACGCACACGCACATGCACACGCACATGCACACGCACATACACACACACGCACACGCACATACACACACACACCAGCACATACACATACGCACACACAAACGCATACGCACACGCACACGCACACGCACACGCACACTCACAAACACACAAACACATGCACACACACACACACACACACACACACACACACACACGTATACACACACACGCATACACACATACATACACACACACACACATACACATCTATACGGACATTTTCTAAGAATAGTGTATTTTGATACCGTATGTCTCAAAACATGTTTCTAACACGTTTTTAGAGAAACCTTGTTTTTACTATCACAAAGCTTCCTCTGTGAAGAAAAAATAATAAAAAGAAATTTAACGATAATGTGCTTGCTTAATTTGTAATACATGTCAAAAGGAGTGGAATATCAATCGAAAAAATAAATTTTCTTTTATTACGTCTCCTAGAATCTTGTGAGGAACAAAGTTCCTTTAATAAATATGGTATTGAAAAAAATGATTTATTGTGACGTGTAGGATCAAGGTTTTGAGGTTTTACAAGGTCAAATTTAAGATATTATTGTAATTGATAGCATACAAATTTTCAGAATGATTGTTTTTAACATACAAAGTTTTCTGGAATAAAAAGTCTTTTTTGGATTTAACCCAGGCCTGTTCCCTTCAGTCATTTAAAATTTATTAAGGTGAGATCTCATTTAGTTACCTTACCTCTGAATTATAAGATCAATGTTTAAATTATAAACCAACATTCATGAGACACGCATATTTAGAAACTTTTAGAAAATAAATTTAAAAGTATATTATGAGTATATTCATAAACAACGTATAAATTTCGAAGCTACCACGAAATATTATTATTTCTGGATACTTACAAACTTAATTCATAATATATCTATTTAAAGGTTTTATTGTTATTACATTATTATTATACAATAGAAACAAATGCTTAGAGGTTCTCAAGTAAGATCGAGAAACAACGGGAAAGACATAGATTTTCAGGTGAGTCGAGAAATCGCGGGTAGGACCAAGATTCTCTGTTGGGTTAAGAAATCTCGGTCAGATCGAGAACTGTCGAACAGGATCGAGATCTCGTTTCGCCTTAAAATATTCTTTTCTCGTCTTGTCTCGTCTCACACCTGTCTTGCATAACACCCTTATAGAAAAAAATAATGTTACTGCAATCACATGTTTGTGCAAGTATATATTATACTAGCGTCCCCCGTCGCGGCTTCGCCCGCGATTTGAGTGTCTGGAATTCATTTGTTAATAGAATTCATTCAATCATATAATTATGATTTTCTGTTTCATTTGTAATAATAAATTAATAAAAAATGTCTTAATCTAAAACTTCTCTGTAAACTACGTTAGCGACGTTGCCTTTTGGAGCTAATATTACCAGATTACTGGCGGAGCCTACCCTAGAACATCCCACATAAAACTGTCCGTGAGAGAAACAGTTTTCTATCAAGTCGATGCCAGCCATTTTCAATGACTGCCCTTGAGATTTGTTGATGGTCATGGCAAAGCACAACTTGATTGGAAACTGTATTCTCTTAAACTCAAACGGATAGTCTGATGGGATTAGAGGTATTCGCGGAATAAGAACTGATTCCCCGCGAGCACTTCCAGTGATTATTGTAGCTTCTATAACATTTTTACGAAGAGTTTTTATTTCTAGTCTAGTTCCGTTACACAATTTAGGAGGACAAAGATTTCTCAGCAACATTATAGGCGCTCCAACTTTGAGGTTCAATCTATAAGGTGGAAATCCGGGTGGAATCAAACTATTTAAAAATTCAACAGGGTAGTGGACAGCATCATCGGTTTCAATAACAGAATCAAATGATTTATATTCAGCAATCTGTTCTTCAAAAGCATTCAAGAGTAACTCATTAATGGTAGCTGCTTTATCATTTTTTGGCGTTAAAATAGCTCGCTCGCACAACCAATCTATGGGTTTATCTTTTATATTATTCACATCAGGATATATCTTGGAAATAAGTTTTGATAATGTGGTGACTACCGTACATAAATTTGATGGAATAACAATCTCATCTTCTACGGACTGGAAAGTTCCGTTGCCTATTTGGAGTAGTGTTTCTGCGAAAATTCCGGCAGATTCATCATTATTTAAATAAACTCTCATATTTGTGTGCAGAGAAAGTTTTTGAATATGAGACCATAAATATGACTTCTTTATGCAAGAATTCACTTCATCCGCACGTGTACCTATTGGTACAACAGGCAATGTTTGCCGGAAATCTCCAGCTAATAGAATAGTGACTCCCCCCATCAATCTATTATTTCCCCTTATATCTTGCAATGTTCTATTGAGAGCCTCAAATCCACCTTTATGGGCCATTGTGCATTCATCCCAAACTATTAACTTACACTCTTTCAAAACTTGTGCCATATTGGACTGTTTTGAAATGTTACAAATTGGTGTCTGGAGTTTATTTAAGTTCAAAGGTAATTTAAAAGTAGAATGAGCCGTTTTACCTCCTTGCAGCAATGTAGCTGCAATTCTTGAAGAAGCAACAGCTAAGGCTATACGGTTGTGTTTTCTTATTTTCGAAAGTAAAAGATTAGTGAGGAATGTTTTACCGGTTCCTCCAGAAGCATCAAGGAAAAACATTTGACCGCTACTTTTCTCGACGCTTTCTAAAATTATTCTGTAAACGTGAGACTGTTCATCGTTCAGTAAAATTTCGCTATCAGTTATAATTTGTTCCAGAGCATTCGTATTGTAACTGATTTCTCGAATATAGTCTCTGTTTTGTAGAGATAACTCATCTCTAGATGGCTGAGGCAGACCATATTGCTGCAGACATTGACCACCCATTGACAACAAACTATCTTCCAGACAAACTAAGCATTTATTATAAATTTTACTCAACATTGAGTTGATGATCCCATCTTGTAAGTGAGCTTCCATTTCACGCCGAATATCTTCTGAAAGATGATCTTTGTACTTTTCCCAAAGACTTGAAGCATCAGATAAATGACAAAATAATAACATAACCGCAAACAAATTTCGCAATCTGAGTGGAGAGTCACAAAGTACTGCTTCTTCCAACGTTGCATCCCAGTGCTTTTCGTCTTCTAATAAACCTAAGGCTTTACACGCTGCCTGAAATGTAGGTTGTACAATGCCATCAACAGTTTTCAATTCCAAAAAAGATTTTGAACCTCGAACTTCGTGAAGCAAAAGGCGTAGATAATAACACTCAGAGTTATTAGGGTGGATGGTATATACTCTACCTAGAGCCGTATCTTTCTTTACTTCAGGCCAGCCACTGACATCATCCCCACGTTTTCTTCTTTCAAATTTATTTTTCTTCCATGTGTAATAAGATGGAACTTCAACGTAAAGAAGCGTTCTTGCAAAACTATCTACCTGGCATAATTCAAAAAATGCAAGAAGTGTAGTTTTAGGAGGATGATTTATGATATTCCTCAAGCGATTAGAATCTTTTTGATCGAAGTAGACGCGTTGACCATTTTCTAAATGAACAGCGAGGTGAAAGACTGTTGGAAATCTTTCATGAATAGGGAAACTTAAGATTCTCCATACTGCCTCGGAACTACTGATATATCGACCACTTTCATAAATTTTAACTTCGTCTTTTTTATCTTCTATAGCGAATACAGCCTGATCACTGCCTTTGAACAGGATTGTATGGTACGACCCAGCGATTATCAATGGTGATGCCATTGATTTCAACAATAAAACCACCATCTTCCGGTTTCCTATGTCGATATTTTGGGTATCCATCATCTCCTGTTTGAGTTTCTTGCAGAAATTCTTTAGGAAATTTTTTGCTGCAACAACCTTCTTTCATGCAAGGCGACCTGTTATTTAAGCTACCGCAAGGTCCGTGGATCATGTTGGCCTTGACGATTTCATATGTTTTAACATATCGATCGAGTATTCCTCAGAATTTCTATAATTATTTCCTATATCATCATGAGACATGATCGAAAAATATTGCCAATTGTTAACAATATGATCTACAATCTGAATACGAATCTCCCAAGATAAAACTTGAGTGTCGTACAGATGAAAAGATATTGCATTGAAGAGGCAAGCACCATCCGCCAACATGGGAACTACTTTATGTGGCGTCATAACGCCATTTATGCTCAATATTTCCACAATCATCGTGACAACGCAGGAAAACCGTGATATTACTCACAATAGGCTAGAGTTCTCAGACTCCTAATGCCTTTTCAAGGCTTCATCGCTTCTATATATAATGAGACTCGATTATTTCTCTTGTGGTTGAAGCTCAGCGTAGCCATCTAGCGGCTCTTTATCGGTATTACATACTTTAAAATTCATGAGAGATATCAACACTGCACGTTCCTTTCGTATTATCATTTCGAAAGTTACGACACGGAAACAATCTCGTTCTGTTATAATGAAATTTTTTTCTCTGCGAAAATTTTTTTCTCTGCGAAAATTTTTTTCTCTGCGAAAATTTAGTAAGAAATGGAAGAAGCGTTTCAACCGTTTGCACGCACGGAGGGTGTGATTTTATCGAATTGTTTTTTTCCTAATGTCGTGCCAGATACGATGCCGCAAGAACCATCCTGAAATCTCTTTCCCCCACATAAATATAGTACAGCTGGAAAAAATGCACATTTGACGCATTTCACCCCCTGGGGGTGAAATTTAAAAAGCTAAGAAATTTTTTTCTGAGTAATGATATTCCAGATATAATGCCGCAATAACCATCCTGAAATCTCTTTCCCCGCAGAAATATAGTGAAAAAACGAAAAATGCATATTCGACGCATTTCACCCCCTGGGGGTGAAATTCCGAAAAACCCAGAAATTGCTTTTTTCCTGATATTATTCCAGACTTTTTGCCGCGAGAACCGTCTCGAAATCTCCTTTTCCCGCAGAAATATAGTAAAAAATCGAAAAAACACATTTTAACCCTTTCCATCCCCTGGGGGTGGAATTTCAAAAAACCGTTTCTTAGTGAGCACCTACTATGTGGGTAGAAGGTACAAATTTTCAAGTTAATCGGATGAGTGGTTTTGGCTGGGCATTGATGAATCAGTCAGTCAGTCAGTCAGGACAAGTATTTTTATATATAGAAAGATTGAGATTATACATCGTGGCCTAGGGTGCCTTAGTCGGCAGAGTGTCGGATTTCCATACCGGTGATGCCTCGGCTAGACCTACGCTTTAACAGAGTCTCTATTTAACTTTAAACATTGAATAACATCGAGCCTATTTCTTTAGATAAATATTGTGCAGTATGTAAAAATACAGAAAATATTTCTCTATCCATTGGACTTTTCCAAATTTATTTAACTGGGCTTGTATTAGTTTTATTTTGCAACTTTCAAAGTTAAATAGAGACTCTGTTAAAGAGTAGGTCTAGCCGAAGCATGATCCGGGTTCGATTCCTAGTTTCTGCCGATTGATACAAGCATCTGTATAAAAATTGCATGTGATTTGTTTACAAATACCAGCACCACATGGTATCACAAATATGGCGACGTTATATAAAAAATATATATTATACATTATGCATTAATTCTGACATGATAATAATGTACTATCACGTTTATTGATGTTCTTCTGAGATGTGGCAAAATTCCGTTTTTGTCTGAAGATGTAATAAAACTTTTAAACTCACAGTGCTTAATTTATTTAGCCCTAAAACAATTCTACATTTTTATTTTTAATTAAAACGGATGAATTCCAAATGTAAACAATGCAAAGTGTGCTTTGCCTGCCGCCATCTTTGTGCCCGCGAACCATATTTTAAACTCCCATATTGGCTGATAACGAGGTCTAGGTTGTGCTCCGTAGTTTTCGCTGTCTAAATGTTCATACTGGTCGGAGAAGGTTTCCAGGTGGTTATGGTGGTCGATGACGAGATCTAGTTAGTGCGTTCCGTAGTTTTTAGCAATAAGTAAAGAAAAAAAAGGAGCGCACTAGCTAGACTTTGTTATCGGCCACCATCTCCACCTGGACACCTTCTTCGACCAGTGCGTATACCATAGACACCAAAAACTACGGTGCGTATTACCTAGACCTCGTCCACAAACCACTGAGCGGACTATCTACACTTCGTTATCGGCCACTATAACCAACAAGACGGCGTATTCGGACACTGCGAACATCCGGTATCTCGGTCGTTTGAGTTGTGTCTAGATACAACTTGCCACATATTTTGGAAGTGGCGACACATCGAGTTGTGTCTAGTCGTAATGTCTAGACATAACTCGATACATATGTCTCTGGACACATCTAGATACAATCTTGTATCTTCACTATAAACGGGACCTCAGATATTCATTGTGTTAGTAGATTGTAGCGTCTTTTTTCTGACTATTTGTACATGCAAACACTCATAAACATATTACGTACATTTTATGTTTAGCGAAACTGTATATAATTCCTAATTATTTTCTGTAACATGTGCATGGTTTTTACGAATTATAAAATGATTAGCGGGCGATACAAAATGCTATCGCTCGTTTTTCAACCAATCAGTAAAATTGAAGTCTTCTTCGCTTAAACTTTTCTTATTTACAAAGTAATATATGATATACTAGCATCCCCCGTCACGGCTTCGCCCATGCTAATAGTGCGTGGAACTCACAAGTAAATAATATCTATTATTTGACTTGGAGACTTGAAATTTTATAATATAATAAAATATATATGTGTTTTGGTTTAGATAAGAAAGAATTTTACCCCTTTTGGGTAACCATAAATCCATAAATAGATATTTAGGTAGTTTCATAGGCAACCTTTGGGGATAAAAATCAAATTCATAACTTTCGATATTCCGAAGATATCGATAAAAAGGGCCTGCGGCGGCTCAGTCGGTAGAGTGTCGGATTCCCACGCCGGTGACCCGGGTTCGAATCCTAGTCTCTGCCGATTGATACAAGCACCTCTGTAAAAATTACATGTGCTTTGTTTACAAACACATCGCAGACCCCCGTCGTCGATTAGCACCACATGGGAGCACAAACATGGCGACGTTAAAAAAAAAAAAAAAAAAAAATCGATAAAAACGTAAAAACACGTGTACTTCCTTTTCACACTCTTAGAGGTGGATGGGGGTAAAATCCGTCCTTATCTTACCCCTACACCATAAGAGATATATACCACAAAAATGTCAAGTCTATAGATCCAGTGGTTTCGTCTGGACGTTGATGAGTGAGTGAGTGAGTGAGTGAGTGAGCCAGTGAGTAGGTGTATCAGACATCTTCTTTTATAGATATAGATTGATTTATAAATATTTATTTTGCTTTTTAATTATATTTAGTTGAAAATTAACCTGAAGAAATTTATACTTTTTCAAAAAATTCGTGCACGAATCAACTTAATATTTTGTCTTCAATAAAATCTTGTCTCGTTTAATTAAAGAAATATAATACAAGACTATTAGAACACATTTCACCCTTTTTCACCCCTTAGGGCTGGAATTTCGGCAAACCCAGAAATTGGTTGTTACATAATCGTATTTCTGATATTTTGCCGTAAGAATCAATTTAAAATCTTATTTTTTTGCAGAAATACAGTAAAAAACCATAAAAACACATTTCACTCCTTTTCACCCCTTAGGGGTGGAATTTCAAAAAACCCTTTCTTAGTGAGCACCTATCATTTTGTAGGAAAATACCCAGAATTTTTCAAGTTGATCGGTTCAGGGGTTTTGGCTGAGCGTTGATGAATCAGTCAGTCAGTCAGTTAGGTCATGTTCTTATATGTATATAGAAGATATTTCCATACTCATCATAAAATACTCAACAAACCAACGCAAACTATCGAAAATAATGCAGGAACACAGTGATATTACTCACAATTGGCTAGGGCTCTCAGACTCCTAATGCCTTCTTAAGGCTCTGTCCTATTTATATATACTCTAAACTCGATTGTTTCACTTTAGGTAAAGCTCAGCGTAGCCATCTAGCGACACTTTATCGGTATTATATACTTTACTATGTATATGAAACATGTATGAATCTACTTTGATTGGAGAATATAGTAAAACAAAGAAAAAACACATCTTAATCTTTTCCACCCCCGGGAGTGGAATTTCATAAAACACAGAAATTGTTCTCGATATAATCTCATTCTATATGTTATGCCGCAAAAACCGTCTGAAAATCTTTTTTCATTGAAGAAATATAGTAAAAAAACTAAAAATCACATTTTAACCCTTTCCACCCTCTGGGGGTAAAATTTTAAAAAACCGTTCCTTAGTGAGCACCTACTATGTGGGTGGAACGTAACCACAAATTTTCAAGCCGATCGGTCCAGTGGTTTTGGCGGGGCGTTGATGAATCAGTCAGTCAGGACAAGTTCTTTTATGTATATATATATAGATTGGTGAAGGTAGTACATTATAAACACCCACCGCTACTTTAACTTTTTGATTGAATGGATCAAAATTAAACTTCAAAAAGAGAATTTGTTCCTTGAACAGTTATTAAAAAAAGGTCTGTACTCAAATTCAATCAGTAAAATTAATTAGCTGTGAACTTACAAAAGCTACTATTTTGGGCTTAATAAATAATGTCGTACATTATGAACTACCATTATTTTTATTCAGCTTTTTAGCTCCAAATAATTATTTATAGCATATGCAATACTTATAAAAGTTACTCGTAGTTTACTTAACATTGGATCTCACCCACACAGTATATCCGATTTAATTTTATCATAATGCATCCACCATGGGTGGATCCGTTACCCCGGAGTCAGTTTCGAAAAATAAGGTTTGACAAACATCTATCTATCTGCCTCCTTTGTTAGCACCTCTAGGTGACAGTCCTCAGCTAAACTATTCACGTTCCACGTGCCCACCCTTAACTCCATTATGGTTCTTTTGCATGTTTCTTCCCTGATAGTCCTCTCCTGGACCTCCAAATGGGGGACATCTTTATGTCCAGACTTGTATTTTCTTAGAGACGAATACATGATTTATGTTTGTGGATGACTGGATTAAATGGTAAATCCGGTGAAGCTTCATCACGCCTACTACACGCACTCGGAATTATGGCGACGTAAAGAAAAACACCTTTATAGATATATTCGAACATCCAAATGAAATTTTTTGTCCATAGCAAATTGTATAATATATATGTATCTGCAAATAATGGTATAAAACCATATATATGCATACACGACCATAAACGTTCATGTAATATGCTTATATGTTGCCATAATTCGTTTATGCTCATACATGAATTAATATTAACATATATCTTCATATATCTTCAAACAAAATTTTCTTATATGATCATACATGATCATATTTTAGTATATATATGATCTTACATAAAGTCATTTTTACCCAGGTAATACGCTGGTTTCATATAGTCCGGGAGCTAGTAACAAAATTTTTGGACAATTTGGGACCGTTTTATGTGAAAATTATTCTACTATTTGTACATTATAAATATTGTTAAAGGAAGTCTGACAGGGTACGCGCGGAGCAGAGTTCGATGCGAGCGTCTGAACCGCGTAAGAGAAACTAGGGTTGTTGACTTACATGGTACTTTCTGATATTTTTTTTTATCTTTTACGGACATGATGAAATGTTGAAAGAAAAGTTTGCCTCGCAGATGATCTACGGTACAAAATAGATCTGGCACTTATATAAAGTTGATTATATATAACTATAAAATAAATATAATAAACAATAATCTATTACGCTATAAGATTACATTTATTTTACAATGAATCGTAGTGAGTGTATGTGTGTAAGTTTAGGGATATATTAAACCCCCCGTTACCGACAAATACCAAGATCCACTTTTTTCAATTAATTTTTAATTTTTTAAAAATACTTCGTTGGAGCATTGTTGTTCTTGATTATCACAACAACGTTCCAGAAAGATAGTTACTTAAAATTGAAAATTAAATGAAAAAAGTGGATCCTCGTAATTGTCGGTAACGGGTGGGTTTAGCATCACCTTAAGGGGCCAGGCCTGGGTTAAAATCTAAAAAAAGAAAATTCCAGTTTTATTTATAGAAAATTTTTTGGATGTGATTTAGAAAATGAAAAGTTTTTTTTACCAAAAGTAGGTAAAGTGACAAAGATTTTCACCGCATAAAAACTTAAATATCTTGAATCTGTGGCTTGTACCATGTGACTCCTTTCGATACTTTGTTTTTCTACTTTCAACCACTCCTCGTAGACTTTCTCAGCATTCAGTCATCGGTATAGTCTTAAAATTTGAAAGAATGTTTCTGATATGGTTCCTCACAATATGAGCGTAGCAGATTATTAAAAAAGTCTATGTAGTAATAATTAAAAATATAAACCCTTAAATAATTAAATATTTTAATTAATTTTGAGGTTATATATTTTTAATACTTGCTATATAAACTTTTCTTATAATCTACTGCGCTCATATTGTGAGGAAATATATCAGAAACATCCTCTAAAATTTATAGCTTATATCGATGGCTGGATGTTGAGAAACATAATAAACACATACAAACAATACTCACCTAAAGAAAAAAGTAGGAGTGCTTTGTATTTTCTTCTTATATATTTTATTAATATATTTCACACTATTGCTTAGACAAACATGTGTGATACGTCAATGATTTGATCTCATGATAGCACTGAAACAAAAAAATTTGTTAATAACAGTGTCTCATTCTTATTATAAAGAATAATGAATACAATATTTATCTTTTTTCGCCATAAAACATAAGTATGTGTTGAATTCTTATAGACGTATTTGGTTATTTTCTATCTGAGAAGTTGGTTTCCTAGGTTAGCTAAAAACTAAATGACTAAAAATAATTTGTAAAGCATACACGATATATACTTTATATGAGAAAAGTTTTAAAAGTTATTTCAGATCAACTATATTAATTTTAAAGTATTTTTTCAAAAAGATTATTATTTATTAATCATTCTGAAATTGAAGAAACTTACAGATCTTAATATGCACTTGGTGCATAAGATGAATTATCTGGTAATCGCAGTTGAGCTTGTCTCTTTGATCGTCGAGCTTCTATTGTGCTGGAGAGTAGTTTTCTCTCAGCATGGTAAACCCTTTGCTCGTCAGCTGTCTTCACCCAATTCATGCAAGAGAGTCCAGGAATAATACCAAGTTCTTCCATAATCTTCAAATAGCTGGTTCGTTCATCATTGAAAAGTGACACTGCGATGTTTACTTCGATTTTCAAAACTGTGATACCACTAAATGATGTCTTGGAAAGGAGCTTCCGCACTGAGTTGTTAAAGCTCTCGTTGGTGTTCTGTGTGTAACCACCAATACATCTCTTTAGTAGCTGAGGTTCTGTCAGATCTTCATAAATAGGTTTGATTTTCTTCATTATAGTAGGTGGAATGCTACTTTTGTGTTTAAATTTCTTGAGTTTCTTGTTTGCCTTTGCCTTCTGACATTGGCACCAACTGTTGGCTCCTTTTGGACATAGATCATGTTGAGGATCAAGATCCATTGATATTTTATGGTAATACGTGGCCTATAACCTGATCTGTTAGTCTTCCTCTTCCTCCAATAGATTTTCCATCCTCAAGTTTCTGTCCACCTAACGATTTTTTCAAATTTCGAAGCCCCGTTCCCATCCTCTTTTGTACATGGCCAATGCATTCCTTCTTCTCAACAATAAGTTCATTGGCATAAGGCCATTATCTGTGGCAAATCCATAATTCGACAAAATGTTGAAAGTCCAGCATGTCCATGACCAACACCACGCATAGCTAAAACAGATATTATTATTTTAACTTCATATGCATTACTTTTTTGCCAATGAATCTATTTGAATTAATTGATGCAATTCTTGGATTTGTATAATTTGAACAAGAAATGTCAATTTTAAATCTAAGTCCTCGTACATCAGATTCAGAGAAATTCAGTTTTCCATGACATATCTTGCACCATGCAATTTTTTCAGTTCAGAAAATAGGATATCAATGTCGATAATTCTATTCCTGATTTCACTGCCTTCAGTTATAATATCCTTATCTTTTCTACTGGAAGTTGAATTTCTTGGCTTCTTTGGAGGAGGACCATCCCCTTTTCTTTCATAAAAAATATTCTTTCTTTTTGTTGGTCTTCCCCAAATAAGTTTACCAGGGCCACCCTACACTCTACCTTGAACATCCCTTGGTCTAGCACTCGAAGACATTACACTTACACGGTATATTGATTTGACACAAAAAATATATAAATATTTATACATAACCCACCACAAACAACTTTTCTTACACTTTTTATAAAAAAAAAAACACTTATGCACTTTAACACTTATACATACTTATATAATTATTTACTTACACTTATACACTTATACAGTATTACACAATAATTATAAAGCCTTGAAAAAGGCTGGTGAATATAGGTTTTAATTTAAAAATAATGTATAATATTTTTATACAAAAATAGCGCAGATATTTTGAGAGGTTAATCTCAAAGTAAATAATATTAAAGAGCGTTCACAACGTTCATACAGAAGTTGCGGATAGAGCATATCGACGCTCTGGTCAGTGATTGGTCGAAAGACAGATCCAGAGGAACATTCCGGAGTACCTTAGTGCATTGACATCGAAACAATACCGAAGCGTCAAAAATCCCATATAAATTTCACCGTGGCGAAATTTCAAAACAGCGAGAGAGTATAGTTTTTCAGTCAACTTCACTATATATAGGTATACTGTACGTGTTACTCTCTGATAGCTTTGAGTTTTATCGAATATATATAAATAGACTCTTTGAATTTTTAATTATTTAAACTTATTTAAATAGCATTTTTTACATAAAATTCACTAAATTAAGAAAAAAGCTACTTTGAAATTTTAGCTATAATTCTGTAACAAAATATAATATCGTAAAATGGGTTGCAGGAGCTTATTGTGCAAGAAATTTGCTATCAAAATATGCAATAAAAAAATGATTTTTTTTTACTTTTTAACCCAGGCCTGCCCTCTTCAGTGTGATCTTCATGTATCTTCTTATGTATGTAGAGAATGACTTTAATGTATATTTTTTTCGTATACATATATGTGCAACTGTTTTGATATGTACCCGAGTATTTCGATGTTTGCTTGTAGTTATGTGGGCTGTCTGCACGTGTTCTGATATTTCTGTGTTTTAATGTGCGCGTACATGACATGTGGATGAGTATGTGCATGTTTTTCGATGATTGTAAGAGATTATATATATATATATATATATTATTATATTTATTTAGTTCCATGTATTGATTTTACAATCATTTTACATTTTCTCCCCTCTTACAGTCTTTACGTTTCCTGTCGCATGTACAATAACCTCTCATATGTTAGACTTAAATTTTATTTACAAACTCAGTTACAAGCTATTTTACATATATTTTTACGCATTTTCGCATCGAACTAAACCTCTCTTTATACAACATAATATTCATTTTCCTAGCTCTACTTTCCCCTCCTTCTTAACTCAGTGCTTCCGATTCCCTCTTATCCTCCTCATTGCTTGCCCTCGCTACTTCATCAAACTTTCTACTATACTCACACATTCTCACATTAAGTTCCTCTCTCAACAGTTGCTTCATCCTGTTCTATACCTCTTCCTCATTTCCCTATAACCCCATTTTTTCTATTTTCTTCCCTCACTCTTGCCTTATGATCCCCTTCACCTTCTCGCAAACCCATATGTGCTCTAATACCTCTTTCTCCTTCTTACATACTCTGCATATGACTTCTTTATAATCTCGTCCCTCTGTTTTCCCACACTCACGCATGTCAGCCTTGCCCGTTGCTCCTTCATCTGTCCATCTCACCTTTTACTATTCCAGTAGCTTTCACATCCTAATCCTAGCTTCCATTCTCTATACCCTTCACAGTAACTAGACTTGTCTATCTTGCTCCACAGTATTTGAGTTTCCTGCTCTACCCTAATTTTCCTCCCTTTCTCTAATCTTTCCCTGATCTCCCCTATTTCTCTCCCCTCCTGCATCCACTGTATACCTTCTCTGTCCCCTGTCTCCTCAAAGGCTTTTCTTATCTTTTTCCCCCACTCCAACGGGTACCCATTTAATATATTTCTAATTTCTTCTTTCAGGCATACTTTCGGCCATCTGGTATCCTCCAACTTTAATATTTCTAACAAGTAATTCCCCGCCCTTCTTATGGATTCTAACACCAGGCTGATCCTTCCTGCTTCCATTTTCCAAATATAGTCTGGCGTGTTTCCATTTACTCCCAAGGCCATTTTCACATATCTGCTTTGTATCCTCTCTATGTCCTCCCATTTTTCCCACCCCCAAATTTCTGTACCGTACATACCTCCCGCTTTTGCTATAGAGTCCATGAGATATAGTCTCCCTCTTAAGTTGTTTAGTTTCACCCTTTTCCATACTCCCCATACTGTATTTATAGCTTTCATCACTTTCGCTTTCATCTTCTTAATGTGAGTCCCATACGTATTTTTTGAATTATACCAGAACCCCAGGTACTTATATTTTTTAACCACCTCTATTTTCTCCCCCTTATATTTCCATCTCTATTTCTCTCTTTCTTCTTTCTTCTCCCCCCTCCCTTTTTGCAAATCAATACCTTCGTTTTTTTTAATGTTTACCCTCATCCCGTTTCTATCGATATACCTCTCCAAATCATTAAACATTTCCTGTAGCCCGTCCTCCGTATCCGATATCATTGCCACGCCATCCGCGAACTTTAAAGCATATATTTTAACCTCCCTAATTACTGAGGTCCCCTCTTTTTTCTTTTCCCACTATTCCTCCAAATCTTCTAAATATAAATTAAACAGCGGCGGGCTGAATGGGCATCCTTGCCTTAGCCCTTTCCTTGTTTCGAACCTCTCAGATATCCCGTCCTCCGTAATAATCTCATTCACCGTTTTTCTATATATTGCTTCAAACATTTTCAAAAATCTCTCCTCAATCCCCTTCTCTTTCATTTTTTCTATTATAACTTCCCTGTCCATCGTGTCATAGCCGGTCCTGGAATCTACGAATCCCACATACAATTTTCCCTCTTTGTACTTTGTTTTATTATTTATTAGACTGTTTAGCAAAAAAATATGGTCCCTAGTTCCTCTCCCCTTTCTAAAACCCGCTTGGCTTTCTCCAATTGTATTGTTTTCTTCCATCCAATTCTTCAATCTCTCCGCCATTATATTTGTTATCAACTTATATCCCACATCCAAGAGAGCCCCCCGCTGTAGTTCTTAACTTCGCTCTCATCCCCGCCCATGTGTATCGGGAAAATTCTCGCTATTTCCCATCCCTTGACTATCTTTCCTTCTCTAAATATCTCATTTAAAATCCCTGCTAGTTCGCTTGTCCATCTTATTGGTAAATTTTTTAAAAATTCTGCCATGAGACCATTCTCTCCTGCTGCCTTGTTCTTTTTCATCTTCCCTATGACCCTCATCATCTCCTCCACACTGATATCCCTGTTCAAAGCCTCTAAATCTTTTTCCCCATCTATTGGTTCTTTATCTTTCTCCTCTCCCCTGTATCCTCTTTACTTCCCTCCGTCTTTCCTTGCTCTTCAGTCCCTAGCAATCTTTTAAAATGATCAACCCAATCCTCCATTTTGATCCCTATTACCTTTTTCTTCCTTCTTGGTCTAAACTGACCTATTGCTTCCCAAAAATAAATCATCTCCTTGCTCTTCTCTAATTTTCTCCACCTCTCTTCCCTTTCTTCCTCTTTTGACTTTTTAGCAATCTCTTTTAGAAACCTCATTTCCTCCCTTAGCCTATATTTATCTCTTTTGTTTCGACCCATTTTTTTAAAGTTTACCAAACTCTCTTTTTCTGCTCGAATATATCATAATCTTCTCTTCTCCCTGACCTGTTATCCCTTTTTCTCGTTAACCCTATCTCTCTACTTGTTTCCCAAATCGTATTAAACAATCTTTCCCATTTCTCTTGCGCCTCCCCTCCCCCTCGCTAATCCTTTCCGCCCGACTTTCCATTTCTTCCCTGTATTTCATTCCCCTCCCTCTACCCATCTCAGCCTCTCTACTTCCACCCCACTCTCTTCCTCCTCATCCTCGCTCATACTATATCCGTTCCCTCTTCTCATTTCTATTTCGACCGGTAAATGATCAGATTCTATCCTCTCTGTAATTGCCATTTTCACTATCACACTTCCTTCCACACGTTCTCTCTCTAATAGGAGGTCAAGCGCTGAGTAATTATCGCTCTCTACAAAGGTTTGTTTCCCTCCACAGTCCCCCTCTATTCTACCATTCTTTATAGTCATTCCTAATTCTTCACAGCACATTAATAATTTTCTACCTTCCGCATTTACGGTCTCGTCGCTCGAGTTTCTGGATCTTTCTCTTTCCCCTTCTTTATATATTTGCCAATTTCATATCCTCGCATTGAAGTTACCTACAATTATAATCTGCTCTCCTTCTTTTATTAATTCTTCCGCTATGTTTTTAATTTATTTTATCGCTGCATCTATATTTCCATTTACATATTCAATTATCGCGCTTAAATTCCTCTCTTCCTTTATTTTTATACCTTTTACAATTAACCTGTAACCAGTTATCTATTTTTACATTTTTCTTTATACCTACAATTATCCCCCCCTTAGCTCTTCCTTTCTTTTTTTCCTTAACCGCCCCTTCGCTTTCAGTTATACATTTTGTCCAATTTATCGAACCATTCCTTCTCTTTACTTTTTTCTAACCACGTTTCCTGTAATGCATTTATCTAAAAATTATCCAAATATTCCCCTATGTCTAACACTTTTCTTATTCCGGATACTTTCCACGAAATCATTTTTATAATCCCTTTATCTTTATTTCTCCTCCCGAAAAAACTTTTCTCCTATTTCTACTATTCTTGTCTCTTTTTCATTCCATGCGTACCACTTTCCCTGCACCTTGATTTTCTGATACCCTATCTTTGTCTCTAACCCATTTCTACTTTCTTCTCTTACTATCGATTCTAGCCAATTCTGTATTTCTCTCTCTCTCGAGTGTTCCAGTTTCCTACCTTTGCCAAACTGCACCTCAAACCCGGCAATCTTTCCTTTTTCCAGAAAACTTTTCATCCCGGCTATCTCTTGTTTTCCTCCTTTTTCTTCTTTCCTTGGCCTCCCTCTGTGCATTTTCTCTTTTTCCTCCTTTGCCATCGAGTCTTCTTCGTGCTCCTCCCCGCCGCTGCCTTCCGCCATATCAGCCATGTTTCCCACTTACTCGCCCTAACCTAGCTTTTTCCCCGATGCTTCTTTTCCCACACACACACACACACACATATATATATATATATATATATATATATATATATATAAAGTATATTCAATATAATCACTAAAATTTGTTTGTATATTTCAAATATAAACAGTTATATCAGTTTATTTATTATTGTATAGCTAATTTTCGTAACTTTTTTAGCGCGTATATTGAAATAATATCGGAGTTGTGACAACTCCGCCCGTCTAAAGCAGCAGAGCACCGAGAGTCGAGGAGAATTGGGAGCGGAGTTTGATATCTCCCTTTCTTTTTCTATCTCTCTGTCTCTCTCACTCTTTGTATTTACGGAAAATTATAATAACTCGACATAATTTATTAATAATGAAATGCTAGCATTAGACGTGTCTTGCTTGCTAACAAAAAAAGGTGACGTTTATTAATTACATTTGCAGTAAATTTAATATATAATAAAACGTACGTGCGCGATTCTTTATGAATGTTTAAGAAAATTAATAATATTTTTTTATAAAATAAATGCACAATATCATTGGAAGATATAGAAAGAGAAAGGTAAATATCAAACCCCGCTCTCATTGCTCCCCCACTCCCGTTACATACAGAGGGGTTTCTGCCTTTAAAAATAGGACTAAAATTAAAGAGAAACGTAAATGAATATTGCAGTACACTTTTAAATAAAGACGGGTACTAATATTTTGGTAACTATGATTAGCATCAGTTTTAACGACATTAAGTATGCAATTTGTATGCCACTGTTTCCATAGACTTAGTAACGGAAAAACTGTGAAGACTGGACTAAAGGAGTACGTATGCAATGCATAAGGAATATTCTATATTTTAATACAGTTAAGTAGAATCTTCAAGCAGCAGGTGGCGCTTGAATCACGATTTCCTATAAATATAGATATACAACTTGTGTACAATATATTTACGTTCAAATATACAAATTTCAAGTATTAAATGCGAAAAATAACATATAGTACATATATATATATATATATATATATATATATATATATATATATATATATAGTACAAAGTATCAAACGTTTCTATACAAATTTTAATCTTATAAATGTAGGGATATTCCTAACTCATTCGTACTCCTTTACTCTAGTCTTCATGGGAAAAACCCTGACGACGCGTCGAGAATTCTCAAAACGAAGTTTGAAAAGATCAGTACCAAACGAAGTCGCTGAAAAGTAAATACTGACATTTATAAAACTTATACCATCTCCTTGGGCTTTTAATAAGCAGTCATAATAATTAGGCACACTATTCATAATAGTAATAGCGGTTTTTCGACCAGAAACCCGTTCCGTGTGCTCTGCTGCCTCAGACGGGCGGACTTATCAGAGGTTCGCTGTGGCAGAGTTGTTGCAGTAACGACTCGAAGTGAACCAACTCCATATATGTCCAAGCTCCGATTTTCTTTTCAGTGTATAACCAGAGAGTCAACAAAATCCTTTAAACAATTTATATACATATAACGCATATTTTGGTTTTTCTAGGATAATAAATATATGTTGAATCCAGCCGCTATATTCATAGAATATAGAGTATGTTAGTTTTATGCTTGTATGCTCTGGATTATGGGTATAACGAGAGAAATTATTATTTAAACCGATGATTCGTATGTTTTAACTTTGAAAATTTGAAAATATAAACAAAAAGTAAAAACATGAAATCTAACCGTTTTCTGAAGATCACCCATATTTGATTACATGTAATCTATACAATTGCGAATACAAAAACAGATGATATTGTTAGAACGTTTTATTTTTTATAGTTTATTGACAATACTATTTTTTAAGCAACTATAATTATTTATTTTCAGGCATGGTTAGCAGCGCTTTCTTATGGGGCTTTATTGCTGACGTAATGGGAAGAAGACGTATTCTAGTATATGGGTTTTTTGCTGATGGAATTTGTAATATACTTTGTGGTTTATCGCAAAATTTTTCTACAATAGTGGTTTTCAAATATTTCAGTGGGTTCATGTGAGTTTATTGTTAAAATATTATAAATTACAATATAATATTAATCGTAACACAATTTGTCATCAATTTATAGAATAAGCGGCCCTTATGCTACAATCATGACGTATTGCGCAGAATTTTATTGTACGAAAGATCGGCCAAGGGTAACGCTAGCAGTTGGTTTTACGTGTTTTGCTGGATGCATTGTTAATGCAGGTAATATCTAATTTTATGAAATTTAAAGTTTAAAATAGCTTTCTTAAGATTTTCGACAAAAAGAATTATTGCAGAAAAGTACTCTGTACCCCTTTAATAAAAAATATAAAAGTGAATCGAGTGGAAGAAAAGAAACAGCTGCCAATTAATTGGCACTTAGCTTCCTCAAACTAAATTAATTGCTCCAATATAAAATTCTTTGTTGTTATAAATTAATTTTAAATTGCTATATCTTTCCGAAATATAACCGTTTAAACTAAAAATTTCGTGATCGTATATAACAAAAGAATGGAAAGAGCCTATCTAAAATTTGCGGTTGTAACAGATAGGTAATTTCATGCCCTTTTTAATGCATTTTCACCAAACTGATCATAATATTTCTAACATATCAAAAAACCTGAAAATCTAAAACTCACCATTGGCAAATCGAAAATTCTTTATAAAACTAAAACAAATAGATGAATTTCTAAATTTCTTTTGAATTTTGAATTATCACTTAAAAACGAAAAAATTGAGCCCTGTTTGGTAAAAAGTGACCATGCCGTTATCGAGATATAAGTGATAAAAAAAAATTTTAAAAACACATAACCTCAAGATCTTAGAAAATGAAAGATCGTATGATCTGAAAAAACATACATGTCATGAGATAGTAAAAAGCTACCTTTTTGTATAGATTTTTTTATAAAAATTTTTTTCTCGTCAAAAAAGAAGTTCAAGACTTAAAAAATTTTCTCAATTTTGTACTCCATGTTGCTGGTCATTCAAATTTTTTTCAATACATGTCCATTATATATTTTCGAGATATAACCAATTAATAAAAATAACACGTTTCCGTGTATAGTAGAAAAAGAGAAATAGCTTATAAAAAATTTCAGGTAGAAAAAGATAAGAAAAAAACCAAAACACATCGAAAAACAAAAAAAAATATTTTTGACCCTGAAATATTAAATTTAACCATGGATTACTCGAGATGTAGAGGGGCACATACGTACACAGATACACACACATCCATACGGACATTTTCTAAAAATACTGTATTAATTACAAATGACTCAAAACATGTTTCTAACATGTTTTTAAGAAAACTTCTTTTTTACTATTACAACGCTTCCTTTAAGAGGAAGCAGAATCTAAAAAAATCTAAAAAGTATACTTTTTATAGTATAATATAAGGTATTTTTTCAGATAATTATTGTAGACTAAACAAAGACTCTTTGAAATCACCAAAAAGTCACCTTAAATGTATTTTTCTTGTATAACAAACTGTTCATCACATAATACAATTGTATCTTATTATAACAATGGTGTTAAAAAAATGTTGCTTTCAAATAGGGCCGATTAATGATTTTGATCTATCTTTTATTAAAGAAAAAATAAGTCAACACGCATTATTGGTTATGTTGCATTTACATTGAGAGATTTTAAAATTTTGAAATGCATTTATTATTATTATTTATTATTTATTGTCCATGTCGAGATGGCGTCGGGCGGAAGAATACCGCCAGACAAAGTGCGCAAACCATTCAAATGCCATAACAAAAAGAGTTGCTACGGTAGTGTGCATATTATGTGAGAATGTATACCACGTAAATGACTTTAAACAATTAAAAAATACTACATACATAAGTGAAGCATTGATAATTTGTCCTGAACATGCCCATATAAAACTAACCTTAAAAGAGGGTTGAATCGACACTAAACGAAGATGCTAGGATCACCATAGCACAAGTGAAAATTTACTTGAAGGAATAAATAAGAAATGAAATATTGGAAGAAATGGGAAATGATAGTAAATGAGTAGCCTTAAGAAAGAAAATAACTTATTAAAACAAATAAATGTAGAACTAGAAGATAAAAATGTGCTGCTGAAAGAATTTATCATGCAGCTACAAAAATACAATAATACTATCAAAAAACCATACGCACAAGTATTATCTGGAGGTAAGCCAAAAAGAGAGCGTGTACCGAACATAATATTAAAGAAGAAAAAAAAAAGAAGACAGAACAGACTTAAACAGAAGCGTAATGCATTATTTAAACAAAGAGAAGTCTATACAAGCTAAAAAAGTGCATTGCAAAAATGACAATGAAATAATTGTAAAATTTTATATCTTACCTATCTTTATAATAAATATAGATTATAAACTTTAAACAATGATTGGAAATATTAGGGTAAATATGCAAGAAAATAACATGCTTCTAACAGGAAAACTATTGATAAATGGTAGAATAAATAATACAATAATTATTAAATTAAGAAAGTCATTAAAAATTCTATATTAACTAAATTATTAGTCCGATTTACGAGATGGCAGGACGCGGGATCTTATTCAAATAAATCAATATACATTAAAAATTATATTTCAATTCCGCAGACATCATTTTATTTATCTTCCTTTTACATGACTAATCGTTCGTTATTTCACATCACTTTATAAATGACGGCTAACATAATACGCGTCTCATCATAAATACAAATTCACGGCACATATGATTTAACTAGTGAAAATGGAACATGTATTGATAACATTTTTATAAATACTTAATCTATCAGTATTAAATTTTTCAAGTTAAATATACCTATGCCAGACCATTTTCCACTTTTCGTAAGAATTAAAAGAAATTTAAAAAACGTAGATAAAAATAAGACTGAAACTAATTTTACTTATAATTACAAAAAATTAAGGCAGGTTTCCGGTGGATTTTTTTGGAAATATCATTTTTTTTTATTTCATTATTCGATAGCAATACTAACTAGAAATATTTTAAAACTCATACAATTAATTCCTACGGCCGGGAACAGGCAGAAAAGAGACAGCACCTACCGCGTTTGAGCGCGCGCGCTCGGCTGCTCCTGCAGCGGCTGGCGTCGCGCTGCCGCTGCCCCCTCTCCATCTTTAATCCTAGTCCTGCTCCTATCCCCCTTCGTAAATAGCACTTTTGGCGGCCATTTACCTAATTCAGTGCCCGCTCAGTCATCCCAAGCGTCGCGTCGTTGTGAAATTGAACCGTTGTGAAAAAGTAGTATTTTTACTATGTGTGATCGAAAGGGCAGCAGAGAGAACGAAAATAAGCCAGGCCGATCAAGAAAACGCTCGTTTCACGAGAATCGGCATACTTCTGATGCTGATTCAAGTTTAACTAGTACTTCTGCAAAAAAAATTCATAATGGTGATCCTGATTTTCAAGTTGCAGTCGATCCAACTATGCTATACTGTATAGTCTCTTATAGTGTATTCTTGGCTTTACAGAACATTGTGATTTGTAAAACATGCAAAAGTGAAGTGCGTTTTTCGAAATTGAATCAAAAAGGTTTAGGCTTTGATTTAAATGTGGCGTGTAAATGTGAAAATGACGTTCGCATTCCATCGAGTCCAAAAATTAACTCTGGTTACGAAATAAACAGAAGATTTGCTTTCGTAATGAGGCTTATTGGCATAGGTATTCAGGGTCTGAATCATTTTTGTGGATTGATGGATTTGTGTACTGGATTTAGTGAAAATGGATATTATGATATTGTTAATCACATTCACATAGCAGCCAAGTCAGTAGCATTATTAGCTTTTAAAAAAGCTGTAAATGAGGAGAAAAAAGCAAACGCGGCAGCTGGCAAGATTGAAAATCGGCTCACAGTCTCCGGAGGTGGTTCATGGCCAAAAAGAGGTTTTTCGTCGTTACTTGGCTTAGTCTAGTCTAGTTTGATAGGCAAATATACAAATAAAGTTTTAGATCTCGAAGTGAAGTCAAAGTTTTGCAGAGCGTGTGAAACCTACGATGGTGACCATAATACTCCTGAATTTGAAGCTTGGTTTGAAGATCATGAACAAGATTGCACGTCTAATCATGAAGGTAGTTCTGGAATGATGGAATTGAATGGAATTCTGGACATGTTCAAAAGATCCATTTTACTTTATAAAGCTGTTTATGAATATTATATAGGTGACAGTGACACCAAAACCTTCAAAAATGTAATCGATGAAAAACCTTATGGAGACGAAGTAATTGTAAAGAAGAAAGAATGCGTTTTACACGTGAAAAAAAGGATGTTTCGGAGAGCTAAAGAGGCTAAGAAGCAGTTAACTCAGTTAAAAAAAGCTAAAAAAGCTATAGAAGAAGCTGCCTTGAAAAAATCACGCGCGAAAAAATCGACATCCAAAAAAAAAGCTGATATTCCGAAAACTTTGGCTTTAACTGGTAAAGTTATGTCCGAATTATCCGCTTTTTATGGCATTGCTGTTCTCAATCATCCTGACTCACCCGAAGAAATGAAAAAAGCTATTTGGGCCACATTCTACCATAGAATCTCGACCGACGACAATCCACAGCACCAATACTGCCCAGACGATTCTTGGTGTAAGTATCGTTTAGCAGCAGCACAGAATAAACTGAGTACTTTTAAGCATCCCCCCGCTTTTGACAAAGATACTCAAGCAGTACTTAAACCAATTTATGAAGACCTCACTAGTGAAGATTTATTAGAAAGATGCACTGGCGCAAACACTCAGAACAATAATGAAAGTTTTAATTCTTGTGTTTGGGTCATGGCTCCAAAACACACTTTTTGTGGGAAAAAAATCGTTGAAATAGCAGCTTATACAGCAGCATGCACTTTTAATGAAGGCTTCAGTACGGGTTGCTTCAACTTCAACGGGTTGCTTCTCAGGCTTCAAAAGAAAGCAGGGTGGCCCGCAGAAACGCTAGAATACGAGAAAATGATGCTTACGAGGAAGCTGAAGGAGTTATATATGAAACTGGCATCGCTGATTGAGTGTAAGACCCTTTTTTTCTCAAATTTTCATAAAAAAAAACATTGAACGCGTTTTTCTCGAAACAACGCTTTTCAACTCTATCGACACGATTAAAAAAAACTACTGCACCGATTCAGTTGAAATTTGAACAGCTTACTCCTGACATATGTTCTTTTTGTATGATCTAGGATTATAACGATCAATAAATTTTTCAAAAAGTTATAAACAATTTATGTTGCAAAAAAAGAGCCAAAAAATTCAAAAGTCCGCCATTTTGTTTTTTTCCGGTAAAAATGAAATATCCTAGACTATGCAATAGCCAAAACTATAAGTTTTAAGAATCTTTTTAGTTTTTTGATTTCAGATGACCCGTTGGTGAGATATCGTGTCGACAGTCAAACAAAAGAACAATTTTGAGGCGGCCATTTTGTCAAAAAAAATCCGTAAAAAAAAAAAAATTTTATATCTTCAAATGTGTATTTTAATATGTAAAAAGTTTGAACAATAAAGATTATTTTTTGTATGAAATAAAAATTATTGAATAAATAGGGCAAATCCACCGCAAACCTGCCTTAATTAATATTTTTGGAATTATTGACTGGTCTCGATTTAAGATAGTGGGAGATCAAAATGAAGCGACAAATTTAATGATAAGAGGAATTCAAAATTGCATTGAAATATGTAAAAATAAAAATTTAACACATTACAATAAACACCAAAATTTACCTAGAAAAGAATGGATGACATGAATTCTATAATGAAGTCATGTAAAAAAGGAAAATCTTTATAAAGAACTAAAAAAAATCCACGCAACGAGGAATTGCAGGATAAATATAAAAATTATATTAAAATATTAGATTAGATAATAAAAGATGCTAAAGTAAATTATGATAAAAATCCAGTGCAACAAACTGTAATAACACAAGAAAATTATGGTCAATAATAAATTCTAAGCTGGGTAATAAGAAAGAAAGTAATTTAATAAATGAAATACGAAACAATAATAATGAAAAAATTACAGACCAAAAAGAAATAGCTAATGTCATGAATAATCACTACTGCAAAATGGGTGAGGAAATGAGCAAACAGATAAAAAAGCTGAACAATAAATCAATAAAACTACCATCAATGAATACGAAGTCAATTTTCCTACGACCAACCAATAAATACGAAGTACAAAAAATAGTAGAAAATTTGAAAGATAAAAACGGTGGTATAGATAAAATCAGTTCAAAGATACTTAAATTAATATCTTCTCATATAAATGATACTTTAGCAACTATTTTCAATAAATGTATAGATAAATCAGTGTGGCTAGATGTTCTTAAAGCTGCTGAAGTAGTTCCAATTTATAAGTCTGGACAAAAGAATAACATGAGTAATTATAGACTTATATCTCTAATATCAAATATTGCTAAAATATTTGAAAAAATTATTTTCAATAGAATTTATGATTTTATTTCTAAAAATAAATTACTTAGTACAAAACAATTTGGCTTCATTAAAAATATAGGAACTAAAGACGCTCTAAGCTACATTACAAAAAAGATATATGATAACCTACCCTGGTGGAAAAAGCTTGTGCCAGATCGTGCTAGATCGTGCACAACTGTACCAAACTGTGCCAAATTGTGCTAAATTGTGTCAAATTATGCTATACTATGTTAGAGCTGTGCCATTTCGGACATTTCGCATAGTTTGGCACAGTTTGGTACAGATTGACACAATTCGGCACAGTATGGCATGATTTGGCATAATTTGGCACATTATGAATTTAAACAAAATTACTTTTCTGAATTATTTACAGAAAAGCTAGTACACTTTGACACAAGATGGCACAGTCTGCCACAAAATGGCACAATTTGGCACGATGCATAATATGGCATATCTAGGCATAATCTGGCACATCCTTTAATTGTAGCTTCCAACCTGGCGTAATGTACATAATCTGGCATTTTATGGCATAGCTTGACATGTTATGGCATCGCTTGGCATAAAATAGCATAGCTTGGCATAAAATGGCATAGTTTACCATGTTACGTCATGATATGGTGTAATTATGCGCATTTGTTTATATTTTTTAATCAATTATTTGTATATAATTATTAAAACAACAATATTTCTACAAATAGTCAGATATAAATTTTATTATTAAAAAAAATAAAATAATAATAGTTATAATGTTATTACAATACGTGATACATATATTAAATTAATTAGTGTGTCGCCCTAAAATATCTTTTACAATAGCAACAATCATAAATTGCTTACGTAATTTTAATAATATACATGGTCTGTGTAATTGAGAGTATTTTACAACATTAACATTAACTTTTTCTTCAGCATTGACAACTTTCAAATGTGTAATATCATTATTGTCAACAAAAAAGTTACTTGCAATTTTTAGACCATGAAAAAAATTACTACTTTGTAGTCATTATCATACTTAATTTTACATATTTTTGAAATAATTCCAAATGTCTCATCGGTTGCTTGAAACACAGAGTTATTTGTTCGCTGACAACGCAAATATTTATTAGTAGTATAACGATTTCCATTAAAGATCATTTTTTTAAATATTTTACATTCGGTTACAGCAGTTACGTCAACTATTTTCTGAAGAGATTGTAATTCTGTTTTTGTTAATGTGTGTACTTTGCCGCGTCCTATTAGAATACATTCTTCAATTTTACAAATATTTTTTAGTTTAGCTTTATCCAATTTATTGCAATATGACTGGACTCTTTCAGAAATTAATAGATTTTGTTGTAAAAGAGGCAATTGTTGATATATTAACATTTTATTTCTCTTTAGCATTGGTTAATATAATCGTTGTATAAAGTTCCGTGACACCTAAAAGACACGCATGCATGAAGTCAACAATCATTCCAGTAATATCCTGTGAGTTACTCCTATGTGCGAAAAGTATTTTTTCTTTTATTGAATCATCAGTTCTTGGAACAGGAACTGGTAGTATCATAGGATACTTTCTTACGCCATCAACTGATACAGTTGGATGTTCACAGTATGTACATCCAATCAGTTCCGTTAAATTTTTTCATTGACAGCATAGCACAACGAGCGCGCTCACTTAAGGAGCGCAGACGAACTAAACTCAAGTGGCGCCGCTGCCCGTGTGCTAAATGCACGCCCAAAGGCTTTTCCAAACATGGATACAGTTGGTGGTATATATATATATATATATATATATATATATATATATATATATATATATATATATATATATATATATATATATATAAATATATATGAGAGATTGATTGATTGATTGGTTTTTTTATTTAGCCTTGGGGTACAACCCCATCTGGCATATTGCCAAATAATACATTGATAAACGAACTAAATAATATTCGTAGTAAGATACATAAAACATAGTACAACGTAGCGCATTACATTAAGATACATTTAACGCTATAACAATTTTAAACGCTAATTAACGATTTAACTAGTAATATAAGTGCAGAAAATAAACAATTTTAGTTGCGGTGTATAGATGAGAGTAATAAAAATAAAGTGATGTCGAGTAATTAAACTTAATAGTTCACGAGAAAACTTAAAACTAATAGGTACATTAACGACAATAATACTAACAATATGAATTAATGATAAAACTAAGAACTAGGGATTAAACGCTTAAAAGATGGTTCTAATATGGTTTGCATATACAGCCCTCAGTTATAGGTGCGCTCTAAGGTTTACACAATCCTGCCAGTCTGAGATATCTCTGTTAAGCAGGGTAGAAAAGAGGGATGATTTGAAGGAATCAGTTTGTAGGGGGACAAATGTTAGGAGAGGAAGTGAGTTTAAAAGGAGAGTAGAGAGAGAGAGAGAGAGAGAGAGAGAGAGAGAGAGAGAGAGAGAGAGAGAGAGAGAGAGAGAGAGAGAGAGAGAGAGAGAGAGAGACAGAGAGAGAGAGATTCTTTTATCCAATTATTATAGTACCAAATTTTTGATAATAATTATTAAACCCTCTCATTCACATTCAATTTAATGCACACAGAAATATCCATCAATTAATTAAATTAATGAAATTTACCCATGCGAATTTGAAAAATTTTTGTATTTGCTTACGATATTTCAAACTCACGGAAACGTGGAATTATTAATTAATTATTCTAATATTTGTAGTAATCCTGCCTCAACTATTAACAATTATTTAAACGTGCTCAATTTTACTTAAAAATGATAAATTTTATTAGTATAAATGAATTGTGCCACAGTGTGCCATAATGCTAAACTATGCCGTCTTGTGCTAAAATATGCCAATTCGTGTCAGGATATGCCAATTTATTGTAAAAAAAATAGAAAAATATTTTCTTAATAATTCTATTATGCCTAATCATATCAAACTGTGTAAAACTATGTCGCCCTATGCCAATATGTACCGTACTGTGCTAATCTGTGCCAGGCTGTGTAGATTCGTGCTAAGCCATGCCAATCTTAAAAAAATGGTAGACAAAGTATTTTCTTTCAAAATTTGTGACTATGCCACAAAGTGCCACAATGTGCGATACTATGCCAAAGTATTCCGAACTATGCCAAACTGTGTCAAACTGTGCGAAACGTCCGAAATGGCATAGATTTAGCATGCCTTGGCATAGTTTGGCACAGTTTGACACAATTGGGCACAGTTTGGCACAGTTTGACACAATTGGGCACAGTTTGGCACACTTTGGCACAATTTTCATTTCCACTAGGGTAGATAAGAGTTCTCCTATTGCAATACCATTTCTTGACCTTGTAAAAGCATTTGATACGGTTAATCATGAAATTTTACTTGAAAAGATGTATGCATATGGCATAAGAGGCAAGGCACTTAATTTAATAAAAAATTATCTCAACAATAGAATGCAAAAAGTGAGACTAGGACAAAATGAGAGCAAATTTACAACAATAAATACAGAAGTTCTAGAAGAAACAATCTTAGGACTTCTGCTATTTATAATTTATGTAAATGATCTTTTGATCAATATGCCGGATGAGACAATTATGTCCTATGCTGATGACACAGCAATAATCTCTAATAAATATTTATTTCTACTTCTTTCCAGGCTTTGTCTATAGAGATTATTGCTGTGTCATCAGCATAGGACATAATTGTATCATCCGGCATATTGATCAGAAGATTATTTACATAAATTATAAATAGCAGAGGTCCTAAGATTGTTTCTTCTAGAACTTCTGTATTTATTGTTGTAAATTTACTTTCATTTTGTCCTCGTCTCACTTTTTGCATCTGAATGTTCATCTGAATAAATACCTCGACGAAGTGTCAGACTGGCTAGTACTAAACAAACTAACTCTAAATGTTGATAAAACAGTATATATTACTTTTGGTAATTATTGTGATAGCGAGCCAAAAAATTTTGATTTATTTATAAATAATAAAATGTTAAAGAGAGTTGATAGTAGTAAATATCTAGATATAATCTTTTATTACAATTTAAAATGGAATGAACACATAAATTATATAATAAATATATTATATATAATACAGCATTATAAGTTATGGCATAATTGCATGGGGAGGAGCCTATAAAAATAATCTAGATTTACTACAAAAAATACAGAGCAGAATGCTAAAATTAGTTTTCAAAAACACTTTTGTACAAAAAAACCTATGAATTTACAACAATTATTTGCTCTGGAAAGTATTAAATACAATTATAACGATCTGAAAAATATCTATTTAAACTCAGTTAGTAGAACAAGGCATAAAATTATACCACTACCAAAAATATGTAAGACAGTAAGTGACAAGAATAACTATATCAAAGCAATTAAAATATTTCATCAATTGCCAAATGAACTAAAAAATCTTGATATAGTCAAAAAATCCTCTAGTGAAAGTTTAAATAATGGATCTACGAAAATATATATTTATAACAAAAAACTACGCTTCTGATACTACCAAATATGACTACTAATGTATAAATTAATTGTGAATAAATAAGACATTTGTTTCACTCTTTATATTGTTATGAACAATTTACACGTCAGGACATTTTGTCAGTGTTTATCCGGGACCTATTACAACAAAAAATATGTGAAATTATCAAGAATACTAATCCTACATCGGAAGTTCATGAGGATTTTGTATTACTTGATAAAATAATACTGTATATGCGTACATACATATGTGCTAGAGGTAGGTGTAAGCTACACTATAATCGCTCTCATCCTCGTATGTCTAACTACCAAAAATAAAAGAAAAAAAGGACAAAAAACAACATAGATTGGCGGAGGATTATCATAATCCTATACCATCTAATTTTAAGTTCATACATTTTGTAAAAGGGACAACTGATTCATCGAAAACAGAAAATGAACTAAATGTAGAAAAATATAAGTCAATGGAAGCCATTTTTACCAAAATCGATAAAATGGCAGAAGAGAATAGTATGAAGGCAAAATTGAAGGGAGTGGTGGATGCACCGGGGAAGCCGATACTGCAACCATATAGCTATCGAATGTCCTACGGTGATCCTAGCTACTTAGGAGTAAACAAGGCTATATTCTACTTTGACAGAGGATATAGAGGCAAACAAATCTTTACAAACTCCATGTATTCCCTGAAACAACAGCCTCCATACAAAGACCTTGTTGTTATTGATGATATAGTTTTTACATCACCATGTAAAAATGATTCAGCCAAACAACACAAAGTAATGTTCCCTCACTACAGGGTTACGTGCGTAGTGGGACTTACATGCCCTGCTAGACTCAACAGTTTTGAGAAAATAATTTACGCAAGAGACAAAATGCGACTACTAAGAGATTCACATCGGTAAGATCGATGCTAGTTAGATATTGGTGAATTAGAAGTGTAATTATCTATAATTAAATGCAAAATTATTAATCTAGAAATTTTATTATAGAGTAATAATTAACAAAGATTATATTTTCCGTTAACTATGTAAAATATTTTATGCATATTTGACATATAAAATCGAAAGCCGATTGTACCAAAATATTTATACGTAAGTGTGAGTGTGAGTATGAAAGCATGAATTTATGTTGTGGAGTCCAACATGGATGCGTACTGACTATACCAACCAGCATTATTTTGTCAATCCGGACCTGTGAACAGGAAATACTATTTTCCTCTGCAGGATTACGGTATTCTGGTATATTATTGTAAAGTAACTGTACTTTGAAATCGTCCGTAATTGTTATTTTTAACTGTAATTGTTATTTGTAACTCTGGAATTCTAAATAAATAAAAAGAAATCGTCAGCTGAATTCATTGGAGAGTGTACACTCGATGCTAGTTTCTTCTTCGAATAGCAAACCAACCTAACAAATTAACCTATTATTACGCTCCATCATTTAAAAAATTGAACAACGACAGTCGAAATTACCACCGAGTGTACATACCTACTTACTCTCAGTAAATGGCCAAAATGTCAAATTTATAGATTAAAATTTTTAATTTCCAAACAATAAAAAATACGAACATTTTCGATATATTGAAATAGTAAAATACTTTTTATTGGCTACAAATTACAAATTACAAATTTGAATTAAGGAATTTGGTGTTATAGAAGTTCACAGTAAAAACGAGTGTTTAACATTATAGTTTTTAATTATTATATAATTAATTGTTTTAGCTCTGGCCTGGCTGATAATACCTCAACATTGGTATTTTGAGATTGGTGATAACGCGTTTGTCTACAATTCCTGGAGAATATACCTAACATCTTGCGGTATACCTATATTAATTGGAGCATTTGGACTAAGCTTCTTTCCTGAAAGTCCTAAATTTTTAATGAGTCAAGGACGTAATGAAGAAGCATTAGAAATTTTTAAATTAATGTACTCTGTAAATAATGGCGAGCCACGAGAAAGTTATCCGGTAAGAACAAAGGATTATGTGTATAATTAATTTTGAAAACAATAATAATAAATTCTACTCGCACTGTTATTAATAACGGCACTGTAACAGTTCGAATGTAACATCATCATGGCAACTTTAGAATTTGAATATTGATAAAAAGAGTGTCGTGTATTATGGAAACGAATTTAGATGAAACTTTGAGAAGCGTTTGCTGGTACAAAAAAATGAATTCCGACATGCATCGTTTAAGGTGCAAACATACACCTTAATTTCGAAATAATAATTGGTACTTCCAGTACTTGCAAAAAAAAATTTTAATGAAAATTAATACTCATATAAAAAATGTACTCATTTCCTATGCATATAATGTACCATATATCATATCATGACTCATTGATATAGTCCAGTTGTCGTAAAGTATAGCATCTTCCTGTAAGCGGATACCAATTTTTTTTTAAATTTTTTACTTTGTTTTCTTACTGGTTATCGTCACTACCAGAATCTTGAAAACATTGAGATTCTAAGACACTTTTTCAGTCCCATATATACAATTTTGATGCGTATTTAATTTAATGGTATTCTGCATTTAAATGAGTGATTATAGCAGTTTTACCTTTTCAATCTTCATGTTTTCGGCAGCGACGATAGACAGTGTCAAAACAAAGTGAAAAAAACTTAAAAAATTCACGTCTGCTTACAGGAAGATACTAGATACTTTATGACAACTGTGATATTTTGGCCTTTCTCTCTGGTGAAATAGAACATTATATACGTAAAAATAGGGTAAGTTTTTTACATGACTATGAATTGGCATTAAAATCCTTTTTATCAAGCATTAAAAATACCAATTATTATTTCAGGTGTAAGGTGTAGAGGAGTCCGGGCCTATTTCGTACACTTTTCTTCGAAGCAATTATTTTTGCCGGAAAATAAATAATTCACTCTGTTGATGTACAAACATTAAATTTAGAGTTATAGCGAACTGAAAAAATACTTATGGATCCTTATTTACTGGCAAATATTGAACTATTCTCAATCGAAAAACAAGTGGTTTTGTACGAAATTGCCCCAATCTCGGGGCAAATTCGTTCAAGAACTGAGGCTATTTCGTACGTGTATTTTAAATGAAATAATGGAAAAAAAATTACTGAACGTATCGAGGTCTATCAGGCGTCAAAATTTTTGTTTTGAGGAGTTCTAAAAAGATATAAGTATGTACGAAATAACTCCGAATTTTCAGAATAAGCTTTGAAAATTATTAAGTGGCTATTGCAAATTTAAACCATCAGATAAAAGTACTTACGTATATGATAACTACCATGTCCGAAAATGCCCCGTGTACGAAATAGCCTCGGTGTCCCCTATCTTGTGCCTTAATCTATGTAGATTCTTAGAATTCTTTGTCCTACCTATATCGAAAGTATTCTTCTTCATGCATATATAGCGGGCGAAAAGTGGTTCTTTATCACCCTCGGATGAAAAACAAAACCCTCGGGCGGTAAAGTAACGCACTTTCCGCCTGCTTCATATGTGCACGAAAAATCATCCTTTCAGTATTGGAATTGGTGGTCGTGACGTTATTGCCCTACTCCTTGCCTTCATCTTAAGCCTAACAGCTAATCAGATATTGGGTACAGTAGGAGATGAACTAGATCTTCTACTGTACCCTGCATCTGATTGGCTGTTAGGCCGAGGATGGAGGCAAGGAGTAGGGTATGACATCACGACCCTCAATTCCTATAGGTAGGACAAAACCGTGTGCACCACGAACAGAAGCGATTAACGCTCGTGGATGGTTGCAGACCTCGGCATGCAATGCGCTTTCGCGGTAATCGCCTACTTACCGCCCATGATATACAATATACTATTTTCTGAAGTATAGAATAACTCTAAAAAAATTACCTTTCCAAGAAGTAAAATCTTGGCAAATATAAGTTTCATCCTTGTATATAGTTTCGTATATCTTTTGTCTCTATGTAAGTGCGCTTAAAAAAGACAAGATGATAACATATAACTAAGAAAATCTTAAAAATGTTCCTTAAGTGTAATAATTCGAGTTAGTTATTCAAAATAATTTATTCTAATTCATTTTAACTGTGAACTAAAATTTTAACTCAAATAAATATTATTCCTTACAAATTGGATTGGAAAAGAGCATAAAAAATATATCGATTAAGTAAAAAATGCTCTACATTCTTCTCTTATTTTGAAACTATTAAATAAAATTTTTTTTTACAAGTCATTAGAGTAAACGCATATTTTTGTGATAAAACGGGGTTTTTTAACAAATGTTCTTTGCGCACACTTATTAGACAAAACCTATTTTAAATAATTTAAGAAAAATTTTAACTACGAATAAATGAACGTTAATATTTTTGAATATGTTTAAACTCAATTGATGGTCTGAAATAATTAAAACATTTTTTGAACCTATGCAAAAGTATTTATAGCATAGATTATCAAAAATATTCAAATTGTGTGAGAACTTAAAAAGTTTCTGCATATCAAGTAACATTTTTTTCAATTGTCGATAATAAATTTTGCAACAGTATAATTGTTGATTATATTTTATTTATGAATATAATGTATACTACTTTTACAAAAAAATTTTTTTCATATTTTTGTAACTTTGGTCGAGTTAATTACAAAAATATCATAAAAATGAAATAACGGTATAAAACAAAAACGAATCGAAGATTTTTAATTTTCTTTTTATGTCACACTTTTTCAAAAAATAAATAGAAACTTTGAATAGCCAAAAAGTACCGCATAATACTCAATAAAAAAGCGAATTAATTTTTTTTTAAACATGAATATCATACAAATGAAAAAACGATATAAAACAAAAAGAAATCCATAAATCTTAAAAATTCTTCTTGATCTTAAATCTCTGTTGAAAAACGTAAAAAATGATCTATAATTGGTCAAAAAATGATTCGATGAATCTTGAACTACTTTTTGGAAAGGTATTTTATTAAAGATATTTCATAACTTTTCCTGAAACATGAAATTGAATCTTATTATGCTTGTTTCTTGGTTGGACATAATTCATAAAATTTAGAATTAAATGTAATACGTTTTCTTCAATTCATTAAATGTTTTGCATTATTTGGAATTATTTAAATATATAAAAGTTCTTTCTAGGTATAGATTTAAAATTAGGTATAAAATGTTACTAAAGTTCCATTTTTATTAACCCTTTATGTCCCAAGCATATAAGTAGTTGGCAAAAATTTCTGAAATAATTCAGGGATCATTGTTGAGCCTTGGGATTTGGATATGTAATATAAATTTTTTTTTAATTTTCTCAGCTTCTTTGTGGTCAAAATAGCTTAGTTCCCTATTACCAGATCGGAAATGGCCAATTTCGATTTAATGTACATATTTATTTTGCATAATTTGAAGATTATCACATGAAATTCTAAGAAAAACGAGAAAAATGTGTGGGTCTTGGAGGACTCACCGAGACTTAAAATGTTAATACTTGCTAAACAATTTAAACATACACAAAAAAATTAAATTTCTTTGATTTATCTCATCATTAACAAATAATAAATTAAATCACACTGAAATTGTACGCTTGAAGCATTCTATCGAAACTTTGATTAGGTGGCGTTGCTAGGTGAACTGAATAGAAATTTTTTTTATATTAGAAGTTTTAGCATGAGCTCTTATGGCGAAATAGCATTTACGCCTGTAAAACCATGATTCTTTTATAAAACCACCAGAAGATTGTAGTTTTTTAACTATATATTTCGATTATTTAATTAAAAACCCCGATTACAAGTCAAATCTAAAAAGTATTAATAAAGAACTACAATGAGTGTACTATTATCATGCCAAGGTATTCAGAGTCGTCTACTATTTTGAAAGTTTTACCGGAGACTTTCAAGTCGGTATCAGTAGCCTCGGGCCCTGCTCTGCTAGTGACCATATTCTGGGTTTTCTCTGCACTTATTTCTAGGCCTATTTCTTTAGCTGTTTTTATGAGTATTTCTCTGTTTTTTCCTATAATGTCTATGTCAGTCTATATCAGATGCGTATGCTAGCAATAATGTTAGGAAGTCATTTATTATAATTCCCTCTTTACTTTTCGTACCGCCCTGGCCACGTATTTTAAAACTAAGTTAAATAAGAGGGTTCATACAGCATCTCCCTGTTTTAGCCCACTGTGAAAGTCAACTGGCTACGATAGGCTCTTACCTGACCTGACTATGCCCCGACTGTTATTTAGGCACATTCTGATTAAATTGACCAACTTTTTTGGTACCCCTACCAGTACTAAGACGTGGATCGTTTTACATCTTATCATTGAGTCATACGCTTTCTTGAAATCAATGAATAATTGGTGTACCATTTCCCCGTATTCCCATTTCTTTTCGAGGAGCTGCCTAACCGTGAACATCTGGTCGCTTATTGACCTGTTTCTTCGAAATCCACACTGGTAATCCCCGAGGATTTCCTCCGCGAGAGGTGTGAATCTATCTAGCAGTACATTAGAAAGATTTGTGTAGCACGTATATATAAGAGAAATGACTCTATAGTTATTACAGTTTATTTTATCTCCTTCTTTGTATATTGGGACTATGATTAGGTCTCACCATTCTTTGGGATTGTTTCTTTCCTTCATATGGTGCAAATAAAATTATGAGTTATTTTATTAAGTGGTTCCCCTCCCTGTTTAAATAGTTCAACCCGTAAATGATCTATTCCAGGAACTCTACTGTTTTTTAACTTGTTGATTGCCTTGCAAACATCGTGTAGGCTAGGTTACTTAATTTGTGATTCAGCAGTGCGAATTTCGTTATAATTTAAAGCGGTTTGTACATCCTAGCAGCTTATCTTACAGAACTTTTGATATTTTCCCAGGTACTTTCGATGTCACTCCCTACCTCCGGGTCGTCTAACCATGGTTATCCGATACATCCCGTTTACTTGAAAGTTCCTCCCTATATCTAGTTTTAATTAGCGGGTCATTTAACTTTTCGAGATTAAATTCCTCTGTTTGGCATGTTTTATTCTTATTTATGTTTACTAGTAAGCAAGCCCTAATCTTGGCTATAACAACAAAATGATCTGAGCCGCAATCGGCTCCACGGTAAGTTCGAAGCGAAGAAGAATGTCAGCGTGCCGTTTTTGGTCAATTAAAACGTGGTCAATTTGGTTAAGTGTACGTCCATCGGATCTCTCCAGATTACTTTATGCCTTTTTAAGTGAATAAAACATGTGCTTCTGACTATAAGATTCTTAGACGCGGCAAAATGAATTACTCTCACTCCATTATCGTTACTCACGTCATGTAAACTTTCTTTTCCTATTGTCGGTCTAAAATGTTCCTCCTTTTCAATTTTCGTGTTATAATCTCCTAGCAATAGTTTTGCGTCATAGGTTGAAAATCTATCAAATACATGCTCTAGTTTTGTGTGAAAGGAGTCTTTGACTATATCGTCCATATCCTCCGTTGGACAATGGACATTAATAAATACGTACTTATACCCAGGTTCGTATTAGCCATCGCAGCACCCCTACGACAGCCATTATCTGGCGCCACTACCCGGAGCAGTCAGTATGTACAAACGTAAAAAAAGGTCGTCAGATTGTCAAACGTCCTGTAATTAACAAATTTACAATTTACAAAGGTTACATTTTGTACGATTCAAGATACGGAAAGGTTTTCTTTCCAATCCTGCCTGATATTGTCCCAATTTTTCTGAATGATACGAACCTTTCCGGACGTTGCCGCAAATGTAATTTGTGTTTTGGAACACTTGATCGTTTACATAACGTAAGTGTGAGTTATATTTATATATATATATAGTGATTCACCTATTATTTATGCTATGTTGAAATTGTCCGACCCTTTCCGTTTTCCCGGAATTGCAAGTATTCAAAAAACTATTTAACAAGTAGAAAAATATCACTATAACAATAAAGAAAGGTAATCAACGTGGCTAATGTATACAATGTTTATTCTATTTATACATATAAATGTTTATAATATTTAATATAAATATTTCCCATATATTAATCGTAAACCCTAAACCCTAAATCCAACTACCCCGAGCAGAACATTTTGGAATAAAAAGTTTTCAACAAGTAATCAACAAATTTCATAATAAAATCGTAAGCCCTAAACCCAACTACGCCGAGCTGAAAATTTTGCAATAAAAACGTTATAATAATAAAATCGTAAGCCCTAAACTCTAAACCCAAGTAACCCAAGCTGAGCAATTTGTTGTGAACAAATTTAAATAATAGAATTGTTAACCTTAAACTCAAAATTGAGTGAATTTCACTTCACGAAAAAGCGTCAAATATACCTGTATATTACATATTATTATTTATTATTATCTGTACTTACATATTTAAATTTATTTAAATTTTTATTATTGTAAATTTTTATTATTATAATGTTTTTATTGCAAAATGCTCAGCTCGGGGTAGTTGGGTTTATGGTTTACCATTTTATTATTAAAATTCTTTAATTGAAGGCATCGATTCTAAAACGTACTTAGCTCTCGACCCGGCTGCCGTTATATCAAAATTGACGTCATGGTGACCAAAATCAAAATTCATTTATTTTTGTTAAGAATTTTACTTAATAAATACAAAAATACACTTTTTTGATGGATCCTAAGAGAAAAGATTTATCTTACGCGTTACGATTACAAAATACCGATCTCACCCGTGCGAATAGAAACGGACTATCTCTTTTCAGGTTGTTTTGTAGGCTCTATTCAATGCTGAAAATTTGTTATAAAATTATTGGACACCTTACTTTTAATGACGTGAAGATGATAATCTTATATTAGTAGTATTAAAAATTCAATAGAAGTTGTAATTGAAATTATCTTATAATAATTATATGCCCTCAAAGTTACTGTAAGAAATAACCTTAAAAGATATAGTCTGTTTCTAATCGTAACTCGCAAGATAGGTCTTTTCTAATCGTAACGCGTGAGATAGGTCTTTTCTAATCGTAACGCGTAAGATAAATCTTTTCTCTTAGGAACCATCGATTTAATGTGTATTGTAATTCTGAAACTTTTTGTACCTTTTTGTAACTTATTGTAACTCTTTATAAATTTGTATAACTTCTGGTCACTTTTTGATAATTCTTTGTGACATTATCTGAATTTAGACGAAAAATTAGTATTAAAAAAAACTACAAAAACTTACGAAAAGTCACAAATAATTGCTAAAAGTTTCAAATAATTACTAAAAGTTACAAATAATTACTAAAAATTCCAAATAATTACTTAAAGTTACAAAGAGTTACTGTTCGGGTCGAAATTAAACTAAGGATTTGGATGTAAATAACTAATAACAATTTATAATGAAGTTCGCCGTATACAATAAAGCCCTTCGTAGTAACCAATCCATATGAAGGCCAGAGTCAATCTGATGTATGTCATTCATTTCGAGCTCGATCGAGCCACTGCTCGAGCCGCCAAAAGTCCCCGTCGCAAAGACATCCGAGAGCATTATCGCGTTTATATACATAACAACCTTTTTTAAGCCGTTTGTATAGGAACTTATTATGCGGTCTCTTTTGTTACTTTTACAGTTTAGCCAACGGATTCTATCCGTAACAGTTACATTACAAAATATTACAGCGAGTTTTAAAAAAATATGTACAATCTTGATTTGTTGAGACTTAACATTAAGGAAATGAGTTTACACTATGAAAGTGATTATAATAATAAAACTGAAACGGACAACAATATACAGTAATTAGTGCATCCAAACATATTGTGATTTAAAAGTGTAAATAAGTTATTGTAATCAAAAGTATTGATAAAACTTTATTTGTAATTTATTCACCATTGATGAATACATTTATTTAACATTTTTATTATTTAATAATAAAGATAAAACGTTATTTTGAATTATAAACTGTCTTAGCTTAACAATTTCAATACGTAATTTTATTTTTTTTTTTCGTAATAAAATATACAAATAACAAAAATGGATGGTGCAAGTTATGTGTGAAGTTTAAAATAATATCAAAATATTGTAAAGTAGTGACATATACAAATTTTGATTAGATTTACTTTTTAGAATTCAGATTGAAATAAATTTTTACAAATTTTGATTGTATTTAAGATAAGAATATAATATTTAATAAATTTTAAAATGATGATCCGTCATCTAAACTTTTGATCAATATGTCACAATATTTTAAGGCTAATTCAGATATACGATATTAGTCAATGAGGTAATAATTCTGATACATTCAAATATTGCACTTTCTTATTCTACAAACAATCAAAATTTACAAATAATTTATTTGAATCTTCTTTCTGAAAATTCACGCTAACCATATTAATATTTATACCTCATCATATTCAGTCTACCACTAAAATATTGTTTAGAACTTAATACAATAAATCGTCATTGTATTCAGGATAATCGAGCTGTGAATATGAATACTGTCAGTTTCCATTTTCAGATTAAAAATTATTGTTAGTAAGTTACAACACATTTTAATTAGCAGGATAAAAAAGTGTGATTTGTGTGAAAAGTTTTAAATTAACTATTATCAAATAACAGATTTAAACTTTTGTTGAAATGATGACCACGTTTATCGAGAAATTAGAAAATTAGAATAAATCTTGTATATGGTGAGCGTAAACAATATTTTTAGTAAATTTGAGTGTTTTGATAACAGTCGATCGATGCTCAAAATTCTGACATACTCCCCATTTTTCTTACCCTAAAAACAATCAAAATATATAAATCCATATTTCAATCTAGATTCTAAAATAAAACTAATAATGTTTATATTGCACTATTATGCAATGTTTAATATTATTGACACTGACAAGAAGAGCAACATACCTGCGGATCACGAATTTTGATGAAGCTTCAAGTTCTAATTTCAAACATTTTTTTTCTCTTCAGTTTACCTGTCAACCCCACCTAACCAAAATTTCAATAGAATACTTAAAATGTACACTTTCAGTGGGATTTTCATTTTTTGTTAATGATGGATTTTGAAAATATGACGGATTCACCTTAAAAAATATATAGCCGCTGACCAGTGCTCTGAATACAGAATATTGCACGTTCTCTATATTAGTCGACCGGCTGTTCCATATTCATTTCCAAAATACAATTTTAAATAATGTTATAGGAACGATGTATTAATGTATAATGACTAACGAGTCACACAAGATATTCATTTAATTTTTACGCCGTTTCGACGACTGATTTGTCGTCCTTTTCAAGTCTAAAACTTTATTAACAATATTTTAATATCACAGTTAATTATTGTACATTAATTATATAGTCCTGATTTATGATTAATGGTTTATCCAGTAGTCACATAGAATTTTACGGTGATTATACATGGAGTAATAAGAACGCTGTAGCGTACATTTTCCACATGAACTTGTGAAATATTATTATGTATTACTTTTTTATTCATGCGAGTAAAATTTGTATACGGGGGTTATATGAATAATCGCTCTGACAATATGTTTCTAATGTAAAAAACAATAATTCTGTGAAGTTTCAAATTATTTTACCGCTTGCATTTACGCAAGGAGCATTTTTAAGGTAAAAAATGAAGTGCTGAGAAAAATGACTTTAAAGATTGCAAATTGTATATAAGGCAATTTAATTAAATACCATAAAAATATTCAAAAATAACGTATAAAGTGAGCTTCAACGAACACTTTATAGAGGAAAAAAAAATTGAAATAATGCTAAAACTAATTCATTAATCAAAAGCGTTTAAGGAGGTTGAAACGCTTATTATTGGACATCAAAAAAAAATTATATAAAAGTTTATAAAGATTATGTTAAAGAGGGCTCTTAATGAAATAGTTAATAGAGAAAAATTATTTTAACAAAATCGTGACGTCAGAAACGTAAATATTATCAATTTTAAAAGATGTCACTTAACTTAAAGAATGGTCTTTATTTGTCAATCATAATTAATATTTCGGGGCTTATGTCCTTTCTTAAACATTTATCTACAAGTTCAACGTTTAAAAATTACAAAATAATTCAGCTTTAAGAAGCAACGACTGATTGTTTATATACAAAAATACTTTTTATATTAATACTAATAAGCAGTTAGTCGTTGCTCAATAGAGTTGAATAATTATATAATTTTTAAACGGTGAACTTGTAAATAAATGTTTAAAGGAGAACATGAGACTCGAAATATTGAAAATGATTAACAAATAAAGAAAATTTTTAATTTAAGTGACATTTTTTAAAATGAATAATATATACACATCTGACGTCACGAATTTATTAAAATAATTTTTCTCCATTTCGTTAAGCGCCCTTCTTTAACATACTACATATAATATTTTTATAGATAATCTTTACAAGCTTTTATATAATGTTTATCCTGATGGTAATTCATAAGTGCTTCAACCTCTTTAAGTATTGCCAGTTTGAGAAAATCCTAAAATTCATTAAATCTTAATCTTTTATTCATTAAATAAAATAACAATTTTAACAATATTTTTGAAATTAATATTTTTATTTTTCTTTCACAGTATAGCTTTCAGATCAATGTTAGATATAATAAATTATAAGGAAATTATGTCTTCTTTTTTAAAACATAGATATATTTAACATGTTTAACGTATAAAAGAAAAAAAGAAAAATGTTGTGTTTTTTAATAAATTTTTTTAATTGTAAATTTTTTTTAGGTTTCTGTCCTAAAAATAACATGAAAATAATGGTTTGATACATCAATTTAAAGGAAATTACGTGTACTTTATAAAACCGTACATATTTCTAACACATTTAGCGTCGGAAAATGAAAGTTTTTTTTTCGCTTTTTACACATTTTTTAAAATTAATATTTTTAATAAAAATGCACTTTTTATTATCCAATTAACTCGAAAATTTAATCAGTTCTAAGTTGGGACATACCTTAGATGTCTGCAAAGCTTCAGCTGATAACATGCTTCCCTTGAAGAATTATCGTTCCACACATTTTTGTTACAAACATACGTACATACTTACATACATACATACATACATACATATATAGATATATACATATACACATACATACAGACAGACATTTTTTAAAACCATGTTTTTCTGACTCTGGAATCTTGAAAATATAAAAATTCATTAAAATCTCTGATAAAAAATTTGCATCGGGCAAAGCTTTCTCTTTGAGAAAGGTAAACTATTAATATGAGTGTGTAACGTAACTGTTTATTTAATAAATAACTTATATTTATCAATAAATAAGAATATTTATTAAATGCCGGTGCGCGTCTCTATATAGCGCGTCGGGGGTGGTTTTTCACCCGACACCAACTGTTAATGCGAACGCAGCCGCTCGCTTTGTTTGCCGAAGCTCTGCTTGAGCTACGGCGGTGTGTCCAGCTAGTCAGTAGCAAGTGTTCCCACGTAACTGCGGGGTAAGAGGGAATAAGGATTCGCGAGGGTATGCAGCATGCAAAAATGCTAATACGCGTTTAAATGAGAACAACACGTATATTATAAGAAAATGAAATAGCGATATACAGAAGAGGGGCGCGTGGCCCTTAGATTCGCGAGCGAGAGAACGTGAAAATCGGAGGGTATCGCTTCACCCTTTGTACAATTATCTGTACCGCACGCAATTCGTCACCATCTCTCTCTCTCTCTCTCTCTCTCTCTCTCTCTCTCTCTCTCTCTCTCTCTCTCTCTCTGCACTCTCGGCGTTGGCTACAGAGGCTGGTGTTGACTGTAGAGACTGGAATTGGTGGTGTGGCCAACCATGAAGGTGCCGCTCCTTAGTTGGCACTCATCCGTCACACACACGCTTTCTCTTTCTCTCTCTCGCTAGACTCCCGGCGCGAACATGTCGCGTAATCAAACGAATTTACGTATTCGTTACAAGTGATAATACAAGTAACAATTTGACATAATGTTTCAACAAAAAATTTAATAAGTAATAGTAATTCTTTTTATCAGATCAAATTACTGGAGGATGAGCTGAAAGATGAAATTTCAGAACAGGTGGTTCAGAATGTGTCTAATTCAAAAAGTCTAAAAAATAGCATCAGTAATGGACTACTTCAAATGAAACCGCTATTTGTAGGTTCATACTTTTCACGGTTGCTACTAGTAGTTCTAATACAATGTGGTGGAATGCTATGGTAAGTTATTAACAATTTAACTTAATTTTTTAAATTTTATATACATTTAAATTAACAATGAATTTTTAATGATAAGCATATTATTTTGCAATAAAATGAATGATATATGTTGGCGTATCGTTTATAACTTTCAAATTCCTAAAATTAAAAAAAAATCTTTGATGTTTAAATCCCTTACGAAAAATTGTGAACCATCACTGTAAAAAATCCTCTTGTAGATTTACTACTCTGAGAGTTGGAAATAAAAAGTCCTAGTCTGAGTGTAGTGTTATTACTAGAAAACTATAAATTTACAAGCGACGTTGTAAAATTACGTGCGACGTTGTAAGCTGTGATGTTTGAGGTTATGATCGCTAATTTTTTCACACTTTATACTCGAATGAAACGCTTTATTGGCTATACCTTTTTCTTTCTAGTGACTGTATAAATATTTTCGGGATTATCCCTTATTGTATTAGCCAAAAAGTATCCAAATTTGAGCAAAACTGGATTTTGGCATTCGTCTTATATTTTTACCTAATACTACTCTGAATGTAGTACTTTTATTAGATTTTAGAACTTTTACTAGATTTTTGTAAATTTACAATTTTCTGTAATTTTACAATGACTGTAAAATTACTACACTAAGAGTAGGATTATTTTTTTACAACTCTTAGACTAGTAAATTTACAATTTTGTTTGTGAATTTACAACAGCGGTGTAAACCTACTACATTCAATGTACAGTTTTTTCAGTGACACTGTTTTTTTACTACTCTCAGACTAGTAATAGATTTACAATTGCCGTTCTAAATCTACGAAGGATTTGTTACAGTGTTGCGTAAGGAGGAGACTCTGTGATCACTTTAGTCAAATCATCAAATGTCAGAAAAATTACAGTTTTCTTATATGAAATATAATACAAAATATATTAGATTTGCTAAGTGCACCTTATTTTCAACATAATAAAACATTAACACCATTATATTGAAGTTTGAGTAAGTAAATAGCGTAGATTTGAAAAATGTAAATTTTAAACTTTCTGATAATTGCGATTTTAACTCCACAAATCAAAAATTATCAACAGATTATAAATCTCCGTAAATTCAATGTCGCCGTTGAAAATTTTAAATATAAGCTACTTGTTGCCGAATAGTTTGGATTTATTAGTAATACAAAAATCTAACTTCATAAAGTATATAGTGCAACAAGGGGGTCATACCCTTTCCCCGTGTTACGCAATGTATTTTTTTTAAATGCATGATCGGGCTTTTTTTATGCATGTGAGTTGGATGGGAAATTGTGTATTTTGATTGTATTAAAATAGTATATTGTGTATCAAGGGTGAAAAGTAGATCTTTTTTACCCGCATATGAGTTTGTAGTCGCATACGAGTTGAAAATGAGTGAGTCGTAGACGAGTACTACAAACACACATGAGGAAAAAGCTTTGCAATGGTAAAAGAAAAGCTAGCTCGCCTACGACTCGTACTGCAAACTCACACTCGGTCAAAAAGGCCCTCTTGCCCGTGGAATAGTCTATATTTTTTGTAACGCATGTATTGATTTTTGCCAGTTCTATTCTCATTTATATTGGCTTCTGAAAGAGCGGGCGTAAAGTACTCACTTTAAACGGTCACTTTAAGCCAGGTTTTGAAGGCAAAAAAAGGCGAAAATCGTGCATGTATGACAAAATAGTATATTGTGTAGCAAGGGTGAAAAGTAGGTGATTACGGCGAGTGCTCATTGTAGGCCGAGCCGAGGTCACCCGAACGGCCCGAGGCGAGCCGAGATAAATATAAAGTCGAATTGACTAAAACGCACGTTGATTCTACTCAAAACAAAAGTCTATCTTAGTATTCACGTGGCAAGCTACAATATCATACAAGAAAAAGTAGTTACTCCTTTTTTTCTTAAGTTGAAGTTATGGATTTCGAGGTTAAGTTAATTTATCTTCCAGAAAATAGTGGCATCTGCTGTAAGAAAAGGAGCTACTCCTTTTTTCTAAAGGAGTTTCAACCTTTTCTTTGAGTGGTTATATTGGCATGCCCGAACAGTCATTCTTATACTTTATTTCTTTCCGTGCAATAAAAAAGTAAACTAAATAGGGAACATTTTCTAAAAATATCCTAGAATAAATAGAGTATCAAAATAGATAATTTTCATACTCTAGCAATAATACACGAAGCCATAAAAATCCTATCTAAAAAAATCGCTTGCGCTATTGTGTTAGGCACTTATATTCGTCAGTTGATTGGTTGTTAAAAACGCGCAAGTATTTAAAAATTTAATTTTAAAATCTTATGATATGATATATATACTTGCGCATGAGGGAAAATCAAGTCTAGGTAGTGTCCGCAGCTTTGAATGTCTACGTCCATATTGTACTCGAGTGCAGTGTCACGGTCATCCGGAACTCTCGGATATGAGGTATAGGTGTCGCGCATAGAGAATAAATTATGCGCACCGAGAAAAATCAAGTCTACCTTGTGCGCGTCGAGGCTATTGATATCTACGTGTATATTTTCCTCGATTTCGACGTGTATATTATCCGGGACTCTTGGTAAGTCTCGTACGTACACCCGAGGGCTAAATTATTTTTCCAAATGTGTCGGTTAATGACCGTTAAAAGGAGCATAGTTCATGACGTAAACTGCTTAAATCATAAACTATGTGCCTTAGACCATAAGCTATGCACATTTTGACGGTCATTAACCGCTACGCTCCGAAAAATAGTTTGAGCCTCAGGTGTACATAATTCAATAAATAAAATACGTTATTATATTACCCAACTGAGCTCAGCAAAGGAGGGTATTGTTTTTCACTTGTAGGTATGTATGTGCGTTCCTTTGTTCCCATGTACAGCCGAAAAGGCTACATTTTTGACAAAAAACAATATAGTGGAATCCTTTAAAACAATATTCGCATGGTTAAGACCTACCGGTGCCTCCGCCCGTGCGGCCAGTTTGGGAAGCTTATGTAGTGGGTTAAGAGCATAAGAATACATAGTGAAAGTACAAAATAATACAAAAAAATAGATTTAGGACCATATTGCACTATTACTTAATGTATTAAAGAATTTTCATTATATAAATTACAAAAGAAAATACAAATTTAAAATTTTTAAGCTTTAGCGTGCATTATTTTCATTACGTAACGCTGTCGAGTATGTTATGGGAATAACGCCCGCAGTGTGTTATTGACCATTTACCGTACGTAAAACCGTCACGAAATATGTTATTTTTCCAGCACGTATGATGAAAAAGACTTTTGCATATTATGCGTTATTGATTTAGATGCAGTAACAGGGCTATGAAAGAGGATAGCCTTGTTGACAATTCTCCGTTCTCTCGTCATTCTTATTGACGATGATGCTGGTGCCCTTTGTTCTATTGAAACAATGAGCTAGATCTTCGATATCTGGAGCAAAGTGAAAGACGATTTCTTGAGGAAAGTGAAAAGCCCCACGCAACTATTGGTAGACGACTAGTCCATAAACACAGCAGATCTACGCCAATTAGTAATTAAGGATTAGGTTCGGGGGTAGCACTCAGTGCGGTGAGGAAGGAGGCCCTCCCCTCTTTCCCCGCGCACCACCTCGCACAGTCTGCAAGCGAGTTTACGTTTTCATCCAATATTCGGAATTAAATGCGGTGACAAGCGTTCAAATTGTGCATACAGCTTCGTAATGAGTTACTTGATAAAGTACGTAGTTTTTTGTATTTCATTCTCTGTTTTTTTACAGTCATCCGACCCTACGTTAATCTGCTTTAATAGCCGAGTTCCATAAGAGCCCGTGTATAACGAGCAAATTTCTTAGTCGAATATCTTAAATGTATCATCGGTAACAAGTGTATGAAAAAATTCATGAAATTCCTTGATTCTCTGATATATGTGAGTTTCATTACGCCCTCTGTTTTATTAAGAGGTTATATTCCCCTTATGCTCTAAAAAACAAGGCTTTGTTAATTATTTTATTTAAAGGACATTTGAGATTAAAGGTATACAAATAATATAACATTGGATTAAGCAACTCTTGAAGAAGTACAAGTTTCGTCCAACTCCACCTATAATAAAAAAATTTTTTTTTCTATTATCTACATGAGTTTTGTTAGTGAAGTATACATGATTATATTTTTAGAATTTTTTTTCGCGGAATGGCGATTGTTTTAACAAAAAATCGTGTTTTCGACGAAAAAATCGACTTAAATTGTTTATAACTTTTTTTAATCGCTAAAATCGTGTGTACTTCACTAGATAATCAAACAATGAAGCTACTGTTAAAATTTTAAGTCAATCGTATGTAAACTTTTTGAGTTCTACTGCTTGCCGATTTTGAAAACATGGTTTCAAGAAAAATGCGTTTGAAGTTTGAAAATGCTATAACTCTTAAGAATCGCAAAAATATAGTCCATAATAATTTTTTTACCTTCAGTCTGCTATCCCTGCACCATATAATTGTCCTTCCAGGGCCTTCATTTCATCTTCTTCTTTTTTTTGCCTGATGTAATGCTGCGCCTGGCCTCTTTCGCGATATCGGACATACGATGCTCAACGGTTTTGACGCGATTGGCGTCCGTTTCCACGCAAAACTCGTACATGTTTGGTCCAACAGTCAACCCAAGAGCATCGTAAATGGCAAACAGACCCGAGAAGCCGTCATTGAAGATAATAACGGCTACGTCAGTCGCAATGTCAACTATAGTCTTACCGCTTAACACCGTCTTTGGAACAATTGACCACACTAAAGCATTAAACGACTCGTTATTGTTCTGAGTATACGCACCCAAGCAGCGTGACAGAAGGTTGTCGGAGCTGAGTTCATTATAAATGGGTTTTATTGCGTTTAAAACATCCTCATGCATTGGACTCTTGTGCTCATACGTTGCAAGTGTACCAAGCGCTGTACTGCGCTGCCAAGAACACCAAGAGTCTACTCCAACGGGACACTTCTCGTGCTGTGTATTCTCCTTCGTCGACATTTTATGAAGTAACGTTGCCCAAATTTCATTCCGCATTTTTTCGACTGAATCGTAGTTTCTCCTAATAGCAAGTCCGTAATAAATAGAAAGTTCATCAATTAATTTTCCGGTCAACTTTCCTCGGCCGCCAAGACCTTTCGTTGTTTTTTCAAATTGCACAGACGCATTCCCATGCGCTTCTGATCGTGTCCCACACATTCTTTTTTTTCGACGATGAAATCTTTATAAGGTTTTGAGTCAACTATACCTTTATATATTTTTGAATCGCCGTCGCCGATATATTTCAAATATTTGATATCATGAAGTTTTTCTGAGCGTTTGAACATTTCTATAACTGCGTCGATCTCCATTTTCCCGGCACTACCTTCATGGTTAGCATCACAGTTCTGTTTGTGTGAAGGGTATACCTCTTCGTATTCAGCAGTACCTTCTTTTTTTTGCCAATATTCACACACTTTACAGTACTTAGATTTTACACACACATCCAATATCTTGCCAGTAAACCCTCTCTTTCGCCAAGATCCATCGCCTGACACCGTGAGACCTTCTTTTCACCTCGTTCGATAGAAATTTCTTTTTCTTTAATCGCTGATTTTTTCATACATATAATTCGAACAGATGAAGTAGCAGTGGCGATATTAGATATGATCTTACTGTAAGTTGTTTGAAAAACAGGCTTTGCAAGATCCATCATAGAGCAGAACTTTTTTATACCGTTGATGCCTATGCCTATGATGCGCATAGCTAAAATAATACGGCAGTTGATCTCATAAGCACGACCATTTATTACAGGACAGCTGTTAATATCAGTATCACCACAGTTCGAACAAGATACAATAATTTTGAAGCCTAGTCCACACTTGTTCGACTCTAAAAACCGCACGTCACCATTACATTTTTTGCATACTACTAATTCAGAAAGAGCAGTAAATACAGCGAAAAAATTGATGAAACAGTAGCCGAAATTATTATCAACATCGCGGTCACGGTCTAAATCAGTAGTTTTCAATTTCTTAGCCGAGGTACTAACGTGCTCCGAATTGCCTTCGAACGAATGGCGGTTAGGCGGGCGTCGATTACTAATTTTACTCCGTTTTGTACTTATACTTCTTGTTTTACTGCCTTTGCGGCCACTGTACACCTTTTCACTCATAATTAAGTACTTGTAAATATAATTCACAGTTAAAAAGTAAAGCAAAATTCAAAATAACAACGTAAACAACGAGAACGGCTGATCAACTAAACACAGGGCAAGTGTGAGTAAACACGTGCTGTAAAGACGCTGTAACCATCGTAATGTCATGTAGCGACCTCTATAATTCAAATTTAAAACACGATATCGATCGTAGGTAACTTCTACTAATTTTCAAAGTCGCGAAATTCAAAAAAGCGAGCATCGCAAAAATAAGCGAATATTGTGATTTTGGAGCATCAAAGCTGTTTGGAAAAAATTGATTTAAAAAAATTTTGAGTTTAAATCGGTACTTGGGCGTTGTAGATTTTGATTCTAGGATTGTTTTGGCAAGATTTAAGCCAATAAAAAAAATGGAAAAAAACAAAAAAATTTGGGGGATATAACCCCTTAACAAATCCGGTGGTGATGACAAATACATCCATTCTTTTGAGACTTCTACCCGCAAAGCCAACACAGCCTCACTAGCATCATATCAGTCAGCCGCAGTCCAGTGTTTTGAGTCAAGTTCGAAGTACGTTTAATATGTATTCTTATGACAATTGGTTATTTTCTTATTATCATATAAAGTGCGGCAATATATTGTATTAGAATTAGGAGAATATCCTAAATATAAACTAGGGATAACTTCCTAATAGTATATTGTGTACCAAGGGTGAAAAGTAGCCTTCTGTTGTTCGCGTGTGGTTTGCAGCACGAGTCAAGGCGAGCAAGCACGAACCGAAGGCGAGTGCATATTGTGAACCAAAGACGAGTACTGCCATTACACAAGGGCAAGAAAGACTTTTCACCCGAGGTATGCACCGTACTTTTTGTCATATTTGTCTTGATTTCGTGTTGTTTTATGACTCTAAAGCGGGTGTAATTGTGGATGTTTTTCGAATCGGTGCAAACATATATTTATAAAACCAAAATAAAATATCAATCAAATTTTTTCCAAAATTTCAAGATTTCAAAATGTATACAAATTTTCTAATTTTCAAAAATGTTTACGCACGCACTTACGCACATGCATACGCACGCTCGCGTGCAAACATGCACACGCACGCACGCATGGTAACGCACACCGCATGCACGCACGCATGGAAACACGCTTGCACATAAATATACATTGAGTTTTTGAGTAGCGGACGAAAAGGTCTTACTTTTCGCCCGCTGGACAAACCTTTTTTGCTAAGACCGGGAAAAAATTTTTTTTTGATCGCCGATCGGGAAACAATTTTGCGCCTGTTTTTTAAATAAAAAACGCGAAAATCGTTCATGTATGACAAAAACTCTTTTTAATCTAAAGTTCATAAATATATTTATCTAAAGTTACCTTTACCTTTATTATTATTTTTGCCAGTTGAGAGAGCGATGTAATGGTAATTTGAATTTTGATATTTTATAACATTTTTAGGCGCGCCGCGGCGGGCGACGAGATAGGGGGTAAAAATGAAAAATTCGGAAAAAATTATATGTTCACAGTATTATATTGTAATACTGTGAACATGCCAACAAACAATTGAAGACGCCACTACCTTTCACCGTATTTGTACGCTAACCTTGAAGGGTTTGCATCTGATGTGCTGCGTCGCGAGCAGTGTTGCGTACGTGTGTTCAGTCCACGTATTTTCCTGTGTTCCAGTCAACCGAACAGATTGGATTTGTATAGTAACATAATAACGATTTTATTTAAAGTCAAAGACGCAATATGGTTTTCATACTTTTAGACTTATGTGAATTGTATCTGCTTCGCTATTTGGAATACCGTAAAACGCCGACCAATCACTCAGACACGACGCAGCAGATTTTGCAGCCAGACTCCAAGGTGCTTCAAAATGAGTATGAAATTGATGAAAAATCGTAAAAAATTTTATAACATCTTTTATATTTATAGTTTTATGAACATTTTGATACTTGGTAGATGCCAAAACTCTTAGTTTTGCCAAAGTCATAGCTAGTTGAGTGAAACAAATTACATTCAAAAAGTTCCTTGTGCAACCCATATCCATACGTATTTTTGAAACTTGCAGGAAATATAATTAAAGTATTTTGAAAAGAAGCTTATATATTTATTTTGAAATATTCTGATGTTAAATGTTTTATTCAGCAATTGTTAGTATTTAAAACACGTAGTAATTATATAAATTTTTAAAGTTCAAAGAATGTTTTATTTATTTTAGGTCAAAAATTAAATCTTACCCGTTTAAATAATATTAACATTTGTTCATTTAGATATGGAAAACATTCTTGAAGTTTTTAAATAGGTTTTGTCAAATAGGTTTGCGCAAGGGGCTTTTTAAAAAATACTTATTTTTATCACAAAAATATAAAGCATGATACATAGTGTATATGACAAAAAAAATTAACTTAATTTGAGGTTTAATTTTGGATTTAATTTCATTCTTACTGATGTTTTGCATACAAGGTTCTATTTCTGAATAAATATCCAAATAAAAAAATTAGTTGATAAAAAGATTTTATTATTTTTGCCAATTAAGAGAGCAATTTAATGCCCGTTTAATTTTTTATTACATCCAGCCCCCTAAATCTTCATATTTTGCGACAATAATTAAAAGTGTTATAAAACATCTTACGTGTGTACATAAGTACACACACTTTTTTATTACATCTAGCCCTCTTAATCTTTTTAAATTACGACAATAACCTAAGGACGTACTGAAGTAACGTATCAAATATGGCGTAACTTTGTACCGTTTATCTTTCGAAAATACCAAACCAAAAAAGCTAAAATAGATCATAAATAATACGGCAATAGCATAAATACTACCAATGTACACAATATTTAAAAATTTTTTTTTTCAATTACTTAAAAAATAAATATTAAATGATATTCTTATGAAATCTAGCAATCTATAGCATAGACTAAATAAATATATCGAAAATTATTTTACAACACTTATACAATTCTAAAATTCAATTATACGAGAAAACGAATTATGAGTAGATTATTCACTAGAATTAAGTAAAATAAATATAAAGTTAAAATATAAAGAAATATGCATCTCGCATCACTGTTTCAAGTTCATTTAAAATGCGGTGTAACATTTCTGTAAAGGAAAAATTAGTGCTTATTAAAATCAATCAAATTGCTGAAAGTTTCTATGTTTACATTACAAGTAAAGTATTTGGAAACTCTTTGAGTTAGTGTATACATATTGCAATATGTTGCAGATTTTCGGTATTACAAAAGGTTTGGTACAAAAGTTTCTACTTCTTAAGATATTTTCGGATTGCTTATGCAATATAATATTTTTATTGAACACAACTACACATTGCTTATATGCAAAAATTAGATGAACAAGCTCAAAATAAAAAAAAATAGTATTAAAATTATGTCATAATTTTGAAAAAGCAATTAAAAATAAACATTTTTCATGATTGATAATAGTTTCGATGTATATAAATAAATAAATACATAGAAGTAAATGTGTATAAATAAAGTATTTTTAGTTTCTATTTTCTTATAATCCTGTTGCAACGCCGTTACCCTAAGCGGGTCCTGGGCGTAGTCGTCCAGAGCGGACGGGTGGGTGCCTATCATCACTACACAGCGCGTCCTTAGGTTGCGGATAGAGAAACGACCCCTGAGAAAGAGGTTAGCTGCGAATAAAGCGAATAAGCAGTCGCGGACAGCCGATAGGCCCAGGCGTGGGTGTGATGAGCCCGCACTGGCGAACGCATTCATCTAGAAACACTACGCAAGCACCGCAACAACTACAAACACTATACAAAATCTCCTATCTTACTTTCTTCTTCTACCTTACTCTGTAATCTATCTCTTTTACCACACATTTCAAACAAAAAATGGGCCAAAAATCCTGCTGTGTCAGGATGCGGGAGCGATGACAACTGCCCTGAGAGGGGATGTGTAGAATGATTCGCCACCTGGTCTTACATGGCAACGAAGCCAGCGAAGGCGCGCTGCCTTGCAGGGGGGCGTTAGGATATGAGAATGAAACCGAGTGTGTCTGACGACGAGTTGACTGTGTCCTCGCCAAAGTCAGAAAGCTCTCATACTTAGTTCTAGGGAGGTATGAGGGTTATCACCCCTAGACGGATGGACTCACCTGCGATCGGAACAGGATCCAAAACGCGCGGGTTTAACTTACTATCATGGCTCAAAGAAAACAAAACCAAACCAAAACGAAAAGAAACTTAAGGGTGGGAACCTGGAATGTACGCAGTCTACACAGAGCGGGCGCGTTCCGGGAAATCATAAATGAAACTAAGAGGTACAATTTAGATTTGGTAGCAATACAAGAAACCCGATGGAAAGATAACGCGATGCTAGGATCCGGTAACTTCACCTTTTTATATGGGGGCGCGAGCGGGCATTCTCTAGGCACCGGATTTCTTGTTAACAAAAGCATCATACATTCCGTGAAAAGTTGCAATTTCGTGAATGACCGACTCTCGTATATCATCATCGACGGAGCGTGGTATAATTACGTGGTTATTAACGTCCACTGTCCCACGGAGGACAAAGAGGAACAAGTCAAAAATCTTTATTATGAAACTTTAGAGCAATTAATCGACCAATTCGCGTCTTACGACACCAAAATAGTAGTGGGGGATTTCAATGCTAAAATAGGGAGAGAGGAAATGTTTAGGCCCACCATAGGCAAAGAAAGTCTGCACGAAACCAGCAATGATAACGGTATTATGGTCATAAATTTCGCAGCCGCAAAAGATCTTATAGTCAAGACCATGTGCTTCAAGCACAAGGATATACACAAGGCAACGTGGACATCGCCGGATGGGGCCACGCACAATCAAATCGATCATTTTCTTATTGATAAGAGGCGCCACACGAATGTACTCGACGTAAGGACCTATAGGGGGGCGGATTGCGACTCAGATCATTATCTCGTAGTGGCCAAATTAAGAGCCAGATTAGTAGCCGGTCAAAATAGTAAGCGAGCGAACAAAGTAGAAACCTTTGATATTGGAAAACTACGAAGCGGGATAGAGCGAATCAAGTACCAAGTAGAAGTTAGCAACCGATTTCAGGCGCTCGAGGAAACGGATGAACAGACGGGAGTAGATGACGATCCGAACAGGTTGTGGGGGGGCTATCGAAAAAACTATAAAAGGGGCCGCGAACAAAGTACTGGGTAAGAAAAAAAGGTCGAAGAGCAAACCATGGTTTGACGAAGAGTGCGAACTCTGGTTTGAAAGGCGCAAGAAGGCTAAATTAGATAGTGTACACAATGAAAGCGATAGGGCCGTAGAAGAATACCATGAAATAAGAAAGCAAGTACGTGTGATTTACAGAAACAAGAAGCGCGAGTATCAGAAAAATGAAATTAGAAAAATAGAAACTAATAGTAGGGAAAATAACCCGCGCGAGATGTACAAAGGAATAAACGCTATTAGGATGGGTTTTCAGAGTAGATCGCAGTTAATCAAGGATAAGGACGGGAACCTCGTGACAAGCGAAAATGAACTATTGAAATTATGGAAAGATTATTTCGATAAGTTATTAAACGTGCATGAAAACTCCGAGGAAATGGGAGACGAAATCCACACTGCTGAACTCCATATGGACGAAACGACCTACAAAGAAGTACAGGCCGCGATCAGAAAGCTAAAAAACAATAAGGCCGCAGGAAACGATTCTATACCAGCTGAACTACTTAAATATGGAGGCACCGCGCTTACATCTAAAATTTTTTATCTAGTATGTGCTATTTGGAGAAATGAAACAATACCAGAAAATTGGAAAGAATCCATCATCATACCGATCTTCAAAACGGGAGATAAAACAGACTGCAATAACTACCGGGGAATCTCACTTTTAGCTACCTGCTACAAAGTTCTGTCAAACGTAATACAGGCCAGACTCACACCATTCGCGGAAGATATAATAGGAGATTATCAGTGTGGATTCCGGCGCAACAGGTCAACGAGCGATCAAATGTTTACCATAAGACAATTATTAGAGAAAAAGTGGGAATATTGCGAAACTGTACACCAGCTATTTGTGGACTTTAAGAAAGTGTACGACTCTGTCAAACGAAGCAAAATGTATGAAATCCTAGTGCTCCTTGGCGTACCAAAAAAATTCGTAAAATTAATTCAAATATGTCTGAACGGAAGCACTGGAAAGGTCCGAGTAGGCGGTAATGTATCCGAATCGTTCATGATACGCGACGGTTCGAAGCAAGGTGACGGGCTTTCAACGGTACTCTTTAACCTGACGCTAGAGCATGTTGTTAGAAAAATGCAGGCTAGCGAGCTAGGCGCAACACTCAACGGAACAACGCAAATTTTAGGCTATGCGGATGACTTGGATATAGTGGGAGATAATGGTGAAACGGTGGCGAGAAATGCGGAAATCCTTATAAATGCGGCTAAAAACACGGGGTTAGAAGTGAGCGAATCGAAAACGAAATATATAATCATGGAGAAACTGGGCATTCGTGAAGCAGAGGGGGATCTCAGAGTCGGAAATTTCACTTTTGAAAAGGTTAGCGAATTCAGATATTTAGGTACAACTATAAATGATCGAAACGAAATTAAAGCCGAGATTAATAACAGACTTCATTCGGGTAATGCCTGCTTCTACGCTGTGAACAGATTACTTAAGTCAAAGCTACTGTCGAAAAATGTCAAAATAAGGATATATAGGACTATAATAATGCCGGTAATCTTGTATGGGTGCGAAACCTGGGCGCTCACTAAAGCGGAAGAAAATCGTTTTAGGGTATTTGAAAATAAGGTTCTGCGGAAAATATACGGGCCAAAGAAAGATGAGGAAACTGGGGAGTGGAGGAAACTGCACAATGACGAGCTACATAATTTGTACGCGTCACCAAATATTAACAGAATAATAAAATCACGGAGACTAAGATGGGCAGGGCACGTGGCAAGAATGGGCGATGATCGTACAGCAGCGCGCATAATGAAAGGAAAACCGAAAGCAACGCGACCTCTTGGTAGACCTAGACGCAGATGGGAGGATAACGTAAAATCAGACATAACTGAAATTGGGCGGGAAGGCGCGAAATGGATGGGGTTGGCACAAAATAGGGAAACGTGGAAGGCTTGCGTAGATGAGGCGATGAACTTTCGAGTTCGAAATGCCATTTAAAAAAAAAAAAAAATTTTCTTATAATCTTTTGCACTATAATTAAACAAAAAAATCTTGATACAGTCTATCAATTGAAGCAGTGACAAGACTTCTTGTCGAGACCAAGACAAGATCTTGAACACGTTTTAAACTTTGAAGTAAGGTCGTGGTCTTGGCGGCAGCTCTACATAAAACTTTTGGTGCGCATTTTGTGTCGTTCAGGAAACTTTCTTTTTCCGTGCCACCACACAGTTTTTCTAGCTAATTTTTTAAAACGTTATATACTATTAGGGTGTATTTGTAAAATAACAGAACAATTTGTTGAGTTAGGAACGCAATTATCAGAAAGTTTTAAATTTTCATTTTTAAAATTTACGCTATTTACTTGTTTAAACTTAAATATTATGATGTTATATGTAGCTAAAATAAACGTCGACAATAATTTAATTCTTTTCAAACTTTTAATTTAAAAGCAATTAAAAATGTATCAGTATAGAATTAATACTGAAAAATCTCATTACATTACATGTAATATACACAATTTTTACACATTTATCTTTTAGTGCCAATACACTCCGACTTTGGCAACCGCAGCTTTTTACTACTTTGAATAATTTCCAAAATGGTACTAGTGGGGGATTAAACTTCACTTTTTGCGAAATATTGGACAATTCTACAATGCATTCACCTAAGTTAATAGATATGGATACTAATCTAACTAAGTCTAATAGTACGTGTACTGTGGTAAGTAATACTAATTATCGAGTGTTTTTTGATACAGCTGAACTGAATTGTTAATAAAACCGGTCTTTATCTGACTAATGATAGCTTTATCCAAGAACAGTTAGATAAAGTTGTTGTTATCAATACATTAAAATAATACGGAACTTTATTATTAGAAAACTTTTATTATATCCCTGGTAGAAACTTATCCCGTCCACTTTATAGATCTATGTAGAATAATCTCGCGCTGTGTAGATCTATGTAGATAAACTAGATAGTTACTATAAAGGCGTGTAACGGTCGTCCCTTCTAGTTTCCCATATTATTTGTCCCGATAAAACTAGATAAGCAAAATTATGACAATAACAGCCACTTCAAGGTTATGTTTTAAGAAACAGAAGCATAATCTATTATGATTATTATGTATTATTTTGATTTAAAGGTATTTACATGTTATTGTTCGTCTATTACCAATGTAAGTAAATGTAAATAACCTCTAAAGTGTAAGGTTATCAAATTTTAGATTCATCGAGTTTTTGTATTGAAGAACTCAATAATAATATTATGTTACACACACACATATATATAAGGAAACTAATTTTACATAAACAAAATAAATATATGCACTAATACTTCATATAGTTATTTGGATATTCATATTATTTTCTTATTTTGATTGTAAGTATTAGTGCATATATTTATTTTGTTTATGTAAAATTAGTTTCCTTACGTTTGATTATGTTCCATCCTAAATACAGGCTTGGTTTCAAAACCTGTATGGTTTATGGAAGGAAAACTATTTTCTCACACATTTATTATCAACTGATTAATTTTCTATTTTAAAAAAAAATAATGGATTTGAGTTATTATATGTATGTTCTATTTTTGTATTTCCTACTGTGATTAATTTATAATCAAACACTTTCATTTGACATCTATGGCCAGTTAAAACATAGTAATTTGTTACTTATAAAGAAAATTATCGTCTACATGTGTTCGACTAATGTGTTTGTCTTTGAAAATGTTGTCACGGATGAGCAGTTTATGTATTATAAGAACTCAGATATGGATACAAAATTATTTGCAATTCTGAAATTAAAATTCTAGTTTTTAAATAAAGCATGTCATAAAGTACATATTTGTACATATGATATTATTATTTATATATTACTTTTCAAGAAACAACTACGTCAATCAATAACATTATTTTGTGATCACTGTTTTTCATATGCAAGGAACATTATTTCTAAATTTTCATTTCTTAGGTTAGATATGCTTTCTGACTATTTTTATATGTAAATAGTATGAATAGAACTATAGATCTTATTATTATAATTGAAAACTTGCATGTTAAACTTTTTTAACATTCATTTTTACAATAAAAGTTCTGTTCAATAAATAATATATAACCTCACAGATTTTATACGTACATATTATTATTGAGAAAACTATGTAGATCTGTGTGGATTTATCGAGTTTTGTACAGTCTAGTACTACCTAGTTTGCCTATAAAGGCCGTTATAGCGAATGTGGGCGCCACGATAAGATTTCTACCATGGATTAGAACTTTTAATTAAAGAGGAAAAAGCGGAATGCGTAACACGTCTGAAGAAAAGGTAAAGATCGCAAGCCGAATTTGCAAGCGACTGTTTCTTGTTTCTGAAGCATCATTGTCTCTATGACAAACAAAAAGAAAACACTCCACATTCATTCGAACGCCTCTGTAGCCTACCATATGTGTAGTGAACACTGTCCTCCTACACTCCGTGCTCCCTCCGGAATCAACGGAGGGAAATTTGTGCCCCCGGACGATCCACAGTGATCGCCATGGCACGACCTGCGCAATGCGACCTGCGCATGAATCGAATTAACTTATTATTTGGTCTTATCAGCATTCCAGAAGCTGTACGTAACTCAACTACACATACCTGGTCCTTTGAACCAGGAAAAGTTCAACATCTACCTGACATTTCTGTGTTAGTAAAAGAGTTGGAATAAATTCTCTCAACCATCTCTGACAAAACGCGTCGGCAAAATGCTGTGCAACGTTCCATTGTTTGCGGGAATTTTTTTAATAATATCTCTCGAGGATGTTCCTATCAAGAAGTAATTTTGAGTAAGTGCTATTTGGTCGCAAGAATCGATAGGAACATGCGTAAGCGGTCGTGGATTTATAGTATGCTCTACTTCCGCTAATAGTGTTAACAATACTTTCGCGCAGAACGTATCAAACGCTCCCACGATCCTCCCATATGTGCCACGGTAGGTGGACTGAATCGTCAATCAATTTTACTTTTCCAAGCAAATTCATTAATTTTTCATTTACAATTTATTATATAGCTTCATTAAGTTCTACACTCATAGCTCGAAAATTCGTCCCATTGTCATAATAGATTATTGAAGGTGTTCATAATATATTATGTCTACGTGCCATAAAACGCTTTAACGTCATAATTGCCGAATCGGTACTCAGATTATGCGCTACCTCTATATGTATGCATAGCTCGCGTTGTTAAGCACGTAAATAAAGCTCCCCAACGTTTTTCTACTCTCCTACAGATTTTTACTGTCATTGGCCCAAAATAGTCTATTCCACAGTGTGTAAATGGTTAAAATCTAAAGGCTGTTCTAGCAAATGGTAAGTCGTCCATTTTAGGATTAGTAGGTTGACCACATATCATTTTACCTGTAGAACATTTACTTACTAAAGTACGCAAACCGTTCCGTAAACCTATAATCCAATTTTATTGTCAGAGAAATAGGCTTTTACCGCTGCTGCTGGATAGATAGATAGATACTTTATTTTGTCATTACGAAAATAAAACATAGTAAATTACATAAGGTCATCACATAAGGTTCGTCACTGTAAAAAATATCACTTTGATTTTGTCAGGTACATAAAATAAAAATTGAACATAAGTCATAAACATTAAAATTCAATCATAGTATAAATCTACCATGTCAAATTCAAAAATATTTACAATATTTATGTATACATTCACACAATTCGAATAATTCATCTATGCATACATTATAAATGCACTCATTCTCATAACATTTAAAACCTAACTACAGAATAATTTACAACGTTACAAAAGATAATAAATAGTATATACCGGTGAAGAATTAGTCAATAGCAGCGAAGTGCTTCTTGACCGCCACCTTAAACGCTTTTAAGGATGGTAGCGTATCTCAAAAGGGAGTGTATTCCATAGATGTGTACCTTGTACTTGGAAAGATCTTCGTCCTGTCTCAGTGCGCATGCCTGTAATCGAGAGCTCTTTTGCTTCACCTCTTACAGGACGCGTAGACTCATTCTTTTTGAAAACTGATCCTAGGTAAACAGGTTCTTTAATGTTAATTATTTTGTAGGAGGTGATCGCCATGAAAACCGCGTTTCTAGAGATTTGTCACTGGGCGAATGGATCGCTGATGAAACCAAACTATTCAAGAAATGAAGTGAAGTTTGTCGATACACTATACACTGCTTCTTCTATTCTTCACTGTTATTATTATTATTTGAATATATTGTATAAACTACTTTATAACAAGTTAATAAAGACATATTTCTTGTATTCTGAATCAATTAAAAAGTATGCAACAATAATTAAAAATCAATAGAATAGATCTAAGTATATTTTTTGCATCTTTATAATTAATAAAATTCCAATAAAATAATATGACTACGAATTTCGTAACCTCTTAATTTTTTATCTTAACAAGCGGTTAAAACATAAAGGGCAACTTTAAAAAACATGTACGCCAATGAAAATGAATCATATTATTACTCAAAAATTCCTATACAAAAAATTATAAATGTGCTTGTTAATTTATTTTATTAATTTTTTTAAACCAAATTTTGAAGGTTCTTTGAACACTGGGAGTAAAACATTCAAAATTGCGTTGATTGCTTTTTATTAATATTAATGAGTGCAATTATTTCTGCGTATTAGCAAATATGCCAAAAATACTTCATTTGCGAAGCAACTTAATTAATGTTAAGCACACTTAATACGATACCTAGAAATATTATTTATGATCAAAGCATGAGCGGTTAAAATCTGTTATCATATAATTGCGATTAAACTAGTTAAGATATTATTTAATCACCATTGAATAATGGTGAAATATACTAACGGACTTAGTATTCAATATTGCATAGATAATACATTTTTTGTAATAGTGAGTTTGCTTGTATAGCCCATTTTTTTTTAATTCTTTTTCGTAAGTATTTTTGCAGTTTTACTGTTTTTATTAATCGTGTGTAACAATAACATTACAAAATGTAAGTATATATCGTATGCAATTATTTTCTTGCTTATGTTATTAAGTTAAATATCTAAAATGGTTATTTCAAAAATAATATTTTTGGAAATAGTGTAACAAAGTAAAAATGTATTTTACATATATTTAATTCAATTAAATATGCAGAAAAATAATTGCGTATCATATACCTTTACATTTTGTGAGGTTATTATTACAAATTATCAGTAAAACTAATAAAATTGTAAAAATACGTTACGATTTAACGTATACGAATGGATAAAATTGACTGTTTCAGACACGCTCGCTATTATAAAAAATTTATTATTGATATTATATTGAATACTAAATTCGTTAGTATATTTCACCAGTATTCAAATACGATGAAATCATATCCTAGGGTTACATAGATAGATAGATAGATGATAGATAGAAACTTTATTTTTGCATGTATACAAAAAATTATAAAAATACGAATGTCATATAAAGAACGTCACAAAGGTCATTTTATCACATAATGTTCGTCACAAAAGTATAAATATCATAAGTTAGTCGGATACTTTTAAAATTGCACTTCTGTCGTTGTAAGAATCTATCACGTCAAAATTAAAACTTATATACAGTATTTACATTATTAATTTCATTCCGCTTCAGTCATTCATTCATACATTCTGATAAATACATTTATACATATAAAACATGAAATTTCGCTAAAATAAATAAATAACTTAGGACATTACAATTCAGTCAATATTTACAAAATGTTCTCTGACTGTCGCCTTAAATGCTCTCAATGGTGGTAACGTGCGTATCGCAAAAGGGAGTGAATTCCACAAATGCGCACCCTGTATTGGAAAGATCTTTTTGCAGTTTCAAGGCGCATATGTTGTATATAGAGAGTTCTTTTAACATAGCTGTGAAAATCGCGCTTCTAGTGTCGACTTTTGTCAACTCTAATTGCTTTCCATAAGGGGTGATGTGCTCATCCTTCCTAGCACCTAAAACGTAGCGCACACATGAATTATGCAGTCTTTGCAGTCGATACGCTTCAGAACAATAGTCAAGGTGTGGAAAAACAAGAGCCATTATTAAGTACTTGCGCAGATCCTGGGTGGTATAGTTTCTAAAATACCTCAAGTTGTACAATAGGGTAGTACATACTCTATTAACCTTTTTTTGCGATCATGTCCACGTGTGGCTTCCACGTGAGTTTAGAATCAAGAATAACACCCAGGTTCGTAATGGTTTGCGAAAAAAAAGGGACGAAGAGACCATCTCCCAGACTGATTTTAAAAATTACAACATTAAGTCCGTACTTGTGAATGAACATCAAGCGCGTGACTTAACAACGGCATACCTTGTGACTCAAAACTATTAATATATATACACCAGCCGAAAGCAAGAAGAAAGCAAGAATGGGTTACAAGAGATGTAATAAGAATCGATATTTCTATAATTACTTAATAATAGTTTTATATAATTTTCAATGTAATATCCAGCTTTATCTAATGGCCCTTGGATACAGGTAGCATTAGCCGGATAAATCCCGGAATTATTGTTTTACCTCAACTTTATCACAGCCGTTTTGGATAATGCTAAATTGAACTGTCAAATACTAGTATTAGCTAATTGAGGGCTTTAATGATTACAAATATTGATTAATATAAATTAGATACGTTTTAAATATAAACAATATAATACATATACTATTTTTGTGTTTCAGAAAACCGTTGACAGTAGTGTTTATATGTTCACGATATTAGTTTCCACTACTACAAATGTCTGCTTATTTTTAGCAGCTGCGTTGGTAAATCTAATAGGCAATAAAAATCTTTTGTGTAAGTACAATGATTTTACATTATAAATATTTTTAGTAGGGGAGACCGGTGCGAATTCGAACGCATTTTTATTAGTACATTTAGTTCAGCATCCTTAATAAAAAAGTTAGTTCTACGACGGTAGATTAATTATTTATCATCAATTAACATAAAATGTTTTTTTCTAAGCCTGCCCTGGTAGAAATTTAGCTCACCCCCTTTATAGATCTATCTAGATAGTTACTATAAAGGCGTGTACGATCGTCCCTTCTAACTTCCCCCATTATTTTCCCCGATAACACTGGATTAGGAAAATTTCGATAGCAACAACCACTTAAAGGTAATTTAAAAAAAAAACAGAAGTATAACTTATTGTGTAATGTTTTAATTTATATGTAATTACATATTTTTGCTCACCTTTTATCAATTTAAATCAATATGAATAATCTCCAAAATGAGAGGTTATCTAGTTTTAGGTGCAATGACATTTCGACAGTATAAGTCAAACTGTTAAATAATTAGTAAGATTAGAAGAAATAAATAATCTCTAAATAATCTCTACATGAAGTTTTAGTGCATACTATTTATTTTGTTTTAAATCAGTTTCATTTATATTAAACTCTATTCCATCGTAAATACAGACTTGGATTCAAAATCTTTTATATACAAACCAGGTTTGTATAAGAATTATATTACTATATAAATAAAATCTCCATTAGAGAGAATAAGATAGGTACAAAATTAAAGGGAAATGTGCTCGTGGAGACTGATATAATCAAAATAAATGCAATATATTACTATATATTATTGTCTTAAAGTACATATTTATATATTGTAAATAATTGTTTGAATAAATCAGACAATGCCTTACTAAAATCATGATACAGATTCTACCTGTATTATCAGAAACAGTAAAATAATAATTTATAAATTATTTATAAAAGTTAATAGAATAATTTGGCATATATTATTAATGTTGTAAATTTCACGTAAATCTTTCATTTACAAATAAATTAATTAGATTAAACAAGATAATCACATATTATGCGGACATTATTTGTTTATCATACGAAGAAAATTATTTCCAATTTCTCACTTTTTAGGTTAAAAATACTTTGTCTTCTCTTACATGTAACTAGTACAAATAAGACTGTAATTATTATCATTATAAATGAGAACATTCATGTTAAACTTGATTTATTTAATATTATTTAACTTAACAGTTTTATACGCTAATATTATTATTGAGGAACCTACGTAGAACTGTATAGATCTATCGAGTTTTATGTAGTCTAGTACTATCTAGTTTGTCTAAATAGGCCTTTATAACGAGTATGGGTGCCACGATAAGGTTTCTTCCAGTATGTTTGTGACGTGTAAGATAAAGATTTTGAGGTTTTACAGCAGTAAAATTCAAGATATTACTCAAGTATTTATAGCATACAAATTGTCAGAATGATTGCTTTTAAACATAAAAAGTTTCCGGAACTAATAAAGAGAAATTTTTTTTTGGGTTTAACCCAGGCCTGCTCCCTTAATAAAACATTTTTTGAGAGATAAAGGCGGTGTTCGAAATCGCCTCGTAGCTTTGGATTCTATTTCGCCCTAATGTTAAAAAATACTTTAAACAATGGTTAGAAATGGTTAATTAAAATTTAATGAGTAGTCTAGCGGCTTAAAGCAACTATTAAATATGGTATTCAAAAGTTATGGGTAGACTAGAATTAAGTATTGGCATAAGTTTTTATTTGATCGATACTAAACATGGTATAATGTTTACTTTGATGGTATCTTTAAACTATTTTATCGACAGTTACGATTAGACGCAAACCGAAAATAATTAAATTTATCTTTTGTTTAAGAAAGTTCTCTCTATAAAATGTGTAAACATGCTTCTAATAAGCATAGGAAAATTCAGTTGAAATTTTCGATCAACGCACAAGCTTGATCTTGAGACAATTACAAATGCCTTCTTATGGCTAAATCGATTTTTTTTCATTAGTCTTAGTATAAGTAGTGACTAATAAATTGTTTCGAATATTTTAATTCATTCAACTTCTGTAATGACGTGTTTCAGTAATCTGCTTTGCTACCTCAACGTTTGCCGTGCTTGTGTTAAATTGGGCAAGCCATTACACGCTTATAGTGGTACTCACTTCTTTATTTGTTGGATTAATGAGTACAACGACAAATTTAGTCATCAGCATTACTGTAAATTTATTTCCTACGTCACTTAGGTAAGAGACAAAACTTTTATCAATTTTATGTTAAGTTTACTTGTATTATTCGATAAAAAAACCATAACGAAAATTTTTCGTAAGTTTTATATGTACGACAGATATATATATATATATATATATGCGACTCTCCCCCTATCCCTTTGATTATTAAGCCTTCGTATGGAATGTCTTTCGTACTCATTCTGTATTATAATGTTTTTAGCTATTTATTGGCTTCCAAAAAATTCCAAAAATATCATAGTTGCAAACATTTCTATTCCATCAATCTTATATATCACTAAGTTTTTTAGAAATAGGGACCGGGTCCTACCTCCTTGTTATTTCAGAAAAGCGTGCAATAATTCTTATATTAGTTTCCATGATGATGATTTATACACGGTTTATGTTTCTTGAGATATTTTGATCATGCGCCGCCTATCTTCCTTGATTCGAACGAAAGTGCAACATCACGTGCAGTAGGATCGATAGGTAGCAATAAACGAATAGAATAAACAAATGGAATTTTTATCGAATTCAATATTTTATGGCGCTAACCAACTACCAAGGATGGAGTGGGAATAATGGTAATAAAGCGCAGAATAAAACAGAGATACATGCACCAAGACAAAGGTTTACAGGAGTAAAGATAGGCCAGGCGGATTAGGAAATAAGGTCGAAATGTACTTTAACAGTGATTTTTTTTGTTGGAATGTGTAGCTTAAGATATGTAGAAACCGACTTTGACCATGCGCCAACTGGGTAGATGGGGCAACGTCCCTAAAAATTCAAAAAAGGTCATTTTAGCCTATTTTTGCGTATTTACCGGAAATAAATTTATTTCCTTTATAAAAGGTACTGGAATCGAGTTACGATGTCTTTTTTCATGATTCTACTTTCAAATGACTTACCGTTTATCTAATTTATCACACTCTATGGTCCATTTTTGTTTTTTCCATTTTGTTCATCATCGGATGAGAGGTAAATTCAGACATCTTCTATGCTTATGCCTGTAGATTATAATATCTGTTACCTTCCAGCCGAAGATATACGAGCGACTAATTGAAGAATTAGGATTACCCAGAAATTACTTTCTAAAAATTAGTATTAAAAAGCCCTTTTTAACGATAAAAAACTTTTAACCCCCTAAAAATTGAAATTTGTAAAATTTACCCCCTTACAGTTAAAAATACGTATAATCCCATCTTATTCGCTGTCTACAATGTATAAACAATATACCATCCAAATTTCAAGTAGCAACTTGAAATTTAGATGGTATATAAGAACTGATGAGATATTAGCTCTTTTATCGTTATGTAGATATTTTAATACTAATTTCTAGAAAGTATTTTTTGGGGTTTTCCCTAATCGACCGTTAAGTGGGTAAATTTCTTAATTTTCGAATCTTAAATTGATAAAAATTGGCAAAATGTGATGTTACGAGATTTGAATTTTTTTTTTTTAAATTTGCAAGGTCCGATGAGATATTTGCTTGTTTTAGCGTTTTATAGGTTTTCTATAAGTACCTACTATTTAGCCACGGCTAAGTGGTTAAATTTTTTAAATTTCGAATCCTAAATTGGTAAAAAATGGTAGAATGCGATTTTAGGGGATTCGTTTTTCTTTTCAAGATCTCTAAGGCTTGATGAGATATCGGCTTCTTTTTATCGTTTTATAGATTTTGTAATATTAATTTGTCGAAAGTAATTTCTGGGTTTTAAGGGTTTAAAGGGAAGGAAATGATTGCGGTAAACGAAATTTTGAGAACATAATGTACTATATTTCAGCTTTAAAAAACTATTTTTGTTATTAAAAAATATTAAAATTTCTTCAAGTTATGACCATTTTGCCGGAGCGCCTGGAGTCTGCACTTTCTAATCGGTGCCGGTGATGGAGGTCGTGCGGTGCGTCTGAAACAGTCGAGACAAATTTTTTTTTAATTTTTATAAGTTTCTTTTCTATATTGAGACGGCCTGTACCTATACCCTTATTATCAAGAACGGTACCATTAATTATTATTGTTAATGTTAATATGATATTAACATTAGTAATTATTATAAGCAAAATAAATTAGTTAATACATTTAGGATATAAAAAAACGTAGTATTAATTAAAAGTTAGTTTTTTTATAAGAAATCATTTAATTAATTATTTAATTATTGCGGAAATGATTCGGTTTTATATTTGTTAACTAAGATGATACGGCGGGGCCAACGTAATGGCTAAGAACGCGCGCGTGTGCATATACACACACGAGCGCGCAGACATACGAAAGCGTGTTCAGCGAGGAGCAACGAATTCGCGAATATTGGAAGAGTGGGGATTCGCGAATATCGTGAGAAGGAGGACGGGAGCGAGAGAGATGGAGAGAGTGGGCTCGGGTATATATCGGCGACGCACAGCCGAGGAAGCACTGAGTTTTCTCTGACCTCTCAAGCCGTGGCTAGCCAGCGAGCAGGCCTCGCGCTCGGGATACTAGGGTTAACTCGGGCCGCTTCTTGTGGTGAACACACGGTGATGTGGCGAATCCTCGCCTATCTACCGCGTGTAATCTCTCTCTTTCGCTTCCCTCTATCGCAACTCCACTCCTCTTTAATTGTACTTTTACCCTCAATAAAAAACCAAGTTTCACACTAATAATTATAACTCATTTTTCCCCGCCTCCACCTATCATTCGGGTGCGCCGGACGTCCTTCAGTAGCCACTGGAGGGGGAAACGCGCTAACGAATTTCATAAAAGGCATAGCTCGGTGCGGCCAACGCGCTGCCCGAGACTACGTCTTCAGGGTTTTACCCGAGAAAAGCGCGCTGGTGCCTTTCTCGGGGTTTTGACTGCTTGCCCGGCGGAGAGCTAACGCGCCCTCCTGCTGGTTCGAGTTAGCATACCAAAACCCAAAGCACAGTTACACTTCTGCAGCCCCGACCTCGGCGGCTGCAGGAGCGTAACTATCAGGGGGAATTCCGGAAGAGGTTGTTTCTCGCGCACTTCTTCGGGTCCGTACGCGAACCGCGTGTAACAAAAACACAACTGGAAAACGAACTCTCCTACGTTGGAGTAGAAGAACGGCTTAAGTCCGTCACAATATGAACTCAAAAAATACCGAAGAAGATGTCAAATTCCAATCTTTTTCAAAGTTTGAAAAAAAATTCACTTTTTGAAAAAAAAAATTCACTTTTTGAAAAAAAAAATTCACTTTTTGAAAAAAAAAATTCACTTTAAGTTGCAAAAAAAGTAGTTTAAATAATACTTTTGTCCAACTTTTTTAGTTCAAATAGAAGATAATTTAATACTGAAGCTATATCACATTGATTTTTTTCGATCGGACTTATTCTTTTTGCTATCACCGGCACCGTTTTCTAAAAATCGTAAAAATGAAAACTCGAGAAAACGCGCTTTAAAGTTTTTGGTCCAAAAAAATATAAGTTTTTGGGTACTTACAGTAATTAGAGGTTAATCAGCTATCCCTGGGCCATACATTAGTCCTTCCTTTTCTTCAAAAAACTCGTTTTGTCTGAGGGTTTCCAATCTTCGGGCTGTACGAGTCTTCTTGCTAGAAAATGATGCGCGCCGGTTCTCCCGCGTTATGCGCTCAGCATCGACGGCGTCAGCAAAATTTTTACACTGCTGCCCGATGATGATATTGAGGAGCTGCATGGTGGAAAGTACAGCAGAGTAGCTCTCGTTAAAAATGCCTGCAGCCATATATGCTGCAATTTCGACGATTTTATAGCCGGAATTCAAATGTTTCGGACTTAGGCGCCACACAATCGAATTGAACGATTCGTTGGAATTTTGAGTGTGGCCGCCTAAGCACCGCCTCATTAAATCGTCATTAGAGAGCTCTTCATAAATTGGACGAATGTGCTTCTCCACGGTTTCATCGATTAATCTCGCCGGATGTTTGTAAGATGCAAGATTATGTCCGATGAAACACTTGTAATGCGATTGCCGTGAAATTTCCGCTTTCGCGGTTCTGCAGCACGCTGTCTCTTAGATCGATCACCTTTCAGGTAGCTTGACATTTCGATGTGTACTCGGCAAAATCAAAAGTTGAACTGAAAGCTGACGCTACAAGCAGCAGTGTTGAAGCCGATGCCGAGAGCTATAGTATACCGTTATATTGTATATTGTATACCGTTCTCCCTACTACTACTCAACACCGACCTTCTAGAAACTCCAAATAATGTTTCAATGGACGGTTGGACCTTTTCAGGTATATACGAGTATAGTCGAATAATAGAATACATCGAGGGGCGGAGCGCTCGCGCTCGGGTCTGCCCGAGCATTCGCACCTGCTCGATGCTCGGCTACTAAAACTGCTCTAGCTTCGGAAATATGTCGAATTGGCCTCTGAAATTTTGAAGACATATTCTTGGATAGTTTTGGAATAGTTTTAAGACAAAAAAGCGATTTGTTGAAGCCGGTAAAGCAGACTCCCCCCTTAAGAGAGTTAAATTTTTTCGAATATTTATGAGATTTCGGTCACCATTTTCAATTGTAAATAACTTTTGATCAGATTAATATTTTTATACGTAGCAGAGTTTGAATTAAAGACCTTTTTGCCTACGTTTTATTACATTTTGAGTCATTTATCCATAATAAAAACTTGTAGAGTTATGGTTAGAAGACGAGGTGTCTTTTTTCATTAAAATAACGAATATTTTGAGTAAATTACCTTATATCTCGAGAACAAGGGCCCATTAGAATGTATAGCGGGTACTAGGCTTCATTTTTGGGTACCAGAAATCACCTTCCAAAGTCTGACCGAATTTCCCGGAGGGTCTGCCGTCTCCTTGTTAGTTATCGTTTAGAATGCTTACTAACGCTAACTTCTAAAAAGCAATTTCACAGTTTTCCCCGAATTAATAGCTAAATGGGTTAATTGTCCGAAATTTAACCCCTATCTTCAATGACTGATGGATTGATTCATCAACGCCGAGCCAAATCTATTAATCCTATCGACTTGAAAGTTGGATGATATATTGTTTCTATATTGTAGACAACGAATAAGAAGGAATTTTACAAGACTCTAAGTCTAAAGAAGTACATTTTATAAATTTGAATGTTTAGAGGGTTAAAAGCTGTAAAATGTGTTTTCACGGAATCATTTCAAACTTTGCAAGCCCCGATGAGATATCTGATTTTTAACGTTAAAGGGGGTTTTTAATACTACTTTCTAGAAAGTAATTTCTGTGGTTTTCCTTAATCAATCGCTGAGTGGGTAAATCTTTCACATTTCGAATTCAAAATTAAAACCCTATCTTCTATATATATATATATATATATATATATATATATATATATATATATATATATATATATAAGAGGACCTGTCCTGACTGACTGATTAAGGGATCATTCTACTTTGGACGCTCAAAAAAACGCTATTTTTAACCGACTTCGAAAAAGGAGAAGGTTCTCAATTCGACATGGCTTTTTTTTTCTTTTTTATGTTTGTCCAGCGATTATTCCGAAACTACTCGACCGATTCGGATGAAATTGTATATATATTATATATATATATATATATATATATATATATATATATATATATATATATATATAAGAAGACCTGTCCTGACTGACTGATTAAGGGATCATTCTACTTTGGACAGTGAAAAAATGCTATTTTTAACCGACTTCGGAAAAGGAGAAGGTTCTCAATTCGATATGGCTTTTTTTTTCTTTTTTATGTTTGTCCAGCGATTATTCCGAAACTACTCGACCGATTGGGTTGAAATTTTTTTATTTAAAAGGTAATTATCCTCCGTTGGTCCCATTCAAAGTTTGTGATTATTGGTCCAGTATCTCGCCAGTAATTTAATTTTTCTGAATATTTTTTCTGTACATTTCGACCTCTGTCGACTCTGTCCGCCGATTATTCAGTTGAAAATAATTATTTCAAACTTGCAGCTCTTTGCTTATTTCTTTTTTTTTTATCATTAATTATATTGTTTATAATTATATTCATAATATAACCCAGAACTTACCACGTGTAGGTGGCTGCAATTCGAGTTCCACCCAGCTCCTACCCAACCACCCAGCCAATCGTAGGAACAGGAATGACGATATGACAATAATGTAAAATGTTGTTTTTATATTTCATGCAGAGGAACTAGGAAAAATTTATGCCATCTCTGCGTGGAAGATTTCTGAATCTTTGCATTTCTTTCAGCGCTTTTGCACCGTGGGGATTTTTCAATAATTTATTCATATCTAGATCAGATATCGCTATATCATCTAAAGTTTTCACTCTACTAAGGGCTACGTAAGCTTGGCCATTGACTAATCAATCCATCTGAAATTGAAATATTGCATCTAAGCATCACACGGGACCCTTTGGCTAATTTTATCGTATTCCGTAGCCCTCCGCAGTTGTTCACGTCCGCAGGAATTACGTTGCTTGGTGGCTTTCTTCCGTACGTCACAGGCTCACGAGATTCATCGACTGCATTCATGACATAAATATGAGACAATTCGGCAATGATGTTGGTCATTTTCAAATTGTATTCATCGACCAATTTGATCATTGGATAAATCCTAACCGCCGCACCATCTGCGAAATCTTCTGTTGATTCGACCCTTCTCCTCTCGCACAACAATTCTAACTGGGCGGTAGTTAGTTCACCGAATCGCAGGTTGTTCAACAAATCTATGAACTCCACATCGTTCTGTTGTCTCATATTAATGGTCAGTTCGCAGAAAGAGAACTGATGCCATACGTGGATTTCTTGTTCTTCGACAGTGTCGTTTGCAAGCTGATTGTGAATCAATGACAGACGATGTTCCCGTTCTTTGGGAGTTTCGTTTGAAAGGCGTTTTTTGATCAAGGATATACGATGTTTTCGCTCTTCTGTTGTTTCATTTAATAGTCTTCGGTGTACTCGGTTAAGTCGGTGTTCTCTTCCGGATTCTGTCGCTTTCGATAATTTTGAACTCATATATTCTCGCATCCGGGACAATCTTTCAACGCATTTGCTAGGAGATTCCTCGCGACGAATGTCTGCCATTTTCTTCTTTGCTCGAGAAAGGCGTTCAGATTTAGCCTCTTGCGTTTCGTGCAAACGGTCTTTTCTCTTACGTGCAGCATCCTTTGTTGGTCGACCCATAGTACAATATAAATTATATGAAACTCAGCCCTTATAACTAAAAAGTCTGAAATAAAAAAAATTTTCTGAAATAAAAGAACCGACTTTGAAAAATGCACTAAAACGTGTGAAAAAAATGCACTAAAAAGTGAGAAATAATTCACAAAAATGTTCTCGAAGTCGGCGCCGAGTTATAAATTGACATATACCGTCAACCATTGTGAACCATTGTCAACCATTGTGTCATATATTGTGAATCAGTTACTTCTAAATAAACATTATAAAACTTTTGCATTACTTCTTTAATTATTTTGATACATAAGAATAAGTGCTTTCAAATAATAATAAAAGTAACGCAAAACTTTCACAATATAGGTTTAACATAAACTGATTCACAATAGAGGCACTGATCCACAATAGGGTCCGTAACGGTAGTATCTTGCTTAAGAATATAATTTATAAATAATATTGAAATGGGTCCAAAATTTCCTTAAACCTGAAACGAAATATACGTCCCACTATTGTATATCGAAATATGCATCCCACTATTGTATAGCACTGGTTTGAGAGAAAATGCTTTTAAAAATGCTTTTAAAAAGAACTTCCAATGCAACAATCTTCTTCAAATGATATTCATCGGCTAAACTATCACATATAATTCAAATAATACTGTTACAATTGTAACTGCTGGCGTGAGCTTTTATGTATTATCCCCGGGATAATCTTAATGTGCTTAGGCCATCGCCACCTAGCGGCGGTATGCAAACTACGCTATCAAACAACTAGTCAAGAATAAGATTCCCAATGAAACAAAAAGAGGTGACGGTATATGTCAATTTGTAATTCAGCGCCGACTTGGAGAACATTTTTGTGAATTATTTCTCACTTTTTAGTGCATTTTTCGAAGTCTGTTCTTTTTTTTTTTCAAAAAATTTTTTTATTGCAAATTATTTTAGAGGTACTATTATAGATATTAATTTAAGTTTTGTTGGGCTTAATAAATACACTGTCCAAATATATGAAAACATTTTTTTTATTTATTTTGAACACTTTCTATGCAGAAAAATGACAGTCAAACGTAATTCCTCGAAAAGTAGGTATGTGTGCGCCGTAGTCGAATGCTCAAAGACGGGTCATCTGAAACAAACAAATCAAACGGGTTTAGATTCAGTTTGACACTGGCTCTATCGCAATCTAGGGTTTTTTTAATTTATGCAAAAATAACAATATGGCGGAGATTTAAAAAAAAGGAAGAGAAAACGTGCTTTTCTTCACAGTTTTTAGCAAAAAAAAAATAGTAACGTGAAAATTTTAGAAAAATCCTAGAATGAGAGTCATAAGTGTATAGAATATGTGGTTAAAATTTCATAAGGATCGGTTCAGTAGTTTCAGAAATTTTGACTACAAGCAGTCTAAAAACGTTGTTTCAGGCATGTACTTAATGAATAATAAAAACCTAAAAGTTTTTAAATGAAAACGCTAAAACTCTAAGAGAAATCACATTAATTCAGAAAAATCATCGTTTTTAACATTTTATAACTTTTGACACTTTTCACCATGAGGTCTGAAAATGCTTTTTTTATTTTAAACATTAAAAGGAACATTTATCCAGTATTTCAGCGGTTCTAATTTTTCACACATACAGTGCGTCTCATAACTATAGAAACACCACAAATTTTCACGTTTAAATGTGTATATTATACCTTTTTTAAAGAACCTGTAACTTTGGAAGCAAAAATCCGAGGATAATTTTGCAAAAAGCCAATGAATGGAAAATATATTCTCTTTAAAACATTAATAGAATATTTCTTTCGCATCAACATTAAAGAAGTTATCGTTGTTTCATAACTATAGAAACATTTTAAATTTTTAGACCCATTTAAATCCATGTAAATTTTTTATCTAGTATTCAAGTTTTGTTTAAACCGTCCGTGAATTTTTCATAAGTTAATGTAGATACAATATTTTGGTAACGTCTTAAAGAGAATAAAATTGCCTTTTATTTGCTATTTTTAAAATTATCCTTGGTTTTTTGCTTCGAAAGTTACAGGTTTTTTAAGAAAAGGTATAATACAAAGATTTAAATGTAAAAATTTTTGGTGTTTCTATAGTTATGAGACGCACTGTATATAAGAGTCATTCCAAACAAATTTGAAAAATCCGTGCGCAATCGAATCTTTGTTACTTGCCGCCGATTTTTTGTATGAAAGTACCTATAAAAAGAATCTCTCAGCCCCTAAGGTCCCTGTGTGACCCAGTAGAGTGTTCTAAATTTTTAGACATGGGCAAAGAACGGCTATTTTCAAAAAATTCTAGGTTGCTCCCATGTTAATCAATTTGAACACACCAAAAAGGAATTTCTTCGTCTTCTTACAAACTGTAAAAAGTATTAGACCCCTCTGGCAATGCAATGGGTCACCTCTACAGAGATAAATGTAAACCTGAATTTCTGTGATTTTTATCATTTTACTTAATCAAAACGGATTTAGAACTACCACGTCTCAAATTTTTCGTATTAGAAAGACCTTTAAGGTGGCTATCTTCTGATGCTGGAACAAAAGTTCGAAATAATTTTTTTTTATTTAAAAAGTCAGTTGAACTATTAACTCATTATGTAAATATATTTTTATGATGGTATTAATTTTTTTTCAATGAAAAACAAACGCTTTACGAAAAGATCTTTTTGTCATTTAACGTCCTTTTTTCTCTTTTATTTATTAATTTACGTTTTCAGGACCTGAATAAAAATTTTTTGTTTCAAGTTTTGGAGGTTAAATACTGTAACATATTAGGCAGATGTATTCTAAGAGTTATTGATATGTAAAATATATTTATAATGCATAGTTTTCTAAAATTATGGTGAATTTATTCAATAAAGTTACTATTCCTATCTATAAAAATCGCTCGCGCCATTGTGTGAGGTTTTTAAACGTCATTTGATTGGTCGCTGATATCGCGCTCGCATTCGTATATACTTATTTAAACATTTCATTTTAGATTCATTTTAGTTCTTAGTAATAGTTCTTTTGGACTTGATCTTTTATTTTATTATTATAAATAGTTAACAAAATGAATAGTTAAGTACATCATAGTCTTAAAGATAGTGAATGTTAACATTATACATATTTCAGACTTATATGTATATAGTGCGGTTGGTAAGTAGAAATGCGCAGCAGACGAGCACGTGAGATGTACAGCCAGTAGGCTATAACCTTCAAATTATTATAATCATGGACATATGTAGTAATTAAAGAGTAAATTGATAAGTTTAACTTTCAGGTTATGATGAATGTTTGCTTGCATTTCTAAAGGAAATAAGTAATTAATAACTGGTTGTTATAGGTTTATTTTATTCTTTTGGGTGATGTTAAACTCTCGTGTTATTTGCAAATACAAGGAATCGCCTTTTTTCATTTACTTTTTAAACATGAGAAAGTATACTCTTTGGAAAGTTGTTTTTGATTAGAACAGCAACTTCCACATATATATTTACTCAAAACTGAAAAGTAGATGACAATATAAGTATATTATCTATGATTTATTTTATTTCTACTATTCAATTTCTTTACAATTTGATAACTTCTTTTACTATCTTATGAAAAAAACCTTCAGGAAATCCTGGAGTAATTCCTGCAGGTAATTCTGTAGGAAATTCTGCAGGAGATCTGGAGGATTCCCTGCAGGATTTCCTGCATGGTTTTCGCACAGTTTTCCTACAGGAATTCCTGCAGGAATTATTCTAGAATGGGAAATTGTTTATAATCCTATAATTTAAACTTGTTGAAAATAATAAAAGAATTGAAAAATGGGCCTATATTAGGTGTTATCGTACAGATGATAACACCAAAACTCAGGGACTAAGCTTCTTAACGTTTATTTATCAAATAGCTAAACAAACCAATTATTTTGACTTTTAGATTTAAGAAGCTTAATTCCTGACTTTTTGTGTTATCATCTGGATGGTAACACCTCATATAGGCACATTTTTCAATTATTTTATTGTTTTCAACAATTTTAGATTATACGATATAAACAATTTCCCATTCTAGAAAAATACTTGCAGGAATCCCTGCAGGAATTCCTGCAGGAAAACAGCACGAAAACCATGCAGGAAATCCTGCAGGGAATCCTCCAGGATTTCCTGCTGGTTTTTTTCATAAGGGATAAATTGCTAGTAAGACTTGCAACAAATTAGATGGTGAATTGACAAAGGTAATATTTGTTTCTTTAGTAATTCTCCCCCCGTAGAATCGATTATCGCCATTAGTTTTTATTAAATATAAATTTTTATTAATTTATTTAAACTATAATTGTTTAAACAAATTATAAGAGATTATTCTTTTACAACATTTTTCATACTTTTGAGGGAGTGATTTTTCCAATTTAACTTGCTATACTTATATTTGATTTATTCATACCAATGGATACCTTTTATTAGTAAATTTGTATCTAATTGTACTTTAATAGAAACCTCCATTCGAAACTTACATGAGCCATCGGTAGCTTTACGTATGTGTGTGTATATACTTACACAGAAAATTATCGTCTACATGTGTTCGACTAATATATTTTTAAAGACATATGTTTGAAAATGTTTTTAAATAAAGAATGTCATAATGCACATATTTGTACATATTATATTATTATTATTTATATATTACTTTTCGAGAAACAATTAAATCAATCAATAACATTATTTTGTGATCATCTGAAACAGAAAATCGAAAACGTTTATTAATCTATGTCTTATGGTCCGAACCTCCACTTTTTTATTTCATCGAAAATTAACAAAATGGCGGCGTTTCTTGTGAAAGAGAGAAAAAAAAAACACTTTTTTTTGCACCATAACTCAGGTGAAATTATAAGTTAGAATCAAAATATCAACAACTTGGAGGTTCGGACGATAGCCATGATAGTGCTGAATATTGTGTTAAAATTTGAAGTCGATATGCCCGGTCATTTTTGATAAATCACCTGCGCCAGGTGCAATAATGTCGTTTTGAGAAGAACGCGCTTAAAGTTTTTCAAGATGAAAAGTCATAGAAAACATACTTTTTCGGCTAACCAGCAATACATGGTACCTTCCTCTTGGTCGTAGAGCTCATCTTCAGCAGCTCTAGCCTCTTTCCTAGCGATTCGAGCGGATTTTGAGGTAAACGAGCTGCGTCGGTCTGTTTGCCGTTCGCGCGCGTTGTCGCAGTCCTCGGCGAAACTCAAGCTTCCACGGCCAAGTGAACATTCCATGGTTTCCAGGATCTTTAGTATCGATTTCTGGCCTTCATTAAACACACAAGCTACAGTGTGGGTGGCAATTTATAAAATTTTTTTGCCGCAAAAAACATGTTTAAGTGCCAAACGCCAAACGCAAGCGTTGAAGCTTTCGTTGTTATTTTGCGTGTTGGAACCTAAACATCTCTCTAAAAGTTCCTTTTGGTTCAGTTCTTGATAAATTGGGTTCAAAACATTTTGAGTTTTTTTATCAAGAGCTGGTGGGTGAGAAAATGGAGTTCCCGCGGCTTTTTGTTGTTGCCACTTACACCAGGAGCTTTCACCTTCGGGACAGAAATGGTGTTGAGACCTTCCATCCGTGGAAATTTTGTGATAATAAGTGGCTCATATTTCTCTCTGCATATCCTCACTGAATCAGGTTGTCGTTGAATTGCTAGACCATAGTACAAGGATAAATCTCGCATAACTTTGTTGGTTAGAGTAGCAGTTTTTGGTTCAGCTTTGGAATTTCCCTTTTTTTCAGAGCTACTTTTTGGCCTTGACTCTCAACCTCTTTACGTGCTTTTTTGAGTTGCGTGAGCTGTTTTTTAACTTCTTTTGCTCTCCTATACATTCTTTTTTTTACTTGCAACACGCATTCTATTTTCTTCACGACAAAATCAACATCGTATGGAGTAGATTTTTGAAAGTTTTCGTATCTCCATCGCCGATGTAATAGACATATTTTACGTCGTGATTTTTTACCGATCGCTGAAACATTTCAATAATACCATCTACCTCCATCTTACCAGCACTACCATGGTGATTTGCTTGATATTCTGGCTCGTGAGTTTCGTACCAAGCATCATATTCATCTGTATATTCTTTGCCATTCCACGCATCGCATACTTTACAGAAACTCGATTTTACGATGGTATCTAAAATTTTATCTGAATATTTTCCAATCAGTGATATAATGCGTAGAAGAGAAGAGAATCCTCTCTTGGATCATGAACCATCGCCAGAAACTGAGAGCTCGTTTTCTGGAACGCCAGCTTGTACATTCAACTCTTTTTCTTCTCGAACAGCTTTACAAATCACAATGTCGTACACAGCGTTTACGCTCTCAGAGATGGATTTTATGATATTATAATATAAATTGATATTGAAACTCTTGCCAATATCCATATATCCACAAAAATAGTTTGTGCTTTGCAAACCAACGCCAATCAATCGCATAACATACACGAAACGGCGGTTAACTTCGTAAGCATTATTTATCATATAGCACGAGTCTATGAATCTATCTCCACACTGACAGACTAATTTAATTTTGAAACCAAGTCCTCGTTGACCATATTTCGAAAAAGTAATACCTGAATTACATTTTTGATATTTCACGATGGTTTGCAGTGATGAAAATACAAGAGCGAACTGGATAAAACAATAGGTTGCAAAATTACTTTTACTGATAGATAAACTGTCATCCTGTCTTCCTCTCAGATTTATTTGCTGATGTACTAGCAAAATTAGTACCAAGTTCGTCCGAATGTTGATTCCCATGGTATTTCCTATTTTTACGAGAATTACTTGACCGTCTTGAAGACGATTTGCTTTGCTTTCTATCCATTTTCACTTATTAGAGTTCTGGAAACAACGCTCTTTCCTCGACGAAATCTCAAATAATACTGGTCGATTGAAGAAACCGTTACTTATGATCGTGAAAAGAGACGCCTCTATTGTATATTTGTATGTATAGACGCAGGTATAAACACGGAACAGCTGCTCGAATGCTTAATTCATATACCTGCTCCGAAACCCGAGCGTGCGCAGTTAGAGCCTCTCTTTTGGAGCATTATAACTGGTCAACAAGGTAGGAATCACCCAAACCGACTGTGGGACATCAATTCTCAAGGTAAAAACTATCGAAAAATGCAAAAAAAATCGATTTGTCCAACCAGTCACATTGGAATATTCCCTTAAGGGAAGTCCAATTGACAAAATTAGTTTCTCGAAAATTTCATGGATTATTGTGAAACAAAAGCTACCAGTGGTTCATATATTTTCGAATGAAGGTTTCTGTTTAAGTATGAGATACAAAGTCAATCATAAAAGTTATTCATTTGTATGATCAATTACAATACAAATATTCAAATGGATATTTCAAATATAAATGACAAAATATTTAATACTAAAAGCTATCGTATGCATTTTTAAGACATTAATGTTTTAAATGTAGTTATTGTTTAATAATACCCTTAAGACAATCAAATTTTGATATATTCCATTTCGGTTTTATTATATCCATCTCTGTAATAGTATTGTATCTAAATTAGCAAGTTTATTAACGAAACCAGTTTCTCAAAATTTAAGTTATCCCCTTACTACCAACCTAATATATAGTCATGAAAAAATCTTAATTTTTCCGTGCTTGAATTGTGTATAACTTTTTAATTAATTAATTTTGCAATATCAAACTTTTGCACAATATTTGTAACGATATTTAACGAATTTACAGAAAGGTCAAACAAAGGGCTAGGAATATGATATATTTACAAAGTTATAAACGACTGTAATTTTGAGTAGGATCTCACAGACGCCAGGTCGGTAGTAAAGTGTTGTAAAATTTTTTATTAATGCATTGGTATGTCTCAAAATTCTATTAATGTATTTAGAAAAATTTAAATTACAATTTTAACAAGTAAAAATCTCCATAGTATCCCTATAGTAAAATAATGATTGTAATCACTGAAACCGGAAATAGGCGTATCGCTAAATTAATCATGTTATAACTATGAAATAGTGCTAGAAGGGTCAATTTGGAGATCATGGAAGAATACGTTAGCATAATTGGACGAAATTAGGATAGGTAGGAAAAGTGGGGGAGGATATGGGGGTCATGGAGGGGGTATTTTTCTTAACAAAATAATGAAAATAATGATATGGGCATCGTAACGTTACATTAAACATGTTATTACTTTAACATAGTGCTAAGAGGGTTAGTGTGGAGATGGATGCGTGAGGTATCATAAGGGGGCAAAATTAGGATAGGTACCAAAAGTGGAGGGGGGGGGGGGGGGTGCTGGGCGATGTGGAGGTGGTATTTTCTCTTTGTAAAAGAATGATTGTAATCGCTAAAAGCGAGACGCAGAATTAATTATTCATTTTTTATGAAGTAGTGCATTGTCAAATGAAGTGGTCAGAAAGAACCGGTAGCGTAAAATAATGAAGAACATGTAACTGGGTGGAGTGTGGTAAAAGGGTAGTTATACACGGAAAAAGGCTTCCACTATAAAGCCCTATGTTGAGAGACCCAATATTTCGTAAGCCAATGAATCAAATTCTACGATACATCCACCGGTTTTTCTGGTGGAGGAACGAATTTTCGCCGTGCTCTCTCGCATAGCCAGCGCTCGCGGGCGGTGGTGGGGGGTGCCGAGACTGAGAGCGAATGAGTAGTTACGCACGTTGATTTGTGCGCTCCCCACCACCGCCTGCGTACATCATACAAGGCAGCCTTTGCGAGAAAGTAACAGCGAAAATTCATGCCTCCACCAGAAAATTTGGTGGACGGATCGTAGAAGACAATGCTGCTGAGGCTAGTCACTGACTTTCATAGTGAAAACCTTTTTCCGTGTAGTTATTCAGAAGGATGGCATGAGGTGGGTTTGAGGAGGGCCAGAGGGGTGCGGTTATGTCCATTTGCACATATGCATGCGCAATTGTGCCCATGTACACTTAAGTATGCGCAGTAATAACTGTGGACACACGGGCGTGCGCAGAAGTTATTGCATATACAGAGGTATACACAGTAGTGACTTCGTGCATGCAGGCATGCGCAGTAGTAATCGCGTGCAAACAGGCATGCATAGAAGTGATTTCATGCATACACGCAAGCGCAGTAATGACTTCATGTGCACAAAAATGTGTTAAAATTTAATGTATTTTTTACTCCACTTTTTATTCAGAAATCATCTGACGTTTTTCATTGGGGATTTCTTATTCTTTTATTTACATATTTTGTCATGACATCATAATCTTATTTTTATGTAAACATATATATTTGATACTTAAGTTAAAACTATCTAATAACATCAATAATCACGTTCTTTATATTATAAATAATACTTATAAATTATTTTATATGCAAAATGTATATTCATATCTATTTTCTGTAATTCATATTAATATTAATATCGTCAACAGCTGAATAAAATAACTGAAACTAATCTCATAAAAACACGGTTTCCTTACTAATTTATTTTTTAAACTTTAATTTTATACTTTCGCACACCAAATTAATGAATCCGGCAAAAATTTTAGGAGAATATTCTTCAAAGTATTTAGAATAAAAGTGTGTATTTTGTTTTCGATATTATTTTGAACAACTTTATTATTAAAAGCCATTACACGTAAAATTATTATAAAACTAGTGTTTTTTAAGCAAAATCATAAATCAATAATATTTTATTTTTTAAAAATTTATAATAAATTTTAGAGAATGCACAAAAACAAAATGCACACTTTTTTGTATATACTTTAAAGAACATATCCTAAAAATTTCATCCGGGTTCAAAAATCAGATGTGCGCCAGGATGACTTTCGTCGTAACCCTATTTTTATTTACATTTAACACATTTCCTACAATAACTTTAAATCTAAGAGAGGCAAATGGCTGAAAATTTTGATATAACTTCATAATATTAGTACAAACATGATATGTAAGTATCAATTCATAAAAATAAAAAATGTAGAGAAATTTAATTTCACTAGAGAGCAATTATAACAATTATATAAAAAGCTTATAAAGATTCTATAATTTAAATAATATATCATATTAAAGAAGAGTGCTTAATGAAATAGAAAAAAATTATTTCAATAAAATCGTAACGTCAGAAGCGTAAATATTATCAATTTAAAATAATTATACTTATACAATAGAATATTCTTTATTTTTCAACCAATTTTTATATTTCGGTGCTTATTTTCCTCTTTAAACATTTGTCTATAAATTCGCCGTTTAAAAATGTTAATTTTTTTTATCCTTAAGGAGAAAATTGTACTTTATTATATATAAAAACGTTTTCTATGTAAAAACTTACAAACAATTAATCTTTTCTCGTGAAAGTTTAATTAATATATAATTTTTAAACGGTGAATTTATAGAAAAATGTTTAAAGAAGAATATAAGCACCGAAATATAAAAATTGATTGAAAAAGAAAGAAAATTATTTGTTTGGTCCTGACCCTCTGATCTTTCAATTTTTACGCAAGTAAGATCATACATTTTTCAAAAATCTTCAAGAAAACAGCTTAAAACAGGCCTAATAGTGGCGTAAGGTCTATTCTAGCGACGTATTAAAATCGATTTAGAAAAAAAGGTTTTTCTCGATCTTCACCAAAAATTTACAGCATATTCTTTGAACCAAGAACAACTATTTAAGCCCTTATCGAATTATGTGCCATGATCCATTCAACCACAGTAAATTTTTCAATTATCCAAATTTGGCAAGAAACTTTTACCCAAAAGTTTCTTACAAATTTAAAAAATTTAAAATTGTATTCCTAGCTGACGGAGCGTATCGCATGAAACATTCTATGATGGCTTAAATAGTTGATTTCGATGTAAGAAATGTGTTATAAAATTTTTGTAACGATAGGGCATGACTATTTTTTTCTACGTACGTGAGATTACGTTGATACAATAGGCCAAATGACCGCATATTGGTACTTCTTAAGACATTTCATAAAAAAGTATCATTTTGTATATCAACGTTTGAGCGGAGTAACCTTATATTGCGGCTGATGCGTGAAGAACGTCATATCTCGGTTGGCGCGTGAAAAAACTCCTATCTCGGCTCGCGTGAAGACTTTCTTATCTCGCCGTGGCAAAGAAGATTCTAGCTCGGCTCGCGCGTAGAAACTTCTATGTAGGCAAGCATAATGAAACAAGTGGTGCATATGCATAAAACAAAATGGGCGAGTCGGCAACATAATATATTAACTTAATTTTATTGAGACTTCGATAAAAATTTGGAAAATCTGGTAAAAGTTTAAAATTTTGACGAATTTTCGTTGAAATCTGCTTAAATTAAATAAACATGTCATGTTGTCAGCTCCACCATTTAGTTTCTTGAATTTTTAACTTTTGATTTGCAATCAGCGCTTTCGAAATCCTGCATGCACCACTTGTTTCCTTATTATATCTTTTTCGTGCGCACCGAGATCGGCTCATATTCGCGCAAGCTAAGATAGGATTTTCTTCTCCGCGGTGAGATAAGAGCTTTTTGCGCGAGCCGAGATAGGAGCTTCTTTGCACGTCAACTGAGATAGGTTGTTCTTCACGCGCTAGCCCAGATAGAAGGTTCTTCCTCTCAGGCATCGATATATGGAATTTCATGTTTGGATGTTTGGTTTAGATGGATAATTTAAGACCTGGTAGAACTATGTGCCTCTTCAGTAACCCGAGTAATAAACACCCTTTACAAATTCTATGTTGCAGATTTCTGAAAAGTAAAATTTTTGGGAGAATTGCTCATTATATATATATATATATACGAACAAAATTTTTATTCATAGTAAACTCATTTTCTAACAATAATATTTTTTATTTTCCTGTAGAACAATGGCTGTGAGTTTGGCAATGATGATAGGACGCGTTGGAGCATTATCGGGTAATGTCATGTTTCCAGTGCTTCTTGATTCTGGTTGTTTTATTGCTGTAGTATCGCTGGTTGTTATACTTATAGGTAATTTTATGTTTTATCTATATTGTAAACGTAATAGTTATTTTCTGATAATTTTTACTATAAGGCCACTTTTTTTAATGTAAGATAAGAATTTAAGTTGTATCTACTTATATATGTATTAGTCCATTATCTCCCAAATTGAACATTTTGTATATGCTTATAGTGATATTGATTCTTCATAAGGAAAATCTATGTTAATTTAATTTTATGATTAGTTAAGTAAAATTGACCAAAAAACCGCGTAATATTACCGAAAACTATTTATCCTCATACAAATTAATTGATTATAATAACATTACAAATTCGTTACTGATATCAAATTTTCATTGTACTGTTAACCAATAAATTTGTTAATAAAATTGTTCTTATAACGAAAGAAAAAGAGGTTACGGTTCTGAATTCCAAGTTATAGATATAACAAAAAACTTGGTACATTTTACAAATTTTTATTTAACTAAGTCCATCTGGTAAATTTTACCAATAAAAAAGTTGGTGCGTATTTTACGGTTGTTGGTATAAATTAATTTTTTGCTGTCACCAAGCATGTTTTTCCGTGTATCATTCAATATCATAAGAGGCAACGTCAACTACGAATTGCTATACAATTTATTTAAAGCAGAGAAAACTGAGAATTAGGTGTAGTAGTTCTCAGTTTTCTCTGCCGATTTTTTATATGAACGTACCTATCAAAGAAGTTCCAAAACACTTTTGAGACCCCAAGGTCCCATGTGTAACCTAGTAGAATGTTTTGAATTTTCAAAAATGACCAAAAAATGGTTATTTTCAAAAAATTCTAGAGATTGCCCAATACCACCATTTTAAACGTACCAAAATAGGATTTCTTCGTCTTTTTATAAGCTTTAAGAAAAAAATTATTAGACCACCCTGACAGTTAAATCGACCACCTATACAAAGCTGAATATAAAGGTGACATTAAAATCTTTAATTTTAGTGGTCGGAGCATCATTAAGGATATTTTGATAGAAAGTTACGATGTATTTAAAATTGTGAAAAAATTTAAGTAGCAAAATGGGAGGCCGCCAGTTGCCAACGATTTGCGCTCCTAAACTGCTGGCATGTTGAGGCCTCCCATTTTGCCACCTAAATTTTTTCACAATTTTGAATACAAATTAAAGGTTTTAATGTCAATTTATTTTTATCGTACGTAGAGTTGTCCGTAATGTAGAATACCTGCCGTAAAGTACATAAGATTTTAATAGTATTTCGTTTACTTTAGGTGGAAAGAACAGACTAGAGAAAAAATTCAGTTATGCTATACGCACAATACACAAAGCAAACAAAGTGTTTTGTTTTCTGGGATGCTGGATCTATGTTGTTTGAAAGTTAGAGTTAAAATGGTTCAGATAGACACAAGTTTCAGGGGTGCCAATCTGATGATTTTTGAAAAAGTACTTTTATTGTACGAACTGTATTTTTTTATATCTGTATCGGATTTGAATGTACTAAAAAGGAATTAAAGCTACTTTTAAGATAAAGAATTTGAGCTATGCTAGACCAAAATTCATGTTGATTTGGTGAAATGACATACGATCGAAGATATCCTAAAAATACAAAATTTCATGTTTATATTCAGCTTTGTATAGGTGATCTATATAACTGCAAGGATGGCCTAATAATTTTTGCTTAAAGATTATAAATTATAAAAAGACAAATCGTTTTTTGGTACGTTTAAAATGGTGGTATTGGGCGTCCTCTAGAAAAGAACTATTTTTTGGCCATTTTCGAAAATTCAAAACATTATCCTAGATCACACATGGGACCTTAGGGGCTGTAACTTGTTTTGAGAGCTTCTTTTATTAGGTACTTTCATATAAAAAATCGGCAGAGAAAACTGAGAACTAGGTGCGCACCGATTTGTTCATGTTGGCTGGCCTGACTCGTATATATATATATATTCGGGCCGTTTGCACTTGCAGCAGTTCTATTACATTTCATATTTTCGCGCGCACCGTGTTTCTCTTTCTCGGAAGATTTGAAGTGCTCGTTCGCATGATTCTTCCTTCCACACAGGTGCGCACTTTCTCCCACTTTCTTCCTTCCTGATTTCGGCGAAGTGAGATCAAAACTCATTGTTCTCGCGGAGCTAACTCTCTTCCGGCTTGACCGCTGCGATGGCAAGCTCGGTGCGCGTCTCGCGACGCCTGTTCTCGCGACCGCGTGTTAAGTTACACTAACAGTTATACTTTAATACAATCTGTATATAGCTACTTTTAAGAGCAATAAATGCTCACTTTATTTTGTGATATTTACATTAAAATCAGGGTAAATCCTAAAGTTATTTTCCCTCAGACTCCGCATCCTCTCATCCACCACACGTGTTCCGGGCTATCATAAAGTTCCCTTAGCTGCACTTTCGCACGACGCTAGTACCGCTATTATTTTGGCCGGTTAACACGCGAGCAATGGGGAAATCTCCAGAACTTTTAACTTTCAAACGTTGAAAATGATGTCAACTTAACTTAGGAGCACAGCTCTAGTTTTTTTTCATACAACTTCTCGAGACTATAAACAATTAATATTTGCCCATGAACAAGCCCGAAACAAATGTCTACTGAATTTAAAATGATTTATCAAATATGGCAAGTTAGAATTTCCATTTATATATTTTGTCTTGAAAACAGTTCTAAAATATTTGTGCAGCTATTTTAATTTTTATTTTTGATACTTAAATCAAACATTTATATTGCGTTAATGTTATTTTACAAATTACGTTGATCTTAATGATTCACTTATAGTGATTGGTAATGGTTCGGTAGAAGGTATAACGAAAGATAAGGATGCGTGACTGCTCACTTCTAATTTCGAGAGATCCTTTGACAAGGATGAGGATTCAAATGAGGTCAAAGAATTACATTTCTTTTCATTATATTTCTTTCTTTGATCACTCCTTTTTCCGTTCTTTTAACTCTTCAATTCGTTTGTGCTTTAAGTACTCTTTCTTCTTTCTCACTTTTACTTCACTCAACATGATTGTAAAATGCAAAGAAACTTCTTCTCGTATTTGTATTATTCAGTTTTGCTAGTTGCAATAAGAGGTTATGATGTTTAAACAAACGCGCGTTGCGGACGGCGCGTTGTGGATGCGACAAATCGATGTAAATTTGCTATTTTATTAATACATATTAGTTTTTTAGGTATAATGCAAAGCTATTTCTCAATAGTTTATCAAATACCATACTTTGGTCATTTATTTAATCGATTTTAATTAATATTTATAGCACAAACGTGCGTTGTGGATGTGACATTTTTATTGTTCGTTTTTTAATCGGCTCACTTAGGTGTTATTTAAATTTTGGGCATTATGTTTGCTAAAATAACAAAAAGGGATTATAATACAACATAATACTGTTGATGTATTTCACCCATATTAAATACTTTTTAAGGTAATTAAATTACTATTTATTGAGTTATTCTTCGTGTTGTGGATACGATACCAAAAACCTACGATAATTTTCAAATGTATTTAACTCTGATTTTATAATAAAAAGGAAAATATTATCAATATATTTTTATCGGGCCAATTTTAAACATTATTAGAGAAACTATAATTGAAATCGGGAATATGACATACGAGAAATGTGACAGTTTAGACATTTGATTCATAAATTTAATTAATTTATGATGGAAAGTAAACATAAAAATGTTATAAACAATAAGCTTAAGCTTTAAACAATAACACAAGCTTATGTGAAACAGAATACAGATAAAATATAAGAAAAAACTGACTGAATCCTTGAGTCATATAGGTTAAAGGTTTGGGAGATTTCCCCATATATATATATATATATATATATATATATATATATATATATATATATATATATATATATATATATATATATATATATATATATAAAAGTAGAATGATATTCAATAGCTAGTATATTAGTTTTTATAATTAACGGTAAATAAGTGAACAAAATTTAATTGTGCTGCAACATTTTGCAAACATATTTTTTTTATGATAAAGAATCTATATCACAATAAGAAACTCAAACATTGTCAAGGGTTTAAAGCAAAAAGACACATTGAAATAATAAAACAAAAAGAAAATTGGTTTTAGTTCATAGTATTTTTTCTTTAAATAAGCAATGATTCTGCATATTTTTTTAACCGTAAATATTTTATAATGCCTTTGTTTTCCGATGTAAAACTTCAAAATATTGATCCTACGCGTCACAAACTATTGTTATTGATAATACCTTGACATGATGAGTGTTTTATTTATCGTTGGTTATTCAACTCTTTTTGATTTATACTAAAACTTAAGGGAAACCCTTTTTCATTAAATTCCTTTTAATTATTATTTTTCAATTAAAAAACAATTTAGATTTTTGAAAATTATTAAAAAAAATTTTTTTTCCATTGGTTTGTTTTCTCAAACGTAATAATAATAAAAATGAACAATAAACATTTATGGTACGTATCAAAAGAACGCGTATAACCACTGAAAAATAATTTTGCTTTTCATATCACCTAGAATCATGCATAAGTAAGGTATTGACAATAGTAATAGATTGTGACGCATATCATAGGTTTCAAAATGATTGCTTTTAAAGAATAATTTTTATAAAGTGATAATAATTTTTGTTTGTTTTGGTGTGTCCTATGAAGATAACGTTATGTTTTTAAAAGTTTTCTCTATCAATGCAAAATTAACATCATTTATATTTTCTGCATTATCTGTAATACCATACAATTTTTGTTTCATTTACAGTTTCTATAATAATAACACTGTTTATTCCTAAACATAAAGAAAATGTGAAATAATAATGTGACGTTATCTGGAAAATAGCATACGAATAATATGTAAAAGGATGGAGTTAAACAACTCAACATTTCACGGAGGCTAGCATGGAAAATCAAACAAAGGTGGGTATAAATAAGAAGAATTGCATTCCACGTGATAAAACAACTTTTGTTTTGATTAAGTTTTTAGTTGTGTATTTGTTACAGTATTTTTAAAAAATTTATTGTAAGAAAAATGTTGTATTAAAGACTTTCATTTTAAGTTGACGTAAATTTGCATTATGCATTATATTATAACTTTTAAATTGTGCGATATTTTATATGGGCGATTATCCGGAACTGTTAGTTTTGACGGCTCCACTTATAAATGCCACTTATAAATATACAGATTTTGTAATTGTATGCGACAAATATAATATTTTTACATAATATTCAATGACATTAGTTATGAAAATTTAGCACCCTTCATACAATAAATAGGTTAAATATGTCCAAAATGTCAGCTCCATGGCATATCTTTTTATTTTAAATTACCAAGAATTTGAAATCTTACCTAGCTCTAGGTAAGATTCAAATAATTTAAAAATTACTGCTTCTCAAAATATGTGTGGGTGATTGCCAAGAAAACGGTAGTTTTCGCCAAATTTTTGGACCAAACTAAATAAAATCTCTTTTTTAGTGTTAATTTGGGGTTTAAGTTATTATTTATGGTAAAATGAGACAAACTTTTCTTGGAAACAGCTACAGGTGACAACAAAATTTTTACATGTATTTAAATTATAGGTTCATACTTAAAGAAGCAATTGTAAATTTGTAGGCTTATACTTTATGAAAATCACACGCCCCACGCCCCGGGTATATTTTAATTTATTTTTTCGTAATACGAGTAGAGGACAGCTATACGAACCCCACAGCCCCATGAAAAGGGAAACAATCGCGACCGGAGTACACATGGCCGGCTTAGCTCAACTAAAGTTTTCTACGACTTTTTTTTCTTTAGAGGGAAACTCGATAGAAGTGTATTACCGAGCACAGGACCAACAGTCTAAAAAACACTGCCGAAGAGGGCCGTCACGTGACCGCGACTCCTACGACGGCTCGAACTATAGCGCGAAGCGATTCCTTTATATACTCTGTGCCGTGAGTGCAGTGAGCATTAGTGCATATCACACAGCGAGAAAATGATGCAGCGGAAACAAACAAACGGCGGATAACTTCGCGGAACAAGGACTGCACGCGGAACCAAAAACTTGAGTACCTCTTTATCTTTTCCTTTCAAAATTCAAACACTACGAGGCAGGCAAAAAATGAAATGCGCGCGCCCGCCAAATACGGGGGGTACACGCGTTTCTCGCATACCCCTCCGCATCTATTGCCCTTCACGATCCTCAACAGAAAAAAAGAGAAGGACGTAGGAGAGCGGGGTCATAGGAGTTATGACTCTATCCCCGGGGCGAACATCTGCCCACCGCAAGTCATCTACAAATGTCACACAATGAAAGCCATGCATTCCTCACGAGTTAAAATATTGTCCGGATGTAAAGTGACTCCCCCTTTTGGATGTCCGATGTGGGGGCGGCCCGGGGGGAATCCATGCAAATGAACAAACCAAAGGTGGGTACGAGGAATGTACGCAGCTTAGCAAGCGATTGGCAGTTAGACATACTGTCTAGGGAAGCAGATAGATGCGACCTAGACATTGTAGCTTTACCGGAAGATTGGATGGAGGATGTTGAGAGGGAGGGCACAGTAAGGCAACGAATCAATAAGTATACACGGTTACATGGTGGATTACAAAATGCGGGACAGCTGGGAATAGGTTTCCTAATTAAGAACAACCTGATAAATGCGATAACCAATTTTAGCTTTATCTACGACAGTTTAGGCACCCTCACTATTCAAAGCAAGTGGTATAAATACATATTCATTAATGTTCACTGCTCAATAGAGAACGTGGACGATGACATAAATAACTCCTTTTATACGAAACTACAACAAGTATTTGATGGGCTTTCAGCATACCATGCAAAGGTACTGCTAGGAAACTTTAACGCTAAAATCGGAAAAGAAGAGGGTTATAGGCCGACCATAGGGAAGGAAAGTTTGCACGACGTCAGTAAAGACAATGGAATAAGATTACTTAACTTTGCTGCATCTAGAAATCTAATAGTAAAAGTACTTACTTTATTCATAAGAATCGAAACAAAGCAACCTGGATGTCACCAGATAAAAAGACACTTAACCAAATTGACCACGTCTTAATTGATAAAGGACGCCATGCAAACATCCTTGACGTCAGAACTTATCGTGGCGTAGATGGTGACACCGACCACTTTTTGGTGGTAGCCAAAATCAGAGCTCGTATACTAGTTAACCAAAATAAGAATAAAACCTGCCCAACAACTGAGTTTTACTTGCAAAGACTACAAAATTACGACACCTCCTACAGATATAGGGAATAACTAAAAGACAGTCTAGATAGCATAGAGAATAAAGAAGATAGGGATAACATCGAGACAACCTGGGACAATATTGAAAATTCAATTAAACAAGCTGCTAAGATAGTATTAGAGAAATGGAAAAAGCACAAACATAAACCGTGGTTTGACGAAGAATGCGAGGAATGGAAAAGCAAAAGGCAGCAAGCGAGAGCGTTTAATCTTAATAACAACACAGAAGTAACTCTTAGATAGTACCGTAGCATAAGAGAACAGGCCAAACGGGTATTCCTAATGAAAAACATAGAATGGGAAAATAAGAAAATTTCTGCTATTCAGGAAAACTAACAAAAACAATATTCGTGAAATGTACGCAGGGATAAATTTGATCAGGAAAGGAACACAGAACAATTCTGATTTTCTAAGGGACGAACAAGGAAATTTAATAACCGATACAACAGGAATATTAAGCAGGTGGAAAGCTACTTTGATGAGCTTCTAGATGTACACGAGCAACAATTCGTTTCGGATTTCAGCGAAATCCACACTGCTGAACCACACGTCGAGCAACACACCTTTAACGAAATACAGGCGGCAAAAGTTAAAAAGTAACAGATCCCCGGGAGTAGATCAATTACAAGCAGAACTATTTAAAGAGGGGGGAAGACCACTTATTGAAATAATTCACACTCTTGTACGTGCCATATGGAAAAGGGAAATTATGCCTAGGGAATGGAGAGACTCAATCATAATCCCGATTCACAAGAAAGGGGATAAAACAAATTGCAATAATTACATGGGGATTTCTCTGATATGTACATGTTATAAGATATTATCCAACGTACTACTAGCGAGACTCACTCCCCTCGCGGAAGAAATCCTTGGGGATTATCAGTGTGAATTTCGCCGAAATAGGTCGACTAACGACCAGATGTTCACAGTTAGGCAACTCTTAGAAATGGGAATATAGCAAAGCGGTACACCAACTATTTATTGATTTTACAAATGCATATGACTCGATTATATGGGCTATAATGTACCACATCTTAGTACTACTAGGGATTCCAAAAAGCTAGTTAATTTAATAAAAATGTGTTTAGATAATAGTAGGAACATAGTTCGCGCAGCAAACAGTCTATCAGAACCATTCGAAATCCACAATGGATTAAAACAAGGGGATGCGCTATCAACACTTCTGTTTAACCTAGTATTAGAAGACGTTGTCAGGTCCGTACAAGAAAGCGGGGAAGGAGTAATACTGAATGCTTTCTTAACCCAATTGCTAGCCTATCCAGACGATATAGATATAATAGAACAAAACAGGGAAACCATAATAAAAGCCTTGAAATGCTAATAAAAATGGCAAAAGAAGTAGGTCTAGAAATTAACGAAAAGAAAACGGAATGCATGGTCACTGACATAACGGCACCGATGAATGAGTATAGCGACCTGAAGGTTTTAGACAAAACCTTTAAAATAGTTGAAGAATTTAAATACTTCGCTCTATAATTGACTCCAAAAATGAGACGCATAAAGAAATTAAGAAAAGACTGCATTCCGGAAATGCATGCCTATATTCGGTGGCAAATTACTAAAATTGCGACTACTATCACGGAAGACAAAATTAGAGATACATAGGAAAATTATTATGCCAGTAGTCCTATATAGATGCGAAACATGGGCACTAACTAAGCGGGAGGAGAATAAGTTCAAAGTATTTGAGAACAGAGTTTTGAGAAGGATATTTGGAGGCAAAATTGATGAGTTAACAAGAGAATGGAAAATCTTACACAATAGGGAAATAAACGAGTTATACGGAAAGCAGATATTACTAGATTTATAAAATCTGGAAGACTGGGATGGGCCGGGCATGTAGTGAGGATGGAAAATGATAGGGTAGCACTTAGAGTACTAGTAGGAAAACCCGAAGGCATAAGGCCTGCGGGTAGACCAAGACGAAGGTTGGAAGACAATGTCAGGGCCGACTTACGAGAAATGGGATACTATGAGGAAAACTGGATTAACCTTGCAAAGAATAGAGAGAAATGGCATGATTATACGAACAAGGCTATGGACTACATAGCCCCATCAACCATGGATGGTGGCTACGGTGATGATGCGAACATGATTACAACGGATACAGGAGCTGCGGTCTTTTAAACATTATCACTGCTAATCATTAATGGCTGGCCACTGTAATAATAATAATCAATTTCCTATGGGGATTTTACCAGATCGGCCACGGTAATTACGGCAACGGTAATTACTTTTTGCTAGAAAAATGCATATAGATTTATTTTAATGTAACAAAATTGTATACACGTTATTACACCAGAATACCGGATAAAATTTATTTTTCATATGTAACTTATCAATAATTTTAGTGACCACGGTAATTGCGTATCTTTTTAGCTTTTGGAATTTTAAAACGAAAAACGTTACAACTAACTATAAAAACTGGAAATAAGAACCGGATTGCTCGCTTACGTAGTTGTTTGAAGTTCAAACTAAAGAACTTCACAGATTAGATGACGCTACTAAGCTGATGTGCTTATTACAATACGATAAATTGAGCTGGAATTTTAAAACTCAAAAAGTTGGCGACAACATTCGTAAAACTCCTATAGACAGATAAGTTCAAAAAAAAATTCTGAAAAAATGAGAACATATTGTACGTATAATGTACATTAATGTATCATAGGTTAGATATAATTAAATCCTAAAGTTCCTGTCTAATAAATTCAGAATTACGCGAATTGTTCGATGACGACAGGTCACGATAATTATTTCTAGGCTATATGTATATCACTTGTGTGTTAAAAATATATAACAGTTGTCTTAGTTTTGTGTTTAAGATGTTCAAAGGCATCGTTTTTAAGAACTTCAAACGTTTACCAGGTCGTAATAATATATCCTTTCTACTTAGTGTACTGGCGACACTAAAAATACCGTATTTTTGACAATCACCCATGTGAATGTGAACATTTTGTACCCAATCAGAATTATTAAATATTTAATTTAATCTCTTAAAAAAATGAGCTAAAAGTGTCCCATGTACAAAATGTCAACTCCGTGACATCAAATATCCCTGTAGGTATATTTGTCCATACATTTTTTTTGTACATGAATTCAACGTATTACACCTATATGGGTGATTCCGCCGTAACTTGCTCACTATGCGTCTAGGCCTCTTATACACTTATACTTTCGGAAAAAAATTCCTTCTTAATTTTTACACATGTATCAATAAATTAGGTCTCAAATGTCAGTTCCGTAACATGTACAGAACTCAAATTTCGATATAAAACGGCACTCTACACAGAAGTAAGGTAGGTAAAAAAATTCATTCGCACACATAGTAAACTATAGAGTTAATAATATACAATTGTATTGGTTTTAAACTTAAAATTCGCTATATGTCATATGGTGCATATATGTTATATAATGCAAGGTGCATACTTTTTGCGATAAAATATTGATGGCAACAGTATCTACACCAAAAACCGCAGTAGTTTGCTATAATAGACCATTCTAATTTTGGATTCGTCAACTATATATTATGACTCAACAACGTATCCGGAAAAATATCTGGGAATTCCAAATTCCACGTGTATAAAAAGTTTTCTCACTTCAAATTTCAGTAAAAAGCAGTAGAGGTCAGTTTTGTAACAATACTATATTACTATCTAGATATTGCTTATTAGATGTTTTACTACAAGTAAAAAGTGTTTTTCATTACTTAATAGTAAAGTACATAGATTACATATAAAACTTATTTGTAAAAAAGTTCGTATGTTAAGTCTAAGAGTTATGAGAGCAGTTGTTACGTGTATAAAGTTACGAGTCAGGAGAAATGCAGGTACAATAGGAGATATATTCGAAACGAAGCAAGGCGGCCGGTGCGGAGGAATAGCACAGCTGCTAGCATGCACGTCTACCGACGAGAGTCTAAAACAAGCTTGGATTCGAATCTCGTCTTGGGCGAATTCGTCCGCCATTTTATAATTTAATTAGCCGAATATAAAAATGTCACGCAGTTTCAAAGTAAAATGTCAGTTTCGTAACACCATATGAAAAGTATTATCAAAATAAAAGCCATTGTTAATCATTTTCATAAAAGACTTTATTTTTATCATTTTCATAATAGCACCACATGATTTTACAGCTTAACATACATAAAAAGTCATACAAAGTTAACTCTTATAAATTCAAGGGAATCAATGCAGGCTGGGGTTCAGAATCGACAATTTTCACTCATCAGCCATTTTTATGCTTGTTTTGAGCAATTTACGGCGGAATCACCCATATATACTTACCAAACCTATAATACGGACCCTCAAATAGATACATAGGTCCATAAATAACAAAGTGTGGGCCACGGAGCTGACCAGAAACTAACAGTTTTGTGCTAATCGCCCATATAGTAAATTTTACGACATATATTCGTAATTTTTGCAATATATGTTGTATTATTTACGATATTATTTGTTCATTTTAACTATCTATTAATGAGTAATACATTTCATTACTCTATACTTCTTTCATAAAATTGTTAGTGAAAAATTTAAAATAAATTTGATATATTTTGTTTATACATTATAGTTCTTTTGTATATAGATATTCAGAAGCAGTAATTCATGTTACCCGCACTTTATTTTTATTTATAGACAAAGTGGTTAGTATATATCTGTACTACTTTATATATTAAATATGTAACTTAAAAGGCAAGTTATTATCGCTCATTACTTATTCAAAATTTTTGGTTAATTAATTAACAACATGTTTATAAAATTAAATATATAAAATATTGATGTATTACTTATGTAAACACGGAACTGTGTAAAATCCAAATAAAAAGTTTAAAAAATTAGAGGCATGGGTTATAATGTTAACTGTAATTGCGATACAAAATATGGACACAATATATGTTACAAAAATTTGTATAATCTACAAGTCAGTTCGAAGGATTATTCGCTATTGCCCTGTTAGAAAATGAAACGGTTTCTCTTGGCATTTACTGATCAGTTTCATAAAAACCGTTAATACTTTACGAAAAAAAATGTTAATGCTGGAAAACATCGTGGGATATGAAATAAATAACGTTATAAACGTTCCTTACTAAACTTTTATTTATTCATTAATTTATTTTGATAATAGTTATTGCTGGAACTCATGTATTAGTTAGGTAGGTGATTTCTAAATAAATGGTGATATATTATAAATACGTTTAAATAATAAAAATTAGCTTTCTTTTAATTAAAAATATGTATTTAAAGATCTTTGTGACAGTTTTGCGAGTATTAGTAGGTGAACGTTAGCATATCCATTTAATTTCTATCAATTTTGGATATTTAAATATGAAATTATTAAAGAAGAGTTTACGATATTATACAAAATTTAACATTATCGAAGCTAAGAGTAAAAATTATTCTATCTTTCAGTTTGTATTGATTAGTAAAATAATTATAAACATTATAAAAAGTATTTTTAATATGAATACATTATATTGCCTGTCATGTATATAAGCGTATATGGGTGATTGACAACAAAAGTTGGAGGTAAGGTGTCTCATTTAAAGGTTCTTAAAAAATAAAACACAGTTAAAATGTTTTTACAGTATTGTAATATAAGCGCGAGGTTAATTTGAACAGCGTCAATATTTTTAATTAAACGCGTACCTGGGAGGTTGTAGTTTTATCAATGTAAGGATGATTATAAAAAAATCTTTTAAAAAAATTATGAAAGGTTAGGAATACCTACATTACTTTTATTACGTAATTGCTGCTTTTTAAGCACTTCAATGACGTTTTGGTATTCTTTTAGAGCCAAATATAACAGAGATAAAATTACGTCTATAAACTACCCTTTTTTAATAAAGTAATCAATTATGAACAATTTGAGACCCTGATCACTTATTAATGTGCCATATTAAGCTTAATTACATTATATACTATTGGCAATGAAAACTACTGCCGCGCCGAAAGGGTCGCTGCTGTTTCTTATAAAAAACAGCGAAAAGCGTGACCACCGCCGGGGCAGTTTCTCATAAGATTTACATGGAGAGCATATTTATAAATGGATTTACAAGTTTTATACGTGACAGAAAGACTTGTTATTGTCGTTGTATATAAAATTTTTTTCTATACACGATGTTTAAGAACCAAATCTAAATAAAATAATTAACCCATCCGATTTCTTGTTCTAGAGGATTTCTAGGAATATTTAGAGTATGTTTTCTGAAAAATTGAAATCATTTGCTTGGCACTTTTGAAAATAAATCGATAAAAACATTTTTTTCAATAATTTCAAGGAAAACGTTTATTTAACATTTTAATAGTTTTGCTTATTATTTGTAACTAAACTTTTAACGTATACTTACCAGTATATTAAATTAAAAAATGTTATTTTATATGCAGTAATGTCATTTTTATGGTCAGTTGCACCCAAAAAATTATTTTTTGTCCTATTATATATATATATATATATATATATATATTAAGTAGAACGTTCTATTCAATTAAACGTCCCATTCGGTCAAACGACCTTTGGGTCAAACGTTCTTTCGAAAAAAGATCTTCTCGGTCAAATGTCTTTTCGGTCAAACATCTTCTCGGCCAAATGTCTTTTCGGTCAAACATCCCTTAAGGGGACAGGCCTGGGTTAAACCTAAATAAAGATTCTTTTTTATGAGTCCAGAAAACTTTTTATGTATAAAAGCAATCATTCTGAAAATTTGTATATATCAATACTTTATAATATCTCAAATTTCACTCTTGTCAAACCTCAAATCTTGATCCTTCACGTCATGAAAAATCACTATTTTTAATACCTTATTTATTAAAGGGGGGGGGGGGGGTGACAGACGATGAACAGACGATACACTTTATATTTGATTCAAAAAACGAATTTATTAAATACGAACCAGTATTATTCGAACGACATATTTTCGCCATTTAAAATATAGACTAATCATATTTTCGAAAATAATAAAGCAACTACTAATCAGATGAACGAATTTCATTATTAGATGCATATTTATTCGACAGCATATACTACCGTCTTTATTTAAATATATTAGAAAAACATTTGTACGAATATACGATTATTCGAAAGCACACAGTTTTAATATGTTTTTAGTATTAAAATAATCTGTATTCGAATATACGCACTTTCTATTTTATGATCTGTATATTATTAACATTTATTACATCCATGGTAGAAATCTTATCGTGGCGCCCATATTCGCTATAACGGCCTTTATAGGCAAACTAGATAGTACTAGACTGTACAAAACTCGATAAATCCACACAGATCTACATAGTTTTCTCAATAATAATATGTACGTATGAAATCTGTGAGGTTATATATTATTTATTGAACAGAACTTTTATTGTAAAAATTAATGTTAAAAAAAGTTTAGCATGCAAGTTTTCAATTATAATAATAAGATCTATAGTTATATTCATACTATTTACATATAAAAGTAGTCAAAAAGCATATCTAACCTAAGAAATGAAAATTTAGAAATAATGTTCCTTGCATATGAAAAACAGTGATCACAAAATAATGTTATTGATTGATGTAGTTGTTTCTTGAAAAGTAATATATAAGTAATAATCATATGTACAAATATGTACTTTATGACATGCTTCATTTAAAAACTAGAATTTTAATTTCAGAACTACAAATAATTTTCTATCCATATGTGAGTTCTTATAATACATACATACTGCTCATCCGTGACAACATTTTCAAAGACAAACATATTAGTCGAACACATGTAGACGATAATTTTCTTTATAAGTAACAAATTACTATGTTTTAACTGGATATAGATGTCAAATGAAAGTGTTTGATTATAAACTAATCACCATAGGAAATACAAAAATAGAACATATATATAATAACTCAAATTCATTATTTCTTTTCAAAAATAGAACATTAATCAGTTGATAATAAATGTGTGTGAAAATAGTTTTCCTTACATAAACCATGCAGGCTTTGAAACCAAGCCTGTATTTAAGATGGAACATAATCAAATGTAAGGAAACTAATTTTACATAAACAAAATAAATATATGCACTAATACTTCATATAGTTATTTGGATATTCAGATTAGTTTCTTATTTTGATTGTTTAATATATATGTATAACATAATATTGTTATTGAGTTCTTAAATACAAAAACTCGATGCATCTACAATTTGATAACCTTACTAGAGGTTGTTTACATCTACTTACATTGGTAGTAGGTGAACAATAACATGTAAATACCTTTAAATCAAAATAATACATAATAAGCATAATAGATTATGCTTCTGTTTCTTAAAACATAACCTTTAAGTGGTTGTTATTGTCATAATTTTGCTTATCTAGTGTTATCGGGGCAAATAATATGGGAAACTAGAAGGGTCGACCGTTACACGCCTTTATAGTAACTATCTAGTTTGACTACATAGATCTATACAGCGCGAGATTATTCTACATAGATCTATAAAGTGGACGGGATAAATTTCTACCAGGGATTGCTGATTCGAAAATATCGTTTTCTAACAATTTTACGTCGACTACTTGACTAATCTATAAATTGAGATTTAGAATAAATTGGCAAAAATAAATTGAACAATCAAAACATATTACATCGAATTAAAGAAAATTCGTTTTTTTTAAGCATTAAAAGGAAATTTTCTTAAAATCGATTGGATCTTTGAAAACAAATAGCAAAATATTTAACGAAGAAGTACTTCGCTCTTTTTGTAATACACGTCAAAAGGAGTCGAATAACCATTTTAAAAAAAATTCGATCATCATGTCACCTAAAATCGTGTGAGGAACGAAGTTCCTTTAATAAATATGGTATTGTAAATATTGATTTATTATGACGCGTAGGATCAACATTTTGAGGTTTTACAAGAGTAAAATTTAAGATATTATTGTGTATTCATAGCATACAACTTTTCAGACTGATTGCTTTTATACATAAAAAGTTTTCTAGACTCGTAAAAAAAATCCTTTTTTTGGGTTTAACCCAGGCCTGACCCGCTAAGGGGACAGATACATCTATAAATTTTAAATTAATTTATAATAAATTTGAATTTTCAATATTCATCATGAATATTTTATCAAAATATAACTAACAAATTTTTTTGAAGATCGTTTGATCCTTTTGATTAGCTATAATGACAACCTCTATTTTTCTTGGGCTACAGCAAGATTTAGAGAGTTAATATGATTGAATTGACGCTTTCAAGGTTTTATTATGTTCAAAATACATGTAGTTATGATATGAATGTGGGAATTTGTATATAAAAATTATTCACCAAAGTTACAGTCTATTAAGCCATATTTCATAATAAAATTTCAAAAAATCGAATAATTTTCGCTTAAATAGACTATAACTTTTGTCAATAATTTTTATATACCAATTTCCATACTCATTCCATATACATATATAACTATATGTATTTTGAATATAATAAAACCTTAAAAGCGTCAATTCGATCGCATTGGCTCTCTAAACATTGTAGTAGCCCAAGAAATATAGAGGTTTTCATTATAGCCAACGAGAGGGACCTTAAAAATACAACATTATACAATGATTTGTTTACGTGTTACAATATCAGAAAAGCTATAGTATAAAACAAGGGTACTTAAAGTAACAAAAAAAAATTTTCATGAAAATATCGATATTGCAAAATTAGATATCGCGTAAATTAAACAATAATTTGACTCATTGTTATTTGTTATCCGATTATAATTTTAAAGGTGTCATTTTGTTTGTTGAAAGATTTCAGAGGAATTTACCCATATAATAATTGAATAACATCGAAAAACCTGCAAAATTGCAGCCTATAGTTTATACTTGCATACACACAAACTTACAAAAACACGTGTATGGACTTATAAAAAATTGACTGTAACCTTGCAGAATTTTCGATGTTTATAAATTTTTATATAGGTAAGTCTCCCTGAAATCTTTCAAGGAATAAAATGAGACCATTCAGTTTAAAATCGTATAACAAATAAAAAAGATTCGGATCATTTGTCAAATTATTCTCTAATTTACGCGATATCTAATTTTGCAATATAGAAATTATCATAAAAAGTTTCTTTTTTGTTGCTTAAGCTACCCTAGTTTTATAATATAACGTCTCTAATATTACAACACATAAAAAAATTGTATAAATGTTTATTTTTAAGGTCAATTTTCATAAAAAACCACTTTAACAAAAATTTAAAATAATTTCTTAGTTACATTTTGATACAATGTTAAAATTTACCGAAAAAATCAGGTAATATATGATGAGTAACTTAGTTTTACCTTAAAATGTATTATCAATTAATTTGAAATTTAAAGGTGTATCTGTCTCCTTAAGGTGATGCTAAAGCCACCTGTCACCGACAAATACGAGGATCTAATTTCCTCATTTCATTTTCAATTTTGAGTAAATATCTCTATGGAATGTTGTTGTGCCAACCAAAAAGAACAACTTTTCATAGAGATATTCTTCTTACATTGAAAAATGAATCAAAAAAGTGGTTCCCCGTATTTACCAATAAAATGGGGTATAACATCATCTTAAGTCAAATATATTTCCAGTCAAACGTCCTTTTGGTCGAAAGTCGACTCGGACAAATGTAATTTCGGTCAATCGTATTTTCGGTCAAACGTCCATTCGGTAAAAAGTCCTTTTGATCGAACGTCCTTTCGGTCAAATGTCCTTTCAATTAATCGTCCTTTCGGTGAAATATCCTTTCGATCAAACGTCCTTACGGTTAATTGTTCGTCGGTTAAAATTTTCAGTTTAACGCCCGGATAAGAATTTAAATTTAATTTAATATTTATTTATCATACAATATTAAATTATTTATAATGCCACTTTTTATATTTTATTATAAAAATGATATTACTGCTTATTTTTCTTATAAAATAACATTTTTTAATTTAATATACTGATAAGTATACGTTAAGACTTTAGTACTAAATAATAAGCAAAACTATTAAAATGTTAAGAAAACGTTTTCTTCGAAATTATTGAAAAAAATGTGTTTATCGATTTATTTTCAAAAGTGCCAAGCACATGATTTCAATTTTTCTGAAAACATTCTCTAAATATTCCTAGAAATCCTATAGAACAAGAAATCGGCTGGGTTATTTTTTTAATTTAGATTTGGTTCTTGAACAGCGTGTAAATATCAATATATATTTTCAATAAATTCTAGTTTTGTCCGAGAGTTGCACTTTTTAAGTCAATAAAGTGGCCAAAGTTAAGTTGGGAATAAAGTTCTACATGCAACACGGGAATAAAGTCGATTATTCTCTTATTACATAATGTACTGTTTCGCTCACCAGTCGGAAAACAGACGCTTTGCGCCCGCTTTTGAGGCATGAAAAAATCGTGCATGTATGACAAAACATAATTTTGGATATTGAAGAAATGAAAATTTAAGAAAAAGGTGTTCAAGTTTTCCCTCGGTTTCCTCTGTATACAATTTTCATACACAGACTTTCGAAATTAACGGAATATCTTCCACTTCATAAATTATTAATCTATATTTTGTTTTGTTAAAAATAATATGTTAATAAAAAGTCCGTAAGTCAATTAAAAATTAAATTTTTCTGCCTTGTATTTTACCGACAGAGAAGTGAGCAATTGACTATAATTATAAATATACTAAATTTGTACTAAGACAAAATCCAATTTCATTCGCTCGTCATTAAATGATAATAGACCTCTGTAAGAAGTTTCACATTTTAAACAACGGTACCATAAAAAGGAATTGGAATTAAATTTTTGTCAACATTTAATTTCTATAACTTTTAAGGGTGCCATTTATTACGATGTCTGAAATTTGAAACAGAGGTCTAATATTACTCAATAAAAAGCGAATGTACAAAATTTATTTTTAGACCCCACTAGGGTCTAAACACCATTTGGCCCTGCACTATAATTAACTGATTTTATAAATTTAAGAGATAGTGGAGAATAAGTGCACTAGAGACGAGCAATCACTGTTACGACACTATCTATTTGTGACCTTAAGGACACTCAAATGAATAGGACAGTTTACCTCCACCTTTTCTGACAATCACTCATATGTTCATCCCTGAATAGTTTTATATATTTTTTGTACCGTAATTTCAACGATTTAGTATAAATTTATATACTTATGTAGATTTATAATAAACTAGATATTGTAAAAAATATACGATTAAAGTAAAAATTTATGAAATTTATAGTTTTTAATTAATTCACACATCTATGCAGTATGTTATTTTACCTGCAGATATTTTATCGCATTTGCTATCGTAATCTTCACAAAATTTAACCTTTAAAACGTCTTGGTTCAATATAGTGTTATCCTGAACTCCCAAAAATATTAGAATTCAGAACATGTGTGATATAGTTTAGTGGCAGGTTCTACCGGGTAATCTGGTTCTCTCACAACCAGCTACCTGCTTATGTTTTTATAGATTTTATTAAAAATGTTTCTTACTTTGATTTTCTCCTGGATCTGTGGACGGCTTCCTCGTGGGTAGTCAAATTGAAGGTTGATTGAATATATGACCTTTATGAATTCTTGTATTCACAAATAAAACTTTTATTTGTTTATTAATTTGCACAATTTATATATATAATAACTTGTAATAATGGAAACGTGCAGTAATTGGCTTGTGGTATACTTGCTAATATAAGTTTGTCTGTTTGTAAAAACGAGTATCTGTATTTTTATTGAAATATTGATTAAAATTGATTAAAATTTTAATTGATATTTTATAAATTTATAATTGATGTATAAGTTTCAGTTGTATATTTAGTTGAGTCGCGAGACGGTCTACTGTGGGCCTTACGGACGAACTACCTATGCTAATAGATACTATATTCGTACTGATTCTTGAGACATGCAGTCTGAATATAATATACGCTTGCCAAATTTCATAAATTTTATAATATTTATTTAGTCAGTTACAAAATTTTATAAAATGATTTCGCGAGCATTTTTGATTCATTCGATTAATAACTGATATATAGGTATTTCGCAAGCATTCTTTGCGGTTTGACTCAAATTTGTTTATTTCTTACGCGTACAATCAAAAGATACGTCACACGGCGTAACAATAGTTTGCGAACAGATGTCTTTATATCATGCATTTTGTAGTATTGTAAATGGATACGAGGTAGCTTTCGACTAATTTGCAATAGTTGATTAAATAATTGACTAAACTTCCTCGTATGTTGCTGATAATATGTCAAAAAACATTTCGATGGCTCTTACGAATAATAGCACTTACTACGAAGACTAGCATATTTCATGAATTTCCTGCGAAGACTAACACTTTAATAATTTTCTCACAAAGACTAGCACTATCCCTATAGAATATATAAATTAGGGTTGTGCCGATAACCACTGGTTGGGTCGGGTCGGGTTTTTTTTCGAGTTCTGGCCGGGTACTCAACTCTTTTGGGATACGAAAAATTATCCGGTTATCTGAGAAAATTGGGCTACTCGAATAACTTAAGTTATCCGAAAAAGCCAGGCAGCAGAAAATTGCGAAATGTGCTTTATAATTTTAACTCATAAAAAATGCTAGTTTTCGTGGTAAATATACAAATGTGTTTACTCTTTGTAGTAGACGCAAAAAGTGTACTAGTCTTTGTAAGGGCCATCGATTCCTTGTAACACCCTCGATAGTCGAATAAATGAAATGAATCATTATTATTGTAATTAAATTGATACTCTCTATTTATTTACTTAATAAATATAAATTATTCAATAGTATTAAATAGTAACATTTATTATCAATATCAAATGTTCTTAAAAATTATAATGTAATAAGAATTTGTATTTCTGATACGACAGTCATTAAATAATTAAGTTTTACGTTCTCCTGAAATGAGAGTTTATTACAATAGAAAATAAGAAATAAAATAACAGCTAAAATAAAATACACACACATATATATATATATATATATATATATATATATATACAATCTAATATATATACATATATATATATATATATTAGTATATTATGACACTGTTGTGGGAGATGGTTTTCTACCTTGCTCGAGGGTTTTCGCACGAGCGAAGCGAGTGAGAAAATCGAGCAAGGTAGAAAAACACCTCCCACAACAGTCTCATACGATATTTTATAGCACAACAACCTCAAAATCGACAATAAAGTTGGCATTTTGAGGTTAGTGTGCTATAAATATATATATAGGTATTCTACCCACGAAAGGAAGCCAGCTGCGACGAACGCTGAGCCACGCATTCCAGGACCCGAGCGGCTGAAACACGTGCAAATATTGGGCAGCGAGTGGTGCGAGTGACGATTTTAGGAGAGGGGAGAGATTCGCGAAAAAGGTATGTGAGTGGTGCGAGTGAAAGTGTGTCTGTGAGTGCATATGTGCGAATCTCTTCAATAAGTGTGCAGGATGTACGGGGCGGAATGCGCCTTGCATCGAACCTCTATTTTCGGCGTTGCGCAAAAATCGAGGTAATGTGCCACTGGAAAGTGGTAGAGGACGCATTCGCTTTCCGTGCACCTTACACGCACGATCTTCTCCTCGGGAACGCAAAGCGATAGGCAAGCGCACCATTACCGCGCCATTATTTCTTGCAATAAAGGATTGGAAAAATGTACATAGTTTATATTTGTTAGCTTTAAAATAAACGTGCCAAGGTTTAATACCAAGGCATTCCTAGCATATAACAATACATTTTATTTGATTTGGACATCCGTTACCCTGCATCCTGGATCTATAATTAAAATCATATCAAAATTTAATAATAAAAAAAAATCTTTATATAAATTTATAGAATATAACTTCAGGATTTATAATCAGTGATTTAATATTTGCAAATTGAGTTTTAAACTTATCTTTATTTATTTACACAAAATTTAATGCATGCTAATTGTTATTGAGATTATTATATTTTTAATCATCGTAGAAGAAAAACCCGCTCAACAGTATTGTATGCAAATAAAGTAAGTAGAGGTAAGAAAGCAATTACAATGATGATCCTGCCAGGATACTGGGTTTTTAAAATGGACGAAAAATAGTACAAAATAAAAATATCAATCCTTTTCGCACGAGAATAAATTTTATTTCGTCTCTTAAATAATATATGATACGCACCATATCACCCGGACATAAATTTTAAAATTAGATCTGCATTAAATTTACGCAATCTAAGAGCGGCAAACTTTGAAAATTCTCTTATTTGTTTATTTTATATGACATGCACCATTGTACGCTCTCATAAAATTTAATATTAACTTTAGATACAAATATAGATTAATTTAATTTACCACGTACAAATTTAACACGTGCAAATTGGTACGTATAATGCCGCGATTTAACACTGTGGAATATATCGCCGCGATTGTGAAAAGGCAGCGCGACACTTCAATAAATGAAAAGTCCGAATTAATAAAATATCTAGCGCGATAGAAACTTTGTTTTTCAGGTCAAATTCTCAGGATCAGCGAATAATAGATTTGAAATTTCAAGTCGCTATGCTACATAATAAATGCAATGATCTATCCAACGACAATATGACATTGAAAAATAAAGTCAGAGAACTCGAGGAATACGCAGTAGAAAGCCTTGATATTACCGCAAACAATATGGGATTTTTGAAAGAGAATTCAGAATTACATTTGAATTTTATCAATAAACTCAACGAGGCAAATTATACTTACGATAAGATTGTCTTGATCATCGCAGATGATTTAAAATTAATTAAACAAAAAATCAATTTATAAGTTAAGATTCCTATATGAATAAACATTCACAAATGTGCAAGCATTATGAAATTAGTATAAATAAATATGCCTACATGGTGTTTATAGTATAAATAAACAAAATAAAACCTTTTGTGAACTATAGAGTAAAATTGTATTACATACAAAAACAATTGTTTGAATTTCATCAAGATAAATTAAAATATTTACAAAATTAATTCAAGGCTCTCTACAGTATCAAAATATCTGCGTACGTGAAGAAATGCATATGTTCGATCAAACTGTGATTCATCAGTTTTGGAAGAACAATTACATAAAACATTCCACGACGTTTTATTAGACGATGATGGGAAGCAATCGATAGTCGACGATCCCTCAAAGAATGCGCGATGGGCACAGAAGGTACACGATTCGATTCAATACGTACTTGAAAAATCCGATGAGTATGAGAAACGTATCGAGGCGCTTGAATAAAAAATAGAGGATATTAATGGTAGAATTTTGCAAAATTCTCAAAAATTTTCCGTTCTAAATGAGGACTACAGTAGCATAAAACAAAAATTAAACGAGATAGAGACAACGCTAACTCAAAAAATAAGTGAAGAATCTTTGAAACTTCTGGCAGAAAATATTTCAAAAATGATCGATGAAAAAATCTCTGAGCGCTTGCCGATTGTTCAAGTTGCGATTGATGCGGAAAACGCACAGGAAATTGGGGACGGTTATGATCATTTAATTACACAATTAGAAACGTTGACTGGAGACCAAGTAAATTTGAATGTTTTTAATGAATTTAAGAGTCGAGTCAATGCAAGTTTCGATGAAAAATATTTAACATATAAAACAGCGTGGAACGAAAAGTTTGATAGAATGCTAACGTTAAATGAAAACTTATTAGAAAGCGTGAAGAAAGTCGAGTCTAAAGTTAAAGGTTTAGAAGTAGAGGCCTCAAAAGCCAGAGATGCTCTCTTGCTAAGCGATAATGATCTCGAAAAAATTAAATCACAACTTGAACAGGATAGGAACTTATACACAGAGAGAATTATCCGATAAAAATTACCGTAAAAATCACGGTAACCGTGAGACATTGTGCATTTCCAGGACTTTTTATATATATTTTATAAAATTATTACTTTTTATTCTATAAACTTTATTATATCAATAATAAATTTTACCTTACTGCATGGTAAATTTGACTGCTACTTAAAATTTATTAAGAAGTTGTAGAAAATAGTGCGGAGAAATATGCATAATTTTTACCGTTCAGTCACTATAAATTTTACCCTGAAGTCAGTATAAAGTCACGGCAGCTAGCTTCAAGATGTCGGTAAAACAGACTCATGTTTCGCATGGTAACTGTAAGCGCCTGCATACGCCGCATGTACGTTTAACCTTCGTTTGCACCTCGACCTCGTGGAGGGTTTTTTATTAGTTATATTACTATAGTACTTATTCAATGTATAAAAGTTTGTTAAGATTAATAAATGATCTATGGTTCTAAATCGTATAAGATTTATATTTCCCTATACATAAAAAATATTTTATTTGTTAAAGCTCATACAATGTTGCTATGTTCATAACAACTCTAAAATCTATATGTTTTGTAAAAATCAAGATAATAACGTAAATTTTCCACGAATTAAATTTTTTGTTGATTGTATTTATAATTGTCTTGCACCAAATTGTATGAATTTCATTATTGTATTCTAGGTTAAAACCTTTTGAAATTAATTTTATTATGAAGATAAATAACGATCTAAAAAATGTTAAATCGTCATATTATTATTATGCAAGTGCGATATTTACATTTACGTATACATAACTTAACCTATAATTTTATATCAAATTTATTTCTTCTAATCCAATACAATAATTACACTTCCTAAATAATAAATAAATAAGTCAGCGTAATTATAAAAAACAATCCTTAAAAATATTATATAAGATTATACTACTTAAAAATAATGTTAGTCGTACTACATTATATCAGGCCATTTTTACCCTTCTGTACTAGAATTTTTACCGTTCAGTTTAGCAAAATTCATCGTGTGAACTTAGTAAAATGTACTCAGATGGCGCTATGTTCCGCTCTTACTATTACTGAACGGTAATTTTTACCGTAAATTTAATTGTAATTTTTACAAGAAAATTCTCTCTGTGTATTTAGATAAATTTGAGGAATATAATACTAAAATAAACCGTATAAGATCTTGGACACAAGAGCGTTTGGTAATTCCGGGAGTAGGCGAAGCACTTTAAACACGTCGGGTGTAAAAGGTCCCAAGTTGAAACCACCCATGTTTAAAGCCGAGTCGAAGGAAAAACCAATGCGATACTTAAAAGAAATAAGCCAATATATGGATGTCATGAATCTCGATTTTTACAAAACGCTAAATACGTTTGGACAAACGTTGGGCGGTTCGGCTTCTGCTTGGTATGATATCGTTCAAGATTCAATTAAAACATTTAAAGATTTCGAAATTAAATTTAAACAAAGATTTTGGAACGATAACATCTAAGATGAATGGGCGCGAAAAGTATAATATAATACGTATAATCCTTTGGTAAAATTAAATAGGTTAGAATACGCAACGTATATTTGGGGTTTTGCGCAGGAACTCGAAAAAAATTATTCAGAACAGGAGCTCGTACGCAAAATCGCAAATCATTTCGACTGGTACATTCGCTATGCAGTACGATTTCAGAGTATCATTACCCAAAGCAAACTCTTTGAACTCTTCTCATTTAAAGATGATGATCAAGAGCAGAGAAAACAAAAACAACCAAATCAAGGACAAAGATTCGGTGGGAATACGGGAAATTTTGCGGGTAACGCGGCTAATTATCAAAATACGCATGAGCAACCGTACAGACCGTATAACCAATAAGCTAATTACCAAGAAACGCAGGCGAAAACCGTACAAAACCTAAATGCGATCCAAGCCGACATAACCAACAAACCAATTACTCCGAAAATATTAAAATCGAGGGTATAGACACGAAAGCGTTAGTCGATACTGGAAGCCAAGTAACATGTATCTCTGAGAGCTTTTATAACATGAACATTGATAAATTTAAAATTTGTCCGACGTTATCTATAGTGGGAACGATAATACGAGGCGCAACGAGTACAAAATCAACGCGCTTGAGTAAACAGATTTACTCGTCTATTCAAGTTGTTATGTTTATAAAGGATTTGATTTTCCTGATTATTCCAAAACTAATAAGAAATTGTATTCTCGGAATCGATTCACATAAAGAACTTGGTTTCCTCATAAATACTTTGAAAGATGAAATCACGATTAGATTAAATAATAAAATTCAAATTATACCTTATCATAGCCAATGTTTATTCATATCAGAATTAGATAATCGTTTCATAGAAACAATCGAGGAAGATTATGCCTATGATGCTAATCTCTACTCACAAAACAGGCCAGAGCTAAATATAGATAGATGCCAAAATCAAAACAATGAATTGAAATATTGTCAAAATGACGACGGTTCATTAATTTTGAATATCGATACTTATGACATTACCCATTCGGAAATCGATGAAAAGTTAAGCAAATGCTTTTCTCAAGATCCAAATTTTGTTAAAAAATTAAAACATTTGATATGGAAGTATAAAAAGGCATTTTATAAAAAACCAGGACGATTAAATTCGTTCGTTTATAAATTAAAATTAAAAGACGAGGAACTATTCTTTATAAAATCATATCCTGTTCCACTGAATTATCGCGACAAAGTTCGCAATGAAATCCAGAAAATGGAAAAATGGAAAGTTATAAGAAAATCAAATAGTCAATATATAAACCCGCTCGTCGTCGTAATTAAAAAGGACGGATTGATACGCTTGTGCCTCCATGCACAAAAATTAAACGAAAAACTTGTGGATGATCACGAATCACCGCAGAGCATTCATGAGCTTTTACAACAATGTTTCGCAGTTAAGGTTATGTCGATCTTGGACTTAACTTCAAGTTTTTGGCAAATTCCTCTCAGCGAAGACAGTATGTTTACGGTATACGGCGTTTATGTTTGAGACAAGAATTTACGAATTCGAAGTCGTCCCGTTTGGTTTAAAAATAAGTAGCGCCACTCTAATTCGCGGATTGTTTATAGTAATTAAGGGAATCGGAACATGTACGGTTAATTTTGTTGATGACATGCTGTGCACTTTAAAAAATAATGCCGTACATTTATATCATGTAGAGTTATTAATTATCCAATTGATCAAGTGGAATTTTACTTTAAATTTTAAAAAAATGTGAATTCTTTAAAGAAGAAGCAGAATATCTGGGTTTCGTCCTCTCGACTAAGGGAATAAAACCATAAGAAAATAAGATACATTTAACAAAAAAATATCCGAGGCCCGGGAACATAAAACCATTACAAGCGTTTTTAGGCCTAATAAACTTTTATTCAAAATTTGCGAATAATCACTCACACGAACTAATTCCGTTACTAGAACTACTCAAAAAGGAAAAACTAAAAAATTGGGAGTGGGGGACGGGCAACAAAAGGCCTTTGAAAAAACAAAAGAGCTTTTTGAAAAAGACGTATGTCTGGCCTATCCCGACCCATCCCAACCGTATATTTTACGCGCAGATTCGAGTTTTTACGCCCTCGGTGCCTAACTTTCGCAATTAGATAAGAACGGAGATGAACGTGTAATAACCTACATAAGTCGGACGTTAAAAGGCGCGGAATTAACATATATTACCACCGAAAAGGAGCTACTAGCAATCGTATGGGCCCTTAAAAAATTGAACACATATCTAAAAGCCGCAAAAGTGTACGTTAAAACGGATCACGACGCGTTAACATTTTTATTTAAATGCAATTTTATAGGGAACCGCGTACGACGTTGGGTCCTTGGTACCCAGGATTGTGATCTGCACATCGAGCACATAAAAGGCAAAGAGAATACCGTTGCCGATTTGTTGAGTCGTCATCCTGAGTATGATCCTGACGAAAGAAGAAGGCCGGGAGAAATAGCTATCGGGTTAATAAAAAAGCAACATTTTTCGAAAGAGTTGGCCTCACAGTTGAAAAACTTATCAAAGTTACAACAAGAGGACGATTATTTATTAAAAATAATTGAAAATTGTGAAGATAAGCACAAAAAAATCCAGATAAAAAGACATATTTATAAAAAAATCATTTAAAACAATATAAAATCATGATTCCTCGAGTGACAACGAATCAACTTATCACTCATACACACGAGGCATATCGTCATTTGTGAGCAAAAAACTCGTGCGAATATTAAATGAGGATTTCTATATAAAAGGCCTTCGATACAGAGCGCAAAAAACCCACTGCCTTTTGCGACTCTTGTCAATGCAATAAAGTGTCGCCGATGGAAAATATTATACCTGAAGCGCCGAACGATCTTTTATCTATAGATTTTTACGGGCCTCTGCCGATGTCGCGTGCGGGAATCCAAAATATCCTCGTCACGATCGACGCATTTTCCAAATTTGTCGTGCTATACCCTTTAAGGCGACAAACCACGGCAGTTGTAATCCGAAAAATCTTCAAAGACTATAGTTTGAGATTCGGGAAACCGAAACGTATATCCTGCGACCACGGCTCTCAATTTACTGCTAATGCGTGGATAAAAAAGCTTGACAAAGAGAACATCGACTTGATTTTCTCGTCAATACGTCACCCGCAAAGCAACATTGTTGAGCGTGTGAATAAAGAATTAGGGCGATTTTTTCACACTTTACTAGCGAAAAATACACTGGTTGGGAGCCGTACGTTACCATCATTCAAACGATTATGAATGAAATTAATCGCGAAACGATGGGCTTTACACCGATTGAATTGCATCTCGGTACAAAGCCCAAACGTTTGTGGAAAAATTGGATTGTCCAATAAATTCCCCAGAAGAAACTCCGCTCGAGGAAAAGATTTTCCTCGCGCGCGAGCGGATTAAGACCAAGGCGCAGAAACACGCTGAAAAATACGCTAGTCAAAAACAGCAATACTTCACCGAATTCAACGTCGGGGATGAAGTACTCGTCAAGTCACGCAACACGTCGGACTTAGAAGATAAGAAGATTGCGAAATTTTTCTCGATTTATGAGGGACCGTACGAAGTTATGCAAAAAATTGGGGATTCTACGTATTTTTTAATTGATAGGAAAAATGAAAAGGAAAATGAGCGGTACAATATAATAGACTTAAGAAAATATTTGCGCGCACCGACAGATTATTATTGTTAAACTACATGTAAATGTTTAAGCAACCAACTTACGAAAAAATAAAAAAAAAAAGAATAAAAAAAGGGGTGTAAATCATACGTAATTTTTTATGAAAACGTACGCAATTATTACAATTTAAAATATTATATGATTAAAATGTTTAAAATTTGATTAAGTATTTAGGTTTTCATCAAAAAATATGTACGATCAAGAAAAATTCACATGTAAAATCAGATTACAATATACATAATTTTATTCTTATCTATTAATAAAACCAGAAATTTCTGCTATGCGTCTATAGTAATATAGTTAAAATAAACAACGCTTTTTTTGATAAAAATATGTATACTGTATCCAATCGAGAAGGAAAATGCAAGAATAAATACGATTCGAAGGGGTACTTATCCACTTTTCAAAAAATGTTATCTTCAACGCTATGCAAATTTATACCATTAAGTAAATGAAGTTAAAACATATTACATGGATAGGTTGGTAATTTCACTTATATATGTATATATACATATATACAAAAAAGAAACTTAGATATAATGTTTATAAAATCATAGAATTTTTTCATATACAAAGTCATATACAATTCTATTTTATTGATATATTGATATATACATATATAAAGGTATAAAGGGGTTAATTAAAAATATCATAGAAATTGATTCATTAAAAAATTAATATCTTATTTGCAAAAAAGAAAGAAAAAAATAAAATCCATACGAATAGGTTAGATGTAAATAAATTTTATCGAAAATATAAGGAAATGTAAATAGACATGTTTTGCGTGGAAATATTTTTTAGAAAAAAGGATTTGCTTTACTTTCATAAATAGTTCATTTCACCAAATAAGAAGGTCAGTAAAACAAAATAGGTCTATCCATAGTATCAAAAAGGGAATTTAGGAAGAAATATAAATACTGAAATAAAGCGGCACAATGTAAATACGCATGTATACTATATCAAAGACAAAATCACCGCAATTTTATCGGTCTTTTGCGACAATATTCGAGATGGCACACCCTAAAACTCTCCTCATTTTATTTCTCCCTCACTTTTCTTGATTTTCTGACGATACGGGTTAAAATTAAAAATAAGCACAGTTTGTCCAAATCAGTCCTTCAGATACGTTGTGTCAAGCAGATATCACTCGTCGTATAATAATTGAACGACGGGGAAACTCCTTAAATAAAAATGGAAGGAACGAAGAAAACGTCGATGAGGGCGCAATATTGGGCTGAAGATTTTCGTCGATTCCAACAACCGATGATAAAGAAAACCACTAGGCCTCTAGGAAGAATGACAAATCCAGTGGTTAATGGGGTGGACAAGGAGGTATAGACCACGGGCCAATTTTCGATGGCCGGAAACCTCTTCATCGCGCCACGTTTGTTTGACGAACGGTAGAAAATTTTTAAAAATAATGATTGGCGACTACGAGGTAAATGGATGCTTCCAGGGCGAGCCAGTCAAGCCGATGATGATTTGGAGAAGATGCCACCATATCCGCAACAATTATGCACCAATACCAGCAACAAGAATACAGCGAAGGAAGAGAAAGGGACAAGCACATCCGCGGAGCCGACGCAGAAGAGACCGCGAGACGAAAAAGAGGACGAGATGTCAGAACCGCCGAAAAAAGCGATTCCACTCGACATGGATGGATTACTTCGCCCCCAATACCTGCCAAATCCAGTGGCAGATGCGGGATTCTATTCGAACACATTCTGCAGACAGCTTAGCAACGAATTCAGGGATGAATGGTGCCGAGAAGGGACAAGAGAACGCGCACGCTCCGTTCAAAAGGCGTACCCATAATGTCAGGTAGAAACACATTTCCTTTCTTCCTTTTCGTTTTTTTACTATGTACACTTTCTATGTGCCATTGCACTTTGTTAAAATTAAACGTAATCGTATAGTTAACAACAAAAATTTTTGTTTTTTTTTGTTTATGTTAAAACTAAAACGTCGTTTTATGTAGGTGTAATTTATTTCTTACTAATTTTTTTCCATGGGAGTACAGTGAAAAATTATTGATTTTCAAAAAGTTTTCACTGGGGAACTATATAACACCCACGATAGTCGAATAAATAAAATGAATCATTATTATTGTAATTAAATTGATACTCTGTATTTATTTACTTAATAAATATAAATTATTCAATATTATTAAATACTAACATTGATTATCAATATCAAACGTTGTTAAAATTTATAATGTAATAAAAATTTATATTTCTGATACGACAGTCATTAAATAATTCAGTTTTACGTTCTCCTGAAATGAGAATTTATTACAATGAATTCTCACCTGTATGTAGACCTTAGAAAATAAGAAATATATATATATATATATATATATATATATATTTCTATATATAAAATAAGAAATATATATATATATATATATATATATATATATATATATATTTCTATATATAAAATAAGAATATATATATATATATATATATATATATATATATATATATATATATATATATATATATATATATATATATATATATATATATATATATATATATATATATATATATATATATATATATATATATATATATATATATATATATATATATATATATATATTTCTATATATAAAATAAGAAATATATATATATATATATATATATTTCTATATATAAAATAAGAAATATATATATATATATATATATATATATATATATATATATATATATATATATATATATATATATATATATATATATATATATATATATATATATATATATATATATATATATATATATATATATATATATATATATATATATATATATATATATGTATATATTTCTATATATAAAATAAGAAATATATATATATATATATTTATATATATATATATATATGTATATATATATTTCTTTGTATATATTTTATTTTAGCTGTTATTTTATTAACATTCATATTTATTTATACGTATTCTACCCACGAAAGGAAGCCATCTGCGACGAACGCCAAGCCACACATTCCAGGATCCGAGCGGCTGAAACACGTACGTAATATTGGGCAGCGAGTGGTGCGAGTGACGATTTTAGGAGAGGGGAGAGATTCGCGAATAGCTATAGCCGGTAGCTCAATAAACAAAATTTGATGAAAAATAACAAAATGGCAATTGCAAAAAAAGGTCGAAAATTTCAAATGTCCGCCATTTTGTTATTTTTCATCAAATTTTGTTTATTTAGCTACCGGCTATAGCGAAAAGCTTATTTTCTAATAACCCGTTCACGTTTTTGCTTTCAAGCTCTTCAAAGTGGAGATATCACGTCAACCAGATTGTAGTAGGGTCAACTTCAGGCAGCCGGACCAGCCAGATTTTACATACAAAACAAAAATAAGAAATATATTTAATAAGTGTGAAACCTCTTCTTTTATGTGTATAAAGTTTGAATATTTTAAATAAATTTTGCTATGAAAAAAAAATTATTGAAAATTATTGCTGACATCGTAGTGTGACCCCTTAAGGTAAAAGGACGTTACGTTTTTTTAATTCGAAGTTAGCATGCCTGAGTTTAGCTTACTTTTGGTTGCTCACTATAAAATGCGATTTGATGTTACGAAAAGCATATAAGAGAAAAAAAAAGAAATCTTAAAAAAGAGTTATTTAGGTCAAGAAAAAAGAAACAATGAAAAACAATCAGTTCTCAAAGAAAAATCACGGATATACAATTATATAGAGAACAAAAAAATATAAATAAACGAAAGCAATAAAACTAAAATAAATTTTAGCAAGTAAAAGCGAACAAACCAAACTAAAATTCAGTACCGATATTTCTGCATGCGTGCAGTAAGGGTACGCAAGGTAGGGAAAAGCTCAACTACTGGGTAATTTGTAGCAGGGTAACAATCGGTAGAATCGTGGTATTGTTTAAATTTGATATGGGCTGAGGGGTATGTGTTCGATAGGTGGGATATTACTAATTCAGAATATTATGGTAAAAAGCAAATTTTAACGAAGGTGGATTATTGTCAGCTAGTGTTGTTTACAAAAAATACAAAATTGTATGGCAAAATTAGAGAATATTTCAGAAGTAATCAAGGGTTGATAACTAATTACAAAATGATAAAAATTTACAATGAAATTAGGATAAAAACATGAACACTTGATGTTTATTGAATTTAAATTACAAAGGTGTTGAGGGTCAGATGCGCGAACTCGCAGCACGATGTTGCAAGTATTCAATTGACACATACAATTATTTATAAAAACTAAAACTAACTACGGTGAGCACGGAAATGCGGTGGGAAACGGTAGGTGTTCGAGAGGGGGAGAAGTACTCAGGGAAGCGAATTCTACAAAATATATGACGGTGAATTACGAATTCTAAAGAAGACGCGTGGCGCGATGCTCGACAAACGCACGCGACGCTAGATTCCAATATATATAGCACCTATAAAGCACAATAATATTTTGTGCAACTTACTCGTTGCTCCACTGGAAGTCCGTCTGGGTCTCGAACGAAGATCAAAAAATATTACAGACCACACACGCGGGATCGACTGTCTAAACTATTCCACTACGTGTAGGATATATCTATGAATATATGTATAAATCCGGGAAAATCGTAATACGCAAGCTAACATAAGAAGGTTTGCACAAACTGAGGAAACTAAGCACGAGGTGCACGCGAGCGCTGCTCAGTACGAAGTGAGCGAGTCTCTCGCTTCATACTGGCGGCGCTGCACGCGTATATCGACTATCGTCGGCCGAAATCGCAACGCGTGCGGCTGGTGAAGTCGGAAAGAGAACTGTCTGCTCACGGTGACGTCACGCTATAAGGCGTTGTTTTGGAAGCCACGACAAGGGATCTAGCAGTAGGTGTACTTGGGTAACTGCGACGACGAAGTGGAGTGAACTGCCACTACTGCTATCAGGTGATATCAGTGTGTTTATATGTCACTGTCTCTGAGCTGGGTTGCGATACTGCATTTGGGAGGCCACGCTGATTCTACAAATCCTCCAAACTAGGTAAGAGAGTTCCAGTTTGTTCTTCTTATCTTCTGTAGGTTAACCCCTCTTTATTTTTCCAGGATGTACGCTGTAGGCCTCTGGAGTATCCTGAGAAGCAGCCGCTCCGCCCAAGGTGATTCCATATATGCCTTTCAGGACATCAAACCAGGTGGGCACTATACCGATATCATTCTGCTTACATTCTAGGGTAATAATATAGTTTGTATGTACTTTCAGGTTGGTTCGAAAGGAGGGGGACAAGACATGGGATGGAAGCCTGTTCGTCCTCTTCAGCTGCTTCAGAGTGTCGAAGAGCTCGCTTGTTCTGTTTGTCATCGAGGGGTTGTATTGTGGCTAGTGTGTAGTGAGTAGGATAGTGTTGTGAAGCGGGTATTAGGTTAGAGTGTAGTAATAGAGAGTAGTATGCGAGGCTGCATAAATCCTATATTCGATCTGCGCTTTCCCTTCGGTATTAGGTTTCCTAAGTGTAAGTTGAGTCGAGCATCGGACCTGTACTAAAGAACTCGTTTCGACTATGCCTACAAATGCGATCAACTGTCTAATATGTAACATACACAAAATGTGGTGTTACAAATTCCCCCTACTAAACCGAAGCGCGGCTACGCGATTCGCGGTTTACTTGGGAAGTGCTCATCCAGTGCGCAACTAACTAACTTATGCACTAACCTAGTCAATACCAATCGTTTTGTGTTTAACGCTCTCTAGCTAGCTAAATCCTACGCATAAGTACAGTTTTACTAAAAAACTTCATTAAATTTCTCATTTCGTCTTGTTCTCTTAACGAACTATGAATATTTATTAAATATGAATATTTAATTGGCACTACTATGCATCAATAACTGCTAATGATTACTTACCGTATGGCTGTACAATTGATTAGTCGTAATAGAAGCTAAGAAAATATTTTTATACAGCCTTATTCTTACAAACTAAATTCTTAAAATTTAAATTTTCCTAATTTAGTAAGGGACATTTCATAATATTGTGTTTAATATAACGATATTGTAAAGAAATAGAATTCTATATAAGGCGTTAATACAGTAAATTGTGCATGTAGCTGGCACTCGGTTACATGCTGCTTTTACTACAAGTTATTTTACCAATGAGTGAATGCTAGGTGAGTTTGCGTAACGAACCCATGCCCTAATATACAATTTAAACACTTTAGCGGGGTAGTTGAAATCAGTCTTTGCAATCACACATGTCAGTCATTTCTTTTTAAATAACTTAGTTTGCATTATACTACTCTATGCTATTTACTTTATTTTATGTATGCACAATTTCTTACGTCTATAAATTATCATTGATTTAAGGACATCACATGGGGTTGTACAGTGCGTTTCATAACTTTAAGACCACCCACATTTTGCGCTAAATCACTGTAATTTAATATTGTATTGATACATAAATTTTATAATCTTAAAAATAATCAAATTTCTCAACATTTTATGCTATTTAGACAATTTAAACATTTTTCGTAGTATTAAAATAACGAAATATCGTATTTTAGGCTGTTTCATAACAATAAGACCACTGTAAAGTTATATTATTTTATTACTATTCCTACTGTATATTACAATAAATTAATTTAAACTATAATTTGTCATTATATTTTAAAATTCTGAAAATTTTCTATTTCTAAACTCTAAAATAAAAAATATAATATGCGGAAAAGAATTAAAAAAATAAGATTTATTAATAATGTAATTTATTGTAATTAAAGCTGCATATGAAAACATTATAATTATTATTAGAGCTTAATATTATGTGTACAATATTTTTATTGTGTATTTGAGATATATATTACTATAGAATTTAATTCGTTATGTACAATATTTTAATTATAATATGTTTTATTTGTAAATAGTAACAAAAGACTGTAATTTTTAATTTAATAATTAATTGTACCTCCATTATTTTTTATTAATTCAAAAATGCGATTTCGCATACTTTCAACTAAATTTCGTAAAATTCTTACATCAATTTCTTGCCAAGCTTTTAGAATAGCATCTTTTATTTGATTAACACTACCATATTGTTTATTTTCAGCATAAACTTTACGAACAAGAATAGCCCACAAATTTTCAATCGGATTAACGTCTGGAGAACACGCTGGCCAGGCTAGAACAATAATATCGTTATTGTTAAACCACACTTTCGTTTCACGACTTGCGTGAATTGATGCGTTATCTTGTTGAAATATCCAATCTTCTATTTCATTATTATCTAAAAATGGCAAAAGGTGATCTTTCAGTACATTAATATACTCTTGTGAATTCATTTTACATGAAGGAAAAGCTAGAGGCAATTTATGTGAGATACAAAATCCTCCCCAAACCATCAAGCTACCACCACCAAAATTTCTACGGGAAAAATATTCAGGCTCCTTTCTTAAGTCTCGCCAATACGAATGATGGCCATCAGGGCCATCTAAATTAAATTTCTTTTCATCAGAAAAAATAACCTTAAAATAAAGTAACAGTGAATTTAATATTCATAGAAATAAACCATGCATAATATATTATATACCAATATAATAATATTGTTCTATTTACTTTATTTCAGTCCGTATTCATATTAAGTTTCCCAAAATTTAATCTAGCATCTTTATGGCGAATTAGTAATCGAGGAGCTCTTTGTAATGATTGCCTTACAAGGTGATTAGCGCTTTTAATTGTACGATATATTGTTGAGCGTGAAATATTTAAATTTAAATCTTCTTTAATTTTATTCAAACTTTTTTTCGAATTGCTTGCTGCATTAATAATTCTGCGCTTTAAACGAGCAGAAACTTTGTTTTTGGGTCCGCCCTTTTTATTTTTACCATAGTTTTCAGGATTTTTAAGAAAATTTAAGATTACGCAATTTGACCTCCTCAATTTTCGAGAGATTTCTCTAATGCTCGTATCGCAGTCGCGATATGCTAAAATCTTTCCTTTTTCTTCTTCGGTTAAGCATGTACCTAGGCCCATTATCTAATAACTGCAAATTAAAAACTTTAAGACTACTTTTGAACTTACTACACTTACTGCGTTATGAAATAGACAACGCGTTTAACGGAAATTTAAATTATCATTACCCAACGGTTTCAGTTTATATTTATGACTATAGTTACCATCCAAGCATTTACCTACTGAGTGGTACTGTCGGTAATTGTTAAATTGAAATAAAAATAATACATCAGCGCTTACAAGTAGTGATATATATATATTGTGAGTACAGCAATAAATTAAAAAAACTTAATAGCGGTCTTATTATTATGAAACAGCCTAAAATACGATATTTCGTTATTTTAATACTACGAAAAAATTTTAAATTGTCTAAATAGCGTAAAATGTTGAGAAATTTGATTATTTTCAAGATTATAAAGTTGATGTATCAATACAATATTAAATTACACTGATTTAGCCCAAAATGTGGGTGGTCTTAAAGTTATGAAACGCACTGTAGTAATGGGTATGGGTTCCAAAATTAGCAGATGGGATAACGAATTACGATATCGTAATACGGGGGTGAATAATATTTAAGTTTTATCATCGTGGGCGGGGATGTCGCACCCCCGGGAGCGAAGCTGCGACCCCGTGACCTAGAGAAGGATCTTACATGTATTTTTTTATCACAGTTTTAATGGGTAGTTTCGGTAAGAAAATTTTTTGGCATTTACGGGAGGGAAATTTGTGGCATTTGCGGTACAAACATTTTTGGTGTTAACGGTAGGGGGATTGATGATATTTCGGTGGGGCAATGGCGGTACTGACGAAAGGAGGGTTATTGGTATGGACATGATAAGGGTATACGATAATGGGACAGGTATATGGTTTACTACTTGTTGGTGCTGGTTAAATTGGTCGGTAGGACCAAAGCTAGCCGTTATAGTACTTATATGTATATAGTATACATGTCTAAATACATAGATATGTGTTTGTAAGTGTAGTTATTATGCTTGGTTTGTACAACTATCGAAAAAGTCGTGTAACGCAATAAATAGGAAAAGTACAAAATTAGAAAAATGAGGGGAAATAAGGATGAGAGAGGTGGGGTGAGGTGATAAAATTAAAGCAGGTGGCACTTATGTATAGTGCACATGTCTAAATACATAGATATGTGTTTGTATCTGTAGTTATTATTCTTGGTTTGTACGACTATAGAAGAAGTCGTGTAACGCAACAAATCGGAAAAGTACAAAATTAGAAAAAAGGGAAAATGAAAAGGGGGAGGGTCGGTGAAGTGATAAAATTAATATAGGCGGCACTTATGTATAGTACACATCTCTAAATACATAATCATGTGTTTTTGTATGTGTAGTTAGTATGCTTGATTTGTACAAGTATCGAAAAAGTCGTGTAGTGCAATAAATTGGAAAAATACAAAATGAGACGAAAGAGGGAAAATAAGAAGGGCGGAGGGGGTAATTAAATTAAAGAAGATAGCACTTATATATATTATATATGTCTGAATACGTATATATAAATATATATATATATATATATATATATATATATATATATATATATATATATATATATATAATATATATATAGTTTTTGTGCTTGAGTTGTAAGACTGTTAATCGTGTAACGCAATACATTGGAAAAGTATATTAATGAGAAAATAAAGGCATAACCAAAAGGGGAAGGGGGTGAGACGGTGTGTGATTGAGTATGTGAGTGAGCAGTTCAGTAAGTGTGCGTGGTTGAATAAGTAAACAAGTCAATAAGTTAGTGAGAGATTGCATGCGTAAGTATGTCAATGAAGGAGTGAGTGATTTAGTGAGTAACTATGCGAGGATGTGCTCGAATATGAGAGTGAGTAAGTGCGTGCATGAGTAGGTGAGTGATTAAGTGGGTGAGGGATCATGTGAGTGTGTCAGATTGTATATGATTAAGTGCATGCGTTAGTGGGTGAGTGACCAAGTGAGTACGTGAATGTAAGAATGAGAGAGTGTGTAAGTTTATGATTGAGTGTGTGCATGAATTAGGACGTGAGGAAGCGAGCAAGTGAGTGCGTATGCGAATGATTGTGTGAATGAGTCTGTGCGTATATAATTGAGTGAAAGCGTGCGCGAATGATAGAGGAACAAAGTGCGAAATTGAATATGAGAGAGAAAAAGAGAGTAAAATATAATATGAGAGAGTGTAAGAGTATGAACAGAAACATATTAATCATTTGCTCCTTATATATACACACACTGACTACACTACCACGTACCCCACTATCCATGCATCCTATTATCCGCACATACTATTTTTCACACACCTCTGCTAACAAAATGAGGTTTTCTCTTAAATCAAAAAAGGAGAAAGTCACGTAATTGAATAGTCAATTATCTACATAGAAAATTATCGGAATTCTGATGTAAAGCGATTGTATCTTTTACAGATTTGGGGTTTGGTCACTACAACTGTTTTTTTTAATAGATTTACGGATAATATTATTTTTTATTAAAAATGCATTAGATAATAAATCAAGTAAGAAAATGTGTTCAAATTTCATGCGATTTCTTACATTTTATTTTACAACTGAAAATCATTTTTATTTTTTAAGTGACGACCATTTGATTCACATATTTAGCTATAAAATCATCATTTAATATTTTCTTTTTAAGCACATTGTTTAATACTTAAGTTAAAATTACATAACATGATTAGCAATCAGCTGCTATATATTATAAGAAATGTGCATAAAACTCTTGTGTACAAAAAATATATTAATATCTTTTTCCTGTATTTCATATAGACATATGGATGTCCGAGAGACAATTGTGGCGCGCGTAGCATGTGTGACGTGTATTTCACGTCCCAATGATATTAATACGGGCAGTCAATCGCGACCGAGTCACCCGTCACCAGAGCCGAGCATTTTTTATATTAAATAATATTGTTATTAATGGGGGGATTGTTATTTATTTGTTGAGGGAATGAGGGTAAGGAGTCGCGACCGAGGAAGGCCGCAGACCAGCACTGGGTATAAGAATGCTTCAATATGGCCACCGATGGCCTCCTCCAATAGGAGCAAATGGCCTCCTCCAATAGGATTTAATCCCGAAATGAATAGTATTTAAGTTTCCGCACTGCAGCTTGAAAGGTAGCAGACAACTTCACGTGTAGCACAAAGTATAGCATATTTATGTTTTAAAATTTTATTTGAATATGTAGGTTAAAAGTTTGTTGATGTCTTGACAAGCAAACAATTTATAAGCATAAAGTAGGACATAGCATGGAGCAAATACTTTTGGAAGAAAAAAAAAATCATCATAAAATATCATTACCATCGTTGGATATGTGTAGCTGTAAACTTAAAAAGTAAATACTTAAATTGTTCCATTGATTATAAACAATTAAGCTGATTTAAGTGTATTTTTTTCAGATAACGTCTGCTGGAAAACAGCAGACTTTCTTTTCAGCAGGGGCATCTATTTTCCTGGGTCAAGAAAATTTCAGTTTTTTCAGAATTACAGTAAACTCAATCCGTGCATTTGTGGTTTTGTACAGCATCTGTGGCCAATTACGAAGTCCAGATAGTGCTCTTTGTACTTTCTGGTGCCTTTATTGTACATACTAGTTGCAGAAGGCGTCTAAATATTTATGGAGGCCGATAGTAGAGGCCAAGTTGTGTCGTCTGTACTTTTTGGTGTTAAGATGTGCGTTTTAATTGAAGAAGGCCTCGAGGTTTCTTTGGTGCAGAATGACTAGTTGTTATGGAAGGTGTTTAGGCAAATATAAGGGCCAGTGACGTGGACAATGTAATGCACTCGGTACTTTTCAGTGCTGTACATTACAGGATTGCCTGCTCAGTGTTTGTGTTTTTAGAATATTTCTTTGAGAGTAATAATCATCTCAAAAAAGTTCAATTCTAGCAATTTACTTGTTTCAAAAGAATAAAATACTAATTTTTTTCATTTCAAAAGTTTAAAAGAGTAAATTTATGACTTGCTCATGTCAAAAGAGAATTTCCTAAATTTCTCCTATACTAAAATAAAGTGTATTATTACAAAATATAGATATACTGGTTAAGGTGGCCAATGACGAAGTCCAGGTAGTGCTCTTTGTACTTTCTGCTGTCTTATTGTACATACTACTTGCAGAGGGTGTCTAAATGTTTATGGAAGCCGATAGTAGAGGCCAAGTTGTGTCGTCTGTACTTTTTGGTGTTGAGATTTGTGTACTAATTACAGAAAGTCTCGATGTTTCTTTGGTGGAAGATGACGATACAGGTAGTGTGCTCCATTGTTTCTTCTGGTGTGTAGATGTACATAGTAGTTGTGGAAGGTGACTAGTCGAATATAAGGGCCAGTGACGTGGTCTAACTAGTGCACTTTGTACTTTCCAGTATCTTCATGTGCATAATAGTTGCAACCGCAAATGTTTATGTCATTATGGTAATCAGTTACAAGATTTAGGTTGTATTTGGTTTAGGTTTTATTTATACATCTAAACTTTTGCACCAAGAGCTGCTATGGACCACACTACTTATGACCTTGTCATCAGCTACTCTAAGCATTTGGAGACCAGAATCTACAGAGAGCAGTACCTGGACCTCGTCATCGGTCTTTAACGTTTAACTTATGTAATAAAACTTTAATTCAGTTCAGTAGAAATTAAGGTTTTAACTCTTCTGAAAACATGAACTCATAAATTCTCTCTTTCAAACTTTTGAAAAGCAGAAAATTAGTATTTTACTCTTTTTAAAGGAGTAAATTGCTAGAATTGAACTTTATTGAGATGATTATTACTCTCAAAGCAATATTCTAGAAGCACAAACACGGAGCAGGCAATCCTGTAATGTACAGCAGTAAAAAGTACAGAGTGCATTACATTGTCCACGTCACTGGCCCTTATATTTGCCTAAACACCTTCCATAACGACAAGTCATCCTGCACCAAAGAAACCTTGAGGCCTTCTTCAATTAATATGCACATCTTAACACCGAAAAGTACAGATGACACAACTTGGCCTCTACTATCGGCCTCCACAAACATTTAGACGCCTTCTGCAACTAGTATGTACAATAAAGACACCAGAAACTACGGAGAGCACTACCTGGACTTCGTCATTGGCCACCTTAACCAGTATATCTATATTTTGTAATAATACACTTTATTTTAGTATAGGAGAAATTTAGGAAATTCTCTTTTGACATGAGCAAGTCATAAATTTACTCTTTTAAACTTTTGAAATGAAAAAAATTAGTATTTTATTCTTTTGAAACAAGTAAATTGCTAGAATTGAACTTTTTTGAGATGATTATTACTCTCAAAGAAATATTCTAAAAACACAAACACTGAGCAGGCAATCCTGTAATGTACAGCACTGAAAAGTACCGAGTGCATTACATTGTCCACGTCACTGGCCCTTATATTTGCCTAAACACCTTCCATAACAACTAGTCATTCTGCACCAAAGAAACCTCGAGGCCTTCTTCAATTAAAACGCACATCTTAACACCAAAAAGTACAGACGACACAACTTGGCCTCTACTATCGGCCTCCATAAATATTTAGACGCCTTCTGCAACTAGTATGTACAATAAAGGCACCAGAAAGTACAAAGAGCACTATCTGGACTTCGTAATTGGCCACAGATGCTGTACAAAACCACAAATGCACGGATTGAGTTTACTGTAATTCTGAAAAAACTGAAATTTTCTTGACCCAGGAAAATAGATGCCCCTGCTGAAAAGAAAGTCTGCTGTTTTCCAGCAGACGTTATCTGAAAAAAATACACTTAAATCAGCTTAATTGTTTATAATCAATGGAACAATTTAAGTATTTACTTTTTAAGTTTACAGCTACACATATCCAACGATGGTAATGATATTTTATGATGATTTTTTTTTTCTTCCAAAAGTATTTGCTCCATGCTATGTCCTACTTTATGCTTATAAATTGTTTGCTTGTCAAGACATCAACAAACTTTTAACCTACATATTCAAATAAAATTTTAAAACATAAATATGCTATACTTTGTGCTACACGTGAAGTTGTCTGCTACCTTTCAAGCTGCAGTGCGGAAACTTAAATACTATTCATTTCGGGATTAAATCCTATTGGAGGAGGCCATCTGCTCCTATTGGAGGAGGCCATCGGTGGCCATATTGAAGCATTCTTATACCCAGTGCTGCCGCAGACCGGCACACACACGCACACACCCATACCGGCGGCACCAGCTGATCACCGCAGCAACGACTGCTAGGAGCGAGCAACGGCGACGAGCCTACACACACATGCACAGTACCAACATCACTGCACACTGTACGCGTGACCCTCTCTCTCTCGCTTGTTCTATCTTCCTCGCCTCTCCAGGATGATGAGCCGCTGCCCGCGCACATACATACACACACGCGCACGCGACCGCCCTCTCTCCCGATGCACGCAGACGCGGGAGGAGAGAGGATTCACAGCGGCAGCGGCGGCTTCCTCGAGGAAAACCATCTCGGCTGTAGCCACGAGAGATAGATAGATAGATATAATATTTATTTGTAAATATTTACAAAAGTTTAGAGAGAGAGAGAGAGAGAGAGAGAGAGAGAGAGAGAGAGAGAGAGAGAGAGAGAGAGAGAGAGAGAGAGAGAGAGAGAGAGAGAGAGAGAGAGAGAGAGAGAGAGAGAGAGAGAGAGAGAGAGAGAGAGATACCGATACGGCTGTCGGCAGAGGGGAGAGCTAGCAGCCGCCGCGCCGCGAGCCGCATGAAGCTGCCGGCCTCTCCTAGCGTAGGCCGACGCGCGCACGTCGCCGCTGCCAACTGTGTTGGTCCGGCAGCGACAAAACCGAAAGCGCCCGATATAGATATACACGCCGGGTTGCCCGCGCGTGTATATCTAGCAATTCATATTGCCCGCGCTGCGTGGACAGGGTGGCATTCGCGGATTCCTGACTTGGCCTTGATTTTTGCATCTAGGGAAAATCAAGGCCAATCACCGTAAAGAAAGGGGCGGAAGCAACAAATGTGTGAGCTGAAGTTGTGCGAGAAGAAAAGCCAAAATTTTGGAAGAGATTTCCGCCCTCTCCGATTTTGAGCATTGACTGCCCGCCCGTCGTACCTTTCAGACGCACGTCGCGCGCACCTCTCACGTTTTTTTTGTAAGACTGCGAGGACATCATCGACGAGGAGAAAGAGTAGTGGTGGTTTGGCGAGATTAGACCAGAGGAGCGCAACGAGAAAATCGGCAGGATCTCCCTGGTCGCGCAGGAGATTCGAGACGCGCGCTAAAGGAGACCAGAGGGATTTCTCGGGCCACGCGGAGTTCACAAATTAGTAACGACCACGAGGCAACGACGTCGAGACTTCTAGCACGGCGACTACAGTCAAGCGACGGTGAGTTGGACTGGTAATTGTCGAGCGACCCTCGGCACTCCTCGGAGTCGGTAATTTATATTATTCTATATTAAATATACCTAATGATAATAAAACGCTTTCCGGCATTTACGCGAATTGGTGGTGTGACACCAACGAGGAATCAGTGCGCGGCGCGAGAGGTACACTACGTAAGATATCGATAAAGGGGACAATTAGAAGATTCGTAGGGAGAATTCAAGGGGGTTATTATTTATTAGTAAGCTCGGGAAAACGTGGTGATTCGGTCGTCGCGGGAGACGCGCACGAGGGCTAGGGTAGCCATTTTGTATAGCGACCGGTAGTAATAAGAAATAATTGTAAATTGGCGACCGGTATTATTATTCGACGATTAGAAATAATGCTTAAGTATATTTAAAGAGAAATTTGTGAGTGTTTATTATAAAATTTAGTGATTTCTGATTTTCCAATTCACGAAAGCCACGTTACAAATGACGTACCAACGGGGGCTTAGTGAATCAGGAAAAACGGGAAAAATAGCGACAGAATAAATTAATTAAGAGAGTTCGGGAAAAATCGGAAAATTTTTTTTACACAGTGCCCGAGCCAGCGAAAGTGCAGCGACTAAAACGTTTTTTTGTGTCGTATGAAAATTTAAGTAAAGTGGAAAAATTATTTTTTATAAGTAGGACTTAGAAAATTTTACACTTAAGCTATTGGGTTATAAATGGGACTTTGAAATTTTTTCACTTGAGCTATTGGATTATAAATTGGACTTAGAAAATTTTCACTTGGGTTAATCGACTAATAAATTTTTCGATTTTGATAATTTTCCGGAAAATTATTTTCGATTTATTTTTGGGAATTTTCCGAAATTATTTTTTGAGATTTTGAGAATTTTTCGAAGATATTTTTTTTTTATTTTGATTGTGAAAATTTTTTTGGGATTCGTTATTGACAATTTTCCAAAATTTTTTTTTTTTGAGAGATTGTTGTAACAGTCTGAAATTTTTTCGACATCTTCTTTTTGAAGGGTTTTTGTTGAGAAAATTTTTTTTTTGGATTTGAGAGATTTTCTTTTGATATTCTTGAAAAATTTTCGAGTAATTTTTGATTGAGGGTTTTCACAGTTTGGGTGTGTAGTAAAGAAAATTTTCGTTACAATTGGGACCTTTCGTAGGATTCTTTTTGAGTATTGAAAATTTTCTTCGGTTATTGGAGGAAGCTTGTAGCGATATCTAAAGAAAATAGAGAATTACCAGTGTAAGCGGAAGGCTGCGGCGACGCACTGAATATAATAGCGATAAATAGAGAAGGTGGGGAAAATAGGAGACAAATTCAGAAAATCTTTGTTGGAGATTTAGTGAAATTTTAGTAATGAGTTAGAGTGATAGATAAATTAATTGTGTGTAATTTTCTGAATTCTGACCTATTTTTCAAGTCTCCTCAACGACTTTAAAGTAGTAGAGTAGGAGTCACACCACCGTATAGGGAAAATTCATTTTGTGAACACCTCCACAAAAAAATTATTTGCTGTGCTACTACCCCCAAATCGATTAGTAAGAACGATTTATAATTTAGTTAAAAATAAAATTTTTCTAACAACTACGGGAAATTGGGTATAAAAATACAACAACTAAAGTTATTGTATTTTATATTATAACTACTGTGTCAAAGGAAAAATTAATTATTACATATATATATATATATATATATTTATTTAATTGTATTGGGAATTATTTACTGAAAATTGATTGCGACCAAGAAGAAACCTCAGATTATTACTCCAGATGTAAACAAGAAGAGAAGACCAAGAACTACTGAAGAATGAATAGCGACTTTATTAGATTCGCGTCAGGGTATTTCAGCAGCTACTCAAGAGCTAGGCAAACAAATTTCGAGTAGGCATTTTCAGCTAAAGGAACCGATAAAGAAGACCTCAAGAAAAGAAGCTAATTTCTTTGTTTATCTCCTTTTGTTCCTTTAGCAAAAGTACATACGGTAATCTCCAGAGTAACATACATATATAAATATACATATAATTATTATAAATCATTATAAAAATTGAAAATTAGTGACACAGTAGTTAGACAGAAAAATTGTCCCGTAAAAGAGTTAAGACTGATCCCCTTTATTAGCGACCTCTCCATTGACGTGCACCAGGTATTGCAAGTTAAATCCCCGTCTTTGAAAAGATTCCAAAGACTTGGGCGGGCCCTCCCAACATAGCGAATACTGCAGTAACTGTAGAGTGTAACTAGCGACCAAACCGCTGTTTTTTTTTGTTTTCTTCCCTTAGTGTACGAGTAGAGTACAAAATGAACACAAGACAAGCAGCAAAGGAGGATCCGCGCATACGCCAGCGAATGGCAGTATCAAGTAGAATAAATGGGATGGACCCGAGCGAACTAATAATAATTCTAGATCAGATGGGACTTAGCATATCTGGGACAACAGCCCAACTTAGAGACAGACTCTTGCGGACAAGTATAAGGACAGTGGAACCAGGTGCAGCAATAAATTGGGATACGGTATTGGATGAGAGACCATGGGATCAAGTACCAGCAACATCGGCGGCCATAATGCGAGAAGAATCTTTTGAACAAATACCTCAAAAGAAGAAAAGAGGTAGGAAGCCTAAGAGAGCGACCAAAGAAGTAGAGTTGCAAAGCACAGAAACAGAGTATAGCCAAGAAGAGGGACAGACAATCACTGAGCAGATTCAAGAAGTCACAACACAACAACAAACGACCGATGTACCAGTAGTTACGCTAGAAACGATAAGCAAAGCGACCACCACTATCACTACGACGACACCAGTTCGTACACGGGGACCAACGGATAGCTTCGCGATGCAGATGGTGTCTGCAAACACACGACCAATAGTGCAAACAGGGTTTCCACCGCAACTCTTAGCGATGAGCAGTCATACACAGTTGGCATATACTCCGGGACTAATGAAGATGATACCAACCGGCTACCAATGGAGGCTGCCAGAGCCACTTTTCCATTATACAGGAAATCATCTATCACCGAATTCCAGTACGGGAACTCCAGCGGTACCAATGATCCAGAGACCAATACAATTGATTACACCAGCGTCAACGGCTTCGGAACCAACGTTACCTTCGATGCCAACCATCGCAGCGCCGTCGGTCACACGACCTCCTGCAATGGCACAAGCAACGAACGTCGGGGTGGTCTGGGGACTAGTCAAAGGGGACAACCCCTAGCAAGGAGTGACAATCCGACAGGAACATCACAAAGCCAAACGCCACAGCAGGGGATAAACCCGAACGACAGTATTCAATATATTAGACAAGTAAAACATAGAGACCCCATAGCCAACAACCCAAGAAATGGGAACTCAACAGACAGTAGCGACGTAAGCAACAAAAAAGATGAGAATCGAGAAGAAGATGCCATTCCACGAGGGGCAGGACCATACGAACGGCTACTGCAGGAGTTTGAACATCTGAAAATGGCACAACATAGACCAATTCTCCTCCGAGAACCGGTATACGCACCACAACCTCCAGTAGTCCCACCTCCGGTAGCAAACCCACAGGATTACGTAGACACTCCGAGACCACCGAGGGGATCTCAAGAGAGAAGAGAGCGGCCCATGAATCACGAAGTGGCAGAGATTCGGAGCCCTAAGGTGAACACCGTTCGTAGGCCAACAGACCAGCAAACCGAAGCATCAAAACAGAGAAGAGGAGAACGAAAGCGACTGTCATCGAGTAGCTCGGAAAGTAGCGTACTAGACCGAAGATTAGTAAAGAAGAGAGATAGCCGTAAAGTGAAAAACCGTAGACATAGGAGTTCGAGTAATAGTACCACAAGTAGCGACGGTAATACAACGTCATCAGACTCAGATAGCGACCACAATAAAAGAAGTAGAAAACACAGGAGAGGCCACAAACGGAACCAGTCGACACCGACTAGCGATTCGGAATATGAAGATAAGAAAATGAAACAAAAAAATAGGAAAAGTCATTCGAATGCAGATATAGCGGGGAAGAATGTTAAAATATTGCAGAGCTGAAACCTAAAGTTCAATGGGGAAGATAAGGAGCCAGAGGAAATTTTGGACCGGCTGCAGGATTGCAAAGGAAGCCTAGTCATGAGCGACAGGGAGCTGTTGAATGCTTTACCATCGATCTTTTCGAAAAATGCTAGCAGATGGTATCGATCGAAGCGATCGGACCTAAAATCATGGAAAGGCTTTAAAAAAGCGTTCAGAAGGCAGTATTTGTGTCACAGAGATGAAGAAGACACGATGACGGACTTACGGAACCAATCGATGGCAAAAGGAGAAAAGATTGCCAATTATATATCCTGCGTGGAATACATTGTCGACCACTTTAAGCGACCCCAATCCAGGAAAACAATAGTAAAACAGGCCTACAAGGGCTTGAGGAAAGACTATCGACACTTCATGGCGGGGAAAGAAATCAAAACGCTCAAGGATATAGAGAAACTAGGAAGAATTTGGGAAAAGGAGAAAGAACTAGATGACCGGTTTGAAGAGCCTCCACCAAAGGAGAAGATGAGCATACCAGGTGCAGCATACTCTGGGACACCCTCAGTCCGTAAGGTAGCGGCAACCTACGACAAATTGAACCCAGAAAGCGACACTAGCGACAGCACATCAGCGACAACCAAACCTGCGAGAAAGTGAAATTGGAGATCAATGATATCGCTGCCAAGGAGAATCAAAGGCCTGAGGCCAACGTACAAGCGACCCCAGTACAGCTAGCCTCACACAACGCGACCGCAACGATGACGCACAGCACACCGCTGAATCCACTGCGACCGAGTTTTGTGCCCGCTTGGCAATGGTCTCCTCCCCAGAATGTTAACTCGTTTCAGGGTAGAGGTGGTCAGGCCCAAGGATTCATCGGCCAAGGCGCCTATAATATGAGAGGAACTAGAGACCAAAATGGGCCTCCTGCCCAAAATATACCAGTATACGGTGCATGCTATACATGCCAGACGGTAGGGCACCGAGCAAGAGAATGTCCACAAAGGACATGCTACTTGTGTAGGGCTATGGGACACTATGCAAACGAATGTCCCAATAGACAGCCGGCATGGCAGTCTTCTCCAAATAATCAGGCCATGGGAAACGGGATGCAGGGGAGGCAGAAGAGTCCCATACCTCCCCAGCAACCGCAAACGGGACGAAACTGGCAACAATAAAGGGAAGCCAGCATAGCGCCGAACCGACCATACAGGAGAAGAGAATAGCGACCCCAGAGAACGCGAAAATTAGCAGCGACCAAGAGAGAAGTGGATCGATGATAGGCGAGGCAGCTAAAAGTATTAAGTCCACATTGTCAGATGGGGAGACCCACCCAGTATATGGCAATACTTCAAACAGCGGAGGATTAAATGGGACCTCACCAATAGCGACCACAAGACCATTAAGTAAAGAGAGTAGTGAGAGCAACAAAATTCGAGAAGAGAGAGAAATAGTAGAGAGTAGAGAGAGTAGTGAGAGCAACAAAATAGAGAACCGCATCTTCACGAAGGTAATACTAGGTGGTAGGCCGTACAGAGCCCTAATTGATGGAGTAGCCACGGTCTCCCTAGTAGGACCAGAGATAGCGGCCATGTTCAAGGACCGATTGCGACCAGCGAACTCTGTTATAAGAAGTGTATTAGGTGGAAAGAAGAAAGTATTGGGGTATCTGGACATCAACATGGAGTTGGATGGCAGGTCCAGGAAGCTGACGGTAAGAGCCGTAGATCCTTGCGACCACGACATTTTACTTGGACAGGACGTTACCACCCCATGGGACGTTGATGTAAGATACGGCAGACGGATGTGGAGGACTAACGAGGGCCCGTGGAAGCAATCTTGGGACGACGAGGAAATCAAAGCGACCCCAGCATACGCCGAATGCGCCGGAATTACCGAGGCAGCCGACGAGCAGCGGAAAGCCATAGAAGACCTAGTGACCAAGATATTACCTCCGCCATCGGAAAATTTAGGAACGACCACACTGACCGAACATCACATAGATGTCCTCTCTGCAGCCGCCATCAAACATCGGCCAAGAAGAATGTCACCCAAACTTCTGCAAGTAGTACACGAAGAGATAGAGAAGATGTTCAGGAGTGGAGTAATAGAGCGATCGGCAAGTGAATGGAGTAGCGCCCCGGTAATCATCAAGAAGCCAGACGGGAGCTATAGATTTTGTATAGATTATCGCGACCTCAACAAAGTGACCCGGAAGGATGCATATCCTATCAGCATGGATTCCATATTGGACAAATTGCGCAAAGCCAAATATTTGGCCAAAATTGACCTCAAGCAAGCCTATTTTCAAGTACCGATGGAGCAAAGCAGCAAGAAATTTACAGCATTTGCAGTGCCGGGGTCAGGGCTTTGGCAATTTGTAAAAATGCCCTTCGGATTAACGAATGCGCCTATGACCTTTCAACGCCGTTAGGCCGAAGACCGTTAAGCAGCCGAGACGATTTCTGGGTATGGTAGGATGGTACTCGCGATTCATTGAGAACGACTCAGAGATGAAAATTCCGTTAGTGAAATTACTAAGAAAGGGGCAAGAATGGAAATGGGATAGCGACCAACAAGAGGCCGTTGAAGGTCTAAAGAAGGCGCTAACGGTAGCTCCGGTCCTGGCAAGATCAGATTTTGGCAAAACCTTCACGGTCCAGAGTGATGCAAGCGGAGTGGCGATTGGGGCGGTTTTGACACAGGAAGGGGATGATGGAGAGCACCCCATCGTATATGTGAGTAGAGTACTCACGGCGGCTGAACGAAATTATACCACATCCGAAAGAGAATGCTTTGCGTTATTATGGGCCATTAAGAAGTTGCGACCATACCTTGAAGGGTACGAATTCAAGGCCATCACCGACCATAGCGCCCTCCAATGGCTTCGTAATCTGAAGGACCCTACTTGACGACTAGCCCGTTGGGCACTTGAAATGCAGCAGTGGGACTTCGAAGTAATCCATCGGAAGGGCACTCTACTGAAAGTGCCTGATGCGTTGTCCAGGATGTATGAGGATGGCAGGGAAATAGCTGGATTTGAAGAGATACAGGACGAGCGATACGTAACTAGGATGGAAGAAGTACAAAGACACCCACACCGATTCCCAGACTGGCGAATCGAAGATGGCATGTTGTACAAATTTCGTAGCGACCCCCTATTAGACCCAGTGACATCTCGAGAAGAAGGATGGAGACTTATCGTCCCAGTAGAGTACCGTGAGAGAGTGATGACGGAGAGCCACTCCATCACCTCCGCGGGACACCTGGGACTTGAGAAGACTATGACCGAGTGGCCCGCGAATACTACTGGCAAGGCATGTACTACGACGTGCGCCACTTCGTCCAGGCTTGTCTCGAATGCCAGAAGCGCAAGGCCTCTCAGACGGGACCCCTAGGGCTACTAGGCAAAAAAAGAAGGCGCACGTCGCCGCTGCCAACTGTGTTGGTCCGGCAGCGACAAAACCGAAAGCGCCCGATATAGATATACACGCCGGGTTGCCCGCGCGTGTATATCTAGCAATTCATATTGCCCGCGCTGCGTGGACAGGGCGGCATTCGCGGAGCGGGCCAATGAGAATTAGCGACTCAAATCACCGCTGACTTGGCCTTGATTTTTGCATCTAGGGAAAATCAAGGCCAATCACCGTAAAGAAAGGGGCGGAAGCAACAAATGTGTGAGCTGAAGTTGTGCGAGAAGAAAAGCCAAAATTTTGGAAGAGATTTCCGCCCTCTCCGATTTTGAGCATTGACTGCCCGCCCCTCGTAGCTTTCAGACGCACGTCGCGCGCACCTCTCACGTTTTTTTTGTAAGACCGCGAGGACATCATCGGCGAGGAGAAAGAGTAGTGGTGGTTTGGCGAGATTAGTCCAGAGGAGCGCAACGAGAAAATCGGCAGGATCTTCCTGGTCGCGCAGGAGATTCGAGACGCGCGCTAAAGGAGACCAGAGGGATTTCTCGGGCCACGCGGAGTTCACGAATTAGTAGCGACCACGAGGCAACGGCGTCGAGACTTCTAGCGCGGCGACTACAGTAAAGCGACGGTGAGTTGGACTGGTAATTGTCGAGCGACCCTCGGCACTCCTCGGAGTCGGTAATTTATATTATTCTATATTAAATATACCTAATTATAATAAAACGCTTTCCGGCATTTACGAGAATTGGTGGTGTGACACCAACAAGGAATCAGTGCGCGGCGCGAGAGGTACACTACGTAAGATATCGATAAAGGGGAAAATTAGAATATTCGTAGGGAAAATTCAAGGGGATTGTTATTTATTAGTAAGCTCGGGAAAATGTAGTGATTCGGTCGTCGCGGGAGACGCGCACGAGGGCTAGGGTAGCCATTTTGTATAGCGACCGGTAGTAATAAGAAATAATTGTAAATTGGCGACCGGTATTATTATTCGACGATTAGAAATAAAGCTTAAGTAGGGGCCTGCGGCGGCTCAGTCGGTAGAGTGTCGGATTCCCACGCCGGTGACCCGGGTTCGAATCCTAGTCTCTGCCGATTAATACAAGCACCTCTGTAAAAATTACATGTGCTTTGTTTACAAACACACCGCAGACCCCCGTCGTCGATTAGCACCACATGGAAGCACAAACATGGCGACGTTAAATTAAAAAAAAAAAAAAAAAAAAGCTTAAGTATATTTAAAGAGAAATTTGGAAGTGTTTATTATAAATTTATAAATTCCTGATTTTTCCTCTTCACGGAACTTCCTCTGGCAAAGGGCTCGTGCCGAGTTAGCCGCGTTTTACCTGGCGCCCGTTAACTTAGAAAATTTGGTAAAGTGTCGAGATAATAAGACATAGTAACTGCCACGTTACACATGATTAGTATATATAACGCGCCTAACATGATTAATATATAAAATGTAATTAACGAAATCATCGACAAATTGGCAAAATCAGCTACTACCTAACATGCAAAATCAGAACCAATATTACTGCCATCTAATGACTTTTTGAAATATATTCTAAGGAAAAAAAAACATTTTTATAAATGAACAAAGTATAAGCAAAGATAAAACTTACTTTAACCCTTTAATTAATAGTCCGAAGGATGAGGTTCCTGTGTATTACATCTGATTTGCAAAATTCCAATTATTAAAACAATTTGTTTAAACAAATTATTGCAAAATAACGTTATTTCTACAAGCTTATTACGGGATCGTATTTTACGAAAAGTTACGGGAAAAGTTACTAAAGAAATCTATATACATGATTGAAGAAAATTGTTTTTATTGCATTAATAATTGATAATTTGTTTACTTTTCACAACTCTATCTTTTGATAGGCTGAAGGATCTATTTCACTACAGAAATGTGGCTTCCCGGCGTAACCGAATAAACAATAGTTTTTCGAAAATAGAGTTTTGAAGTATACAAATTAATAATACCTTTCAAATTTAATATTGTAAGATATTAAATTTGACATAAATACATGTTGATAAGAAATAGGTCAAAAAGTCGAACCTCAAACATTGATCTATAATACTCTCGCTACATGTAGTGCGCATATGGCAATTAATTTCTATTATAGGTAAGCTAACTGAAACTTTTTGAAATCAAGCCAATATAATATTACGGACAAACAGTTTATACCTTATCTAGGGCTTTGACTTGCTGCCGTCGTTAATTGCTACGAACCTTAGTTAACTCGGGCACTGTTCGAGGTTATTTTTCCCAAACTCGAGCAGTGTTCCAGGTTTAAATGTAGTTCAATATAAAATATAGTGCATTGACGGTTTCTTTAATTTCGACATATAATTATGAACATACTTGACGGACCCGTCGTCTCGAAGTCTATCGGTGGACTACATGATTTCATTTTCTCTGGAAATGTGCCACGTAACATAGTAATTCTGTACGTATATCAAGACGGTAAATTGTATCAAACTACTTATATATTTATATTTTGCAATAATGTATTGCAATTACAGATAAATAATTATTATTATTACAGCACATGTGTATAAGTATATAGTTTGGTGCTGGAACACGGGACAACGGAATGCGAACCATGCATGTGTTTTACTTTTGCTCTGTTTTGCTACATCGATACGTCTCGTTAATCGATTTAAATGTCCGTTGGTTTTCCGTCAGCTGTTTATTCTCATCAGATATTTTGGCAAATATAAGATATAAATTTTATCGAGGATATAGCCTGGCGATTATACCCCTTGGAAGAAAAAAAATATAAATTTTATATCTCCAGTCAATTAGAAAGTGACGTTCGTGCATATTATTGTGTTTGATCATTTTCCATATATAAAAATTTACATGAATACTATAGTTTTCAAGAATAAATAAAATAAAAATGCTTTACATTTTATTATTTACAGATAACGATTAAAAAGTTCTGTTAAGAAATCTTTATGCCTGTACGCAATTTATGTTTCTATTAATCAGAATTTGAGATGGAGTCAGCTAAGAAAAAATTAATAAATGATAATGTAACTAATGTAAGTACAGTTATTTAATTCTATTTGTTTTAAAAGCGAACTAAATATTTATTCATTTTGTTATTAAATATTTAATGTTTATAATATTTATATGTATATGTGCAGAATATAGTTATATTTTTTATTGTTTAATTCAGGAACTTGACAACAAAATCAAGAAGAAAATCAAGAGAAAATACAGGAGAGAAATAAAAAATATATACTAAAATAGATAAAGCTTTAGCTAAATTCTTTTTGGTTGCGACATTCCATTCGTAACTGTTGAATCTACGCTCTTCAAGAATTTACTGACTATGTTGTTGAATCGTGATTATAAACTGTCACGCAGACAATATTTATCATCAACATTATTGGATAATATTCATCAGCTTATGTTATAAGAATGAAAGGAGTATCTACAAAATAAAGAAAATGTTATATTGATTGATGGGTGGAAAAATTCTGCTGCAAATAAGACAAAAGTTGTGGTGACGATTCACAATGATGATGAAGGAAAGGAACACTTTGTAGAATCGTATGATCTAACAGCAGTAGTGAGACAGCTGAAAGTTTGACAAAAGTGATTGATAAAGCTAAAAAATTTGTTCAAGAAAAATACAATGCAAGTATGTACGCATTAGTTTCTGACAATGCATTAAATATGATGTGTATGGGTAAACCAAGTGATCTTTGGCATGTGACATGCAACAGTCATAGTGGCAACTTATTGGCAAATCTCTCGTTGATAAAGAATTAGTAAATAAAGTTAATAATTTGTTAAAAGAATTTAAAAAACCCTGGTGTTCAACAGGAGCTTCTAAAATTGGAAGGAAAAAGAGTAGTTTTAAGTAGTGAGACTAGATGGTGCCGTTACAGGGACTTATTTAAAAATAATTTAAATAATTTAAATATAATGAGAAGAATTGCAGCCGATAAGAAGTTCAATTTAAAAGATAAGACTGTGCTATTTCTGAATAATAAAATATACAAGGAAAAATTGTGAATGAGTATAAGTTTATTGGACCTAGTGTGCGTACTTGTGAACAAATGTCAAAGCGCAGATTACACTTTAGCAGATGTAACAGAGTCATGGTTAACTTTGCAATTACCCACTACGGATGATAACATTTTGGCTATTGTTGAAGCCTGTGTAGAAAAAACCTTAAGACCTATACATTTTTCAGTAAATTTGCTTCATCCAGCATATCGAGGAGAACATTTATCAGTTAATCAATTAAATCAAGCATGTGATTTTATCAACGAGGAGACAAATATAGAAGGCAGAAAAGAATTCGCAATATATAGTGATAAATCTGATATTTTTTCAAAATTATGTACAAAAGGAACAGTAAAACCAAATGTACTTTGGACAGTTACTGAAGCAAAAGCACCAAATTTATCTAAAATAGCTCTAAATATAATGAAAATTCCAGCGTCATCAGCACAATTAGAGAGACTTTTTTTCAACTGGGCTTATGTTCATTTAACTTTACGCAATCGTTTATCCGAAGAGAAGTCTAAAAAGCTAGTCGATCTTTATTATTCACTTAAGAATATGGAATATTACTATCATGATTTACCATTTCTTAATCTATTTTCTGAATAATTGTAAAAATGACATTGATATGATTAATTAATAAAAATTAAGTATAGTAGCATTACGTAAGTATATTATAGTATTTTCAAGAAATGATTGACTTAAATATTTAAAACCTATAATAGACTACAAATGCTTTCCTTTGATATACTAATCCAATCAATAGAATGCATATTTTTTAATAAACTGTTATTTTAACCGAGAATCCTAAAACACAAACTGTTAAAGCTTAATGCATTTGTATAATAAATAATAATTTGTATATAATAATTTTGCAAGATGTATAATTATTCATATGATTTTTCATTTCTGTGAGAATCAAACCTAATCTGACACGACTAACTTTATCATTTTTCTCATGATTAATCATGTAATTAATATTTTTAATCGTTTAATTACTTACCATTCATACGATTTATTATATAAATTTTCATAAAACTAATGTATCAATAAAGATAACTTTGGGACTTATTATCATAATACAAACAAATTAATATATAAAAATTTATTTTAGTGTATTTAAAAAAAAATTATCTTAAATTATAAATATTTACAAAAAATTCATATATAAAATGCAGATAATGAATCGTACGTATGTCGACCTATATAACTAATCATATTTTTAATCTTAAAAAAATTATAATAAATCATAAGCATTAACCCTGTAAGGACGTCCGTTGCACTAATGTAAACTGAACTTTTTTCGTTCGTAAAAAATTATCACGCGATAAACTTGAAACATTGTAAAAAATATTTTTTGTAACACATGCACGATTTTCGAGCTTTTCTGGACTTAAAAAGCGAGCCTAAAGTGCTTGTTTTTTTACCAGCAGGCAAAAAAGTGGGTTTCTTTGCCTACTAGTAGCACGAAAAAAAGGGGCTTTTTTGTCCATTGATGATTTATTTACTTATTTGTACTTTTTGAGACATTTCCACAAAAATCCATTCACGTGTCACGAAAAATATGGTGTGCATCAGTAGTCCTACGGCCAGACCATGATGTCTCCAACTGGAACCACTTTTACTTTATGTATTTTGACCTCCTGAATCAGAATATCGAGTGTAGAATGCTAAAAAATGGCCCAGTTAATGGCTAATTAACAATTTTTATAAAAAATTTAAAACTATTGTTTTCTCGTTCTGGAAAAAATTTATTTACATTCCTTAGGCAATTCTAAAAAAAATATTCTTACAAGATTTTTACTAGGACCTATAGATTTCGAGTAAAAAACCATTAAAATTTAGAAAAATGCGATTTTTGCCAGATTCAATCGTTTATTACAGCAAAGACACTTGAATATTTTTTAATGATCCAGGGCTTAAATTAGATTGTAACAAGTATTTACAATATTTTCGACGATATCGGTGTGTTTTGGACGTCGATTGAGTCATTTTTGTCACACAGGTATAGTGTAACAAAAATGACATTACGCATTACAATCTAATAGTACATAATGACTTAATGAGTAATTTATGCTCTTGATCATCAAAAAATATTCAAGTGTCTTGCTGTAATAAACGATTGCAAAACTCGCATTTTTCGAAACTTCAACGATGTTTTATTCAAAATCTATGCATCCTAGAAAAAAACCTGTAAAAATCTTTTCTACTTAGAATTGCCTAAAAAATGTAAGTAAATTTTTTCGAGAACAAAAAAGTAATATTTTTTAATTATTTATAAAAACTGTTAATTAACAAATAACTGGACCATTTTTTAGCATTCTACCCTCGATATTCGGATTCAGGAGACCAAAATACATAATGTAAAAGTGGTTCTAGTTGGAGACATCAGTTGGTCACGAAATCATGGTCTGGCTCCAGGACTACAAGGGCCAGGGGACTTTTTGACCTCGTGTGTTTGCAGTACTCGTCTTCGGCTCACAAAACGCACTCACCTTCGACTCATACTGCACACTTCACACTCGGTCTAGAAAAGCCCAATTTACGCCCTTGGTACACATGCACGATTTTAGTAAAGTAGTTACTTTACGCACGCTGGTCGTTTTACTTTACGTCTGCTCGTTCCAAATGGTAGGCGAGTTAGCAAGAACCGGAGGCGAGTGCTTACTGCGAGCTGAAGACTCGCACTTCGTCTAAAAAATCCCACATCTCGGGCTTGGTACTCAATATACTATTGATGGTCCCATCCTTACATTCTCCGGTTCTAGCATTATTTTACCCTGAAATACACCAACCCTTATACCCGTTACCCTAAGAATCATTTACCCTAAATCCCATTAATCCTACAATTCATTAACCCTTTAACGCCGGAATGGACACTTTCTTTGTATACTTTTTAACGCTGGATCTAACGATCAAAGGAATGCTAAAGAAATTCTTTAATGATTATATTTTATGTTTTTGAGGTCGCTTTCTCAGATCCCGCATATAGAATCTACTCAAATTTCAACCTTTTAAAGTTATAGTCGAGTTTTCTCAAAAAATTTGGAATTTTTCTGTACTTTCTTTTAGAAATTCAATATTTTTAAAGTGAAAAGCATTAAGCAGAACACTGGCAGGTCGAAATATCGTGTCCAAAATGTTTCTTTCAGATGGTTATAGTCTACTTTTTCCAAAATTAAAGACCTCCTATTTAAAAAGTCACGTGATAAATCGCGTGAGATTATGAAACAATTTCTCACGTAAGTTCCAATTTATCACGTGATTTCTCACGTGACTCGTATGTTTTCACGCATCTTCTATGTGCTCACGTAACGTATCACGCAACATCTGAATTTGCAAGTAATTTCTTTGACGATTTCTCATCCTAGTATTAAGTTTTGATGCGATTTTTTACGTGATATCTGATTTCATATGATTTTTAGATTCTGAAACGATTTCTTATTTCTCATGTGAAATCTCCAGTAACTCTCAAATTCTCACGAGATATCAGGTATTGCTTAAGGGGGTGCATACACGTTTTGTAAATGTATACTAATTAAAAGAATTTACCCTTTTCCTACGATTATAATGTACCGTTTCACCGGATAAAATGGTCCAAATATCGATTGCAAGCCCACTAGTCGATCGTCTAACTTTCCATGAAAAATTCACTGATACAGTCCAGTGGTCGTAAAGTATAGCATCTCACTTTAAGCCAATGTCAATTTTTCAAGTTTTTTTCACTCTGCTGAATTGATACTGGCTATCTGCAGAACCAAACTCTTGAAGAAATACAGATTATAAGACCCTTTTCTAGTGCTACATTTATTTTTATCATCAAACTCCGAAAATAATAATTATTATTTCAAACTTAAGGTGTATGTACCCGCTTAAGAAATCACAAGAGAAGTTAAAAATCTTGTTTGAATTTACGATAAGTCTGAAGTTTGGAAAGTTTTTCGAGACCGAATATGAAAAAAAAAATTTATTTCAATTTCTCATTACATATGGGTATAAATTGGTGCATTATGCTTAGAAAAGACAAACAAACTATTTTGAGCCATTATTTAATCCCCAAGTTATCAACCATTTTAAATAGGGGTTGGAAGAGGAATGGAAAAAGAAAAATAATTCTTATCAGTGTTTCATTTTATCTGTGAAATTTTTTTGAGGAACATGCCTATTACCTCGAAATATAATAATAAAAAAATGACGGCCAAATTCTATGACTACTATCCCCGTGGCGGAGATTGAAAGGGGGTTAGAAACAGTAAAAAAAGTCTTACTCTTCAGGGTTTCATTTTATTTGCGAATATTTTGTGGAATATCCTTTTTACCCCAAAACATACCTTTAAAAATAGTGACGGTAAAATTGAATGTCCGCTACCCCCATGGCAGGAGTTGAAAGGGGGTTGGATTGGAAACAAAATAAATTCTAATTTGTCAGCATTTATCATATTCATAATAACGTATTTTATTTAATTCATGTTTTATAATGCATTTCACTTTAAGAGGGTCGATTTCTTCTATCTTTTATTTTCGATTTTACGGCAATCTTTATATTATTAAAAGAGAATGTTCGCGTAGATATTGAAAGCCTCGAAGAAAATGACTACGACTACACAGACACACTAATCGTACACTTGGATATGCACTTTTATTTAAAAGTAGTCCAGCTGGCACTAGGTCTAATCTAAGAAATGACCCTACGTTTTGTTGTCGTCTGTAACGTCAGACTTGATTATCTATCACGGTACGTAACATCTGGACCTCGTGTTCAAGAACCCCATGAGATATACACGCCTTTCTCGAAAATGATATCTATAAACACATTCCTCGTTTATTTACCTTTTATTTGCAAGAGAGACCTAGAGTCAGAAACTGTAAGCTTCCATAAGATATTCCATAAAAAATTTCGATGGGAATATAAAGTCTTGGTTACCCCCGGGTGTAAAATAATCGAGAACAATGTAGATTTATCTACTACGTCATGGAAAATAATCAAGGACTTCGATAGCACTGGATAATTTTTTACCACCTGTATTTTCTTTTCGATTTAGCTGTGTTTGTTTCAAGGCTCATTGCGATTCCTGCCATAAATCTGGCAGACAAGCGATTTAGCTGTAATTTTTGATAGGTGGATAGTTCACTAATGGACAAAAAAGTACTTTCCAATTTTTTATATGAGACCTCAAAAAGATTAATAAATTAATTCTCTCTCATTTTAACATGTGATTTTTTGTTTCATAATATTACGTAATTATCACGTGATTTATCACGTGATCATTTTCAGTAGTGATCCCACAAAAAAGTCGCAGATAAAATGAAACTCTGATGAGTTACAATTTATTTTATGTTTCCAACCTCTTTCAAACCCCTATTTAAAAGGGTTGATGGATTGGGAATGAAATAAGGGATCAAAATAGTTGGTCTTTTCTAGGCATAATGCACCCATTTATACCCATATGTAATGTGATAACGAAAACAAATTTTTCGCCTTCGTTCTCGAAAAACGTTTCAAACTTCAGACTCATGAATTTACTTAAGAATTGAAGAATCGCCGGAGATCACGTAAGAAATTAAGAGTCGTCGGAAATATCACGCGAGGAATAAGAAATCTTTGAAGAATTTACAAATCATTTAATGTTGCGTAAGAACATCGATGTCACGTGAAAATATACGATTTATGTGAGAAATCACGTGAGAAATTGGAAATTCCGTAAGATATCAAGTAAGAAATTGTTTCACAATCTCACGTTATTTCTCATGTAACTTGTCACGTGATTTATAACGTGATTATTTTAAGACTTCTAAACTTATTCTTGGGGCAAATAGATGTCAGATTATACATTTGTATGATTCCCACGTTATTCCAGGGGAGATAAAAGTAATATGTGTGACTGAGAAGTCTACTGAAAAGGACACGTGATTTAGCACGCGATAATCACGTGATTATATCAATCAAAATATTACGTGTTTAAATGTGAGAGAATTAGTTTCTCAAACTGTATAAGATCGCATAAGTGAATTTGACATAATTTTTTACGTGACATTTATGTGATATTTCATATGCGATCTTAAATGGATTCAGAATTTTCATATGATCTTTTTTAGTATGGAAGTGTATATGTTGACAATTATGTGCCCCAAGAATAAGCTTAGAAGTCACACTTAATCATTTAAATCACTCATCTATGAAATTAAATTTATTGACCATGCTTTGATCATTAGATTCAACGCTGAAAAATTTACAAAAACAGTGTCCATCCTGCGTTAAAGTACTAAACGTAAACCCCGTTTAAACTAAAACTCATTAACCCTAAAACTTACGCTACTAAAACGGGATTTTACCACAAGCCATAAACTCGCAAATTCTAAGCCATTTCGCATTTCAAATGTAATTGCAAATCCATAAACTCTGAATCAATTAAATCTAAACTAATAAACCTTAATCTCATAAACCATAAACCAATAAAGCACAAACCATATACAGCTCCAAAAACCAATAAACCCTAAAACTCATAAATTCTAAAACCCATTTACTCTAGAAGCTTTTTAAATCCTGTTAACCCTTCACCTAAAAAGCATTAACCCTAAACCCTAAATACATGAACATGAAAACCCTGAATTATTTCACACATAAACCCTAATCCATTAGACCCCAAACTGTTGAATCATAAACCATAAACTCTTAACCCACACAGCATAAAATAATTCTTAAATATTATTGGAATATTTCATGTAGTATGAAATATTTCATTGAAATATTTCTAAAATATTTATTAGTCTAGTAAAACGACGGCTAAAACATTTCTGGAAATATTTCGTGAAATGCTTTTGGAATATTTTTGGAAGATTCATCTGGAATGTTTAGAAAAACATTTATGAGGTGTTTTTGAAATATTTCCTATTTACTGACTAAAAATATACAAATGTGAAATATTTGGAAAACATTTTAAAAAATATTTCAGATGAATCTTCCAAAAATCTTTCAAAACCTTTTGACGAAATATTTCAAGAAAGGTTTTTAGCCATCGTTTGAGTAGACTTATAAATATTTCAGAAATATTTCAATGAAATCTTTCATGCTGTGTGGGAAACCCTAAACCCTTAAACGATAAACTTTTAAACCCAATAAAATCTTAAACTCGCAAACCCTAAACTCTTAAATGCCAAACTCTAAACTCTTCTACCATTAATCACAAATTCTTAAGCTTTAACTTTCAAACCGTAAATTCTTAAATTTTAAAGTTGCAAAACCTAAATTCTTAAACCTTAAACTCGTAAACTCTAAACCGTTTCATACAGGAATCTTAAATTTTTAAACCCTAAATGCTTTAATCTAAAATCCTTAATACAAAACTTTAAACCCTCAAAGTATAAGCTTAAGCTCTAAATACTTATATAAATTTTATGCTCTGAACCCATAATCCTCCAACTTTAAACCCTTTAATCCTAAACCCTATTCTCTGAAACCCTAATCTCTTAAACTCTAAACTTTAAAGTCTGAAAATGTACAATCTAAAATCTACACACTAAACTCTAGACTCTGAATACTGAAACTCTAAACTCTGAAAGTGTATACTATAAACTCTGAAACCCTGCAATCTTAAACCCTAAACACTAAATTCTGAAATTCTTGAAGCTTAAACCCTAAACTCTGAAACCCTTGAAACTTACAACCATAACACTAAACATTTACAACCATACTGTAAAACTCTAAATCCTCGAACGTTTAACCCTTGAACCCGTAAACTTTTAAACAGTTTGATCGTAAACGACATAAACCCTTTAGATATAAATTTCTAAGTTCTAAACTTTTTAACCTTGCCCTAATTTTGTAAACTTTAAACACCGAAACCCTAAATTGAGTCGTAAATTCTTAAACGCAAAATTATTAAAATTATTATTAAACCTTAAACCATAACTAGTGTATCTAATTTTTTTATATTTTGTACAACTTTATGTAAAAAAAAATTAGATAAACGAGTCTTAAAATATAGAGAAATTGTGTTAATAAAAAAGTGTACCACTTAAGTTTTATTATATGTCAAAAGGAGTAAAATAAGCCCTGAAAAAAATTATTTCGTTTACTCAGGCGCTCAAAATCGTGCGCTCCTCAAATAAGTAAGGTATCGACATGACAATAGATTTGTGAGAAATAAAATCGAAATATTAAAGCTTAAAACCTCTCAAAATCAAGGTATTACAGAGAACTTGCAGATAAAAATTTAGTATGATTGCATGAATAGAACAATTTTCACGAATAAATAAAGAAATTTGTATTTTTTGATCGTTTTACCCATGGTTGACTCCTTAAATCGTAAGGTCTAAAACTCTTCGACCCAAAATACATAAACTATAAATCCTTGAACACCAAACCCTTAAATCTCATAAACTCTTAAACAATGGGAATCGATCCGAAGACCTCTGCGAGAAACTCCAACGCTCTAACCGTTCCGCTACAGAAGAACTTTGAAATCGATAAAATAAATCTGACTTATAATCTACAATTACTGGTCATGAAAATACTTTTATATTTCGTAAAAATAAACACCCACAAAAACGGCTGAAAATTACATTATCCTAAAATCGATAACATATTTTTACATTAGAATTCAAAATAGAGTGCCGGTAAACCAGAGTTCTTTACTATATTTAGCTGATCATTTTTCTATTACTCGTGAAATCTTTCTGGAACATTTCTGACATATAACACTTGCAACATTACGTAGGGAATGTTTCGGAAACATATTACGTGCAATGGAATTGAAATGTTATAACTGGTATGTCAGGGAAATATTTCTGAAACCTTGCTATCGTAACATCCCATGTGGGATATCACATAAATGTTAGGGGTGAAATCTCATTTTTCTATTATTTATGAAACCTTTCTGAAATATTTCTGACATATAACACTTGTAACATTTTGTTATATTTCAGAAACTTTTCACGTGCAACGGGAGTAAAACATTATAACTGATACGTTACGGAAATTATTTATGAAACCTTGCAAACGTATGATCTCATGTGAGATATTACAGAAATGTTAGGGATGAAAGCTCATTTTTCTATTACTCGTGAAACCTTTTTACAATATTTATGACAAATAACACTTGCAACATTACGTAAGGAATGTGGTAAATCGCAGAAATGTTAATGGTGAAAACTCAGTTTTCTATTATTCATGAAACCTTTCTGAAATATTTCTGATATCTAACACATGCAATATTTTATTGGTAATTTTTCAGAAACGTTTCACGTACAACAGGATGGAAACGTTATAACATATACGTCAGGGAAGCATTTCTGAAACCTTGCAAACGTAAGATCTCATGTGAGATATTACAGAAATGTTAGGGATGAAAGCTCATTTTTCTATTACTCGTGAAACCTTTCTGAAACCAGCCGGTTATCATTTGTCCCTAACCTAAAAAAATACCCTATAATTGCTTAAATGGTCCTTTTCAGGTGAGGGAATCAAGCTTGATCATTATATCCAGACGATTTACGTCGAAACAGCACATTGAGGTGCTCTATACAAAAATACTATCGAAAGCCGATAAAATCCTCAGGATTTTGGTCAAATAGCTGCTAGGGTACGTTGGCATAATTTTTTTTCACGAACGAGACGGCAAATAAAAATTGACTTAAAAAGCTATCGAATCGAGATACCGTCCTTTGGGGGACGTACTTCCATGATAGTATTTTAAGGCTATGCTTAAAATACCAGAATCAACCCCCAAAATTGTTCTTATCGATTTCCTCTACTTGGAATGCTTTTCATCTATCGAATGAGGACTCAAATAAAAGATTTCATCGAAATCTATAATTATAATATGACTCCAAACAGGGACTGCTACATTTTCACCATTTTACAAGTGGTTTTAGATATACTACATATTTTCGAAATTTAGAGAAAATAGGTATACAAATGTGTTGACAAAGATTCCCACGAGTCAATGTGTTAAACAAGGCAGGCCTCTAAACTTTTACCCACTCCTGCATACTTTTTATGAAAAGTACCAGGGCACATTGCCTACAAAATCTAGAACCGTAATTCAAAGGGTCACACACCCGCTTTAAAAGTTAAAATTAGATTTCTACATATAAGTAAAGCGTTTTTGTCCCAAATTTGAATGGTTAGCTTTTTCTGAACCGCTTATGCCCCAGTAAAATGCAGCAGTCCCTATTTGGGGTCATTTTATAATTATAGAGTTCGATGAAATCTTTTATTTGAGCCCTCATTCGATTGCTGAAAAGTGTGACAAGTGGTGGAATTCGATAAGAACGAATTGAGGGTTGATTCTGGTATTTTAAGAATAGCCTTAAAATACTACTAAGGGTTCAAGTACCCCAAAAGGCGATGTCTCCAATCGGTAGCTTTTTTCGTCAGCTTTCCTTTTTCACCTCGGTCGTGAAAAAGAAAATTTGTTACGTTAAGTGATAAGTTCTAATTATATTATATATTTTCTCGTAATACAATAATTTAGGAAAGTGCTAAAAAAATGTTAATTTGAATGACCAGTCAGTGTCCTATATATTATGCAGAAGCCACATTAAAAAGTGTTCAACTGGAACTGATATATAGTTGTTCAAAGTTGTTTTTTTTTATATTCGTCAAGTTAGCACATTAGCAACTTGATTTAAATTCCAATTTTAATATAATTTTCAGTAAAGTTCTGTTTTAATAGTTAAAAATCGCCCAGTACAAAAACAACTACACAAATTTAGAGAAGGTTCAAACGCCGTCGACTTAGGTATTTTCTCGTTGTTACCCACATTTTAACTCCAATTTGGGGGTGCTCCGCACTTCGAATTGTGTACAAATTTTTTTTTTGGACATTTTCTATGATAAAGAACCAAATGCAATAAGAATTTTAGGGTAATATTCAAACGCCGCCGACAGAGATTGTTTTTCGTTCTCTCCGCCACTTCAACCTCTATTTAAAGTGCTCCTCACTTCGGGCTGTGGCAACATTTTTTTTTCCTAGACATTTTCTATGACAAAGAACCAAATACTTAAAGTCTTTTAGAGATTATTATATTCAAACTCCGCCGGCTTACATTTTCTTCATTCTCACCTCCACTTAAACCTCTATTTAAGGGTGTTCTTTTGGGTGGGCCAATAAATTTCTTCTGGGTATTTTTAACGTTAAGGAACCTAATGCATGATGCATTTTTGAGAAAGATTCAAACGGTGCCGACTTAGATTATTTTTATTCTCATACCCACTTCAACCACTATTTAAGAGTGCTCCACACCTTGGGGCAGGTCAAAATTTTTTTCCTATTTATTTATATTGATAAAGAATATAATGGAGCGTCCATAACCTACGTATACTCTGTTTTTACCATATTTGAACCGCCCCCCACCCCCTGCGTAGTCCCCCCTGGCTTTTCACTCGACACCCCCCTCCCCTCACTCCCCCTAGAGTGTTACGTAGTTTTTTTCATTATTTGCAAAACAATTTATCGGAATAAAAGCAAAATCGACGTCTTATATGAGCAATTCTACGGGAAGTCGGACACCGCTGCCCAAAAATAGACATTGTATTTTTGACAGCACGCTTACTGGACCAAGTTTTTTTGTTCATTAGGGCATTATGAATATAAATAACAAGAGTAGCAAGTCCATCGACCAACAAATAGCTACAGGTCAATAATTGTAAAGAAATTTGATGGTATTTTTTCGCATTATATTTCGATAAATTCTATTGTTTAATTAATAACTAGGCTCCTATAGGTCAAAATAATTTTTACGACAACCGGATTTTCACCGGTGACTTTTTCTAATTTTCATCACTATATCTTTGAATGCTTACAACTTTTGATCTATGCAACCATTTTAAACGTTCCAAATAAGAAATAAAAGCTCTTTTTTTCTAGTTTTTACTAAAACTACTCTACTTCTGTAGTTATTTCTTATTTGGAACGTTTAAAATGGTTGCGTAGATCAAAAGTTGTAAGCATTCAAAGATATAGTGATGAAAATTAGAAAAAGTCACCGGTGCGAGTCACTAACCACCTGCGAGTCTATCACGCACACGCGATCATTCTTTGTAACAACCAGATCAGGCTTTCGCAATCTTTAATTCAGATGTTTCGATGCGGGACTCCTCCGCTACTTCCCACCCTCTCTGCCGCAGGCCCGAGGTGACGACCCGATCACGGCATTATGTCGCTTAACTCTTCCGCCATGTGTCCGAAATATCCCTGGATGATGTGTGCGACTGTTTCAGTAGTGTTGCAGCCAGTACGACACCTCACGTCCCTCTGGTCCCTGTGGGATCCTCTTAAAGTTCTTATCCGGGTGGGTAAGCCGTTTACTCGTACGTGATAATAGTGTATATAATCACGCCCGGGAACGCCGAAACTGCTGGCGTCGATCCACGAGTTCGAAATTGTTGCTCCTCCCACACTCTCGTAACTCATTGCCATCGACAGAGCTGTAGAGACTCCGAGCCCACCACTTCTCCCTTTTCAACCTGGTATCGAGAACATCTCCATCCAACGTAAGTGCTTTCTTAGCCCACTCTAGGCGTATATCTAACCATTTAGAACGGGCGACCTCACGTATCGTACGGGATGAGGATGTTTCCAATGACTTGAGACGTGACATCATCAAGCCAGGGACAGTCGTGGTCAACGAAGGAATGCCCAGATCGCCTCTGTCGCACGGAGTATGGAAGTATGCCGCGGCCTTGTCGGCGGGGAGCCCGAGCCACCTCTTGATGGCCACCCTTACTTGTTTGTCCAGTGCTCTCAGTTTCCCAAGAGTCGTTCCGGACAAGACAAGCTTGTGATAGCGACTGCTTATTAGGAAGTAGCGTAGTATCAACAAACGTTGTTGTGGCTTCAACGGGGCTCTCATAATCCTGTCCAGCTCAATATCGAGTATGCCTCCCGCTTTTTTGGTCCAATCGCTCTGAAGTCAACTCAGAGATATCGGTGTTGAGCGCCAGCTACTTAACGGAACAGTACGAGTTGCCAGTGCTCAGTCAGCACATAGAATTGTCTAAACATTAAATACTAACGACGGTGAGCACACGAAAGGGCGAACGATATAATTACGGTAGGAGAGAATTAGTCGGTAGGAGAGAATTAGTCGGTAGGAGGGCGCCTGTTGCGTGTGGAAAGGTGCTTGTCGAAGGTGTTGGCGTTGAGGACTGGCTGGGAGCGGAGGGAGGTGGGGGAGGGGGCGGGGTTGGCGACGGGGTTGGAAGCCTGGTGGTTGGGAGTGGGAGATGGGGGAGGAGGAGTGAAGGGAAAGGGACTTGGGTATGGCACCTCGGTTTGGTTGTGAGGTGACCTGAAGGGAGGGGGGGGTCTGAAATGACGTGCAACGGAGGCGTGGGAGGGCGAAAGCGAGGAGGGGGGGAGGGTTTGATGGGGAGTGAGGAGGGGGAGGGGGAGTTGAAAAGAGGAGACATGGGAGGCGTGAGGTGGCTAGAGCGTCGTAAGTTGGGAAAGCAACGAGAGTTGTGTGAAGGGGGCTTGGTGTACATAACGTGAGGGAGAGCCTCAGCGAGTGAGAGGTTATGAGTAGCTGCATAGGACCGCAGCGTGTGTTGGAATTTCCATTCAGGGCAGGACTTATCTTTGGGGAGGTGGTTTTGGTTGCAGTTCATACAAATGGGATGCATCTCAGCGCATAGGCAAGTTTCATCGGCAGCATGAGAAGTCTGGGCACACCTTTGGCACACAGGCTTACTCCTGCATTGGTCCTTGAGGTGTCCGTACCTGAAACAGTTGAAGCACATTTTAGCAGGGGAGACATAAATGCCGATGGGGTATCTACCGTAGTACAGGTACACATAGTCAGGTAGGAGTTGGCCTTCGAAAGTGAGGCGCACAATCTTGGAGGGAACGAGTTCGGTGGTAGAGTTAGGAAGGGTGATTCTGCGGTTAAACCTTTCGGCCTTGGAGATGTGGATATCTGACGTGTAGGATAAGTCATGAAGAATGTCCTTGTTGAAGATCTCTAGAGGGACATCTCTAATAATGGCTTGTCTGGTGAGGCGGTGGGCAGGAGCTGAGAAACGCAGGTTGTGTGAGGCGAAGGACTGGTTCAAGAGAAGCTCATTGGCTGTCTCGCGGTCCTTGAGGGTGATGGAGATTTTGTGGGACCCTGAGGCGGTGATAGAGATAATATTACCTTGATATTTAGCAGCCACTAGTCTACCGACAGTGGTGGGGTGAAGATGTCGTGGGGCTTGCTTGGAGTTCAGTGGCTCAGCGAAGACGATGAAGGGGCCTTGGTTGTGAGTAGAGTAAAGTGAAACCTTGTTAGAAGCAGAAGAAGTTTTCGAGTGGCGTGCAGGGTTGACACTGGAGTTGTCGGGAGAGTTGCTGTCAGCGTTGGACGCAGGAGCTGACGAGGGGTCTTTAGAGGCGGATGCGGTGCCACTGGAGGTGTTGGTGGTAGAGGAAGCAGAAGACGTGACGGTGACGACGGGCGAAGCAGCAGGTGCCTTTGCAGGGGACTGCTGGTCGGAGAAGGATCCTTTTTTGGAAGCGTGGTCTTCAGAGTGAGATTGGTCCAGGAGAGAGGACAGAGTTGTGCTGTTGTTCTCTCTTCCTCTTTTTAGGGAACCGTTGGTGAAGTCCATAAGATCGATGTCGCAGTTGCTGCCTGAAAGATTTGGAGAGTTGTAAGGTAATTGTTGGCTGCAGGCGAGGAGAGCTTCAGCAGCTGTTTTCTCGGAATCTGTGGTGTGTGTAGTGTGGTTAGAGTGAGTGAACGAAGGAGAGTTTGTGGAAGGAGAGCCAAGAGGACTGGGAGGAAGGGGAGAAAATTGAGGAGTAACTTGGTGAGACATAGTAAGAGTGAGCGGATAGGAGGAAGCAGTGAGAGAGTGAGGCATATGCGAAGTGACTGGAGGAAATAGCGAGATGGTAGGCCGGAGGCCCCCCGACGCCTTTTTGAGGTTAGGCGGAGGGGGCAGGATTAGTGCAGTGGGAAAAGCAAAAGAGGAAAGAAATATACAAAAAGAATAACGAGTGGAGGATAAAGAAAAGAATACGGGTGCACGGACACCACGCACGGGTATTCGAAGGCACTTATTTCACTGAGAAATCGCAAAAACTGAGAGAGTACAAGAAGCACGTCCGCTCACATGAGAGCTCGCATGACGACCTCGGGATGCGAATTCTATAAAATTATTCGGTGATGTTCAAATGCAAACGGCGGGCGGCGGCGATGCTCGACAGATGCGCGCGGGCTAAATTGCAGAATATATATAGGTATATATTACCACTCACTGAGCACAATAATAATCTGTGCAACTTACGCTTTCCTTAAGTAGACGTTTGCGGTGGCCCCGAACGTAGAATGCAAGGTAGAAGTACTTGGCACACGCGAAATCGCAAAAGCAATAATCGATGATTAAGGGGACGCCGGATATCTCTGTCCTTATCTAATTGAGTTTTCATTCATAATTTTAAGAGAAATCAATCTTTTGAAAAAGTAATAGTTGTCCCCGCTTCGTTTTATAGTAATCTAAATATATGTCCAAGCTGGGTTCATATGATTATTTTGTTTTCGAGAAAACTTTGACACACTATGAGAGCCAACTGCATGGAGATTAACCTTCATATACTAAGTTTGTCAAAGTTTTCTCGAAAACAAAACAATCATATGAACTCAGCTTGGACATATATTTAGATTACTATAAAACGAAGCGGGGACAACTATTATTTTTTCAGAAAAATGATTTCTCTTAAAATTATGAATGAAACTCAATTAGATAAGGACAGAAATATCCGGCGTCCCCTTAAATGAACTTCTAGTGAGGTTCAATCATAATTATATGAATAACTTGTTCGAAAATAGAATGATATGTAGTACCGCAACTTGTTGCCAGATAACGCAACGTTTTAGAGATTCCCGTGGAAAAGGGCGTTTTCTCTCTTACCTCTTCCCACTCTCCTGTCCTACCACTCTCGCGCTGGTCTCTGCTTCATTAGTTAAGCGCAAGTAATTTTGATGGGTAGAGATTATATATGTTTATGCAATTTTGAAAATATAGAACAAAAGCTGTTATAAGAAGGGTGGGACTATATATCTTCTAGCAAGTTATTCGTATAATTATGATTGAACTTAACTACCCTGGTAGAAAATAGACAAACCGAGATGGCCTGTTCCTCAACGGTTCGCCAATGATGTTGGCCAATACTTTCTGCTGTAATTGACCAACGGTTCACCAACAACTGCTCTATTTGTGATTCTAAAATTTTATTTTCAAATTATAAATTGAATCATTAAATGTGCATCACTAAATATATATTTTACAATAAACCACTGAATGATAAAAATAATAGCGCATATGCTGTCATGAAGTTGTAAAATAAAGTTAAATTTTTATTTAAAGTAGGGTTATGGTTACGAATGGTTCAATGTATATGTGTATATTGTGCTTACCCGCGCTTGTCGCGCAAACTAAGAGCGCGTCTTAAGTTGCGGAGCATACAAATATCTCTCGCCACTACTGGTTTTGGTATAATTTTTTACTATCTATCCAACTTCCCATGTTATCATATTATACTATAGAATTGATAAAAAGTATTTTTTATATTATTCTTAATGCTTAATTATAATAGTAAATTATATTGTATTACCCTAGTGGAAATGATTTTGATGTCAAAAGTTTGCCAACGTTTGCCAAAGTTTATTAGAGTTAGACAAAGTTTGCCAGAGTACGCCAAATGTCTTCCAATTGACCGGTTTGGCACACATATGACAAATTTTGGCATACAAGATTTCCTCCAGTAGGGTAGTAAACTAAATCATCAATTTACTACACCTAAGCTCAAATTTGAATTAAGTGTATATATTTAAATGTGAATTTTTTAAGTAAATTATATAATTACGCTCATATAATGACTTTTTATTGATTGCATAATATACCATAACACTTTACATAACTTTCTTAAGCAGTATTTAGTGCTTTTCGCCGTTTTCAAATTTTCAGCATTCGTTGGTCAACGACGGGCGGAAAAGCGTTTCAAAATAAGTGGGTTCGTTGGCGAACGGTTGGTGAAATTACTGGCCAACCTTAGTAAAATTGGCTAACGATTGGCTAATCGTTGGTGAACGTTTCTACCAGGGTAGAAATTCGTTTAATCATCAATTATATTTCAATATACTTGTTCGAAGATATAATGATATGTAGATGTTAAGAGAAAAAACGCCAACCTTTTTTTATATTATAGTTTTATTTACAGAAAGTATAACAATCTAACAATAAAACTTTTTAGTATGCCAGCGGTAGCTATCTGCTGTCCATTCAGCGCCTGCTCTGCTGATAGAGTTGCGTCTGGGTGTATCGCTTCTTTGCTGGCTAAGTTCTGGGCCTGGAGTGGGACCTGGGCCTCGTTGAGGTAGATGACCTTACGGGCTGGTTCTTGTAGCTCCTCTGCCCCGCCTCTCCTTTTGCGGAATAGCTACTCCAGTTTAAATTAATATTAATTGGTTTTAGAGGCAACTCCGTGGGTTTTGGTTTTAAATCCTTAGCTGCAATCTCTACAGCCTTAGTATTCGCGATGACGGTCTTGTCAGATTATCTCCAAATAGCCATTCAGTAGACTTGACCTCCTTTAGCACCTTTTGTATCTTGCCCTCGTATGTTCCAAGAAGGAAGGATTTTCTTGCTTGTGTCAGAAAGAAATATAATTCTGACAGTAGCTTCACAGAACTGAACAATTTTTCTAGAATTAAGTGCGTATCTATTTCTGTTGTCTTTCGATCCAGAATCTTACTTACTACTAATGAGACTGATGACAATGCCGAGCCAGCAAGATTTTGATAATCTTTTTCCCGGAAATTCAGCTAAAAGCCTGGCCTTCTCTTCTTTATTTGTGAATCCACATTGGGTCCATTTTTTACCATTACCGCTACGCTTTCCTTTAACGGTATTTCCGCTGTAGAGGGGTCAGAAGGATCGTCTCCGAGAAAAACCACTGCCTCATGCTGTTCCTCCCGTTCCTCTTCTGATTCATCCATTTCCCCATCAGCGTCTCCCTCCATTCTCGCACGACAGTACGTCTGCATCAAAAACTTTTCTTTGTTACATGGGGGTTGATTGCTTGGTCTTTGTCAACGACTCCAGGATCCAAGATCGATCTTTAATACTTTAGCTTTTGTCAACGACTCAACGGTCGAAGATCAGTCAGTTTTTTATAAGCACATGGTTACAACTCAAGATTGAAAACTCGACTTTTTGCAGACAATGCCTCGGCGTCGTGGTGAGATTTCGGCACAAAAAAAGGCAAGGTTATGTAAACCATTCCTACCATCGTATAGTAGATCCTGCTCCTGGCTATCCTCTTCATCCATTGCTGCGAGTTCAGCGAGAACACTGTTCATTTTGGCTTCGATTTCGTTTATCTCTTGATGCTTCGGTTCTCTCGCTTCCATATTTCTGCGATTGTACGGTACGTCACCTACTATTTTATGCTGTGTGGGTTAAGAGTTTATAGTTTATGATTCAACAGTTGGGGTCTAATGGATTAGGGTTTATGTGTGAAATAATTCAGGGTTTTCATGTTCATGTATTTAGGTTTTAGGGTTAATGCTTTTTAGGTCAAGGGTTAATTTCAGAGTTAATAGGATTTAGATTTTAGGGTTAATGCTTTTTAGGTCAAGGGTTAATTTCAGAGTTAATAGGATTCAGATTTTAGAGTTAATAGGATTTAAAAAGCTTCTAGGGTAAATGGGTTTTAGAATTTATGAGTTTTAGGGTTTATTGGTTTTGGAGTTTTATATGGTTTGTGCTTTATTGGTTTTGGAGTTTTATATGGTTTGTGCTTTATTGGTTTATGGTTTATCAGATTAAGGTTTATGAGTTTAGATTTAATTGATTCAGAGTTTATGGATTTGCAATTACATTTGAAATGCGAAATGGCTTAGAATGTGCGAGTTAATGGCTTGTGGTAAAATCCCGTTTTAGTAGCGTAAGTTTTAGGGTTAATGAGTTTTAGTTTAAACGGGGTTTAGGTTTAGTACTTTAACGCCAGGATGGACACTGTTTTTGTAAATTTTTTAGCGTTGCATCTAATGATCAAAGCATGGTCAATAAATTTAATTTCGTAGACGAGTGATTTAAGGGGTGTCAAACCATTCAAATTTCCCGCCGAAATTCCTAACCTCAAATTCTTTAACAATTGATTACAATTAATAAATAAACTAAATTATGAAAAACCAAGACATCATTGCCCTCCATAATACAATTATCTACCACTGTGCGAAGTTTCAAACAAAAACTTCAAAACCTCTACGAATGCCATTCGAACGAAATTTATATTAGTCTATTAGTCTAGACTCGAACCTTCAAATTTCGTTCGCAAGGCATTCTTAGAGGTTTTGAAGTTTTTGTTTGAAACTTCGCACAATGATAGATAATTGTATTACGGAGGGCAATGACCTCTTAGTTTTTCATAATTATACTTCTTCTTTTAATTAAAGCCAATATTTTATAATTCTCGGGTCGGTATGGTAGGAAGGATAAAAATTGACTTTGACATCCCCTTAAATGATTAAGTGTGACTTCTAAGCTTATTCTTGGGGCACATAATTGTCAACATATACACTTCCATACTAAAAAAGATCATATGAAAATTCTGAATTCATTTAAGATCGCATATAAAATATCACATAAATAATCATATTTTTTTTCACGTAAAAAATGATGTCAAATTCTCTCACATTTAAACACGTAATATTTAGTTGGATAAAATCACGTGATTACCGCGCGCTAAATCACACTGTCCTTTTCAGTAGGCTTATCAGTCACACATGTTACTTATAACACTGATAAATAATAATTTTTTCATTTATCTTCCCGGGAATAACGTGGGAATCATACAAATGTATAATCTGCCATCTATTTGCCCCAAGAATAAGTTTAGAAGTCTTAAAATAATCACGTTATAAATCACGTGATAAGTCACATGAGAAATAACGTGAGATTATGAAACAATTTCTTACTTGATATCTTACGGAATTTCCAATTTCTCACATAAATCGTATATTTTCACGCGACATCTATGTTCTTACGCAACATTAAATGATTTGTAAATTCTCCAAAGATTTTTTATTCCTTACGTGATATTTTCGACGACTCTTAATTTCTTACATGATCTCCGGCGATTCTTCAATTCTTAAGTAAATTCATGAGTCTGAAGTTTGAAACGTTTTTCGAGAACGAAAGCGAAAAATTTGTTTTCGTTATCACATTACATATGGGTATAAATGGGTGCATTATAACTAGAAAAGACAAACTATTTTGATCCCTTATTTCATTCCCAATCCATCAACCCTTTTAAATAGGGTTTTGAAAGAGGTTGGAAACATAAAATAAATTTTAACTCATCAGAGTTTCATTTTATCTGCGATTTTTTTGTGGGATCACTACTGAAAATGATCACGTGATTTATCACGTGATAATTACGTGATATTATGAAACAAAAAATCACATGTTAAAATGAGAGAGAATTAATTTATTAATCTTTTTGAGGTCTCATATAAAAAATCGGAAAGTACTTTTTTGGTCCATTAGTAAACTATACACCTATAAAAAATTACAGCTAATTCGCTTGTCTGCCAGATTTATGGCAGGAATCGGAATGAGCCTTGAAACAAACACAGCTAAATCGAAAAGAAAATACACGTGGTAAAAAATTATCCAGTACTATTGAAGTCCTTGATTATTTCCCATGGCGTAGTAGATAAATCTACATTGTTCTCGATTATTTTACATCCGGGGGTAACCAAGACTTTATATTCCCATCGAAATTTTTTATGGAATATCTTATGGAAGCTTACAGTTTCTGACTCTAGGTTTCTCTTGCAAATAAAAGGTAAATAAACGAGGAATGTGTTTATAGATATCATTTTCGAGAAAGGCGTGTATATCTCATGGGGTTCTTGGACACGAGGTCCAGATGTTACGTACCGTGATAGATAATCAAGTCTGAGATTACAGACGACAACAAAACGTAGGGTCATTTCTTAGATTAGACCTAGTGCCAGCTGGACTACTTTTAAATAAAAGTGTATATCCAAGTATACGATTAGTGTGTCTGTGTTGTCGTAGTCATTTTCTTCGAGGCTTTCAATATCTACGCGAACATTCTCTTTTAATAATGTAAAGATTGCCTTAAAATCGAAAATCAAAGATAGAAGAAATCGACCCTCTTAAAGTGAAATGCATTATAAAACATGAATTAAATAAAATACGTTATTATGAATATTTTAAACGCTGACAAATTAGAATTTATTTTGTTTCCAATCCAACCCCCTTTGAACTCCTGCCATGGGGGTAGCGGACATACAATTTTACCGTAACTTTTTTAAAGGTATGTTTTGGAGTAAAAAGCATATTCCACAAAATATTCGCAGATAAAATTAAACCCTGAAGAGTAAGACTTTTTTTACTGTTTCTAACCCCCTTTCAATCTCCGCCACGGGGATAGTAGTCATAGAATTTGGCCGTCATTTTTTTTAATTATTATATTTCCAGGTAATAGGCATGTTCCACAAAAAAATTTCACAGATAAAATGAAACACTAATAAGAATTCTTTTTCTTTTTCCATTCCTCTTCCAACCCCTATTTAAAATGGTTGATGACTTGGGGATTAAATAATGGCTCGAAATAGTTTGTTTTCTTTTCTAGGCATAATGCACCGATTTATACCCATATGTAATGAGAAATTTAAATAAATTTTTTTTTTGTATTCAGTCTCGAAAAACTTTCCAAACTTCGGACTCATCGTAAATTCAAACAAGATTTTTAACTTCTCTCGTGATTTCTTAAGCGGGTACATACACCTTAAGTTTGAAATAATAATTATTATTTTTGGGGCTTAATGATAAAAATTTTCATGTATACTCATTAAATAAATTTACCCTTTTCCTACGCATATATAGTACTGTTTACTGGAGAAAGGGCCCAAATATCGATTGCACGCCCAGAGGTCGAGCGTATAATTTTTCCATGAAAAATTCACTGTATAGTCCAGTGGTCGTAAAGTATAGCATCTCACTTTAAGCGAATGTCATTTTTTCAAGTTTTTTCATTTTGTTTTGATACTGGCTATCTGCAGAACCAAAATCTCATGGATTGAAAACGTAAACCTACTATAAATACTTATTTAAATGCAGAACATCATTCAATTTTTATTATTTATACGCATAAAAATAAATGTAGCACTAGAAAAGGGTCTTATAATCTGTATTTCTTCAAGAGTTTGGTTCTGCAGATAGCCAGTATCAATTCAGCAAAGTGAAAAAAACTTGAAAAATTGACATTGGCTTAAAGTGAGATGCTATACTTTACGACCACTGGACTGTATCAGTGAATTTTTCATGGGAAGTTAGACGCTCGACTTATGGGCTTGCAATCGATATTTGGACCATTTTATCCGGTGAAACGGTACATTATAAGCGTAGGAAAAGTGTAAATTCTTTTAATTAGTATACATTTACAAAACGTGTATGCACCCCCTTCAAGGGGGTAACACCGTGTGTTGACTTCAAAAAATCGATGTTGGGTTTTTGACATATTTCGCAAGTAAAATATGTTGAAAATATTGTGTGAAAATTTCAGATTGAAATTCAAAATACTTTTAAAGATATAGCCAAAAGAAGCGAGCGCGCCGCAGATATATTGTAACGCTCCAAACAGCAGTGCTCGTCGGCAGCAGTTGCTCCGGCCGTCCCCACTCTCTTGTCCCTTCTGTCTTTATTTTTATATATCTACGCAGGTGTACATATTATAAGTAACGTATTATAGTATACGACATAGATATATACAGGTATAAAATTTTGAACCTACAAAATTTCGGACATTTCAGCAGTAACCGTTATTCACTCGACGTGTGAACATCAAGTTTGAAAATGGACCGACTCGGCAATAGCGACAGTCGGCCTCTAAATAAAGGAGGCAAAAAAAGATCTTTTCACGGTAATCAATTTACCGCGGAAGAAGATACTATATTTGTCAATACATCTGCTAAAAAAATCGAACATAACGATGCTTTTGAAGTGTCTCATGATCCGTCTTTCAAGTACGTTTTTATTTGTTTCAATTTAGTGTTTGGTGTATTAGAAAATATTGTGAAGTGTATAGAATGTGACAGTGCCATAAAATTTCTTATGAATTCATCAAGAGGACTAGGATTCAAATTGAGTGTAAAATGCTCTCGTCGAGATTATCTTATTGATTCTTGCCCGATGATCAAAAACGCGTACGAAATAAATCGACGGTTTACTTTCGACATGCGATTACTCGGCGTTGGCCAGGCGGGCGTCAATCTTTTTTGCTCAATAATAGATCAAAAAAGTTTTGGAAATCGCTACACTGACAGCTGCCTGTATCTTCAATAAAGGTTTTCTACCTGTGCTGAAAATAATGGAGACAATGGGAGTAACAATTGGCCAAACAGCAAGGGATTACTTCGACGTTGTCGACAATGCACGCATTTTAAAAGCGAACAAAAACGCTGAAATCAACTCAAAAGAGGCTAGAACTCTACGGAGGGCTCTCAGAGCTGCTGCAGATGAAAACTGTTATCAAAATTTTAAACGCGTATTTCTCGAAACCACTTTTTTTGGTCGCGGGGGAAGCACTCACAAAAAACTATTCAACCGATCGTGCTAAAATTTTTACCAGTTATTCTTAACATACAAGACTATTACGCTAACCTCTAAAACATTTAAATTTTTAACAATAAATTAATTTTTTTAAACAATTTTGGACAAAAAAAAACCCCAAAAAAAATGTTTTGCTTAAAAGTCTGCCATTTTTTTTTTAAGAACAATATATGCATATTAAAGGTTAGCGTAATAGCGAGACATCTAACAAACAATAATCTATGTGTTTTTTTGATTTCAGATGATCACAGAAGCCTGAGTGCTTCCCCCCCCCCCCCCCCCACCATCGCCTCCAAAACGAGGAGTCTACTTCAGGTGGGCAAAACCAAAATAAAACCTCATAAATATTATAAAAAAAAAATATTTTTTTTGTCTAGTAAACATCAATAAAAACATAAAAATTTGAGAAAGATCGCATTTTATTTTATACCCCAAAAAAATTCATAAATAAACGTTGAAAAAAGGCGCGTCACACAGTGTTACCCCCTTAAGCAATTCCTGATATCTCGTGAGAATTTGAGAGTTACTGAAGATTTCACATGAGAAATAAGAAATCGTTTCAGAATCTAAAAATCACATATGAAATCAGATATCACGTAAAAAATCGCATCAAAACTTAATACTAGGATGAGAAATCGTCAAAGAAATTACTTGCAAATTCAGATGTTGCGTGATAGGTTATGTGAGCACATAGAAGATGCGTGAAAACATACGAGTCACGTGAGAAATCACGTGATAAATTGGAACTTACGTGAGAAATTGTTTCTTAATCTCACGCGATTTATCACGTGACTTTTTAAATAGGAGGTCTTGAATTTTGGAAAAAATAGACTATAACCATCTGAAAGAAACATTTTGGACACGATATTTCGACCTGCCAGTGTTCTGCTTAATGCTTTTCACTTTAAAAATATTGAATTTCTAAAAGAAAGTACAGAAAAATTCCAAATTTTTTGAGAAAATTCGACTATAACTTTAAAAGGTTGAAATTTGAGTAGATTCTATATGCGGGATCTGAGAAAGCGACCTCAAAAACATAAAATATAATCATTAAAGAATTTCTTTAATATTCCTTTGATTGTTAGATCCAGCGTTAAAAAGTATACAAAGAAAGTGTCCATTCCGGCGTTAAAGGGTTAATGAATTGTAGGATTAATGGGATTTAGGGTAAATGATTCTTAGGGTAACGGGTATAAGGGTTGGTGTATTTCAGGGTAAAATAATTCTAGAACCGGAGAATGTAAGGATGGGACCATCAATAGTATATTGAGTACCAAGCCCGAGATGTGGGATTTTTTAGACGAAGTGCGAGTCTTCAGCTCGCAGTAAGCACTCGCCTCCGGTTCTTGCTAACTCCCCTACCGTTTGGAACGAGCAGGCGTGAAGTAAAACGACAAGCGTGCGTAAAGTAACTACTTTACTAAAATCGTGCATGTGTACCAAGGGTATTGGGCTTTTTTTAGACCGAGTGTGAAGTGTGCAGTGCGAGTTGAAGGCGAGTGCGTTTTGTGAGCTGAAGATGAGTACTGCAAACACACGAGGACAAAAAGGCCCCTGGCCCTTGTAGTCCTGGGGCCAGACCATGATTTCGTGACCAACTGATGTCTCCAACTAGAACCACTTTTACTTTATGTATTTTGGTCTCCTAAATCTGAATATCGAGGGTAGAATGCTAAAAAATGGTCTAGTTATTTGTTAATTAAAAATTTTTATAAACAATTAAAAAACATTACTTTATTGTTCTGCAAAAAATTTACTTACATTTTTTAGGCAATTCTAAGAAGAAAAGATTTTTACAAGTTTTTTCTAGGACGCATAGATTTCGAATAAAACATCGTTAAAGTTTCGAAAAATGCGAGTTTTGCAATTTTCAATCGTTTATTACACCAAGACACTTGAATATTTTTTGATGATCAAGGGCATAAATTACTCATTAAGTCATGTACTATTAGATTGTAATGGGTAATGTCATTTTTGTCACACTATACGCGTGTGGCAAAAATGACTCAATCGAAGTCCAAAATACACCGATATCGTCGAAAATATTGTAAATACTGATTACAATCTAATTTTAGTCCTGGATCATTAAAAAATATTCAAGTGTCTTTGCTGTAATAGACGATTGAAACTTGCAAAAATCGCATTTTTCGAAACTTCAATGATTTTTTACTTGAAATCTATAGGTCCTAGTAAAAAACTTGTAAGAATATTTTTTTCTTAGAATTGCCTAAGGAATGTAGATAAATTTTTTCCAGAACGAGAAAACAATATTTTTAAATTTTTTATAAAAATTGTTAATTAGCCATTAACTGGACCATTTTTTAGCATTCTACACTTGATATTCGGATTCAGGAGGTGAAAATACTTAAAGTAAAAGTGGTTCCAGTTGGAGACATCATGGTCTGACCCTAGGACTATTGGTGCACACTATATTTTTCGTGACACGTGAATGGATTTTTGCGGAAATGTCTCAAAAAGTACAAATAAGTAAATAAATCATCAATGGACAAAAAAAGCTTCTTTTTTTCGTGCTACTAGCAGGCAAAGAAACCCACTTGTTGGCCTGCTGGTCAAAAAACAAGCACTTTAGGCTCGCTTTTTAAGTCCAGAAAAGCGCGAAAAACGTGCATGTGTTACAAAAAATATTTCTTTCAATATTTTCATTTTCTATTAACTATAAGATACTCAGATACCTTTTACGTGCCTTACGAAGGTTATATAATTAACTTTCATCGAATCCTCTCACTTATTTTGTTGAGTTTCAAGTTTATTCCGTGATAATTTTTTACGAACGAAAAAAGTTCATTTTACATTAGTGCAACGGACGTCCTTACAGGGTTAATGCTTATGATTTATTATAATTTTTTTAAGATTAAAAATATGATTAGTTATATAGGTCGACATACGTACGATTCATTATCTGCATTTTATATATGAATTTTTGTAAATATTTATAATTTAAGATAATTTTTTTTTAAATACACTAAAATAAATTTTTATATATTAATTTGTTTGTATTATGATAATAAGTCCCAAAGTTATCTTTATTGATACATTAGTTTTATGAAAATTTATATAATAAATCGTATGAATAGTAATTAATTAAACGATTAAAAATATTAATTACATGATTAATAATGAAAAAAATCATAAAGTTAATCATGTCAGATTAGGTTTGATTCTCACAGAAATGAAAAATCATATGAATAATTATACATCTTGCAAAATGCATTAAGCTTTAACAGTTTGTGTTTTAGGATTCTCGGTTAAAATAACAGTTTATTAAAAAATATGTATTCTATTGACTGAATTAGTATATCAAAGGAAAGCATTTGTAGTCAATTATAAGTTTTAAATATTTAAGTCAATCATTTCTTGAAAATACTATAATATACTTACGTAATGCTACTATACTTAATTTTTATTAATTAATCATATCAATGTCATTTTTACAATTATTCAGAAAATAGATTAAGAAATGGTAAATCATGATAGTAATTTTCCATATACTTAAGTGAATAATAAAGATCAACTAGCTTTTTAAATGAACATAAGCCCAGTTGAAAAAAAATCTCTCTAATTGTGCTGATGACGCTGGAATTTTCATTATATTTAGAGCTATTTTAGATAAATTTGGTGCTTTTGCTTCAGCAACTGTCCAAAGTATATTTGGTTTTACTGTTCCTTTTGTACATAATTTTGAAAAAACATCAGATTTATCACAATACATTGCGAATTCTTTTCTGCCTTCTATATTTGTCTCCTTGTTGATAAAATCACATGCTTGATTTAATTGATTAACTGATAAATGTTCTCCTCGATATGCTGGATGAAGCAAATTTACTGAAAGATGTATAGGTCTTAAGGTTTTTTTTACACAGGCTTCAACAATAGCCAAAATCTTATCATCCGCAGTGGGTATAAGATTGCAAAGTTAACCATGACTCTAATACATCTGCTAAAGTATAATCTGCGCATTGACATTTGTTCACAAGTACGCACACTAGGTCCAATAAACTTATACTCATTCACAATTTTTCCTCGTATATTTCATCATTCAGAAATAGCACAGTCTTATCTTTTAAATTGAACTTCTTATCGGCTGCAATTCTTCTCATTATATTTAAATTATTTAAGTTATTTTTAAATAAGTCCCTGTAACTGCACCATCTAGTCTCACTACTTAAAACTACTCTTTTTCCTTCCAATTTTAGAAGCTCCTGTTGAACACCAGGGTTTTTAAATTCTTTTAACAAATTATTAACTTTATTTACAAATTTTTTATCAACGAGAGATTTGCCAATAAGTTGCCACTATGGCTGTTGCATGTCACATGCCAAAGATCACGGGGTTTACCCATACATATCATATTTAATGCATTGTCAGAAACTAATGCGTACATACTTGCATTGTATTTTTCTTGAACAAACTTTTTAGCTTTATCAATCACTTTTGTCAAACTTTCAGCTGTCTCACTACTGCTGTTAGATCATACGATTCTACAAAGTGTTGCTTTCCTTCATCATCATTGTGAATCGTCACCACAACTTTCGTCTTATTTGCATCAGAATTTTTCCACCCATCAATCAACATTTTCTTTATTTTGTAGATACTCCTTTCATTCTTATAACATAAGCTGATGAATATTATCCAATAATGTTGATGATAAATATTGTCTGCCTGACAGTTTATAATCACGATTCAACAACATAGCCAGTAAATTCTTGAAGAGCGTAGATTCAACAGTTACGAATGGAATGTCGCAACCAAAAAGAATTTAGCTAAAGCTTTATCTATTTTAGTATATATTTTTTATTTCTCTCCTGTATTTTCTCTTGATTTTCTTCTTGATTTTGTTGTCAAGTTCCTGAATTAAACAATAAAAAATATAAGTATATTCTGCACATATACATATAAATATTATAAACATTAAATATTTAATAACAAAATGAATAAATATTTAGTTCGCTTTTAAAACAAATAGAATTAAATAACTGTACTTACATTAGTTACATTATCATTTATTAATTTTTTCTTTGCTGACTCCATCTCAAATTCTGATTAATAGAAACATAAATTGCGTACAGGCATAAAGATTTCTTAACAGAACTTTTTAATCGTTATCTGTAAATAATAAAATGTAAAGCATTTTTATTTTATTTATTCTTGAAAACTATAGTATTCATGTAAATTTTTATATATGGAAAATGATCAAACACAATAATATGCACGAACGTCACTTTCTAATTGACTGCAGATATAAAATTTATATTTTTTTTTCCAAGGGGTATAATCGCCAGACTATGTCCTCGATAAAATTTATATCTTATATTTGCCAAAATATCTGATGAGAATAAACAGCTGACGGAAAACCAACGGACATTTAAATCGATTGACGAGATGTATCGATATAGCAAAACAGAGCAAAAGTAAAACACATGCATGGTTCGCATTCCGTTGTCCCGTGTTCCAGCACCAAACTATATACTTATACACATGTGCTGTAGTAATAATAATTATTTATCTGTAATTGCAATACATTATTGCAAAATATAAATATATAAGTAGTTTGATACAATTTACCGTCTTGATATACGTACAGAATTACTATGTTACGTGGCACATTTCCAGAGAAAATGAAATCACTTTTAGGAGGATTAGCTTGCTATATGTTAATAACTTTGCCATTAAATATATTTTAAGTGTACATTGGGTAAATAAAAATATTATGTGGTTTATTAATGCTTTGATTTTAAACAAAAAAAAGTTTACGTTGCTATTATCGTTTGTATTGTTTCAATCTACGCGCGCATACTTGTTCGAGCCGCCCAACTGCGCATCTGCGCATGCACAGACAATAATTATTAATTTTGGATGATAACAATTAATTTATTGTAAAAACAATTTGATAATCAATTAGGGCAAATCAATAGTTTCAATTTGAGCGCTGAATCATCACTGTACGTCAAATATTTACCGAGAAAATCACATATCTCTCCGGGGGCTGGGGCATTACATTTTCACCACTTTACTGTTGAAAATCTTTTAAAGGCAAATTGGGCAAATTAAAAGATTAATGGAAGCAATTAGAGCAATTAGAAAACTATTTAAAGCAACTATGTAAGTTCGCCCGGGGGCCAGCTTCACGCTGGTCTTGCCGACACGCTGTGGGGCAGAAATTTAGATTATTGTGGCAGCATTTTGACGGCATACGGACAGCACGGCGTGCGCTAACCTTGGAATTTCCTGACAATAATATAATTATTATAATAAATATTATAATATATAATAAATATAATTAAATATAAATAACTGCGTTGATTTATTTTTATTATATAAAAAATATATAATTCTAATTTTTATATACATGCATTTTATATAGTTTAGATGTTATTCAGAATAATTTTTTATTTTAAAGCTATTCAGATATAATTATTAAATTATGAATATTATAATGTTTAATGAATTTATGTTATATTAAAGATGAATAAGTATGATAACTTATTGATAAATTATACGAATTATAAGAAAAATAAATATAATTTGAAATGACCGCCATCTTGTGGTTTTCGAATGTTTATGAAGGGCTTCTTTTTACGCGTCAGTTGCATGTTATTTCGGAAGCTGCAATAATATAGTTTTTGCAATTTGCAATCTACAACGAGAGCCGCTTTTTTCAACTTCGGAAGCTTTTTTGGAGGTTCAACAGCGAACAACTACATCAGAGGAAAAGTATCGTGAAATTATATTATTTTATTTGTGGTTTATATGAGCAACAAATTCATTTTTTTTAAGGTTAGATTAACATTAAAAATATTTTTCAGTTTATTTAATAAAACAAGCAGTTTCTTTTTATTCAAATTTCACTTTCATATTTGTACAATTTAGTTCTATATTGAACTTCAAATAATATTTATTTACAAAATGTTTCAATCGCGTATTATTATTATCATTATTATTACTATTATTATTATTATTATTATTATTATTATTATTATTATCATAACTTTATGCTGCAGCGAATGGGTGCCACTACCGCAATTAGGACAGAAACCAGAAAAACCTTAGCTGCGGACCACTACAATTATATGTCTATAAGGATATATCCTTGGAATGTCGAAACGGTGAACCATATATTCCAAAAAGAAGAAGAAGAATATCGATCTAGGGAAGTTGATTTTTTTTCTTTCTCAATACGGTTTAGCATTAATTATTTTTATGAATCTTAAATTTTTATCATCATTTTCAGATTTTCTGTAGTTGCAGCATGCTGATAGAATGAAGAGAAAGTAAACGCTTGCCATTATTACATACAGGTAATATTTAGATTTATTTAGCTTTAATCTTAAGTGAATATGAGATTAATTACTGCGCAAAAAAAACTAATATAAGATTATTTTGATATATAGCTCATTTGATCTAAATTTATCAATTTATAAAAGTTAATTCACTGAAATAAATAATATTCTCATTAAGTGGTAAAGCCTGAGTTAAATTCTGTAAAATTCATTGTCCATTTTATGGACGGCAAAAATATTTTGTATATTATATGTGATTTTGCCATGAACTAGATCTCTCTAAGTAGACTTTATAGTCCCTTACAAAATTCGCTAATCTACATTATTGATATTAAGCCTTTTTAACCACTTACCATGTGTTTTTGAATCAGGCGGTGTATTTTTCATGGTCAGCGAGGCTTTAAAGTATTCTTCAGAAGTGTACTCACAGACTTAAGGAGCTACATTTTTAAAAAAAGATTATTTCCAATTGTTGGAGACACACATATCAATAATAGTACTATGAAAATACTATAAAAATACTACTATTATTGATACATGTGTGTCTAACAATTGAAAATAATCTTTTTTAAAAAAGTAGCTCCTTAAGTCTATGAGAGCACTTCTGAAGAATGCTTAAAAGCCTTGGTGACCATGAAATATGCACCACCTGATTTAAAAACACATGGTAAGTGGTTAAAAAGGCTTAAATTGAATGATGTAGATTGATGAACTTCCAAGGGACTATAAAGAACACTTAGAGGGGTTTAATTCGTGGTAAAATCACATATAGTATACATATTTATATAAAAACTTACATCAAATTATATTGTGTAAAAATATTTTTGCTATCTACGAGTATAAAATGGACAATGATTTTTTACAGAATTTTACTTAGGCTTGATCCTTTAATGCTTTGTTTTTACTCTTTCAGTAGACTGTATTTATTAATTGTTGTTTAACTGTTTAACTTTATGTTTTTAATAATTTTCAGATTCTAAAGCTGCATGTACCTATAGCTGTAAGCAAAAATCTTGCGAGTGTATACACCAAATTTTCAGGTGAGTATTTCAATATTAGATTTCATTAATTGAAGGCATCGATTCTAAAACGTCCTTAGCGCTCGGCTCGGGTTGCCGCTATATACAAATTGACGTCATGGTGACCAATTTTTAAATTTGCGGAAATGAATTTTTAAAAATAGCATCGTATAGAGGATAAAAAATGGCAACATTTTATATATATACTTTGTTTGTACAATGTTTAGTATTTGAAAAAAGAAAAATAAAAACGGCAAAATTTTAAATCTTATTTGCACCACGTTTTTTAAACTTAACTCGCTGCAGCTCCGACAAATATGAACGGATCTTGCTCATTTTTTGAATAATCTCGTAAAATAGTCTAGCGCTGCTGATAAACTCATAGATAGTTAAATATTAAATATTTTTCTTTCAACAATTTAATTGCAAACCAGTGAGTAACCTTTTATATGGTTAAGTATATTCAACGAAAAAAGGTTCGAGGGAAGTTTAAGACTCAGTGAACTTTCAACGAGACATTTGTTTGTTAACATTTGAAGAAGTTTCTCAGAAAATTACAGGTCAATTGGATGAAAAGTGGCAAAGATAGAGCGATTTTGCCAAACTTGCACGCTCCGCGCGAACATTAGCGGGTCTGCGCGATACATGACGATCGCAGCGTATGTCAGTCATATAATGCCGTTTACTTGAAGATTTGCTGTCCTTTTTTTAAAAAATACATACTTAATCAAATCATACTATTTAATACTGTCGATTTTTAGTGTAGAAGTTAAGAAAAATAAGTATCTGATGAAACAATAAGAAATTAAATAAACAAAGCAAAGGCAAAATCAAACGGCAGTTATTCATAAAGTTGTTGAATTTTTAAATCTTTGTACGAAATGAAATTCACACACATTAAAAAGAATATTGCAGCGTAAACGAATTGAATAGTAAATTACAATCTTTAAAAATATAAATTTCTGGGAAACATATAAATTTCACAGATTTTTGACATTGTTCAGTAAATTAGAAACTTCAAATAACTAATACTTATATTTATTTATATTTCTACATTAAGATTTATTTACAATTTAGTCGCAATACATACAACGCGTTTCAAAAACATATTACTTTTTTTTTCCTTTTATTGTTTTGTTTTCTCTTCATTTTTATTAATTTTTAATTCTAATTTTTGCTTTTGTTCGTCCCTTAATTTTCTTCTTTTTGTTGAGACAACTTCCGTTTTTCGAACTTTTTTGTTACCATGTTCTTCTTTCACATTCTTTGTTTTACTGACAACAGTTTTAATAGAAGTTGTTTTTAAAAATTTTTCACCAAAATGTTGCCTATTAGTAGTACAAAATTGCAATAAATGTTTTAAATCCTTTTCTTTTTCTTTCGTTATTCCTACCTTTTTAGCTAATGATACTTTCGACAAATCTACTTCACTGCTGTTTCTTAGTTTAATTGTAATTGGATTGCCATCATAATCGTAATACAAATCAATTTGTCCGTTAGGAAAATATACAATTCTAACAACTTTGCTTATTTTAATTACATTTTTCTGCAAGTCTTCGTCTTTCGCAAACAGTTTTTCATAATCTTTTACTTCGCACTGTGAAATAGCAACCATTTCGAATGGAGGATTTCTAGAATTTTTTATTAGTTGCACATAATCATTTTCTGTTTCAATTCTTTCTTGCTTTTTTTTCTTACTACCATACAAACCGAAATTTCGGTCACACTGGCAGTAGGAATGCCCTCTAACAGGAAATAAATGTTGGATTTCTAATTGCAATTTGTAAGATAAAAATAAAAAGAATTTCAAATTAATGTAATTTCGATTTTGACCTCCTGCAGCATCAGAAAATAAAAATATTTTATCGAAGACGTTTAGTTGTAGTTCTTTCCTTATCGCATACTCAACCATATTACATACGCTGTTGGCGCCCTTTTTTAAAATCCCTTCAAGGAAATGGAACATGTAACTTCGATCACTATCGAAAATGTGTACATTAAACAAATACATCCAAACTAAACGACGAAAAAATTGAGAATTAACTGGTAGTTTTGGCAATGGCAAGTTTTGACCAAAGTCAAATTCGCATTTTAGTACATTTACAGTGGACAACGTTGAATTTTTTAAGTTTTTATACTTTTCAACTTGCACGATATGTTCAAAATACTCATTTTCTCGTCCTTTGTTAGTTTCATAAGTAAAACAAAGATCACATACATCAGTACGTGGCAGACCAATAAAGAAATTCACAAAATGATTAAAATAATTAAAATATGTTGTTTTATCAATAGGAATAGCTTCACTCCCTGTTACAGCTGCATAAAAATCCAAAAAGGAAAAATAGAGTGAATGTAATGTTAACGATGTATCAAGAAAATAGTAAAGCTTTGAGCTTTCTCTAGTATAATGTGACTCAGAATGCGGAAGGCTTTTACAATGTTCCAGAATTAAAGTTTTGACATCTTCAGTTAGCTTTACCTTGTGATTATCTTGTTTTCCTCTATTATCAGACATCGTTTTGCCACTTACTATTTTTTCTTGAACCGTTTTTATTCTTCGTTCTCCAATTTGGAAAATACTGCAAACAAACTTTCGACAAATATCGATACTAGTGCTTTTGTAGTAACAATGAAATTGCCACTGTAAACGTTTTAATTCTTGTGTCGATTCTTTTCTTACAATCATATTTTCTAATATTGTATTCTGTACTTGAAAATCTCCACTGCGCCAAAATTTATGAAACATACTTTTTTGCCATTCATGATCTACTTTTAAAAAACACTTTTTAGGACAACAATTTTTGATTTCTGTGAACGTCTTTTCAAGCACTTTCTTTCCACTAACTGATTCATATTCTAATCCCTATATAAAAGACGTTTGGAAATCATCATTTTATATATACGTATTAATGAAAAAATTTATTTTACAAAATTGATTACAGCTTCATTTTAAATGATTTGAAAATAGTGCATTTTGACACGGGTGTGGAAGTTGATTAACGCATGGGATGCATAAGTAATTAAAATAATTAACCTCAAATTGTTTATTTACATAATATTTCACAACAGCATAAAAATTTAGAGAGTTCTTCCTTTTAATTAATTTCGAGTTTTATATACATGTCATTCAATCATATTTGCAACAGAAATTCTTTTTTATAACACGTCTTACGATATTTTACATACCTTATTTTTACAACTTTTATTAATAGTTTTTTTCCATGCATGCTCATTTCTAATTCTTTTACGTCCTATATTGATCGACATTATGCTTATAATTTATTTAGCAAGTAAAACGTTTTTTAAAAAGATTAAAGAAATTAACCAATTTGTGAATAAATGCAGCTTGTAAACGAACAAGAAAATCAGTGTGATTTCAATGCGAAACGAGTTCGACTTTGTTTTGTTTATTTCAGGATAACTTTTATCATGTTTCTTAAATTATTTCTTATTCTATGACTGACATACACTGAGCGTCATGTATCGCTAATGTTCGCGCGCATCGTGCAAGTTTGGCAAAATCGCACTATCTTTGCCACTTTTCATCCAATTAATCTGAAATTTTCTGAGAAACTTCTTCAAATGTTAACAAACAAATGTCTCGTTGAAAGTTAGTTGAGTCTTAAACTTCCCTCGATACTTTTTTTCGTTGAACATACTTAACCATATAAAAGGTAGCTCACTGGTTTGCAATTAAATTGTTGAATGAAAAATATTTAATATTTAACTATCTATGAGTTTATTAGCAGCGCTAGACTATTTTACGAGTCTATGCAAAAAATAAGCAAGATCCGTTAATATTTGTCGGAGCTGCAGCGAGCTAAGTTTAAAAAACGTGGTGCAAATAAGATTTAAAATTTTGCCGTTTTTATTTTTTTTTTCATATACTAAACATTGTACAAACAAAGTATATATATACAAAGTTGCCATTTTTGATCCTCTGCACGATACTATTTTTTAAAATTCATTTCCGTAAAATTGTAAATTTTGGTCACCATGACGTCAATTTTGATATAACGGCAGCCGGGCCGAGCGTTAAGGAGACGTCGGATACCGACAGTAGATTCCTACTATCCTACACACGTATTTCGTTATTTATTTACAAAGTTAATTGTTTAATGACAAAATAATAGCTGTCCCCAATTTGTTTTACAGTAACCTAATTATATGTCCAAGCTGGTTTCATATGATTGTTTTGTTTTCGAGAAAACTTTGACAAACTTAGTATGTAAAGGTTAATCTCCACGTAGTTGGCCCTTTTAGTGTGTCAAAGTTTTCTCGAAAACAAAACAATCATATGAACCCAGGTTGGACATATATGTAGATTACTATAAAACGAAGCGGGGACAACTATTATTTAAAGAAAAATATGATTTCTCTTAAAATTATGAATGAAAACTCAATTAGACAAGGACAGAGATATCCGGCGTCCCCGTAAGGACGTTTTAGAATCGATGCCTTCAATTTACAACTTTATTCAATTTTTCAAGTGATTAAATTTTATAATAATTAGCAGATTTTCTACAAAAATAATTATTTAAGGTGCAGCTATAATGAAGACAAATCAACAGGATGGCATCAGTATTCTTACGTAAAAAGCCTGCAGGAATTCTAGCAGAGAATCATGCAAGAAACTGATCGGCAGGGGATCTGCAGGATTCCTTGAAGGAATCCCCGCAATATTTTCGTACTGTTTTCCTGCAGGAATTCCTGCAGGATTTTCTTAAGAATTTTTTCTAGAATCGGAAATTATTTATGTTCTAGAATATGAAATTATTAAAATCACTAACATAATTTAGGAAATGTGCCTTTATAGATATAGTACCATCTGGATGATAAGACCAAAACTTAGGGACTAAAGCTTCAAACTTTAATTTTTTTAATTTTATAATCAAGTTAATTAAATTTTCATTTTTTCAAGCTTAGTCCCTCAGTTTTAGTGTTATCATCCGGATGGTACTATACCTATAAAGGCACACTTCCTAAATTATTTTAGTGATTTTAACAATTTCATATTCTAGAACATAAATAATATTCCACTCTAGAAAAATTTCTTCAGGAAATCCGACAGGAATTCCTACAGGGATTCCTAAGGGCTTTTTTCGTAAGGGTATTTATCAACGCTTACGAGCATTCAAGATACATTGGCATGCAGTATATAATAGTTATTACAATATTGTTATATTTATTATAAATTGTAATATTTATTGTAATTGAAATTTTAATAAAGAGTAAATTTATATATAATTTCCAATTTATTATTTTTATTTAAAAAATTAATATACATAAAATTTGGAGGTTATGAGCACCTGCAGAAGCGTACGCAACATTTAATCGTGCAGGCAATTTGCCGGCACAACGCAAGGCACAATGCTAGCATGTTGACAGCATGGCGTGCTGCAAAATTTTGGAATAGGCGCTCGGCACGCGTATCGTCAACATGCCGTTTCTGGGCAGGAGTACACGGACGTCAATGTGCCGTCACGCATGCGGCACGCGTGCCGTCAACGTGCCGGCACAGTGCCGACGCCTTGTTATCACTGATGATGATTGGGAAAAGAACGGAAGTGACGTCAGATCAGAGAAAAGAACGGAAGGTAGGGAGAATAAGAATTTTTACCGAAAAGAGTTTTAGGGAGCAAAATTTCAAACAGCTTTATTTCATTAATGGATGAATCTTTTTCACCGAAACTTTATTTTAGGTAGATGTAAGACTAAAAACTCTTATAAATAAGTACCATAGATTGCATATAGCTAAATAAGCGTTTAGTATTGGTAAATACAAAATTTTTAAGAGGTTAGAAAAACACAACTAGGCGTATAAATAGGGCGACCATGCGCCCCTTGGCTTCGTACTGAACCTTAGTTCTTATATTTGCCATCGGGCGCTACCGCGCCCCTTGATCTTCATACCGGCACTGTACTTTAATTTTAAAACTAAGACTTTGTTGACCATGTTTAGAGAAAGTAATATCCGAATCATTACTGCCTACATTTAACGATTGTTTGCAACGATGAAAATGCTAGAGAAAACTGAATAAAGCAGTAAGTCGCAAAGTCATTTTGACTCATATCGAAACTCTCATCCTTACTTTCTTTTAATTTAGTCGCCGATGTACTGGCGAAATCACTCATAACTTCATCTGAAAATTGATTGCCACGAAATTTTCTTTTTGTACTAGGATAACTAGCGCGTCTTGATGATGTGTCACATTGCTTCTTATCCATTTTCGCTCATTCACGCTCTGAAAACTGACGCTCTTTTCACAACAAAATCTCAAGTAGTACTGGTCGCTTGGAGAGACCGTTAACTTGCGTAGTGAAAAGGGACGCCTTCATTGTATACTTGTATATGGGTGGTTCCATGTCAAGTGAGCATGTCGAAAAATAATAATGTCTGAAACTCTGCAAAAATGTTGGTATGTGTACCCAGAGTATGTAAAAAAATTTCAGATCCCAAGGTGTTATATGTCAAGGGCAATTAAAAGTTGAAAAATGCGTCTTTTTGTATACTTTGAGATTTTGCCAACATTGTCTGATTTTTAACTCAAAATCGATATTCGATTTCAATTTTGAAGGTCTCATTTTGTTCCTTGAGAAATTTCTGAGGGATTTACCTACATAAAAGTTATATATCATCGGATAACCTGCAAAGTTACCTGTGATTGTTTTGTAAAACACATATTCGAACTTATAAACAATTGGACGTAATTTTGCACGTTATCCAGTGATATACAATTTTTATACGGGTAAGTCCCCCAGAAATTTTTCAAGGATCAAAATGAGTCCTTCAAAATTGAAATCAGATAACAAACAAAAAATCTCCACTGTTTTGTGGAAACCACTAACTACTTTTGTAATAACAGAATTTCAATAAAAAAATTTTTATTTGGTTCGACAGAAACTCCATATTTTATAATATTGTGACTTTCATATCATTGTGTGAGATTAAATTGCAATAAAATTTTTTTATTTTTTATTACATATGTATGCCAATAGAACCTCCTCGCTTACTCGCTCGCATCCTTACTCATTCTAGCACTTACTTATTCACGCACGCAGTCACTAACTTACTCACTAACATACGTAGACGCACGTCTCAGCATTACGATAACCCACTAAAATCATTTTTTTATAAACGGATTGTTTTTGATAATTGACAACTATGCATGTTTGTGTGCAAGTAATCTCTACCACGCATGTCTGTATGAACAAAGCCACTACTGCGTATGCCTGTGTGCACGTTGTCACTACTGCGCATACCTGCAATTTGCACATAGTCACATTACTGTGCATTCTCTTGTGCACGTAGTCACTACTACGCATTACTGTATGTACATAGCCACTATTGTGCATGCCTGTGTGCACGTAGTCACTACTGCGCATAGTTAAGTACGCGAAATCATTACCACGCATACTTAAGTGACGTGGACATAACTGTGCATGCGTATGTGCATATGGACACAATTGAGTCCCCAACCCCACCCTCTCTTCACACTCCCCGCATTCTATTCTCCTGAATGACTATATCAAAACGCATGCAATTCCTTTATTTTAGAAAATAAAGTATTAATAATTGCTTATTCACACCAATCCTAGTTTCATTTCATAACACTCCTCACCCCTCACATTTAGCCCCTACAGCGTAGTCAACTTGCACGTATTTCTACATGACGGTCTTAGCGTAATGCTTATATCATTATTTTGTTAAGAAAACTAACTTCTCTACGTTCTTCATAACCCTCCTACTTTCTCCACCTATTGTAATTTTATCTCTTTGCATTCCCACACCCCTCACTCTCCTACCATTGGTCATCCAAGTATTATGGAGTAGTAATTTCGCACGTACTTCTTCTACATGATTGTTTTAATGTAATGCTTATATCAGTATTTTTTTAAGAAAAATACTCACTCTACGTCCAGGGCCGGATTAAAGATTTTGAGGCCCGGGGCTATAGTGCAGGTGGAGGCCCTATTAGCAGGATTCGGGGGGGGGGGGGGGGGGGGACGATACAAAAATAACTAAAACTTTAAATAAGTCCTACATGTAAAGTTTTATATAATCAATTCTTATAATTTATTTTTAATACGCAGTTTTTCATTTTTATTTAATAACTAGTCGTTAAATTTCTAAAATAAACCATTTTTATAAACATTTTTGAAACAATAAATATTATAAATTTGTAATCAGTACAAACAGTTTACTTAAATTCATTTAATAGATTTTCTTCTGCACTTCTCTTCAGCAAACTCTTTTATTAAATTATCAAAATTTAGTGACCTTAATAACTCCGTTTCAATGGCCAACCTCGCTAAGGAACATAAACGCTTATCAAGCATTGTCGATCGGTACATATTTTTTATTCTTTTTAGTGTCGAAAACGACCTTTCCGATTCACAGTTTGCGATAGGAATAGTTAAGAAGAATCGAAAGGCTATGTAAACATTTGGAAAAATATCAATCATTTGAGATTCAATTATCCAATTCAAAACTTTAAGGGGAACTAAGATATCATTTTTATCTTTTTTTTCTTTTTGATTAGAAAAAAATCTTTAGATTGTACTTATAACAGTGATTTGAATTATATCAGTTCATCAATTAAATGATCTTCTAGATCATCGGAGTAAACTTCCACAAGATTTTTAACACTAATTTTCAATTCACTAATACTAATAGTTAATAGCTTGGAAAGGAAGCCAAATAATCCTGTTATATATTTGTAAGATTCACTTCTTTTTGTCCTTTCCGTCACAAGCTTATCAATTATTACGTAAAAAGTTTGGACTCGAAATTTGTCAGACCTGTTCAAAACTTCAACTTCGCTTTCGCCATTGCACAATTTCTTTTTCACTCGCCTTTTTTCTGTGTCAGAATATTCTTGATCAATAAGAAGAGGGCTAAGATTTTTTGATTCATTTTCTAATTGTAGAAACTCCTCTGGCAAATTTTTTAAAAAGTCGATTAATGTAATCAGCATGTTATTGGCTACATTTAGATCTAGTTCAACTTTCTGTAAAAATTTGCTAACTGCATTAAATCGATTGAGAATCCGATGCCAAAGTACAGCCATAAAAACGTTTTCTAGTTTTGTCATGTTTCTTGACAAAGATGCTGCTTCATGCCGGGTGTCTGATTTTTGGTCTGTATCTTCAGCTATATGAGACAGTGCCGTATGAATTCCATCAAAATTTTCTAATAAATCCTTTGAAGCATCTGCTCTGCATGACCATCGGGTAGCTGATAAATTTTTAAGTTTAGCATTTTGATCTCTTAATGCATTCCATCTGTGTGTAGATGCACTAAAAAACGTAAATAAACGCTGCAAAAGGCCAAAAAAGTTCACAGAATGTATACATTCATCGACACTACATTCTCCGACTAAATTTAGCGAGTGCCCAACGCAAGGTACATAAAAAGCTAATTCATTTTGCTCTTTTAAGCATGCCTGTAAACCGGAAAAAATAATAGAAATTTTAGTTTTTCTCAAGAAAATACACATTACAATCAAATGTACATGCAGGATCGTATTATTTATGGAAAATGAAGAGCGAAGCGTTTGAATTATTATCAAGATGTGTATTTTTTGAAAAAATAAACGAAAAAATCGAATACATTTATCGGTGAATAAAGTAGTTCGGACGCATCCCATTAAAGTTTAGTATTTACTACTTCATTCTTCAAATTTATTTTATTGAAAATAGCTTAGATTAATTTAATTTAGGGTTAAAGGTTGTTTTATTATTCAAATTTTGTTAATTACAAATTGAAATTATTAAGCTTGGGATTGTTGGGTCTAGACACTAGCCTTTATGGTTTTGTTATTTAACATTTTGTATAAAATATAAAATGATAAAGAATACACATTGATCTGATAAACACATAATACTAAATAAACATTAATCATTAAAAAAAAGTTATAGCAATTTATTGTAGCAATTTGGGATATCAGAATTCTGGGAGAGCGAGGCCCCTGAAGACTCGAGGCCCGGGGCTATAGCCCACCCTAGCCCCCCCCCTTAATCCGGGCCTGTCTACGTCCTACAATACCTTCACCACTTTTCCCATCTATCTAAATTTTGTCTCCTCCTGCTACCACACCCTTCCATCGTGTTCTCATTGACGGAGCACTATGTTTTAGTAATAACACGTTTAATTCTACATGATGGTTTTAGCGGAATGTTGATTTCATAATTTTGTTATCAAAAATACCCCCTGCTCGTCCCCCATAACCGCCCCCACTTTTTATACCTATTCTAATTTTGTCCGCTTAGGCTACGACATCATGCCATCATTTCCTCATTGACCCTCCTAGCGCTACGTCGTAGTTATAACACATTTAATTTAATGTTACCCTTTTAGCGTTACGGTATTAGGAATTACAATCATTCTTCTATAAAGGGATTATACTGTCACACCCTTCTATCATCTCCCCATTCATCATCCTAGCGCTACGTCGCAGTTATAACACGTTTCGTTATGCGTTACCATTTTAGTGTGATGATTTTAGTGATTACAATCATTCTTTTAGAAAGAGGTTTAAAATGATACGTTTAAGATTTTGACCAGCTTAAATCGAACCGAGGCATTATATAGGCATCATAAAATTAAGTCGTTTCATAATGTTGCTTGATTAAATTCAGAATACAGATAGCCGCTTTTTATAATCAAGGCGCACGGTAGCGCTCCGAGGGAAAAGTATGTCGCGGCAGACACACCCTGCCTATATACGCTGAAATGTTTGATTCAAACCTATACCAAAATTTCAGTACGAATTAATTCTATTAAAATATTTAGTATATTAATCGATATGTGTGCAATAAACATCTTATTATATTATTATTTTAAAACAATACTTTCATGGAGATTCATTAAGTCGTTCATAAGATACCGCATTGTAAGTCTTTGCTTCCTTGAATTTCACGATTTGTTCTTTTTCGGATTTCAAGATTCAAGGTTTCAAGTTTTAAGACGCCAATCAAATCGTTTGTTTAAAATCAGTAACCAATTAGAAGTTGCCTTTGAATTTCTACGCAGTGTGCAAACAAATTCTGTCTGACTTTCAGACTAACATTCATCATTCTTGTTATTGTGAAAGTTTATAATTTTTATATTCATCGCAGTTGGTAGTGTAGTATGCAAGTCTGGTAATTAACCGAGTATAACTCATCTTAGTGCCGTCGGTTTGATTACTGTCGGTAATGCTCAGAAACCGGCATTTTACTATCTCGCAAACGACAGTGTGCACGGCGACATGCGTGGTTTACTGTGCAGTCTGAATCTTTGGCGATATTAGGCAGCAAGCCGAAAATTTAAGAAAGTAAGGTAAAGTACCCAATATGGGGACACATTTGAGAGTAGGAGTTACATAATCCTTATTTATTGTAAAGACTTCGTAATACGCAACTTGCATGAATTTTAAATTCAATTTAATTCGATAAGGCCTTGTTTATTTATTTATTTATTAATAGTAATAATTTGGAACACTATTTGAATGGATATCACGTGACATCATCAACACGAGCGTCGAACACCATAAAGCCAGCGCCACTGTGATGACTGTAGATACTAAACAGTAGGGCTGCGAAGCCTAGCTGCAGTCCATTTAGTACCTTGAGTCACTACACTGGCGCTGAATTTGCGGTATTCGACGTTCATGTTGATGATGTCATGTGACATTTAAATAAATAAATATGGCATAAAAAAATAAAACATTCAACTACATTTTACTTTTTCATGTTACTTTATCGATTCGAAGTGTTAAAACAATGGCATTAATACCCATGCAAGTTCCCTTTATTTTCACTGCAAAAAAGTACATTTTATTCAATGAATTGAGATTAGTAAAGTGAAAATTGCTCTAAATTGGTATAAATTTCTATTTTTTGGTTACCTATAACATATTAAAATTTTGAAATAAAATTCCGGATGTTTAACGATTTAAAAAAAGTCCTGTAGGCCCATCTTAAGTAAAAGAATGATTGTAATCACTTAAGACACTAATTAGTTCTTCATTTTCTACGATGTAGTGAATCGAGGAATAAAGTGAAGGAGTCAGGAAGAACTGGGAGCGTAAGAGAATGAAGAAAATATAGGTGTGTGGATTGTGGTGGGTGATGGGGATGGTAGAGAGGCATGGGAATAAATATTATTATGAAATCCACGAATGACATACATTTATATATATATATACTGCTCATTCCACCCACCTCATCCATTCACCCTATTCTGCCAAGGCTTACGGTATTTCCTGTCTTCTTATCTGAATCTTTCCATTCCCTCTTTCTTAAACTACGTATATATATATATATATATATATATATATATATATATATATATATATATATATATATATATATACGTAGTTTAAGAAAGAGGGAATGGAAAGATTCAGATAAGAAGACAGGAAATACCGTAAGCCTTGGCAGAATAGGGTGAATGGATGAGGTGGGTGGAATGAGCAGTGGAAGGGGAAAGGGGTGGTGGGGATTATCGAGGTGGTCAAAGGGAAGAAAGAGAGAGCGTTTGGAATTGCGTGTACTCTGGCATAGTTATTGAGTAGGATGAAATTAATTAAGTATGAGGAAGGGGGCGCACGGTGGGTCTCAACTAAGTTTAATTAAAAAAGTTCCTGCACCTGGCAGATCTTTGTAGATATAATTTCTAGGATGCCTGACGATTATTTTGCCCTCCGAATTAAAAAAATCCTAGGGAGAAAACGAAAATAAACTCGATTTCTCAAATTTTTTTTTGGTTAAATGATATATTTGGCTAGAGAAAGATTTTTAGCGGCTATTTTTTATGTGAATACTTTATTTTGATACAATCAATAAATTTTTATTTTTTGTATATTTTTTCACGCCATAAAATATCGAAAACTTCGAAACAATTGATAAAAATGGCGATTTTTGACGTAATTGGGATTTTTCTATCACATAGGTCAGGAAAATGGTAGTTTTATGGGGTTTATCTGAGAGTTTATGAAATTATCTACAAGTATGACCAAGATAAAGTATACCTTTCTTCTATATTACATAATATGCTGCTAGGAAAATAACAAAATCGAGAAATGTAGTGCTTGTTTACGTAATTAGGACTTTTCGACTATGTGAGTCATAGTTTGTTGAGTATAATAGTTTATTGAAGGAATGGGATAATATTACTATAACCTGGGCGAAGGATTGCTCTATATCTTGCTAAGTAAGTCATGGAGGATCTGCATTCACCGGGCATTCGTGCAGCATTCTATTAGAAAAAATTAATTTTCTGCGATCACGAAATCGCAATTTGGGATATGACAAGTTTGTTGTTGCTTTCGAAAATTTTAGAGATGTTGTAAAAGCGTGCTTTAGTCATAAGCTTGGCAATGATTACAAAAATAAAATTGAGGTTTCCAAAAGGAGTTATATTGATTTAGGGATCTCTATAACTCCTAAGGTTCATGCAGTTTTTTTCCATGTACCTAATTTTTGCGAGAAAATGGGAGTTGGCCTCGCATTTTATAGCGAACAAGCTATAGAGTCTGTGTACTCTGATTTTAAGCCAATTTTTGCTAAGTTTAAGGTACACAACAATCATCCACAATACTTGGACAGATTTAGAAGAGCGCTTTGTGAATATAATAGTCTTCACTCTTTTTAAAACAATATTAATAATTTATTTGTAGGTAATTTCATAAACTTTTTAATGAACCCCATAAAGCTACGCTTTCCAAGACTCACATAGTCGAAAAGTCCTAATTACGTAAACAAGCACTGTTATCTTCCTAACGGCATATTCTGTAATATATAAGGAAGATAGTATACTTTATCTTGATCATACTTCTAGATAATTTCATAAACTTTCAGATAAATCCCATAAACTACCATTTTCCTGATCTATGCTATAGAAAAATCCCAATTACGCAAAATATCGCCATTTTTATCGATTTTTTCAAAGTTTTCGATATTTTATGGGCGTGAAAAAATATAGAAAAAATAAAAATTTATTGATTGTATCAAAATAAAGTACTCACATAAAAAATAGCCTCTAAATATGTTTCTCTACGCAAATATATCATTTTACCTAAAAAAAATTGAAAAATTTAGTTTATTTTCGTTTTCTCCCTAGGATTTTTTTAATTCGGGGCGCAAAATACTCGTCAGCCATCCTAGAAATTATATCTACAAAGATCTCCCAGGTGCAGGAACTTTTCTAGTTAAACTTCGACGAGACTTACTGTGGGCGTTTTTGTATCCACATGCATTTAATGACATCGTAAATACAAACATGCACAGTTGTTAATTATAAAAAGTAATTTATGTAGAAAAGTGTTATTATATTATTTTTTGTTGCGATCACTTATAGAAAAGGACTTTTCCGAATCTAGAATAGACAAATTCTGATTAGTTCAAAGTAATTAAATCTATCTCTTAACCCCTAAGACCCAAGGTCCTTTTTCGATTGAAGAAAAATATAGGAGCGGTTTATTAGCTCAAAAATGGTGTTAAAGGAGTTTACGAATTGTTTTTAAAAGAAAAAACTCATTTTAGTATGATTAATAAATGTAGATATAAAAAACTACTATGTCATATTTATACTATTATATTAATTAAATTTTAACAATTAACATCGTAATTAGTTAGTTTGTGTGTTATTATTCAAGTATCTACCAAAAGGATTAAAAAAAATGTTTTGTTCAAGTTTTTAAGAAAAGATCTATTGCGCCATACGCATTGCTTTCTATAATACGCATTGCTTTTTTGTTATGGCATCACTATTTTTATTATCATTTTAAACAAATGCTTTTTGTAGGACTTTAGTATACACTTCTTTCGGCTTCTTCGTGTTGACTCTTTAGAAGTAGCTGTGTGGCCCAAGATACTTTCCTCATCAAATAACAATTTTTTATAGTAGTTCAAACCGCGTGGGCCTGCAGCAGGTACTCTCGGAACCTAAAGGGTTAATAAAAGAATGATTGTAACCGCTAAAAGTAAGACGCGAATTAACTTTTAATTTTTTACGATATAGTGCATTGCGGAGTGAAGTAAAGGAGTCAGGAAGAACCGGAAGCGTAAGAAAATGAAGAAAATATAGATGGGTGGATTGTGGTGAATGATGGGAAAAGTGGAGGGGCGTAAACATAAAAATTATTGTTAAATACACATATGAATCGTGTGGTATATCTATATATGTTTCAAATGAAAAAAAATGAATTTAAAGAATTTTAGAAGGAGGACAGGAAATACAAGGTAGAGTATTTGATTACATAGATAAATTGAGTAGAGGGTGGGGAAGTGGGTGATGAGGGTCATAGAGAGAGGTAAAAGAGGAAGAAAGAAAGAGCATACGAAACTGCACGCACTATGACATGCGATTCCTTATTATACTATTCCGCAATTATGAAAATTAATTTTTCCCCACACCTGCACGGAAAGTATCACTTTTCCTCCCGGGTGAAAGTGGGAGGAAAAATTACGCACCATGGTAGGTAAAATGGCGACATCATAGCACGTGTTTGCCATATAAATCTTCGAACTCGTTAATTGACATTTTTATAATAATTTTATCATTTAACTTAAAATTAAACTTAAACTTAAATCAAAACTTAAAATCAAAATATATTAAATTTTTAATTTATAAAAGATAAAACCTTAGAACTAAAAATAATAAAGAATATATCCTTGAAAATCATTTGAAAAAGTAAATAGTAGGCAAAGTATACCATACCTGTTAAAAATTTAAGAATAATCCTAAATATAATCATTACATCTACATCTACATGTATATCTACATCTATCTACATTATATTAATATTCCAAATAATCATGAAATTCAGTTTTTCAACAATTTTTCAGCGCTTTCGTAATTTTGAATCGTTCTTTTATTGCAATTTATTTTCTTTTATTATGTTGTATTATGTAAAGACGTGTGTAACTAGCATATTTAGTACGATTTTATGCTTTTAAACTCTTTTTGTCTCTCCGTATTGTGGTTTCTGATGTCTTTCTCACATTTTCTTTATTTATATCTTAATTATTTCGAACAGATTGTAATTGTTTTTTGTTTTTTGTGTTTCATTTTATTCTTTTCTGTAGTTATTCTTTTCTTGCAAAGAAGAAATATTCTGTTAGCATATTTTATAGTTTTAATAGGCTTCTTATTTGTCTAATTGTGGTTTCTGATGTTCTTCCTACATTATTTTGTAGTATTTCTTTATCATTTCGACGTGAGTAAAATTTTGTATTGTTTTTTTGTGTTTTATTTTGTTCTTTTTTGTGGTCATTCTTTTTCTACATAAAAGAGAATATTCAGCTAGAATAGATTTTATATTTTTAATACATGCTTTTCATGTTGATTTAGTATTTCGAATGTCTGGGTTTTTACGAAAACCTAAAATATTTAACGTGAATTAAAGACATAAAATAAATGTAAAATGTATTTTATTTCTTTCATTGAAAATCGGAAAGATTCAACGTGCATTAATGACATAAAATAGATGTAAAATGTATTTTGTTTCTTGGATTAAATATAATAATGATAATAATAAATCTAACTAATCAATAGTAAATTTAATACACACATATATATATATATAAATAGATCTACCAAATTTCACTCTATATTTTACTGGGTAGAGACTGAGTAATTCATTGATTATATATAAAAAGAAATATAAGATGTGATAGCTTTTTGTTATGAGTTTCAATGGTCGCGCGGTTTGTGTGCAACGTAACGCTGTACGCACAATCGGTAAGCAAATATAAATGCAAGGACAGGGACCTGCGGCGGCTCAGTCGGTAGAGTGTCGGATTCCCACGCCGGTGACCCGGGTTCGAATCCTAGTCTCTGCCGATTGATACAAGCACCTCTGTAAAAATTACATGTGCTTTGTTTACAAACACACCGCAGACCCCCGTCGTCGATGAGCACCACATGGAAGCACAAACATGGCGACGTTAAATAATAATAAAAAAAAAAAAAAAAAAATGCAAGGCCGAAATTCCACTTGCGTTTGCTAATCAACTTGCCCGCGGAGGCGGCGGCAGTCCAAAGGAGAGGAGAATTTCAAGTAAAGAAACGCCGGAAGTTTCAGTCCGAACTTTAACACCGATTTATTAACAGAACAAATAAATACAATTAACGCAGCACTCGAGGTGTTGCGTGGTGCAAGCTCGTGGAGGTAAGAGAGCAGGAAGTTGGTCTTGCTCGTACGCGTGGGAGAGAGGAGAGCTGAACTTACAGGAGATGCCCTGGCCTCATAGCTGCGCGCTCGACGTCAGTCCTGGGGTGTCGCTAGCCCTGATCGTTTCCTCGGCCGTAATCGCAGGCTCGCTCGCGTATTCGCCGTCGCGTGTAAAGTCCGTGCGCCTAGGTTGAGCGTCTTCGCGCGGGACGTGCCGTTGATTCGAGAAGCGAAACGGAACTCTTCGCGGGCATCTCAGGCCGGCCTTGACCTAGCCGAATCTCTCGCATGGCGGCTCTCGCCATCGGCCGCTTAACTCTCTCCCTCTCTCTCTCCATCTCTCTCTATTACTTACTCTCGCGTCATCTGCTCTCCCTCCTCGATGCTTGCTATAATACAGAGTGTTTAGTAATACATATGAATATATGGTTTTCGCTCGGAGAGGTATTGTGACGTTTAAGAGGAGGTCGGAGCTGTCCTGATTGGTGCAGATTTTACCTAACCTCATAAATTAATATCATAAAAATAAAAATTTGCGGTCATTTATGGTACAAAAATGCGGTTGTCCGGTATTCTTCTCATAATAATCAATGTTTATAAAGCTTCAAGCGTACATAATTGCGTACAATTTCGTAATATAATGAAAAATACGGCGCGAGGTGAAGCTATCAGTAAGGCTAAGAAACGGTAAGATAACCATCACTTTTACCGTTTTCCATTCGTCAATTGTAACAATATTTCATAATAAAAAACTTTTGAGGCTACTAATAAACAAAATTGCTGTTGCCCAGTGTTCTTTACATAATAACAAACTATTATCAACCTCGATTTTGATGTTACTATGTGAATTTTAGTCGTATAATGAAAAATACGGCGCGAGGTGGAGGTCACAATGGTAAAGTTCGCTCCGATCTCCCCTTAAGAAGTGAGTTATTAATAATAATTGCATGAGCAATAAAACCGGCACAAAGATAATTGAATAATTTAAGTATTGGTCTTTTTACAGGATTATACATTATATATATATATATATATATATATATATATATATATATATATATTTACTAGAACGTATATAATTATGGGGAAGTGAAAGGTACTTATAAAGCGCGTTGCCCGAATCCAAATAATAACGGAATCTTTTGAAAATCATATAATATTTATACAAAATCAGTAGTCATTTAGTAAATCGATTTTTTTAAGAATAGAACATTTTCACCGGAATCTGTGTATCGTCTTCTGTATTTTAAATAATTACTCGAAGAAAAATAAGTTTTTTAGACAAATATCCACATAGTATGCACTTAAAATTTGCGTAAGCATTAACTAGTTCAAATTTCATAAAATTCGGTTGTTATTTGTAACCAAAATACCTTTTTGAATATTTTTCATGATAAACAATGCAACTCCTTTATAATAAAGATATTGATTTTCAGCAAAATCAGAGTAATAATGCTGAAGAAGTGCAAATCGACGTATATCATAAATTGCCGATAATTTTTGCTTTTTATTTGCAAACACAAAAGTTATTGAATAATCACTTATTTATATAAGAAACATAAACAAATCAAATCAAAAGTTACAGATTTATTATCTTTTTTTATTTAATATTTTTTAATTTTAATGCCTAATCTCCAGTCTTAGTCGACATTACAGAGACTAGTGACGTGGTCTTTTGAAAATATAAATTACACATATTTTATTCTCTATTATGATTTTATAATAAAGCGCTCTTTAATCAGGAGTTTAAAAATATGACGATCACTATCATAGTCCATAAACACATATTGTATATAGTTAAAAAGTTATTATTTTTATACTTTATTTTATTAATTTATTTTATTTATTTATGTTTTAACCACTACTTTTAAATTAAAATTTAAAAATGTAATGATTAAGTTAAAATTCATGTTGCAGTATCGGGATTTATAATTGTAAAAAATATAGGCGCCTTAAACTAAAATGTTTAAAAATGTTGCAACTTTAAATTATGATTTATGTATTATCATAGATAGTTCATTTGATGGCCAACTAAATATTAAATTATAAAACTAATATATAAATTCATACATCAACATTCATAAATCATCTTAATAAATAGTTATTTTATGTTCAAACAAAGAATAATAAAATTAAACTAAAGAACTCTTAGATTCACTCTCAAACCGCCACAGGTGTGCAACTAAGCACCCGAGCCAATGACTTTACGTGTTGATTGAAAATATATAATAGCTTATCATAATCTATTTATATTTCAACATGCTTCTATATTGCATACAAAGATTTTATCATTATTCTGTTATTTTAATTTTAATTTATACAAGCGAGCGTGAGCGAGCAAGTTATGTAGCTAGTTAATATAGTATTTTAAGATAGCTTAACCTTCAATGCCGAAACATAGAAATCGTTGAGTAAGACTTGTAAAAAGTATTTAGAAATGTTTTTCAGTTATTTTTAAATACTTTTTTGCAATATATTTTTTTCTTCATTTTCTTGCGATTTATCGGCTTCTATTTGTTCAAAAATGACCTAGGCCTCCATTGTAGACATATTTATGAAAAATTTTTAATTTATATGAAAAACGAAAAAACGTAGCGCTCTTGAAAGAAACGATTGGCACTACTGAGGGTTAAGAACTCTAAAAAATAAGTGAAATCTTCCCAAAAATATCTTTAAAAAGGTGAAGAATGGGCAAAATATACAATATTTTTAAAATTTATGAAATATAGTTTTCGAAATTTTTTTTAAAATCATTCATACTCTTCAATTTAGTTAATGAAATAACTGAGATCTAAAACAGTTTGTACATAAGGCCATGATTGGAAATTATGATATGTTAATTAGTCGAATAAATTTTATATGTTCTTATTAAATTATATGAGTTACTCTTTACATATTCAGTCGGCCCTTTTGTTTCTACTTTATTGGCGAAGAATCTGTTTGAGAAGCTTATATTAATGTATAACTTTAAATTATTGAGGTTTCTTTCTGTAGATTAACGAATTATAATTACAGTAAAAGCAAAAACAATAATTAACTCCATACCTCAGTACAATCTGCAATTGTATCTTTAAAAATATTAGAAAAATTATTTTTATCAAAGGAGTTAAACTTACGAGAATATAGATAACATGGAACTTTTTGAAATGCTTCCAATATTACAATTTACGAAGAAAGCATTTTTTAATCTGAATTTCTCTTCTTTATAAATTTAAAGAGCATTATAATACTAACTTCACTTTAAAATAGCAATAAAAGGGTTTGCTAAGTATGTAAAGAAGACGGTGTTTTCATGATTTTGGAGTGAAATTCTACTCTAAAATCATGGAAACACAGTCACTTATTGCAATTGGAGTGAGATATTCACTTCAAATATTTTAGCGGATATCAATTGTGGTTATATTTGGGATTTAAATATACCTGTGTCTTCTTGAAAAACATTATCCAATCTTAGCACTAATTTGCTAGATTGAAAAATAAGAAAGTATCAAATGTAAAAACTGCAGCTTCTCAGAAAAGCGACTTAAGCCTATTTGAAAATCACTTATAATTGTCTTTATTTATTTATGAGGTTTTTCGATAAAATAATATTGGCTTACAAATAATTTAATGTCACTTCAATATTCGTTTCTTAGTAAGAGTAAGTTAAATCAATCAAATGAAATAGTAACATTCCCAGAAAATGTAATCCATTTTCGAATGCAATCTAACACCTACAAAGCTAGTGACAACTTCGAGACAACAAGAAAAAGTATAGACCAATTTTGTGTTAAGGGGGCCAGCCTAAGTTAAACTCAAAAATAATATTTTTCTTATGCGTCGATTAAAATTTTTACTTTAAAAGCAATCATTCTGTAAAAATATTTGCTATAAATAGTTGACAATATCTATAATTTTACCGTTGTGAAACCTTAAAATCTTTCTCCAACATGATGCAAGATATTATCATTGTCAATACTATATTTATTAGAAAAACTTTGTGGCGTGAACGTTTCTAGGTGACACAGTCAACAAAAAGTATTCCGACGGTAATCTGACTCCTTTTAGTATATTTTAAAACTTTTATGGTTTACTTTTTCGTTAAAATTTTTTGTAGTTATTAAAAAATTTGTTTGTTTTCTAAAAAATAATACGAAAATAAAATTGAAGTAAACCGTGAAAGTTCTAGTACATGTCATAAGTCAAATTACCATCGGAAAATTTTTTTTGTTGATTAATAATCAAAAGTGACACCCTATTCTACTCAACGACACAAAGCAAGCGAGCTCTCCAACACCCTGAAGTAGCTGAAGATGACGACAGCTGCCATCCCATAGAGCCTCGCATAGGCTTGAGCTGGCTGGTCTCAGCTGAGGTGCGCTGAGCATGTCCTGGTGTCTCCTCTCCTTGCTCCCGTCCTTTCGTACCAACCTAAGAACACATACATAGAGATTAAAACTTAAGAAAATAAGCAAAATGGTATTAGAATAATACCCACATGATTTTATGCCTTGAAAGGCATGAATGGGTCCACCTTGGACGGATCAGCTGCTTCTCTAGGTACTCTGGAGGCCTGCAGCATACCCCCTAGAAAACATAAAGCTGAGTTAGCCTACAGCATATACGCACATCAAACTGAAACTCTCTTACCTGGTCTGAAGGGTTTGTAGAGGCAGTGTGGTCTCTCAAACGCAGTAACGTGGCTCAGCTCATGGCCCGCTCCTCCATAACAGCAGCATCAACAGTCTCCGAAGCACTCGCCAGTCACCTAGAAGCAACCTAGCATTAGCAAGGGGAGATTACAGTGGTATACAAAACACGAATCTCACCTAATAGCAGTGTTAGTTGAAGAATGCAGTGTAGTAAGCTGCAGGTAAATATAACCTCTTCGAGGTTAACCGTGACCACTGCTCCGGCTGCAAGTACGCAGTCCTGGGCCTTGCAGCTCTCGTCTTTATGCCCCTTCGTCGGCACCGTCGTCCAAATACACCTCCTGCTGCATCCCGCGTCGCACTTCCTCGTCCTGGCCACTCGTCCTTCCTCGTACTCCCCAACACCGTCTGCAAGCCGTCGACTGCGTGCCATATAGCGTGACGTCATCGCGAGCAGACGCTCCCCTTTCCTCCTTCTTACTTCTCTTTCTTCCTCACCAGGCGCATGAGCTGCGCCCTCAACCGGGCTCGGTTCGCACTACCGAAATCCGAGTGTAGCGCCGCGAGGACGAAGCGACAACTCGCTCACTTCATACTGAACCGCGCTCGTAGACACTTCGTGTTTTTTTACCTGCTCCGTTGCGAAAACGTGAAATTAACTTGCTCCGATTCGCGAATCTATAACCCTTTCGACATTTTTGTCGATTTCGTACCGTGTGTACCGACCAACAATCGCATGGAACTTCGAAAACTCGGAAAGTCAAATCCTTTTCCTGGAAATCACCAGCAGAAAAATTAATATCTTACCAAAATCTTAAGAATAATTCGAATTCGTCGAATTCATCGTATATAGGTAAACCAGCGTATAGCAAATCTTTATATGCTTGCTGGGCCTGTCACCTTACCGGACACCAGGTAAAGTTCTGCCCTAATAAATCTGGTATTTTTTGCTACAAATGTGTCCACCTAGGAGTCATAATTCCCAACTGTCCTAAATGCAATCCATCTCGAAATAAAAAGATAGGACACCCCCCGGTAAGAAAGACCATTGCGGTACCGGTAAACATGAGTACACCGTCGGGAACTCAGCCTTCGCCTCGGAAGCCTGAGCGGGTGTCGGTTCAATGTTTACCGTCTTCGAAGTCTACAAACAACACCGCTAAACCGAGAAATTCGAAGACAAGCGATCTGGAAAACTCTGCAGAGTCATCCGGAAATCAAAGCCTGCATCGACAGTCACTCGCAATAATACTGACCGAGTATGTTGGAATTGTAAATGTTCGGGACATTGTTATCGTGATTGCAAAGAACCACGTAATAAGCGATTTTGTTATCGTTGTGGGAAGAAAGACGTGGACGTTAATACGTATTCTTTTTGTAAGTTTCGCCATTATTTTAAAAGATTCGAAGACGTCGGCACAAACTTCACAAAAACTCGTATTGCAACCGATAACTCGCAAATGATTGTCTCAGCCGCATTAGTAGACCCCGCATCGAAACTACTAGCAGCATCACAGCAATCAGTTATCGTAATTTTTCCGAACATTGACGAATACGTTAGAGGTATGTAAAATACCGATATCGCTTACCCCTTCCATTATCGCACACCCTCATCTTGTCCATACCAAATACCCTCCTTTCACCAGTACCGCTATTACCTTGCCGTAAATAACGTTATTCCCCCTACCGTTAACACCAAAAATATTTCTACCGCATATGCCACAAATTTCCCTACCGTAAATGGCAACAATTTTTCCTACCGAACTACTCTTTAAAAACTGTGATAAAAAAATATATGTAAGGCCCTCCACTAGGCCACGGGGTCGCGGCTTCGCTTCCGGGGGGATGAGGGGGGGGGGGGGTGACATCCCCGCCCGTGGTGATTGGTTTAAATATTATCCACCCCCGTGTTGCGATATCTTAATTCGTTATCCCATTTGCTAATTTTGGAAACTCCATACCCATTACTACAACCCCATGTGATGTCCTTAAATCAATGATAATTTGTAAACGCGAGAAATGGTGCATACATAAAATAGAGTAGTATAAACTAACTAAGTTATTTAAGAAAGAAAAAGACTGACAATTATGATGGCAAAGACTGATTTCCACTACCTCGCTAAAGTATTTAAATCATATATTTGGGCACCTAGCATCCACTCATTAGTAAAATCACTTGTAGTAAAATCAGCATGTAACCAAGTGCCAGCTACATACACAAATTACTGTATCAACATTTTATATAGGACTCTGTTTCCTTAGAATGTCATACATTAAGCACAATATTATGAAGTGTTCCTTACTAAATTAGGAAAAATTTTAAATTTAAGAATTGAGTCTATAAGATTAACGCTGTATATAAATATGTTCTTCACTTCTTTTTATAGATACAACCGTACTACTCACGACTGATCAATTGTACAGCCAAAATGTAAGTAGTTATTAGTACTTATAGATGCCTTGTAGCACCAAATAAATGTTCATAGTTAATAAATATTCATAGTTCATCATGAGAACAAGAATAAATTACAATTGAATGAAGTATTTAAGTAAAACTGTACATATGCGTAGGATAAGTATTTAGCTAGCTAGAACTCGCTCACTTCGTACTGAGCCGCGCTCATAGACACTTCGTGTTTTTTTACCTGCTCCGTTGCGAAAACGTGAAATTAATTTGCTCTATAACCCTTCTGTACCTCGACATTTTCATCGATTTTGTACCGTGTGTACCGACCAACTTGTATCGTCGAAGGAGGCCACACCGGATTTGAAAAAAGTAAGTTGCACAGATCATTATTGTGCTTAACAAGTACATATATATATCTATTGTAAATCTAGTGCCGTGTGCGTGTCGAGCATCGCGTCGCGTGCCGTCTTTCCACGTGTATTTCACCGCTGTATATTCTGTAGAATTCGCGCCCCTGAGTATTAACTTCTTCCCCTTTCGATTATCTACCGTTTCCCACCGTACCGCGGTGCTCACGGTAGTTAGTTTAGGCTCGTAAATAATTCTATGTGTCGATAAAACACTTGTAAAATCGTGCTGCGAATTTGCGCAGCTGGCGCTCAACACCTTGTACATAAATTGAATAAACCGCAAGTTTTCATACTTTTTGTTTAAACTTAGACGAATTGCTAACTTACCCTAGGTGGTAATTTAGCTGTGTTAATGAATATTTTTATTTTTTAATTTTTATGAAATTACATAATAACAATGAAACGCAATTAATATAAATTAATGGAGTGATTTTTTTAATAAATGCAATCGAAATTTTGTAGCTGGGAAAAAGTCTTGATAGGCATAAAAAACCCAGAATTTATTACTTACAAGATGATACAGAAAATAAATTTAAGAACAAATAGCGAAAAATGATACGCTTTGTCACACACGCACGCTCGCCTTCGATTAACCTTTCTTCGTGAACAGTGTCCGAAAAGTAATTCGACCAACACCAGATGCAACTCGTTAGTTGCACCACGTGCCGGTCTGAACCCGACCTAGACGCCTGTTCACGATTTATTCGCGTACCTTAAAATTACCATGCACACATTCACGCACTCAAATTTACCGAATAATAATTTTATATCAAACTAATGTGTTTGTATGTGTGTTTTTATATGTGTTTTGAGAAAAATGATATTTTTGATTGATGAGGTCGTAATGACCGAATGATGATTTTTTGCCTAACGGCTTTATTTATACGATAGTGCCGCAATGGCCGGTTTGTTACCCGAAGGCGTTAATTAAACGATAATGCCGCAATGGCCGATATGTTGCCCGGAGGCGTTATTGTTGTTAGAGTTTGTGTTTGCGCAATACGTTGAATTGTGTCTTGTGTTTTATACCTGATTAATATTTGAGTGTAATGCGCAGTGCGTATTCTGCGTCTTCGTATTACTGACATGTCAGTAGTTCGTCAAGAAAACTGCGCATTCGCCCAACTACTGACACTACCGCGCGAGTTAGTGAGTAAAACCTCCTTGGCTTCAGAGGTGACGTTCATTTTGCACGATGTTTAACGCTTCCTGGGGAAAGATTTCAAACATTTGTGGCAATACATTTAAACTAATCATTTAGATACCTATATGTAAAAGCTTAAGTCCAAAGTATACTTTAAGAATGTTATTTAATTAATAGATATAAAATCAAATATTATTGTTTGGGTATGAAAGTAAATGGGTGTTAATAGTCAGGGTGTAAGTAGTTGAGTCCGACATATTTTCAGGGTGTCAGTAATAGCTCGTGAGAATATTATTATTAATTTAATGAATTTATAATTAAAAATAATCTTTATTGAAATTGCAACCTCATTTTTATTATCTACATGTAATATATAATAATAAATAAATAGAAAAAAATATATCTTTGTTTTGCAAATAGTATAAACTATGCAATAATGCAACAATCGATCCTTGGGGGTGTCAGTAGTCGGGATATCCACCCTATAGTAAAGAAAATTTAAAATGGTTACTTTCAAAGGAAAAATTTGCATCGGCTCATATTTTGTTTCTTTTTTAGAGTTTAACTCAAGCTGGCTCCTTTACAGGGGCAGGCCTAGTGTTGTAGAATGACCGTCTTTTTTACTAATGGTCAATTAAATTTCTTCTTATCTTACATTTTCTACACTGATTTTTTCAAAATCGTTAAACATCCGGAATTTTATTTCAAAATTTTAATATGTTGCTAGTAACCAAAAAAGAGGAATATATACCAATTTTGAGTAATTTTCACTCATCTAATCCCAATTCATTGAATAAAATGCACTTTTTTGTAGTCAAAATAAAGGTTAATTCAAAAAGTTCCTTGCATATTTAAGTTTGACAATATCAACATAATAAATTCTCACTAACGTTAGAACCCGTCACAAAGAAAAGTTAGTATTTTCTATTATAATTTTCTATTATAAATAGCTTGAAAAAAACATATCTCCATTTTAAATAAATATATGACAAAAAATATCATGTTTTTGTATACATACTTAATCGGAAAAAATTTGTACGTGCGCAATTCTTGAAAAAAATATTAACTTGTTTAAATAGACCTTATAGGAATATTTGCTGCGAGTTACAGATACACTCATCGACTCAAAATGCGCGAGCAACTTTTTGAAGTTTGAAAAATAAGACTGGATAAAAACGCATTTAAATATTCAGTTTTACATAAGAAGCAATGTGAATTATTTTCTTTGAATGGTTATAACTTTGTTGATTATGACATTTTTTTATTCTATAAGGTTCCAGAATGTTCTTACAAATGTAGAGCTTTAAAGCGTCATAAATTTTTTTTCGATTTTTTTTAAATAAATCAGTGTAGAACCACCTTAAGGGGATGTGAAAAAGAAGGAAAGATTCCTTCGTTATGAGCTCTCTATTTTTACGTTTTAAATAAATTCAACAATATTTTTTTAAAGTTTTTTCTCTCAGGCCCTATGTTTATCAATAAATAATAACTACAATTTTTTTCAAGCAATTGCATTATTTTTATTACTCTGAACTTATTGTTCTCAATGCCGAATACAGTTGATTAGGGAGATGTGCAGAAAGTGTAATAAAAATACCTATCATACCGGCATCACATTTATATTTTTTTCTCTGCAATAAATACATATTTCTTAAAAAGTGCCATACTATGCCCTCCGTATTCTTAGCAGGAATCTGTAGTTAAATTTTCAAAAGCTTTAATTATTAACTCTCGCAGAAATATGTGTTTGAAAATTTAACTATAGTTGTATGGCATATACCACAGACCAGAAAATAGAAGCGAAATCGCCGCAAGCACCACTGCGTAGCCAAGCACATAATATAAATATGTATGATCGAAGCGAACGATTTTAGTCTACGTGCTTATGAATTTTATTTATTATTATAATTATTTGTTTTGTATAATAAAAGAGTGCATCATGTTCATTTCAATCTGTTATTTTATTCTATTATTAAATATTTTTCTACTAATATATGTAAGAGGGGTGTAGGTATTGTGGCCACCTTATAAGGAACTTATATATATATATATATATATATATATATATATATATATATATATATATATATATATATATATATATATATATGCACTGGGAATAGAAAGTTCCTTATAAGGTGGCCACAATATATATATATATATATATTGGGTTGTGGGGTTTCGCAAACTATTAAGACATGTTATTTGAACCTTTAACTCTAATACCTCATGAGTTTTTTTGTAAAGAAATATACTCTTTGAATTTGAACTAAAGAAGTTCTAAGTAGTTAAAAATTGGTCACTTTACCAATAGTGTTGGTAAAGTGGCCACCTATCAGTTCTTATCGTTAAATCGTATAGTAAGTACTTCAGAAAGTCAAGACTAACCTAGCAGAGATTTCCTTTATGTGTTATTTAACTACATGGTGCCGTAACGTAGGCCTTGGTATCGATATTTTGTGATTAGTATGCCTAGGAATTTTGAAGAAGTACCCGCTGTTGTTATCGGCGTCGATTATCTTTTACCTTTCAATGCATTCGTATGGTCACTTTACCAACCGGTAAACGTCAACGAAAATTGCAATTTTCGCATCGAAAATAAACTCTACGGCAAAAACTGGCACGTGCATCTTAAAGTACGTAAAAAAGATACAATTTCATGTACAATTTCATATCGGTTCATGTACACGCTAAACCTGGTAGAGTGAAATTCCACTCTAAAAAATGAGTGAACCGATTTTAGAGTGAGATTTGACTCTAATAGAGTGAATTTTTTCACTCAAACTACTAGAGTGAAATTTTTCACTCTAATTTTTACTCTAGTACTTGTGATATGACAAAGCAAACGAATTTTATTTTATTTATCACAAATTTGAATCTTATTAATTAAAATTAATTTCGAAAGTCACGCGATTAAGTAGTTGATACATATATTGCTAACAGTCGCATTGTTCGCGTCAATCCCGCGCATTTGCACGTGTTTCGTAATGTGAGTTGAAAGTTGGGAAAAAACGGATGAATAATCTTCAATATTTTGACGACGAATAGCGACCAATCTTAATGGTGTCAACCTAACCTCTTATTATCATATAAAAACGATGTTTTTTTTGCTATATTCGTAGTTACAATATAAATTTTTTGGATTTTCTATCTTATAATGATTGTTTTTTCATTATAGAATATGTTACTAGCTAAGTGCTCATTGTATAGTGTCAACCTAACCTTGAAATATTGCAAGAACACTCTCGTCTTTGGAAATTTTGTTGTAAAATATGATTTTTTGGTATATTCCATGATATAATTATTGTTTTTGATCCTACAATGTTACTTAATAAATACTAATTGTAATGGAGTTAATTAATCTAACCTAAAAATATTGCAAAGCAATGTCGTTTTTGCAAATTTCGCGGTAAAAATATGTATTTTTGGTATTTTCTGTGTTATAAATATTGTTTTTGCATCAAATAATATTACCAGATGAGAATCAACTGTAATTGTGTGAACCTAACTTCAAAATATCACAATATAATTATTCTTCAAATTTGTTGCATCAAAAATCTTAATTATTAAATTACTTACATAAACTATGTATACGTACAACATAAAAGTAACAATACTATAAGAAATATTTATGTATTGTATAAAATTACTCTATAAATTATCTGCGAGGCGATCTCTAAGGAAAACATTACAATAACAATATAAAAATAGAATTTAGATATGAAAATTGACTGCAAACAAAAACTTGACCTTGAAATTTTTTTATAAATGTTCCTACAAGTTTTCAATGTTATCCTATAAAAAATGTATCGTAAAAGTATAAAATATATTATAGAATATTTGAATTATAACAATAATAATATTTATCAGAATTATAACATCATCTCCAGAGAATATATGTTATTGGATAAGTTCAAATCGTCATTGTGTTAAAATATGGCAGAAATCATTTTTGCAAATTTTAATATGTACATGTATTGGTGACTTCGTATAGCTATGTGCGCGCGTGTGTATATGGGTGTACATGATGTGCGTTCGTGTGTGTATGTGTTCGAGTGTGCGTACGTATGTGTGTGTACATGCGTGTGTGCTTATACGTGTGCCTGTGTAGATGAGTAGTGACAAACAGCTCAATAATAAATAATTAAAACGCATGAAACACAAAAAACTTATTTAAAACTATATATAGATTGTTACTTATACGAAATTCGAAACCAAAATCATGTTTTTGAGTTATTTCTAAATTATATGAATACTATTACCGTTAGTACTCATGTAGTAACATTCATTCATGCAAAAACAATAGCTGCAACCTGAAAAATATAAAAGAATAATATTAAGATCACAAAATTTGAAACAAAAATAAGTGTTTTAGCGACATTTTGAGGTTAGATTGACACTATTACGGTTGATTATCATCTAGTAACATAAATTGATGCAGAAACATTAATTATAAACTATCAAAATACTAAAAATTCCTAAATATTTTGACTGCGTAATTTTCAAAGAAGATATTGTTTTGCAATATTTTGAGGTTAAGTTGACACTATTACATTTAGTATTTATTTAGTAACATTATCTGATGTAAATACAAACTTTATAAAACATAAAATACCATAAAATCATATTTTGACTTCGAAATTTCCAAAGAAGTTTTTTAGCATTATTTTTAGGTTAGGTTGATACTGTTATAATAAGCAGTTATCTAGTAACACTATATAATTTAAAAACCATCATTACAACACATAATACAAGAAAATATATATTGTAACCACGAAATTGGCAAAGAAAACAATGTTTTTACGATATTTTGAGGTTAGATTGACACCATTACGGTTGGTTCTCACCTAGTAAAATTCCCTTCCTAAAACTGTAATCCTACTAAGTTATTAAGTACTATTCTTAGTCATATACTGAAAAAACTATATAAAAATAGAAAGAAATGAAAATTTAAAATATAAATTAAAAGAACAATGCTCTGAAAGTTTGTATTATTTAAATTGAAGGGACTTTAAGTTTCTATTATTATAGCTTAGAATTCTTTGGCAGTTCCTGTTGGAGCGTAAGAATACTTTAAAATATTTATATAATGAATTAACACGCGGAAGAATATATTTTTTTTTATATAAACTACTGCAAATTTATTTGGTGTATTTTGGTATTATTACTGGAAAACGTGTATCTAATAACAGGCTTGCGATATTATAAACTTAAAAAGTAAAGCATATAGGTTAGCTTTTCGTCGATGTCCATCGGGAATATATTCACTCTAAAATAGAGTGGAATCATTTCACTCTAACGGGTTTAGCGTGTATGATTTTTATTCGCTCATATCACGCTGGCAAAAGTGGGTTCTTTACACGCATGCACTGCTCAGAAATCAGAGTTTTGATACTTTCGCGCGTAAACATGACCCTATATTATAATTAGAGGGCGCTAGAAGAGAGGTCATCGCACCTCTTAACACCTATTGTCACAATACATATACTGTAGGAGTTACGACACCCAGAATAATGCATACAGCGAGATCTCGTGTAGATGCATGTCCACATTACCTGTACCCATATTATATTGAATTAAGGTCACATTAAATGTCGTGCGCTGTTTTCTAGAGTGAATATAGCTACATATCAAAAACCATAATAATTAATTAAAAAGAATAATCAATAAACACTTAAACAGGAAGAGGCAAGCCTAATATGAATTTTAAACCCATTCGCATAGTACACGGTACATGATATTTGATTGCTTTAGTTAAGAGAACCGAAGCACCTTAAAATCAAATTTAAATGAAGATGGGAATATTTGTTACTCAATAAAGAATCTTCCAAATATTAATGTGCAAACAGACGTTGATTATTCACATAAAACTATGTCAAAATGATTTTCGTTTTGTATAAGAGACTTTACATCGATATATGATAGATACTTCTATGTAAACGAATTGTCACATAACATATGATTTTCGAAATTCTAAGCATCGAATTAAGCTCTATGGGAGCTCATTTTTCTCAGAAAACTCATAGTTCTAGGATAAGTATAGGGATGTTAAAGTAAAAATCATGAAAAAAGTTGTAGTTTTTAAGTACATAAATATATGGTAAAATCCAGAAAAAAAACATAAATTAGGTTTTGAACGGCTATAACTTTTTCATTATTTATATTTTTTAAATCGTACACTCATCTCAGAACAATGTATTTTTTTTAGCAAAATGAGCTCTCATAGAGTTAAATCTGATGCTTAGAATTTTCATAATCATGTAGATCATGGAAATGAATGTTTACATAAAAGTACGTATATAAAGTACTATATATAAAGTTTCATTCACAAAACAAACATTTTTTTTAACATAGTTTATAATTCAACATCTGTTCATACATTAATATTTGGACTATTTTTAATTGATCAAAAAATCAATTTGTACTTCCATTTACATATGATTTTAAAGATGGTTGTTAGGTTTTCTTAAAACCATGTATGTGCTGTGTACTATGTACCTTATACGGCTTGGACACTGATCTACGATCTGTCACCTAAACATTGCTGTACATTTTACGACCACTGTCATTTACTTATAAATTATACTTATAAATAATAGAAAACATTTGTATTTACCAATGAGCATGAAGTTGAATTCGGTAATATTCAGCGGCCAGAAGTATGACAGTGATAGTCAATCTCCAGCACCTGTGCAACACCACTGTTCTGGAACGTATTCTTGAGATGAATACAAAATTTGCGTTACAAAAGCTTCTGTTATTTTTTGAAATTCAAAACAAAAAACGATTAATTTTATATTCTAAATAACTAATTTTTATATAAATTGCATTCAAATCCTATTTAATATTACAGAGTATTTATTGAAATATTGATATTGTTACTCGGTAATGTGGTATAATTTAAACCAAATATCTGTATTATTTTCTCCGAGTTAGTAGTTTTTTTATTAAAATTTGCAATTCAACGTTTCATGTCTGATTTAAGACCCCTCTTCAAAGCTTGAAAGAGCAAACTATATTCATTAGATGTATCTAGCGCATCCCTTTACTGGTGGTGTGAGACGAAGATAAATTAATATTTACATTATTTTTCTGGTTAAAGTTACTTTAGCCAAAATAATTCTGATCTTAATTTATCTCTACAAATGTAATAAATGTGGTTTAAACTTTGAAAAGGGGTCTTAAAATAGACCTAAAACCATAGTTCGGCAAGTATTCGACCGTAAAATTTTGGCGAATAATTTTCATATATTGCAAAATACTAAACGAAATAAGAAAATTTCAATTTTTAAATGTCTCACATGAAAAAATGGGGGGGGGGGGGGGGCAATATTCAGACGATTCACTTTATATTTGATTAAAAAAAACGATTTTTCTAAATACGAACCAATATTATTCGAACTCAATATTTTCGACATTTATTTATTTTATGTTATTTTGATTTTTTATATATAAATATTGCACTTCTGCCACTTTGCGACTGAGGCAATCACTTTTGTATTGGGAAAAGCTATCTTCATGATTTTTAGTGTAATTGTTCGAGTGATCAAACTCACTTTTTTCAGGATTATTAGTGATAAAATGAGTTTAATTAATCGAAATGAGCATTAAAAGGATTTGGAACCATTTTTTATGAAAAATTCAGAAAATTTGCTACAGAATTCTTTGCTGCTATTTTTTAAAGAGATTTAATTTTGTTGAATAAATGGAGGTTAATAGTTGTTAAGAAATGCAAAAAATGGCTACATGCTCATATTTAGCCTCACACAACTTTATATACCTAAGGGTTTGAAACAATCTGAAAAAATTCACATAAATTCTACAAACCAAGAGAAACATTTTTACGGAAGAAATAAAAAGATTTTATTTCTAAAAAATAAAAGTTTTTTTTTCTTTTTATTTCTGCCGTAAAAATGTTTCTCTTCCCTGGTAGAAAATTATCTAGTTTTATCGAGGCCCTCGATTATTTCCAAGGCAAACTAGATAGATCTACATAGTTCTAGATTAATTTTCTACCAGGGTTGGTTTGTAGAATTTATGTGAATTTTTTCAGATTGTATATATATATATATATATATATTTATATATATATATTTATATTAGGATTTTCAAATTAGGTGGCTTTGTCGATCTCGCCGAGTCAAAGTGGATGGAAGTTGAAGAGAAAACATAAAGGGTTCTTTTTTATCTCTTGCAGATGAAAAAGATCTGTTTGTATTTTCTTACATCCATTCAAACATATATATATGCTTTGACACCCCCTTAACGTTTTTTTAAAAGTGCAAGTATCAAATCTGTGAACCGCTGCTTTGTGGAAATCGGATATCACTCATATAAAAAGCCATATCTTCGCTTCACGTGGTCTTACAAAGCTCAGTAAGGGCTCAAATTGAAGGTTTGACGTCAACTACTCAAAGGTATGCACATTCGGGGAAAAAATATTCTGCGCACCAGACGATACCACAATATTTTTATGTTTTTGGAGCCGCTAAATCCGAGTCTGTGGTCTGACTAGTCAATGCATCTTAAATATTCCAGTATTAATTTAAAATATACATCTATTCTATTGAATTCCATGCAAAAAAATATATTTAAATGGTTTATTTAAACTTTTTAAAACAATGAAGTGACTGTAGAAAATTACGTGTTTGATGAAAAATACCCATATAAGATACAAGCGTTGCATTTAATATACCTATATATATATATATATATATATATATATATATATATATATATATATATATATATATATATATATATATATATATATATATCAGTACATAATATATATATATATATATACTAAATGCATGACTTGTATCTTGTATCCCACTTCGTGTCTGCAGTCTAAACTTTGATATTTTTATTTAATAATAATAAGAAAGAAAATTAATTTCATGCATTCACGTTAAGGTACAAATAAAATACCGTATATACTCATCATATATGCCCATATAATCATATATGATTATACATAACTATATATGGATGCATACTAAATTGCAATTGGAATTCCATATATAACCACAAACTATATATAACCATAAACTACGTAAAAATATGTAATTCATGTATTTTTAATGAGCCATTAATGGAGGAGGTTAAACGGCTCCTAAGGATTTTATTTTATTTAATTGATTATATAGTTATATATAATCATATATGGTTATATACGGTTATATAGGACTATATATGATTATATACGAGTATATATGATGATTATATACGGTATTTTATTTGTGCCTTAATGTGAATTCATGTATGCTCATATATGTTTATATGTGAATGCATAAAATTAATTTTCTTTTATTTTTATTATTTAAAAAAAAATTTTTAAATAAAAATATTAAAGTTTAGCCCTTAGACACGAAGTGGGGTAAAAGATTCAAGTCATGCATTTAGTATATCTATATATATATATATATATATATATTAGGTACTGATATATACAGTTATACTAAATGCGAGGCTTATATCTTATATGGGTATTTTTCATCAAACACATAAATATTTATAGTCACTTAATGGTTTTAAAAAGTTTAATTAAACCTAAATGATTGTTTCTAACAGCAAATTTTAGACGAAATTGTTTAGAGTGTCTCATCATACACTCTTTAATAAAATATCTACTATATTTAATACAACAAAATTTAAATTTATCAAAGGTAGACATTCAAAACTTGTTTTAGAAACGAATGTTTGCCTAAACATCTTACAAGCATTCCAATATTTAAATAAACCCTTTAAATGTATTTTTTATTGCATAAAATTCAATAGAAAAAATGTATATTTTAAATTTAAACTGAAATATTCAAGATACATTCACTAACCAGACTGCAGATTCGGATTCAGCGACCCCAAGGCCATAAAATATTGTTGTGTCGTCTGGTGAGCAGAATATTTTTTCCCCGAATACGTGTGAAATCGATCTAGATATGAAAGAAATCGGCTTCATGAATTTTTTCAAAAAATCTTCTTTCCAGTACTTTTTCCTCATGTTTGACCTTTACTGAGCATATACCTGAGTAGCTGATGTCAAAACATTTAATTTAAGCTCTTACTGAGCTTCGTAGGACCCCAGGAAACGAAGGTATGGCTTTTTATATGAGTGATATCCGATTTCCATGAAGCAACGGTTGACAGAAAGAAATAACGTTAAAGTTGCCACACCGAGTGATCCAAGGACCCTTGGACACTTTACACGAGGGGTCAAATTGAAGGTTTTTATATCAGCTTTCGAATGCCGCTGGTCAAATTTTCAGCGAATACATTAAAGCACGCACAAATCGGCTATAAAGAACGTCAAGAGTCGTTTGAAAATACTAAAAATTTTAAAAAAGTCGCGGGATTCAACCTTTAATTAGTGTAAAAAAAGAACAAAATCCGCTGAACTACTCCGATTGCATTTTTGTACATAAATCAAGGAAACTTTACAGGTTAAACTAAAATTTTTTTTTCTAAAACGTGACCAGATGGTTCCGAAAATCGCTAAAACTGTGTTATTCAATAATAGGCAAACTTAAAACCTCCTTATCTTGGCCATTTTACACCTATTTAGACGTATCAAAAAAGAAAATTCAATGTTTAAATGTCGCGCGTTGTTTTCTAGAGTGAATATAGCTACATATAAAAATACATAACAATTAATTAAAAAGAATTATTAACAAATACAAACGCTTAAGACAGTTCTTTTATGAGAATTGACTTATAAAACAAAAATTTATACAATAATTTGTTTAGAGGAGAACGGGGTATTGCCAGTCACCTACCTAAGCAAACGTGCTTGTTATTTCCACTTTCAAATTGTTTTTTTTTAACTTTAAATAATTATTATGTTAGCTGAAGCCATTGACTTTAAAATATTTCTTATTGGTTTAATATAAAAATTTAAGATATCGAAGCTATAACTCGAAATAAAGAAAAAGTATTTTGACCGGATTTACCCCACATCAAAGGATAATACTGGTCAGTATTGGTACAATTCCGCTCACTATTAAAAAGTTACTTTTATAGGTGAACATTTTTTTAAATCAATTATTTGAGCCTTCATATGATCCGTCGCATTATTATTTGCACTTATACAGTGAAATATATCATAACATAACCACTGCTCAATTAAAAACACTTAAGCAAAGTTGTCCTACCTGAGAGCGCAGCGCAATGTTTTTTTAGCCTCACTTTCGGGAGCGTCATATAAATAACATTGTGACCGGGATAACCCCAATTCTGCTTAGTAATGTAAATTGAAATGACAAAAACACAATAGATTTATAGTCTATTTTCTTCACTACTTCGTATTCTTAGATTGTTCAAATTAATAAAGTTGCAAAAAATAACTGCATAAAGTAACTAATAATATGCATAAAAAGACTAGATTTCTTAAAAGGAAATGTAGGCCTAATCTTTGATTGTATATAATTCTTTAATAAAACTGAATAGAAGGTTGTTTGGACATTAGATTAATTGCATTTTATGTTGCGTTTGATATACTATTCAAATTATTACCTAAAAATGTTTAGATTATTGAAAATAAGCGTGATCGGAAATAGCCAGTGACCGGCATTACAATATCAGAAACGTTGTAATATGAAAGAAGGGTTTACTTTAAGTGACAAAAAAAATTATTTGTATGAAAATTTTGATATTGCAAAATTAGATATATTTTATTCCTTGAAAGATTTCAAGGGAACTTGTTCATATAAAAATTAAAAAACATCGAATAACCTGCAACGTTATAGCCAATAGTTTATACTTGTACACGCACGAACTTACAAAAATATGTGTATCGACTTATAAACAATAGGCTCTAACTTTGTAGGTTATTCGATGTTTTTGAATTTTTATATGGGTAAGTCCCCCTGAAATCTTTCAAAGAACAAAATAGGACCTACCAAATTAAAATCAGATAAAAAATAGAACGGATTCGGATCATTTGTCAAATCATTCTCTAATTCACGCAATATCTAATTTTGTAATATTGAAATTTTCATAAAAGAATTTTTTTGTTGCATTAAGTACCCTTCTTTTAATTGTACCAATTTGTGTTTTTATGTCGATTTTCATGAAAGAACTATACCTTAAACAGAAAGAGGCATGCCTCATTTGAATTTTAAACTCACTCACAATATTAATGAAAACGTTATAGATGAGTGATTCAAATAAAAATAGGTACCCTCCTTCTTTCGAGATATCGAGGTCGAAACTCGCAATGAATTTTTTTATTATGGATACTAAATAATAATATTTTAAGTCAACTAATCTCACTATGTCCTATAGTCTTTGCATAACCTAATTTTTTCAAAAGTCTTTGTTTTTTTAGAACGTTTTTACCAAATCGTTATGAAATCTAGGCAATATATCATCTAACCTATTTTTCAAGAAATATTACAAACACTTTTCTTATTATTAAAGGAAAAGTTTTGAAAAAATTGAGTACCATTTCATAAATATAAGAAATATTTTTGCACCAAAAATAACATGACAACCGATTTCTCGTGGTCGACAAAAAATTAGCAAAATTTTTGCAACCCTCAAATTTGCGTATTTTACCAATTTTTTATATAAAAAAGACATTATCACACAACAATAAATAAATTTTTTGATACTTTAAAACTAAAATCCATTTAGTTATGAAGTTCTCCCTTAAGTTGTTATTTCTTTTTGCGGGTATTGACTCGCGTAGAATTATTAGGTTGATTTAGTGGTAAAATTGACATAAGAAGGTACTACATAACTTAAATATCAAAAAAAATGTTTACTTTCTTGTACTTTTGAAGTAAAAATAGTTACAATTATGAAAAATATTTTGTGAAAAAAAAATTGGACGATATTTTTGAAATATCTTAAATAAATACTGTCCAGAGTTTCAGAATTAATCGATTTAATCTAATTCATATGGAACATCATGTATATTGAAAAACACGATTAATATGAACAGACACTCTTATACAATTAATATTCCCCTTAACTAAATTATTTTTTTTAATTTTATAATTGTATACTTGATACTTTTAGTATCATAGTTAAACATAATAACTATACTGATAATTTGTTTAAACAAATTATATATTTTTAAAAGAATGATTAAAACAACGAGATTTTTACCAAATTTCAGTATAGGTTTACCTTAACAAAACTTTTAATTGCTTTAGCAGAATGATTTCAAAAAGAGAAATCCTAAAAAATCGAGTTTAAGAATTTTAAGTTGCTACATATTTTCTTTAAATGTTTAAATGTACACAGTAAAAAGGAATTACTTGTATTGAGAAGAAAATTTTCTTAAAATAAGATGCACCAAATTTAAGAACACTTTTTTTCTTATTTCGACACGTGCTGAAAAGTTTATTATTTAAAAGTTTCTTTTTTTGTTAATTTAAGTAATTTGGTCGCATTGTTTATATTCTCAGAATGTGAGGTTAGGTTTTCGCCTTTATTGGTTCTTTTCAGATTCTACAAAACTGCTACAAAAGTATGTGTAAAATGATCCACTATACTTTGAATACCATTTATTTTCTTATTTCAAAAATATCCTACGGTCTTGGTCTCACGTAGCTCTACACGAGATCGTGCGAAATAAGTAAATTTTATTTCTTAATATAAGAACTACGATTCTTACTTTCTTATTTTAGAAAAGTTTCTTATTTTAAGTAATTTTTTTTTAAAATAAGTAATGCATTCTTAGTTTAATTGCAGATTTCTTAAATTAAGTAAAATACGCGATTTCGTTTTTTTTACGATTTGATAAATTTGAAGATTCAACAAAAATAAGAAATCATTTTTATTGTTTATTTTTTATTATCCAAACAGCTCCAAAATCTAATCAGTTCTAAGTTGAGCATTAACTGATATGGGTGATTGTCAAAAAAGAACGATAATTTTTCACCTAATTTTGAGACCAAACTAGAAATCTTTTTTTAGGGTTAATTTAGGCTTTTAGTTGTTATTTATGGTAAAATGAGACAAACTTTTCTTTGTGTTACAGGTGACAAACATTTTTTTATATATATTTCTTACGGGATTTTACCAGATTGGAAATTACTTTTTGCCGGAAAAATGCCTAAAAGTTTTATTTTAATATAATAAAAGTAGTTTTTCGCATACCATGTGTTATACACACGTTATTACACCAGAATACCTCATAACAAAATGTGTACAAATGTATCTTACATATAATTTCGATGGCCACGGTAATTACGTATTTTTTTAGATTTTGGAATTTTAAACAAAAAACTTGAGAAGTAACTATTAAAACTACAAATAACCACTGGCTCGCGCGTTTATGTACTTCTTTTTAAGTTTAAACTGAAAAACTTCATAGCTTAGATAGTTCAACTATGCTATCCTATACTCGTTACGATAAATTGAGTGGTAACTTGAGCGGGAACGCTAAAACTTGAAAAGTTGGCAACAACATTCGTAACACTCATGCAGGCACAGAAGTTTAAAAAATAATTCTGAAAAAATTAGATCATATTGTACATGTAATATACTTTGAAGTCTAATAGGTTATCTATGGTTAAATCATAAATATTGTGTCTAATAAATTCAGAATTGGCTTAATTGTCTGAGGGCGACAGGCCACGGTAATTACTTTTTGGACATATATATCGCATGTACTTTAAATATATAGCATATTTGTCTTAGTGTTGTGTTCGAGAAGTTCAAATACATTATTTTGAAGAACTTTAAAAGTTTATGAAATCATAATAATATTTCCTTTCTACTCAGTGTACTGGCGATACTAAAACTACCGATTTTTTTGGACAATCACCCATATGTCTGCAAAATTTCAGCTCATATAACATGCTTCCATTGAAGAGTTATCGTAGAAATAATTTTTTCTCACATACACATATATATATACATACATACAGACATTTTTTAAAAACATGCTTTCAGACTCAGGAATCTTGAAAACATTAAAATTCATCAAAATCTCTGATAAAAAAATGTCATCGTTACAAAGCTTTCTCTTTGAGAAAGCAAAAAATGGAGTGCATCCTTACGTGAATAATTTTAATGTAAATTCGATTATTAGTTTTTTAATCTAAAGATATTTTAACGTTTGTACTATTTACGCGTGAGTTCATTAGTGTTTTAATAAAGATACTCATAGTACACGTGTCAAATTGCGTCAGACGCAACATTTGTTCAATTTAGTGGAAACTGATAATTTAATCATTCTTTTTCATAGACACGAGATTAATGTGTCTCCTTCCCCCCCAGGTAGTAAGTATGAGGTAAATTCAAATATTGAAACAAAACAGTAGATGTACCAACGTTTTTTTATGGAAAAAAAAATGAATTCATATAAACAGTACCAAGCACGAACTATCTATATAAAACTATCTGTAAACATAAGTTATATAATCCTATTCTAATCAAAATAATTAATTTGTGCTCTTATTGTAGAAGTGGAATATGTGTACATCTTCTGAACTTCTAAAATTCGGTGATAAGAAAAATTTTTAAAATTATTGCACAGCACATCTAATTTTAATAAAATGTTTAATTAAAACTACATCCAGAAAGTTAGTGACAATTTTAAAGTTCGTTTAAAATTTGATCAAAGTATTTATTTATTATGTTCTATATGATTACATATGTGCATAGAACAGTTTATATCTGAATCAATAAATATCGTTTTTTGCCAAATAACTTTCATTATAACATTTAAATATTGACTATAATACGATTAAAACTTTATTTTATATTCTTATAGAACGGACTATTGAGTACAAAATTTTAAAAGTTCAAAAATACAGGATTTAGACTTTTCAGTATAGACATTACAGTACACACCTTAAGATTTTACATTATTTCTAATCGCAAAACAAATAATTTTGCTTAATTTATACAATATACATATCGACGGTCCCTAAGAAGACAGATGTATCTCGAGATTATGTTTAACCTTTTAGGTCCCAAGTATGCCTGCAGGCACACGCAGTTTTGACCAGCATTAAAGGTTGTTATTTGATTAGAAGAATATCTGGGATCCCATAGTCACTTTTAGGGGATCAAGAAGAAGCTATCAGTGTGTTTTAAAGTCTAATAGAGGGCACTTGTTTAAAATGATAACCCAAATAGTGATGCCATAACAAAAAAGCAATGCATATGGGTAAATCACGTTTGCTCTCTCACTCTCTCTCCTACGGCTTATTGCGGTAAATGCACACTTTTGTTTGTGTTAGAGTCATTAAAGTGATACAATATACGTGTTCTTTGTTGACGTTAAATATCGCATATTCATTTACTCAACCTAGCTCCTTTTCAGCAATATATACGTATACGCTAGCGGCAGAAATCAAATATCACCGCCGCCTACAGTATACCAAAAACATTGAAACAGAATATTATAAATATGTGTTGTTTTGTTTTCCTTGAAGCTAGCTTAGCTTTTATAATGTTTAACTCAAATTGTAGCAACACTTTAACAAGCATCAATTAAAAAAGTTTTAATTAAAAATTAAAAAAAATGCTAGTATTTAAATAATTCCTGAAATAATCCATTGCAGCAGGGCGCACTTCTCTTTAAATTCACTTAAACTAAATACTTTATTATTTATTTTGAATAATGAGATCGTGTCGTTTAGTTTGAGAATGTCTTATATTAGAATAGTCATGATTTAAGTCAACAACTGGAATTTTACTCATGTGTGCTACGCGTCTAAGTACTTTATTTTGATTTTTCTCTAGTCTATAGGTATGAGTATCATATATTGATCTCCAGATCATAGACGCATATAATAGTGAAGGGGACGCACTAAGGACATATACAGGGATCTGAGCGTTTAGGGATTTGAGAAATTGCTGGAGATTCTACAAATAAAACCAAGAGTCTTACTAGCTTTGTTTACAATGTTGTCAAGATGGCAATTACATTCTAGTCTCGAATGCCCAGACGTTTATGACATTAAATCTTTTCACAGGTACATATCTTAGTGAGTAGTTGTAGTCACAGGAAGTATTTTTCACGAATAAGATGACCTGACATTTTTTATGTTTAAGTTTAGCCCGTTTCTTGAGCACCATAGTGTTAGAGTATCTAGCTCTGATTGAAGACTTATGCTATCTGATAATTAAGTAACATATTTTTTAATATCGGTACGATATAACTACTTTTCCATCGATCTGGAAATCTATCCAGCTCTAAAGACTTTTTATATAAGGAAAAAATTGGCCTAAGTAATACTAATCGACAAATTTGTAATGAGAGTGGAGGAATTCCATCGGGGCACGCACCTGGATCGACCGTCAAACCAGCCTCTTTGTTCAGGATCTTATGCTCGTGTATAATAAAGTGATCGTATTGGTTTGTGTTGTTGTTAGTATTGTAGATAGGTAACTTTGTGTTCTAATATGCTGAGCTGAAAAAATCAGCATAAAGATTAAGAATATCTTGACCATTAGTCGCGGATTGGTTGCCAAGGTTGAGTCCCGAGAGAAGTCCTCTTTCATTGCAACTAGTTTACAAAAAGTCAGAAATTTTTTGAGTTTTTATTAATATTATTTTCGGTTTTAGATATGTACTGACAACGAGAGTGCACGGAGCGCGGGTCACGGATTTTGATGAAACTTAAGATAGTTCTCCAGCTGCAGTGGTGTTCACCTCGGGGTAAAATTAGAAAATTTATTTTCTAGGATATTATACGGCATTATCTAATGTGAAAACCTCAGAATTAATAATTCCAAACATCAGAATTTCGATAGACAGTCTCTACAGTATCAAATATTACCAAAAGTCGAAAGAGAGTGAAACACTGAGCACATATATAGATATATCTTAAGAAAAAGCATCGCTTGCCCTATCAAACTTTTTTCTCCACGATTTGTATTATTATATTACATCATATGCTAGTTTTTCAAAAGAATTTAAAGAAAACTATTTTTACAATTAAACGAAACCTCTCTCGCTGTGGGACTCAGTATAGGCTTCCTATGTTAAAATATGAAATTTACTCGTACAAATCCCATCTACGGAAACTTATTTCGATCGGTCTACTCTTGTGTATGAAATTCAGATGACGTGGTTTGTAGGCATTAGATAGGATTACGTATGGCATTAACCACTCGATTCTCATGAGATCGATCTTGAGCTCTACGTAAACATTTGGACGATCTTGTGCTACTACTGTCTGAATGACCGTATTTAAATCATTTTTCGATCTAGTGAGTATGAGTTCATGCTTGACTATCTTACGATAGTCTTCAGCCTGCATTTTTAATGATCTAGCTCTAACTGGGGTTGTGCGATACCCATCCTTTCATGAGACTGGTTAAACCGACATTTTTGCACTTATCGATCTCTATAGCAGTAACGGATTTCCTCGAACATGTGACAGACGGAGTTGTTGACTAATCTCGTATTTTCCACATCAGTCGCGTCTGCTTTCACTACTCTACCGTATACTTGTATACCGAATTTCATCGTTGCTGTTGAACGTTGAAGCAGTGTACGGCTGATGAGCGTGTATCTCGAAATGTTCTACGGATTCATCGTACATCACAGATGACTGTATGCTCAGAATCTCTTCCATTTTTTCGTAAACAGCAGAAGAATATGTTAGTCACTTTCCACCACGGGCGACGATGCTTCTTAAGCCGAGACTCGTCAGAAACTGAATGCTCTGATGACTGATGACTGCTCGACATGTTGGTCTGCTATTATACCCTCTATCATAGACAATTCTCATTACGCTTGTTTCAGATGTAGTCTGATGGTAATGATCTCTCCTCGAAAATTAATCAAATTTCCATCTTGATCTACAATATGCACTTGCAGATGATCTATGATCTTGACAACCATCGGAAGGTAAGTGACTTGCGATGGTACTTCGATTATCTTGTATCCTGGAGGAACCGCGGGAAAGAACTCGTGTACAGTGTGCGCTTTATGCCTGTTCATATAACCTCCGGAGATGATATTGCACTCGACTCTCAGAGCGTTGACCCTGAGAATAACAACTGGTTGATCGGAGCTGTGGGTGACGTTTACCGCAAGAAGGCGTTGAATAAATCCCAGCAGTTAACCAATACAGTTTTCCTTCACTAGATACAACATCAAGTTAAAGGGTGGTTGAAGGTCTCTGATACTATCGAAATAAACGACATCGTTGCCTGTTTTGCGGTACGCCATCCAATGTATTCCAGGTCCATTTGCATCATCCAAGTTGACTATAGCAGATTCCCGCTAATGAGAGCCACTGGCTGGCAATGCGTTTCTCATGAATACACCTCGAAAGTTTGGAATTCTTGGAATTCTAGCATATTTTGTTATATCAGCATCTGTTAGAGCTCTTTGAGGTTATTTTACTTTCAGGATCTTTTTTTGTAAATCACTTCCAGTATATGATTTCAGATGGAGACCGAGTCTCGTTTTGTGGGGCAGATACAGACCTTTACCGAGAGCTATATCCTCCATCCATTGATTATGTCTCTGTGTCTCCTCCAACTGACATTTGGCAGCACTCGTATCGCTCACCGCTTTCGCTAATCCTGCAGCGCCACCTGCTAATGCACCAGTTGCGCTTAAGCTGGCAAATATAGGTACGAGAAATGGTAAAAATCCTCTAACTTTTGATGGGACAGGTACAATTCGCGGAATGATGACATTGCGTTTATGATCTGCCTTTTCACCACTTCACGAGCACCTATTAAAGCATATGCAATGACCTTGCGAACACTCATGCTTGGAATAACAGACTTAGAAGCAGCCTTTACTACTCTATTCAGTGTAGTGAATAACTTCTTCTTCTTTTTCATTCCCATTCCAAGCTCAGACTTTATTTTCATGGTGTTCGTTATAGTGTAAGCGGCTGCTTTATTACCAATTCCAGAGTCTTTAGCTAAGACCCTCTGCCAAGCTTTATCAGCTAATAATCTATCAGCTGCGTTTCTACTCTCAATGTTCTCACAATTTTTCGAGTAAGCTATATCGTGCTCCTTGCAGATTACATTCAGATGATTGATTCCCGAATCACTTCGAGCAAGTCTTTTTTGCAATTTGGTACCAGGGCCACAGTACTGATAGCCAGGCAAGTGAACTTTAAATGGAAGCTTATTGATGATGACAAAACCACGACCCCGTCGTCCTTGTCACTTGTAAACGATCATGACACTTCGAAGGTCAGATTGTAACTGAGGCTCAGGCTATGTAAGCGCTCTATTTATACCTAAATGGTCAGATTGTAACTGAGGCTCAGGCTATGTAAACGCTCTATTTATACCTACATGGTCAGATTGTAACGGAGTCTCAGGCTATGTAAGTGCTCTATGTATACCTAAACGGTTAGTCGTAATCGAGATATCGTGCAATATACATGAATTTCAAGGAGCAATCCATCATGCTCCGGATAGAGAATTTTGACACTATCAACAATATGGATACTTGCTTCAAAATAGTATACGTGCCATATTTTGTGGACCATCGAATTGTGGTAAAGCCAACAGTCTACTAGCACTCATAATACATCCTAATGAACTGAGATTTTCAAGTACACGTTTACACAATTGAAGGAATAGTGCTCAAAGTGCTGGAGAGATGAAAAGTACGGGTTTCTGATAATCGACAAGGATAGCACTATTAATGCTGGTAGATATCGCAACAGCTTCGACTATTTTGCTATAAATATAGCGCGCGCCTAGCACCAATAATCATTTTACCGTGTGCTATTATAGCATCAACATGGAAGAGTTACGATGTCAGGAAAAAAAATCTTTGTAAGCTTGTCAAAGCACGAGATGCACTTAAGCGCAAGTACAATTCGTTAAAACGTCACAAAGCTAGTATCGATATGGTACTGGGTGAAACATTTAAACCCATCGACTATCCATTCGAAAAGCTCATAACTAACTGAAAAAAGTATAGCTAAGAATAAACATATATATATATATATATATATATATATATATATATATATATATATATATATATATATATATATATATATATATATATATATATATATATATAAAAGTACCAATGAAGGTCTCGATGAGAGTTTTGATGAAACTTTGCAGAATTCAGTGGTTGGTTACGATACATTATTCGAAACCGCCGCTAGTGGAAATGAAGAAAATTATATATCTACGATCAAGCATATTCTCATGCTGACTCGAACAGAGAATCTGGACAAAATTTATGGAGTTCGCAGAGACGGTGATAGTTCCACAATTGGAGACTCACCGATATATTTTGAAACGTGACAATATCAAGGTTAAGGATGTAATATACCCTAAAACTTCAGGATTATTAGAACTACTTATCGCAAAATATCCTGATAGAAAGCTTGTGAATTATGATGATTTGCAGATGTGACGTCCAACAGACTACAAATAAGACTAAAACTACAAGCTTTTAAATGCGCCTTTTATTTTGGCCTATGCTTTCGCACAATAGCCATGACACTTCGAGGGTCAGCCAGGATCTCTAAGGCAAATTGTATGTAATTAGTTTTTATTGTCTTGAACCCTCGTAATGAGTATTTTCGACTTTACTTCAATTCTTAGAAATGACGTCTCTTTTTGTTATTGATTGATATTACTGGAAATTTTTATTAGTTTACTACCTTGGGATACGTAGATTAGTATAGCCACGAGGTTCAAAAGTAGTTTTATTAGTGGGATATACTGTACGTGATTAAATACTAATCTCCAGGCGTATATCCATAAACATTACTTTAGTATGCTTTACGCTTTCATATAATAATGGCGAGGTGCATTACTAAGTATGTTGTTCTATGATTCTGAGGTACGTAAGCTAAAATAGCCCGCGAGATTCAGAATAAGTTTTATTAGTGGAATATATCGTACGTGATTAAATATTAATCTCGAGGCGTATATCCATAAACATTACTTTAGTATATTTTACGCTTTCATATAATGATGGCGAGGTGCATTACTAAGCATATTGTTGTATAATTCTGAGGTATGTAAGGTAAAATAGCCCGCGAGGTTCAAAATATATAGAAATCACAGGTATGCTATACGTTACTAGATACTAGCGGCGAGGTGCATTACCATGTGATGTATTGCGTTCAACTTTATATATATATATATATATATATATATATATATATATATATATATATATATATATATATATATATATATATATATATATATATATATATATATATATATATATATATATATATATATATATTAGGTAATTTTATTAAATTCGAATTTTTTAGTAATTTATTTATTTGTTTATTTATTTATTCCAGAGTTACATATAACATTTGCTAAATTCGATATAGAGTAGAAATTATTTACACAATAATACACTATAAGGCCGCAAATCCTGCAGAGGAAATTGGTATTTCCTGTTCGTAGGTCCGGATTAACAACAAAAATAAAAAGTTGTGGTTAGTTTTACTGTATTCATTACAGCAAAAACCTCCAGCCATACTAAACCGTACAATGCAAGTACCATTCATTCATAAGGATATAATGTATCCACGTCGGACTTCCAGACATGGATCATTCCATCCTTCACCATTCATTCATACATACTTTGGTTGGGTTATGAAGGTCTTCTGACTCTTCATCCCAACTCTATATCACATTATTAATAATTTATTAAAAATTTAACAGTGATATATAATCACTCTATAACATTTCCATATAAATCCTTATTAATTAATATTATCATTATAAATTGTGTTAAAGATTCTATATTACTATATAGTTAGTAATAATGTGGCGACTACATTATATTAATTCGCGTTAATTAAGATTACATTGCACATGCTTAAGATTCTATATTTTTGTACATTTTTATTTGATATTATAAATATTTTTGTTCTTATAATCTAATCATTGTGACCTAGCACTATAATATTATCAATACCTCACTAACATGGATCTTACCGTCGTAAATTTTTCTGTTGTCGCGTGTTTATCTCTTGCATATAATATTCTTTCTATGGTGTTGAGCCTAGCCGGGCAAGTAAGTCCAACAGCACAGGTAACTCTGTAATGTGGGAACATCTCTTTGTGTTGGTTAGCTGAAGCACAATTGCATTTTGATGTAAAGACTATATCGTCAATAACTACAATACCATTATAAGATGATTGTTGTTTAAGTGGATACGTTGAGTTTGTGAAAATTTGTTTTCCTCTTATTCCTCTGTCAAAGTAAAAAATTGTTCGATCCTACGTAGTTGATATCTCCGTATGTCATTCTGTGACTTGCTGATTTGTTAATCTTCTGTCCAGGTGCAGCCGTTGCTTCCATTTTTCTAGCTTTCTTGTTGTTCTTTTCAGCCATTTCATCAATCTTGCTGAAGATCGTTTCTACTGGTTCATTTGATATTCGCTTTTCCGTTTTCTGTTTTGTGTGCCCATACATTTATTATTTCGTTTGTTATATTATATAGACTATTGCTGATTTTTAGGTATGAGTTTATCAGTTTATTCTAATTGTAGTTGGAGATACGGCGATGTTTACGATTATTGTATGATTTACATTTGCCCTTAGCACAAACGTATGTTCTAATATCAAGCATTATACTATTAGCCAATATTGAGTCTTCTCTGGATCCATACATACTAATGTCCAGTTTGTTTTCAATGAGTGCTGCTTTTCTCTGCTGCAGTAAAAACTGTAATTTAGAGGATATTTGGCACTGGTATACACATTCATCTCGTTTGCACAGCGATAAAAGCCATAATTTAAATTGTTGGCAATCTATTGTCGTTGCAGTGTTTATTTCATTCATTATTTCTCAACCAATCCTGTATCTTTTTTATATTTGTTTTTTTTTGTATATCTAACATTTTTAGTTCATTTGGAAATTTATTAAAGATACTGATTGCTTTAATATAACTATTTTTAGTACTAACAGTTTTGTAATATTTTGGTAAAATTAATAGTTTGTTTCTTGTTTTACTCGTCGAGTTGATATACTGATCTTTAAAATTTTCATAGCTATACCGAAGATTCTCATTTGCAAATAATTGCTGTAAGTTAAGTGGAATTATTTTTTGAAAAGTATTTTTATTTATAATTTTTTAAATTTTTGTTTGAACTGTTTGCAATAAGTGCAGTTTGTTTTGATACGCACCACCCCACGCAATTATGCCATAACTAATAAGGCTATGGAAGAAAGCATAGTATATAATTTTTTAAGTATTAGTTTCCATGAATTTAGAAATTTTACTAAAGATGAAAATTAGGTATCTTGTCTTATTTATAAGATATTCAATATGTTTGGTCCATCTCATATTTTCATCGAAAACTATACCCAAATATTTTGTTTCATTCACTCTCTTTAGTCTTTCATTATTGATTTTAATTTCGATTTTCTATGGTCACTGTATAGTTTCCAAAAGTTATATAAACAGTTTTTTGTATATTTAATGTTAATTTATTTAGTCTAAGCCATATTGAGACATATTCTAAGTATTTGTTCATTTTGTTTTCAACTTCAGACCAAGTTTTTTCATTTGCTATTACAGCAGTGTCATCTGCATAGGACAGGATGGAATTGTCTGGCATGTTTGTTAGTAAGTTATTTACATAATGTATAAAAAGTAGAGGCAGGGCCGGATTAAAGATTTTGAGGCCCGGGGCTATAGTGCAGGTGGAGGCCCTATTAGCAGGATTCGGGGGAGGGGGGGGGGGGCGATACAAAAATAACTAAAACTTTAAATAAGTCCTACATGTAAAGTTTTATATAATCAATTCTTATAATTTATATTTAATACGCAGTTTTTCATTTTTATTTAATAACTAGTCGTTAAATTTCTAAAATAAACCATTTTTATAAACATTTTTGAAACAATAAATATTATAAATTTGTAATCAGTACAAACAGTTTACTTAAATTCATTTAATAGATTTTCTTCTGCACTTCTCTTCAGCAAACTCTTTTATTAAATTATCAAAATTTAGTGACCTTAATAACTCCGTTTCAATGGCCAACCTCGCTAAGGAACATAAACGCTTATCAAGCATTGTCGAACGGTACATATTTTTTATTCGTTTTAGTGTCGAAAACGACCTTTCCGATTCACAGTTTGCGATAGGAATAGTTAAGAAGAATCGAAAGGCTATGTAAACATTTGGAAAAATATCAATCATTTGAGATTCAATTATCCAATTCAAAACTTTAAGGGAAACTAAGATATCATTTTTATCTTTTTTTTCTTTTTGATTAGAAAAAAAATCTTTAGATTGTACTTGTAACAGTGATTTGAATTGTATCAGTTCATCAATTAAATGATCTTCTAGATCATCGGAGTAAACTTCCACAAGATTTTTAACACTAATTTTCAATTCACTAATACTAATAGTTAATAGCTTGGAAAGGAAGCCAAATAATCCTGTTATATATTTGTAAGATTCACTTCTTTTTGTCCTTTCCGTCACAAGCTTATCAATTATTACGTAAAAAGTTTGGACTCGAAATTTGTCAGACCTGTTCAAAACTTCAACTTCTCTTTCGCCATTGCACAATTTCTTTTTCACTCGCCTTTTTTCTGCGTCAGAATATTCTTGATCAATAAGAAGAGGGCTAAGATTTTTTGATTCATTTTCTAATTGTAGAAACTCCTCTGGCAAATTTTTTAAAAAGTCGATTAATGTAATCAGCATGTTATTGGCTACATTTAGATCTAGTTCAACTTTCTGTAAAAATTTGCTAACTGCATTAAATCGATTGAGAATCCGATGCCAAAGTACAGCCATAAAAACGTTTTCTAGTTTTGTCATGTTTCTTAACAAAGATGCTGCTTTATGCCGGGTGTCTGATTTTTGGTCTGTATCTTCAGCTATATGAGATACAGTGCCGTATGAATTCCATCAAAATTTTCTAATAAATCCTTTGAAGCATCTGCTCTGCATGACATCGGGTAGCTGATAAATTTTTAAGTTTAGCATTTTGATCTCTTAATGCATTCCATCTGTGTGTAGATGCACTAAAAAACGTAAATAAACGCTGCAAAAGGCCAAAAAAGTTCACAGAATGTATACATTCATCGACACTACATTCTCCGACTAAATTTAGCGAGTGCCCAACGCAAGGTACATAAAAAGCTAATTCATTTTGCTCTTTTAAGCATGCCTGTAAACCGGAAAATATAATAGAAATTTTAGTTTTTTTCAAGAAAATACACATTACAATCAAATGTACATGCAGGATCGTATTATTTATGGAAAATGAAGAGCGAAGCGTTTGAATTATTATCAAGATGTGTATTTTTTGAAAAAATAAACGAAAAAATCGAATACATTTATCGGTGAATAAAGTAGTTCGGACGCATCCCATTAAAGTTTAGTATTTACTACTTCATTCTTCAAATTTATTTTATTGCAAATAGCTTAGATTAATTTAATTTAGGGTTAAAGGTTGTTTTATTATTCAAATTTTGTTAATTACAAATTTAAATTATTAAGCTTGGGATTGTTGGGTCTAGACACTAGCCTTTATGGTTTTGTTATTTAACATTTTGTATAAAATATAAAATGATAAAGAATACACATTGATCTGATAAACACATAATACTAAATAAACATTAATCATTAAAAAAAAGTTATAGCAATTTATTGTAGCAATTTGGGATATCAGAATTCTGGGAGAGCGAGGCCCCTGAAGACTCGAGGCCCGGGGCTATAGCCCACCCTAGCCCCCCCCCTTAATCCGGGCCTGAGTAGAGGCCCAAGTATAGTCCCTTGAGGGACACCAGTATTAACGTTTTCAAATTCACTTACATGTGAACCTATTCTTATTTTTTGTTTTCTATTGGTTAAATAATTTGTAATTAGTTCATGCGCCTTTCCTCTTATACCATATGAGTAAAGCTTATCTAACAGTATTTTATAATTTACTGTGTCAAAAGCTTTTTCCAAATCTAGGAATGTAATAGCTATGGGTTTACTTTGATCTAAATTTTCATAAATTGTTTTGGATATAAGGCTTAATGCATCTTTAGTGCCAATATTTTTGATAAATCCAAATTGTTTTTTACTTAATATATTACGATGGCTTGTAAAGTCTATAATTCTATTGTGTATGTTTTTTTCAAAAATTTTTGCTATATTTGATATTAACGATATAGGTTTATGGTTTCCCATACAATTTTTTCCCCTGCTTTATATATTGGTATCACTTCAGCCTCCTTCGGCATATCTGGCCAAATTGATGTTTCGATACAGCGATTAATTACATAAGCCAAAGTGTCTGATATAGTTGTAGCTATAGTTTTCAATGCCTTTGCATTAATATTATCTACATCACCCTTTTTCAGTTTTAAATTGTTTATTATCTTTATAATTTCAAATTCGTTTGTAGGTTTTATAAAGGTTGTTTTTGGATTACTTTTAGGTAGTTCTAATTTTTTATGTTTTGGTATCTTTATTTTTTTACTCAGTGTTTCTCCAAGTTTGCAATAGTATTTATTCATTTTGTTCGCAATTTCTTTCCTACTTTTAATATTCTATTATCTTCAGTTATCAACTGAGTAATAGTAGTATCGTTTCTGATTTTATTTTTCCCAATTTTATTATTTATACAAGCCCAGAGTTTTCTTGGCTCATTTCTATTAATCTCTATTGTTTTCTTATATATTCTATTTTTGCTGCTTTAATGACCTTATATAGAGTTTTAACAAATTTTTTGTAATTATCTTTGAGTTCATCATTATCTGGATTATGTTTTAGTCGTTTGTATAGTATTTATTTTGTATTACAAGAGTTTAATATTGCTCTTGTTATCCAGTCTTCCCTGGGGGTTTTCTTGGAGTTGCGCAAATTTGGTTTTTTGTATTTTGACTTTCCAATGCAAATTTTAATTTCTTTTATTATTTCCTTGATAGTTTCATTTGGATCTTTTGTATTTTTAAATTTGATCAATTTGTTTTCATAGCATTATTGCATAATTTTTTGTAATTATAATAATACCTGTCAATTTTTGTCTCTTTATTTGAGTTAGGTCTACTATTTTTTATTTCTTATAATAATGGATAATGATCAGTTATGGGTACCATAAGTGTTAGTGATTTAGTGATGAGGAAGTCTGTTTTGATAAAAATGTTATCAATACACGTTCCATTATGTGTAGTTATACTTTATTGTCTTGTGGTATTTGCAAATCCTAGGAGAAAATCTTTTTCCAATAGGTTGTTTAAGAAATCAATGCTGATAGCATTATAATCCTGTATATTTATTTTAAAATCGCCAATTATAATATGATTTTTTGCTTTTCTTTTTTGTTCTAAATAAGTTTTGAAATTCAGATTAAATTCAGTACAATTCAGTCCGTGTGATCTAGATAGAGATAACATTTCTAGTTGTTTATTATCATTTAATGTAATTATAGTGTTTGATATTTTTAATAAATTAAAAAGTAATAAATTATAAGTATAAGTTATAAGTAATAAATCTGTTTATGAAAAGTATTTTATACAAAAAATAGCTTAATATAATCGGTACAAAAATTCTAAATAAAATATAATTACTTTTCGAATGTTTAATTTGAAGTTCTATTATTTAAGGCAAAATCGTTAAATAATTTATTTTTAGTCTTGGGTGTTGTAATCCGTAATATTTATTTTGAGTCTTGGGTGTTTAATCCGTAATAATTATTTTCTCTTGGGTATTTTAACCCGAAATATTTATTAATACAATGGAGATTTTGTGGGTTTTCCACTTAAAACTGTCTACCCGAATATTTGAGTTTAGTATTTGTTAATATAATTGTCTACAAAGGTCTGTGACAAACTTAGTGATACTAGAGGCATATTGCCTCGAGAGGTTGCTAGAGGGAGCTAAGTCTTTCTACTATTTTGTCTTGTACAAGCCTTGCTTTACCTGAATAGATACTGCTCTGGAGGCGCTTCGGCGAGTGAGACGTTTCTGCTCTTACTTCAGCACAAGCTTTGCTTTACAGGAACAGATACTGCTCCTGAGACGCTTCGGCGAGTGAGAGTTCGAGTTTTAGAATTCGACACAAGCTTTGCTTTACAGGAACAGATACTGCTCCTGAGGCGCTTCGGCAAGTAAGATACTCTGAGTCAGACACAAGATTGCTTTACAGGAACAGATACTGCTCCTGAGGTGCTTGTCGAGCAAATGCTGGTGAGACCCTGTGGACCAGTGCCTTTTAAACAGTTTTCCGCCGTATCTCGCCTATGCTAAAGGGTCGAGCGAGCGGGGTGAGGGTGAGCAAGGACGAATAGCGAAGAACGTTCCTTCTTTTTCTCCTCACACGCGCTTTTCCTCTCATTAGGCTAATGCTTAAGACAGAGAATGAAGAAGAGAGGGTGTGGGTAAATAGGTCCTTATAGAGAGCGTTCCTAAAGAAGCGCGCGAAGCTAGGCTTTGATACTCGGGCCTTTTTTCGGTGGTGTGAGCTTCTTTTTAGAGAGAGAAGAGAGATCTTCTCTCACGCTTGCTCTCTTGCTTCTTCTCTATCTTTCGCATTTTATATTTGATTTTCTTAATATTAACCTAAAGTATTAATGTTTATTATATTTTTATTTACTAAATGATCTTAAAATATAATAGTTATTTCATAAAAAATCATTAATGATAATATTGTGAAAATATTTACTTTCTATATAGGGTAGTGACCCCAGTAGTCGGCCACCCCCCAATAGTCGGGCACTTTGACTATTTTCTTTAAAAAATAAACTCATAGACAAAATATCGCTAGGTTAATAATTTTGTAATGATCTATGCGATTTAAACATTTATTCCTGACGTTAAAACAGTTCAAGAACCATAAAATAAAAATTGTTTTTGATATATCTTTAATATGTGCTTACAGGTAGTTGACTACTGGAATTTTTCTAATTTTTTTAGAATTTTAGTTGTCGGCCGGGCCTGGACGGTAACCCATGTCCAAAGACACTTTTAATTATAATGATCATTACGATTAATTAATATTTAATTTCATTCATTTAATATTTATTCAATATTTTATGGCTAAACTAAAATCATAGAACTATTAAATATAATAAACAATGTTTTTAAAGCGCGATGCATCGCCTTAAGGGGGCACACCACCTTTAAAATCTGAAACAAAAAAAATTAATTAAGAATTTTTATTTTGATATTTATTTTAATAAGGGTTTTTTTTTCCTCAAAGTATACATAAAAACCTACCAATTTGTATATTTTTTACCTTCGTTGGACCTTCTATGCCTCCATGGCAAACAAGACTGTTTTCGAAGACTTTAAGCACTGTCCGTAAGATTCCAAGTCTACGCATGGATGGATTGGGTTAAAAATTTATGGAGATACTCATTATTGTAGTACTTTTCATATGAGCGTAGGGATTTTGATTTGAACGAGTAGAAGTATTTTTTTATATGAACATTGTCAATATAACACTTATTTTTTAATAATTTTATCACTTTTATAGATGTAAAAAAATTTCTACTCGTTCAAATAAAAATCCCTACGCTCATATGAAAAGTACTACTATAATGAGTATCTCCATAAATTTTGAGCCCAATCTGTCCATGCGTTCACTTGGAATCTTACGGACAGTAAGCTGAAATTGATAAAAACAACATTTAGAGTTATTTAACAATTAATTTACAAGTTCTAATAGATATAATTAATACTCATCTTATCAATTGCATCTACTTTTTTCTTCTTTTCAACGTAGCAGACAAACATCTGCAGCAGTGTACATCAATATTTTCTGGTGCGTGGAGTCCCATGAGTCTTCCTCCTCCTTGAATAACCTGAAATGAAAAAAAAAACACAAAAATGAATAAATTGAGTAAACTGTACTTATCATACTAAACTCTTGAGCGACACATTCACACACTTCACTCAACTGCTTATTTATTTAATCAAAAGCCGATTGGGCAACTGGCTTGCATAGGTCCATAATCCCACAAAAAGTTGAAAGGCCAGCGTGGCCATGTCCAAGTGCACGAGCAGACAGCACAGATCTTCTGTTCACTTCATATGCATTTCCTATGGCTCCTACTTTGTTGCTGGAGTTGATCGCTGCTATTTCACCACACTTTGAGCACACAATATCTATTTTTAAACCAAGACCCTGCACACCAGATTCACTTAATTGAACACTGCTATGGCACCGATTACAACACAGAACACTTCTAAGTTTAGAAAATAAAATTGAAGTGTCAATGATTCTGTTTGTTGTATCACTGGTGTCTCTAGCACTAGCTGTGTTTTGGAGTTTCCTCGCTGAGCTGGTGGATAGTCTTGGCTTCTTTTGTAAATCTTCCTTTTTTATCTCTTTTAAAAGACATTTTCACTACACTGATTTACACACATTCACAAATTGTCAAATGCAATTAAAACACTGTATAAGTTCAGTACAATAAAAATATTAGCTGTGTTTACTAACAGGTGGTTTGTAAACATAAAAGCCAACTGTCAAAAGTAGCAAAAATGTACGGGTAAGGTTAGTCAAAAATTCGATCTGATTTATCGACCTTTATCTTGTGACGTAATGACATGTCACGTTACTCGTAATTCGCACATGCGCCAATATTACATATAACAACGCGCAAATATTTGAATATACAAGCATGGATCCTATTATATTATATTTTATTGCTTTATAACTAAATAAAATAATCGATCAAACATTTAGTTATAAATAATAATAAAATAAATAATAATTGATAAAATGCCGAATTTACGCAAAATCGGCAAAAAAGTTGTCTCAGTATTTATATTGTAACTTTAAAAGGAATTATGATATCTTAAAACGGTTTTCGGGAGCTTATTCTACGGGACATTTCCTATAAATAAGGTAAATAAAAAAAAAACGATTTTTTGACAATTTAAAGGTGGTTTGCCCCCTTAAATTGTCCTGGTCGACTACTAGCGATGGAGCGGCCGAGTACAAGATTCCGGTGGTCGTCTACTAGCGCTTTCGCCATATTTTATTAAAACACATATTATAATTATCCTGTAAATATTTTAAGCAAAATAAACATTTTATCAAAAACTGGAAAACATTTTAAGTGTAATAGAACCGGTAATTTATAAACAAAGATGTTTCTGAATTTATTGTAATAACTTGAATACAAGATTTTCCTTAGATAGCCGACTACTGGGGTCACGACCCTATATATAGTTATATTATATAGTTATTATTTTTGTTAAAACTCATATTACAATTATAGTAATTAATTAAAGTGCACATATGTTTAAAATAGTATTAGATTAATTAGTAATAATAATGAGAGTAAGTAATGAAGGTAAAGTTAATATTAATTTATGTTTACTTAAATTCAAAGTGTGTATAATAAAATGTTGCAGTAAAAATGACTATAATGTAAACTGTAATTAGTGAACAAAAATTCATATTTCAGTACTTAAAACTATCATATTATATGTAAATATTATTATTACAACAGAATATTTAAAACTACATTTAGAATCAAGCTATCGACTTGATTCTTCCGCACAACATTTTTATTTGAATTATAAAACTATATTACGATGTTAAAAAATGTAAAAAGTTATTATCTTATACGCTACGCTATTTTCTTTCAAAATAATATTTCAGCCTGTATTTTTCCGCTCGAAAAAGGCTGCATATAGTCGACGCTTCTGCACTCTCTCAGCTGGGGTAGAGGGAGAGCAAACGCACATGTGCGCGTCTAACGGCACTTGCCAGTCGTACCCTTGCTGTGCAGTACGTCTGATTATAAAAAGCTAGCTTCACACTGGCGACAGTCTAAAGAGAGGTTTTAAAGTAATTTTTTTATTTTCTATGTTTTTATAATAATAAGTATTCCTATCATCGGAAGATGTCACACAGAACTATCACAATATTCTCAAATCCACGAATGCTCACAAGAAACGATAGAAGAGTGATGAATCTATTCATGCGCATAATAGTAATAAATTCAATGATATTATCGCTCCACTATTTTCTGAAGAAGAAAAAGGCGGATCATTGCCCACATACAAAATTGCCAGGCGAGACATAAGGATGGATTACGTTTACTGGGATGACCCCAATGAGCTGGTTGATCATCTTCGATTACTCGTAGCTGAACAATCAGCTGGTAACGAGTTATGTCAATAAAATTTACTTGATCATAGAGGATCTCCGCGAAGCAGAGTATATATATTGAGGTGCAAGCGAATACTTGTCTCAGCATCAAGATGACTGTCAAGGTCCTCCCGGAATCGGATACAAAATTGCAGTGGCACCGGAAACTTAGATATCCAACAAAGCTTGATTAAATCCGAAGTTCGGAGCTTATACCAAGATACCGCTGGTTAAAAGTCTTAACTCGATGATGTAAAATTGGAGCTATAGGGTTTCAAGGAAGAATACGAAAATAAAATGAAAAAAATTGATGAAGCTGTTCAAACATCGTACGATATGTTATTTCAATTATCACAATAAAATATTACAGAAGACAGACTCAAAATAATGATGCATCAGAAAGCATCAGATGGAGGAGCTTCATAAACCTGCTCGACACAATTATTCACGTCGAAAGTATGATGTCAAAGGAATGGATGAAACTTCGCAAGGAGATTTGGTAGAGATGCAGCGTTATACTTAAGAGAGCAAAGGCTTCAGATACATGCTCAGATGTATTTTCCAAGTATGCATGGGCTGTACATGAACTTCCAAAACCTCATGAAACGCTATAATATCAATCTCTACTCGACGTACAGTAATCTCAAATCATCAATTTGCGAACGCTTCAATTGTACTCTGAAAAACCAGCTGTGCATAAAATTCAGTCTACAAGGAAACTATAAGTAGCTTGATATCTCGTCCGATTTACTGGACAAGTATAAAGACAATAACCTAACGAAGTCTGTCAGACTATCAATCAAGCTCAACTTCTGAAATATTCTCCAAAGAGATTCGTTCAGTGAAGAAGAAAAAGCCTAAGTCTTCAAGATTGGAGACGTGTGAGTAAGGTTAAATAGATGTTCGAGAAGATATATTTAGTCGACAAATATGTAACCGAGTCGACAAATATGTGACCAAGTCGAGAAATATGTCACGAAGTCGACAAATATGAGACTGAGTCGACAGATACGTAACCGAATCGACAAATATGTCACCCAGTCGACAAAAACGTTACCTAGTCGACAAATAAGTGACCGAGTCGACAAACACGTGACCGAGTTGAGCAAAATGTCATCGATTCGACAACAACGTGACCAAGTCGACAAAAACGTCACCGAGTCGACAACTACGTGACCGAGTCGACAAAGATGTCACCGAGTCGATGAAAACCTCACCGAGACGACAAATACGTGACCGAGTTGAAAAGAACGTCACCAAATCGAAAAGAAGGTCATCGAGTCGACAAAAACATCACCGAGTCGACAAATACGTGACCGAGTCGACAAAGACGTGATCGAGGAGAGAAATATGTCACCAAGTCGCCAAGTACATGACCAAGTGGACAAAAACGTCACCGAGTCGACAAATACGTGACCAGGTCAACAAAGACGCCACCGAGTCGACGAAAACGTCACCGAGTCGACAAATACGTGACCGAGTCGAGAAATATGTGACCAAGTCGACAAATACGTTACCCAGTCGACAAAGACGTCACCAAGTCGACAAAAACGTCACCCAGTCGACAAAGAGGTCACCATGTCGACAAAAACGTCACCGAGTCGACAAATACGTGACCGAGTCGACAAATACGTGACCGAGTCGACAAAGACGTCACCAAGTCGACAACAACGTCACCGTGTCGACAAATATGTGACCGAGTTCACTAGAAACGTCACGAAGTCGAAAATACGTCATTGAGTAGAGCAACATCACCGAGTCGACTAATCCGTCACTGAGTCGACAAAAACGTCACCGAGTCGACAAATACGTGACCAGGTCGACAAAGACGACGCCGAGTCGACGAAAACATCACCGAGTCGACGAAAACGTCACCGAGTCGACGAAAACGTGACCGAGTTGAAATGAACGTCACCAAATCGAAAATAAGGTGATCGAGTCGACAAAAACATCACTGAGTCGACAATTAAGTGATCAGGTCAACAAAGACGTCACCGAGTCGACGAAAACGTCACCGAGTTGAGAAATATGTGACTGACTCGACAAATATGAGATCGAATCGACAAATACGTGAGCGAGTCGAGAAATATGTCACAGAGTCCACCAAAACGTTACCGAGTCGACAAATAAGTGACCGAGTCGACAAACACGTGACCGAGTTGAGCAAAATGTCATCGATTCGACAACTACGTGACCAAGTCGACAAAAAGGTCACCGAGTCGACAACTACGTGCCCGAGTCGACAAGTATGTGACCAAGTCGAAAAATACGTGACCCAGTCGACAAATATGTCACCGAGTCGACAAAGACGTCACCTAGTCGACAAACATATGACCGAGTCGACAAATACGTAACCTAGTCGAGAAATATGTCACAGAGTCGACAAATATGAGATCGAATCGACAAATACGTGACCGAGTCGAGAAATATGTCACAGAGTCCACCAAAACGTTACCGAGTCGACAAATAAGTCACCGAGTCGACAAACACGTGACCAAGTTGAGCAAAATGTCATCGATTCGACAACTACGTGACCAAGTCGACAAAAAGGTCACCGAGTCGACAACTACGTGCTAGAGTCGACAAAGATGTCACCGAGTCGATGAAAATCTCACCGAGTCGACAAATACGTGACCGAGTTGAAATGAACGTCACCAAATCGAAAATAAGGTGATCGAGTCGACAAAAACATCACTGAGTCGACAATTAAGTGACCAGGTCAACAAAGACGTCACCGAGTCGACGAAAACATCACCGAGTTGAGAAATATGTGACCGACTCGACAAATACGAGACCGAGTCGAGAAATATGTCACCAAGTCGGCAAGTACATGACCAAGTCGACAAAAACGTCACCGAGTCGACAAATACGTGACCAGGTCAACGAAGACGACACCAAGTCGACAAAAACGTCACCGAGTTGAGAAATACGTGACCGACTCGACAAATACGTGATCGAGTCGAGAAATATGTGACCAAGTCGACAAATACGTTACCCAGTCGACAATGACGTCACCAAGTCAACAAAAACGTCACCGATTCGACAAATACGTGACCGAGTCTACAAAGACGTCACCAAGTCGACAAAAACGTCACCGTGTCGACAAATACGTGACCGAGTTCACCAGAAACGTCACGACGTCGAAAATGCGTCATTGAGTCGACAACAACATCACCGAGTCGACTAATCCGTCACTGAGTCGACAAAAACATCACCGAGTCGACAAATACGTGACCAGGTCGACAAATACGTCACCGAGTCGACGAAAACGTCACCTAGTTGAGAAATATGTGACCGACTCGACAAATACGAGACCGAGTCGAGACATATGTCACCAAGTCGCCAAGTACATGACCAAGTCGACAAAAACGTCACCGTGTCGACAAATACGTGACCAAGTCGACAAATACGTAACCCAGTCGACAAATATGTCACCGAGTCGACGAATCTGTCACAGAGTCGACAAAGACGTGACCTAGTCGACAAAGACGTCACCTAGTTGACAAATATATGACCGAGTCGACAAATACGTGACCTAGTCGAGAAATATGTCACAGAGTCGACAAATATGAGATCGAATCGACAAATACGTGACCGAGTCGAGAAATATGTCACAGAGTCGACAAATATGAGATCGAATCGACAAATACGTGACCGAGTCGAGAAATATGTCACAGAGTCCACCAAAACGTTACCGAGTCGACAAATAAGTCACCGAGTCGACAAACACGTGACCAAGTTGAGCAAAATGTCATCGATTCGACAACTACGTGACCAAGTCGACAAAAAGGTCACCGAGTCGACAACTACGTGCTAGAGTCGACAAAGATGTCACCGAGTTGACAAAAACGTCACCTAGTCGACAAATACGTGACCAGGTCAACGAAGACGTCACCGAGTTGAGAAATATGTGACCGACTCGACAAATACGTGATCGAGTCGAGAAATATGTGACCAAGTCGACAAATACGTTACCCAGTCGACAAAGACGTCACCAAGTCGACAAAAACGTCACCGAGTTGAGAAATACGTGAACGACTCGACAAATACGTGATCGAGTCGAGAAATATGTGACCAAGTCGACAAATACGTTACCCAGTCGACAAAGACGTCACCAAGTCGACAAAAACGTCACCGATTCGACAAATACGTGACCGAGTCTACAAAGACGTCACCAAGTCGACAAAAACGTCACCGTGTCGACAAATACGTGACCGAGTTCACCAGAAACGTCACGAAGTCGAAAATACGTCATTGAGTCGACAACAACATCACCGAGTCGACTAATCCGTCACTGAGTCGACAAAAACGTCACCGAGTCGACAAATACGTGACCAGGTCGACAAATACGTCACCGAGTCAACGAAAACGTCACCAAGTTGAGAAATATGTGACCGACTCGACAAATACGAGACCGAGTCGAGAAATATGTCACCAAGTCGACAAATACGTGACCAAGTCGACAAATACGTAACCCAGTCGACAAATATGTCACCGAGTCGACGAATCTGTCACAGAGTCGACAAAGACGTGACCTAGTCGACAAAGACGTCACCTAGTTGACAAATATATGACCGAGTCGACAAATACGTGACCTAGTCGAGAAATATGTCACAGAATCGACAAATATGAGATCGAATCGACAAATACGTCACCGAGTCGAGAAATACGTGACCGAGTCAACAAATATGTTACCGAGTCGACAAGTATGTGACTAAGTCGACAAATACGTGACCCAGTCGACAAATATGTCACCAAGTCAACAAGAACGTCACCGTGTCGACAAATACGTGACCAAGTTCACGAGAAAGTCGAAAATACGTCACCGAGTCGACAAAAGCATCACCGAGTCGACAAATACGTGACCGAGTTGACAAGAACGTTACCAAATTAAAAATATCCCACCGAGTCGACAAAAACATCACTGAGTCGACAAATATGTGACCGAGTAAACAAATATATGACCGAGTCGACAAATATCTGACCAAGTCGACAAATACGTGACCCAGTCGAAAAAGACGTCACCAAGTCGACATAAACATCACCGTGCCAACAAATATGTAACCGTGTAACAAAACGGACTTTTCTTAACCGCGAACCTTAAGTTTACGGGTTCGAAACCTCCCCCTAGCTAGTCGGTTTAAGCCAGGGTTCGCGGGAATTTTTTATTTATTTACATTTACATTATAACATTAACAATTTTATTTAAACTTTAAAGAAATAAAAGTATATACAAAAAAATTAACCAAATTAATAAATAAACAAACTAAAGTTATTAAACGCTTATACAAGTTACTTAATTTCTATTAAACAATACAAACTTAATTTCTACGCAAAACGGAATAACGCAAGTACGGAAAAACGGTGAATCATCTATAATGCAACGGGAGCGCCCGATGCATTATAGTGCATTTTCGGTAAATCTTTACACTTCTTCAGTTCACGGGAGCGCCCGAGAAGTGAAGGTGCATCGGAAAACTGTCGATGCTAGCACGGGTGTGCCCGAGCGAGCATCTCCAGCGAGTCGAAAACCCTAGTTGCACGGCTAACCTGGCTCGTGTCTCATCGCGTAATCACGGGTGCGCCCGAGAGTACATGAGGAGATGGCCGAGCGTAGGTTCCCCGGAACTAGCCCGGTTTACCGCCCAGGGCAGACTGTCGAAATACGCTTGGAAGCCTGCTTATATACAGCTCGAGCGCCGACAGTCTGTATATCTATACTTATTGTTGACGTAGGAGCGGCGACGGCGCAGTGGGGGAATCCCCGGTCGCTCCGGTATAGCACGTATACCTCAAGTATAGGCGCGGCGTGCGCGCGGTGAGGGGCAAGCGTCGCTGCCGTAGAGCGGCTCGCTTCGCGAACTAGCTGAACGCGCCAAAACTCATACTCTCTCTCTCGCACTCACTATCTAAAATTATGTATACTTAATTGCTGGCCCGCTGGCCATTTAAATTCTACTACACACATACTATTCCACGCATACATGTGATGGCATGAAAACGACCATCCCATCACAACCGAGTAGACTAAAACATTACCGAGTCGAAAAATATGTCACCGAGTCGACAAATATGTGACCGAGTCGAAAAATATGTCACCGAGTCGACAAATATGTGACCGAGTATACAAAAACATCACCGAGTCGAAAAATACGTCACCGAGTCGACAAAAACATCACCGAGTCGAAAAATTCGTCACTGAGTCGACGAAGTCGTCACTGAGTCGACGAAAACGCCATCGAGTCAACAAATATGTGACCGAGTTCACAAATATGTGACCGAGCCGAGAAATATGTCACCGAGTCGAGAATTACGTCACTGAGGCGACAACGACGTCACCGCGTCGACAAAAACCTCACCGAGTCGAGAAATATGTGACCGAGTTGACAAGAACATCACCGGGTCGACGAATACATCATCGAGTCGACAAAATCGTTACCGAGTCGACAAAACCGTCACCAAGTCGACTAATACGTGACCGAGGCGACAAATACGTCACCGAATCGACAAAGGTTGCGGCCCTCAGACCTTCTCCTTAAAAAGAAAAAAATAATGATAATATAGTTTATATATATATCGGTATTACCGAGCTTTTGGGGGGTTATCCATCGTCGGTAATGCAAATTACTGTATGACCGATCATCGGTAATTCTGATATCAAGTTTATCGATCGCTGGTAATATTTCATCGTCAATGATGTAACTTTGGGATGATGTAAGTTGATATGATGTACAGGTAATTCATCATACCAACGCACGTATATGTGTCGACGATGTGTACTGTAAACACACACATACACCGACGCACACACGTACACACACACACGCACGCAAAGACACCCGCCCCCCCACACACACACGCACACACACATACACACACATACATACACATACACACACACGTCGTACCAGCGATCAAAACGCAAAGCGCGGCAACGGATGCGCCGGTGGGCTAGCAGATGGTTCGCGCTAGCTCGGACTTTGTCTATTTCCTTACCTAATTCAGTTGTGGAATACACAGTTTCATTCGTAGCCATCTAGTGATTGCGGCATCATATTTCGAAAAAAAGTAAGAGATACCAGCCTGGATTGGAACGTCAGACCTCTAGTTATAAGGCCGGGCTCTCGTACACATGCACACATAAAAAAAAAAAAAAAAAAAAAAAAAAAATATATATATATATATATATATCGCCTGAGTCTCTCCGCGCAAAGATATGAACGTAGGTCGGATACTTTTGGGACAGACCTCGTATATAAATGTACTGTCAACTAACCCTAATAAACTATCTATTAACCCTTTCGGTCACCATGTCCTTTTTAAAGGACACTAACTTTTATATCTATGAAACATATTTTTAATTTAGACTTTGCCATCAATCGATGTTACAAGGATCTACATTATCGACCGAATATGACCCAAGTATCTGTCTTGTCGATAACTCTGGGTGGGGAATTCAAATGTTTAAATTTGAGTTTCTTATTATTAGAATAAAATGACCAATTTAAATGACCTCATTCACATATATAATATATATATATATATATATATACATATATATATATATATATATATATATATATATATAAGTATATATATATATATAAGTATATATATACATATATAAATATATATATACTTCATTTATATATGTGAATGAGGTCATTTAAATTGGTCATTTTATTCTAATAATAAGAAACTCAAATTTAAACATTTGAATTCCCCACCCAGAGTTATCGACAAGACAGATACTTGGGTCATATTCGGTCGATAATGTAGATCCTTGTAACATCGATTGATGGCAAAGTCTAAATTAAAAATATGTTTCATAGATATAAAAGTTAGTGTCCTTTAAAAAGGACATGGTGACCGAAAGGGTTAATAGATAGTTTATTAGGGTTAGTTGACAGTACATTTATATACGAGGTCTGTCCCAAAAGTATCCGACCTACGTTCATATCGTTGCGCGGAGAGACTCAGGCGACCTCTGGAGGGTACGAACGTCACCAGCAACTCCTAACCTTCTCGTCAGTAGCCTGAGATACCGATGAAACGCCTTAGTTCCCGCGCAGCGTGTATTTGTTTACAACGACTTTTTTGCGTTCGTCGCAATTTGCTTATTGCTAAAAATGGCAGAACGAACCGAACAGCGAATTTGCATAAAATTTTGCTTTAATCTCGGTAAAAGTTGTGCGGAAACTATTGAAATGTTGCAAAAGGCCTTTAAAGATGAGTGTATGGGCAGAACACAAATAAAAGAGTGGTATAGGCGGTTCAAAAGTGGCCGCACATCTGATGACAGTGATCCTCGTTCTGGTTGACCTTCGACGGGAACATCGTCGGATAATGTCGAGCGTGTGCGTGTCGCAGTTGAACAAGATCGTCGTTTGACTGTGAGAGAACTGGAAGATGAACTTGGAATACCAAAAAGTACTGTTTGGCGAATTTTAACCGAGAATTTGGGAAACCGGTGACTGGCTTCTTCATCACGACAATGCTCCAGCGCACGCATCAAACCTTGTGCAGCAGTATTTATTGAAACACAGTGTTGCGCAGCTCCGCCAGCCTCTATACAGTCCTGATATAGCTCCCTGCGACTTTTGGCTGTTTCCTCGATTGAAAATGCCTCTTAAAGGACATCGATTCGACAATAAACAGACTGTTGAAACTAATGCGACGAATGCACTAAAGACGATTCCGAAGTCTGACTTTCAAGAGTGCTTTAATAAGTGGAAACATCGATATGAGCGTCTTGTTCAATCAAATGGGGACTACTTTGAAGGATGCCACCCCCCGGATGACGAAGAATAAATCAAGCGCCGAGAAATCGAGGTAGGTCGGATATTTTTGGGACAGACCTCGTATATTTTTTCTATCATTGCGTATATGAACAATACTAATGTTTTTAGCTCTGTATCAGATTTTTAGGACCCATTTGATAAAACTACCGGCATTGGACTTCATTTTTTTGTACCAGCAAACTATCCCCAAAGCTTCATCAAAATCCGTGACCTGGACTCCGTGTACTCCCATTGTGAGTATAACATTTTCTTCATAATATTTTGAAACGAGCTCTAAGCAGTATAAATTCATGTTTAGTTATTGCAGAGTTGTATCTTTTATACAATCTATGTGTTCTTGTTTTTTTTCAAGTTAATTCAATGAGCTACTTCGTGACCAAGGGTGGATATGAATTAGAGTAGTATATTTTTTTAGGAACATATTTATCACAGATAGAATATAAAATGCAGTATAAATTTTCTAAAGGTAAATCAAAATCATTTGTTTCTTGAATATATTGTCAATTTACAGCACTTATCATAATCCAGCGAATAGTAATTATTAGGATTCATTTTTAGGTTTACATTAGTAATAAAGCTGGGTGAGGTAAATCTGGAGGTCATATAAGATCATTCGCCCTTGTAACATAGTCCAATGATGAGCTTGTGAAACAAAGATCCACAGCATAGCTTTTATAATTATATATGCTATTGTTGGTGTAATCCAAGACTGGCTACGCAATCAGATACCACAGTAGCTGCTTCTAGGATTGATTTGTCAACCCTATCAGTGTTGTACTTGATCTTGGCTCCAAATTCATCATTGGTCCATGTTGAGTAGGTATATATTGAGTAGATTGTAGTTACCTAAGAATATATTTTTTGGGGTTAAGAAAAAGATTACAAGTAGATCAATAGATTAATATTTTCAAAATAATACGAGATATTTGATTGTGGTCGGATGTATGCAGCTCCACTGAGAAGATGATTGGTCGTTACTCCACACTGATTACATTCCATTGACTTATAGTTGTTACGTATAGCTATCAGCTCTCAGCTTCTCCATTTGAAGTTTGTATAGACCAAGTTTTTATCTTATCTATGAACATAGCAGTCTTGAATGTCCAATTCAGAGTCACTAATACTATGATGTAGGTTTGTCTCGACTAGGATGATCACATCGTAATTGTATATAAGGTAAGTGTAGGTAATGTGGTTATGCAGGTAATGTGGCAACTTACACGAGATCTCGCTGTATGCGTTATTCTAGGGCGCCGTAACTCCTTACAGTATATTGTGAGAATAGATGTTGAGAAGCGCGGTGACCCCGCTGCTAGTGCCCTCTAATTATAAGATAGGGCCATGTTTACGCGCGAAAGTATCAAAACTCTGATTACTTAGCAGAGCATGCATTTAAAGAAATTATTTTTGTCAGCGTGAATGAGCAAAAAAAAATCATACGGTACATAAAATAGTAGCTTTTTTACGTATTTTAAGATACATGTGCCAGTTTCTGTTGTAGAGTTTATTTTCGCTACGAAAATTGCAACTTCCGTTAACGTTTATCGGTTGGTAAGTCGCCATACGAATGCATTGCAAGGCAAAAAGGCAATCGACGCCGATAAAAGCGGCAGTTGCTTCTTCAAAATTTTTAGGCCACCTAATCCCAAAATATTAACTCAAAGGCGTATGCTACGGCACCATGTAGTTAAACATGTAGTTAAAGCTGTTTCGCATCGCGACTACTGCTCTGTGGTGTACCTAGACGCTTCGGAGGAACTACAGAAGAGACTGCAGCGCATACAGAATGTCTGTGTGCGTTTTATAAGCGGTTCCAGGAAAGATGAGCACATCACCCCATACCGGGAAGGCTTGGGCTGGTTACGCGTAAAGGATAGGAGCGAGTATTTTCCGGCGGTGCTTTTGTACAAAATAATCCGAATGCAGCAGCTACCGTACCATGCTGCTCTCTTTCAAAAGAACCAGTCCAGGAGCTATGATAGGGCTAATGTAAATGTACACCGGACTGTATTCATTTGTATCACAGGAATCTAGACTATGGAACTCGCTTCTAGATGATATGCGATGTAAGCTATCAATGAAAGGCTTTAGAATTGCCTTTCGAAATTACTTCTCTCGACCCGCGGGGACCTAAACAATAACGGTTAGCGAATTGAATGATTATTCGAGGGCGAAATATGTCTCAATATATATGAATGTATTTATAACGAGAATGGAATGAGGAATGGTGTAAAATGAATGATCGATATTTTAAGCGCTTGACGCTATAGATATTAACACAAGATTGCGCAGCAATCTTACCAAAATGACGATGATCTATGATCTAAACCAAATGTAACTAAAATGACGATAATCTGTAATCTAAAACAAATGTAACTAATATGACTAAAATATATTATTATGTATTGACTGTCGATTTGTATATACTGTATGCTGTATATTATTAATATATTATTATGTATTGACTATCAATTTGTATATATGCTGTATAGCTAGCCGTAATATAATTGCTGTATGAAATTTTTGTTCTGAACAGATAAAACACATATCTATCATATCTATCTAACAACACATAAAGGAAGTCTCTGCTAGGCCAGTCTTGACTTTCTGAAGCACTTACTATACGACTTTACCATAAGAACTGACAGGTATCTACTTTACCAACACTGATGATACCAACACTGGTGGTAAAGTGGTCAATTTTTAACTACTTAGAACTTCTTTAATCAATATTCAAAGAGTATATTTTTTTACATAAAAACTCATGAGGTATTAGAGTTAAAGGTTCAAATAGCATGTCTCAATAGTTTGCGAAACCCCAAAACCCGATATCTATCTAATGGGAGTCGAAAGTTCCTTAACCCGTTTCGTCACAAGATGCTTTAAAATTTACTTTTTCTTCAGCGCGTTAGAAAGCGAATAGAGCATCGATGGAATTAAACAAATAAATAACTCACTATTTCTATGTAAAATTGCATGCTCTTTCCGAATCCGACTTTACTGTTTTTTTTAATTTTTACACATTTTTTAATTGTGACGGATTAATTAACAAAAAATTGCCAATTTTTAAATTTTCTTTTCTTTAAATGTTACATAAAATATCGATTTTGTGAATCGATTTTCTTGTATCTCAGGAATCCGTAGCATTAATGCCTATACCTTCAATTGGTATTGGTTTTATTGCGTAATTCAACATGGCGAATTCAAGATGGCGGTTTTATCTCGAAAATGTTGCGTTTTCTTCAATTTTTAATATTATTGCATAGTAATGTGAAGTAATCCAGTTATTATTTATTTTTCACAGTAAAAATCAATAAATAACATCAATTTCTATTAATAACATTACATAAATTCCTTCATAGCCTAAGAATTTTCAAAGTTTTACCTAATTTTGGATGTTTTTCGACGTTTTTCGTCGCTAAAAGCAAACAAAACCATATTTTTACTAATTATATGATAACTTCTTGCTTTTTGAAAGCTAATTAGCGGTTAATTTGTAATCTTTTTATAATAATCAATTTGGTTAAATTATTTATTTAAACAAATTATTCAAAAAAATAATTAATAAATGATATCCAGAAGAACTATATTTCTTTGGTTTACTTATTCAATCTTATAACTCTATTTTAAACAATATTTTTAAATTATTTATAAGAAAAATGTTCGTTAGCCATTAAATTTGTCGTTCATTTCCAACTCTCACCAAAGTGGAAGTCGACAATTGGTGGACAGTCATTTTAGTTTTCTTTTTGTATTTTCTAAACTGTAACACCACATTTTGTGAGCGTTACACAACTTCCAGTCTGTTGAACGAACTGCTCAGTGCTAGTCTGATGCTCGACAGAACTGGCCTATGTAATCGATAGCACACTACCTACATTTCACTCACTATACACATACACACACATACACTATTCCCTTGGACGACACAAAGCAAGCGAACTCTCCAATGCCTTGAAGCAGCTGAACAGGATGCACAGCTGCCATCCCATAGAGCCTTGCATAGGTGGGAGCTGGCTGGTCTCGGCTGGGATACGCTGAGCATGTGCTGGTATCTCCTCTCCTTACTCCCGTCCTTTCGAACCAACCTATGGAAACACGCAAGAGATTAGAAATCAAGAATATAAGTCAAATGGTATTAGAATGATACCCTCCTGATTTTATGCCTTGAAAGGCATGAATAGATCCACCTTGGGGGGAGCGGCTGCTTCTCTAGATATGAAGGAGGCCTGCAGCATACACCCTAGAAAACATAAAGATGAGTTAGTCTACAGCAGACATGCACATCAAACTGGAACTTTCTTACCTGGTTTGGAGGGTTTGCAGAGGCAGTGTGGTCTGTCAGGTGCATCGACGTAGCTCAACTAATAGCTCGCTTCTCCATAACAGCAGCAGCAGCAGCCTCCGAAGCACTTGCCAGACACCTAGAGACAACATAGTATTAGCAAGGGGAGATTACAGAGATAAACAAAGCACTAATCTCACCTGATAATAGTGGTAGTTGAGGAATGCAGTAGGAAGCTGCATGTAAATATAACCTCTTCGAGGTTAACCGTGCCCACTGCTCCTGCTGCAAGTACGCAGTCCTGGGCCTTGCAGCTCTCGTCTTCGTGCCCCTTCGTCGGCATCGTCACCCAAGTACCCCTCCTGCTGCATCCCTCATCGCACTTCCTCGTCCTGGCCACTCGTCCTTCCTCGTCCTCTTCAACATCGTCTGCAAGCCGTCGACTGCATGCCACATAGCGTGAAGTCACCGCGAACAGACGCTCCCCTTTCCTCCTTCTCACTTCTCTTTCATCCTCACCAAAGCATGCGCTGCGTCCTCAGACGGGCTCGGTCCGCACTACCGAAACCTGAGTGTAGCGCCGCGGGAACGAAGCGACAACTCGCTCACTTCGTACTGAGCCACGTTCACAGACGCTTCGGTCTTTACTGTATCAGCTCCGTGCGAATATAAAACCGTTTGTTCCGCTCGCGAATATAGATATATATATATATATATATATATATATATTAAACTTGTAACGTGTGTGCCGACCATCTTGTATCGTCGAAGGAGGCCACACCGGATTTGAATAAAAGAGTAAGTTGCACAGAATATTTACATAGATAATTTTTTGTGAAGCTAGCGCCGCGTGCGTGTCGAGCATCGCGTCGCAACCTTTCCACGTGTATTTCGTCGCCGTACATTAGTTGAATTCGCGTCCCTGAGAATTAGCTTCTTCCTCACCCGATCATTTACCGTTTCCTACCGTACCGCGTGCTCACCGTAGTTAGTTAATTGCATAAGTAATTCTATGGGTCGGTAGAACACTTGTGAAATCATGCTGCGAATTCGCGCAGCTGGCGCTCAATAACTTGTATCTAAATTGAATAAACCACAAGTGTTCATAATTTTACCCTAAATTCCTGTGTTCGATTTATTTAAAGTCTCCAATAAAACTAATGTTAAAGCCTGCATGTGCGGCGCAATAATCTTGGCTGGATTAGCTAAAATTATTGTCATAAAACGTTTTCTAATTTTTATATTATTTAAAAAAAAAAATTTTATTTTATTTGTTGTGCATAATTGGAAAGCAGTTTAGGCTAAAATTAATTTCAGCGTATTATTAAAAAATTCTTGAATTATTATTTTTCAATATTTTATTCTGTACATGAAATTTTGTATAAGATTACTTGAAAGCATCGAGTAATAAAAGTTTTGGATCTGATTTTTAATTTTGTTTTCATAAGTCTTAATAAATGGGCTAATACACACATGCACAATTCATATAATTCACTACAACTCGCTGTAAACACAACTCAACTTTTTGCCGCCAAGCGGCGAGACACACGCGGCGCGCTTCCCTGTAACAGAACAGGGAGGCTTCGGGTATATAAGGAGGTTCAGTCTTTCGCAACACTCGATAGTCTAAATTTAGTGTGGACTGACTTCACGATATTTTACGTGTTGTAACAGGTGGGACAATTGTTAATAACAATTGGCCGTGGCTAATAAGCCGGTGGCCGAGCCGCTGTTGTGCGTTCGCTCGCGCAGCACACGACGCGAGCTGGCATCCACTATTGCTCCTACCTAGAGTAAGCCAGCGACGTAACGCAGCTGAGCTTCGGCCTTGCTGCCGCTGCTCTGGCCGTCCTATTGCAAAGTTCGCTGAACCCCGGTGGATTTAGCTCCGTGCGGAGTCACCTCGACGCACGGGTTTTCGCGATCTGCAAGGAGCGCAAAAGCGCGGAAAGCTAATTGCCGCAACGCGCCAATATAACGGCTTTTCGCGTTTGCCTAACTCGGTCGTGGAGCAGGCGGGTCGTGGGGAAAATTGACTCAAGCGAGTTTAACTTTCAATAACAAAATAAACTATATTCAACAATAATACATTAACAATAGTAGATTAACAATAATAGATTAACAATAATAGATTAACAATAATAGATTAACAATAATGGATTAACAATACGCGCAGACCAAGCGACGGTGCGCGCCCAGCTCGTTCTCCGCTGGACACGTTGCCCTCACGATGGGCCGTACGCACGCCTAGTGTCACGGCACCTCGGTGTATTTTAGGGCGCGGTGCCCACGGTGAGCAGCCTGTACACCGCTCGCGGTTTATACGATTATAAACGCGCGGGCTAGCCTTTACCTTATGTATGTGTCTCGAGGACGATCGCTCTATCTCTGTCTCTCTCTCTCTCTCTCTCTCTATCTATCTCTCTCTCTCTCTCTCTCTATCTCTCTCTCTCTCTCTCTCTCTCTCTCTCTCTCTCTCTCTCTCTATCTCTCTCTATCTCCCTCGCAGCCGGCGCTAGCACGTCCTCTCGTCTCGCCCTTCTCCGCTTCGCTTCTCCTTCTCCTCCACTCTACTCTGGCTGCTCGTGGGATGCGCCTCCACACTCACAGCACAGTGGGGAGATATCTCGCGTACGCACTCCACTCGCAATGCGGCGTCGCGGCAACAGGTCGCTCCGCGTGCTCTCGTTTTTACGCGGGAAGATGGCGGCGAGGCTTAATCGGCGTTGACGCGCGCGGATCGAACTCCTAATCGATAGTGACGCGCTCGAGGCGTCAGCGCGGCCAGCGCCGCGCCCCAGTCGCGTTCTGTTTGAGTAACTACCCTGCTGCGCGCGCGTCGCCTATAGTGCGTACCTACGCCAGTACATGGCCCTCATTTCGTTACAGTGTTAGAGATCACATTTGTGTAGTAAGCTAACGGATAAAGGGTATACTTTCTCATCTAGTCAATTTTTTATACATAATTACATAATTTATTATATAATTTATAATTTATATTTTTTATATATGTTTACGTGAAACGTCCGATATATTTGCTTATTCATACTTAAAGAAATGCTCTAGAGCATAAGTAAGAGTATAGTAATATCTACTATATTGGGGATTTTTTGTACTGTTGAAAAAATGTACGATGCCCAAATGAAAATCTACTAGTTTTAATAACAGTAATGTCAAACCATCTAAAAATGTAAAGTACGATTGTGAAGAAACTAGTTTTGAAGAATACGATGAAGTTGTTGTTTTACCTAATCCTGATGATTCAGGAGGTTCTGACCAAAAAAATAATAATGTTAAGGAAACTTTAAATATGAGTGAAACTGAGATTCGTTATTATAGTTATTTTAAAATTATGCAAAATTACAGTTCTAAACAAAACAAGTTGGAACCTATATACCAATTGAAAGAAGGTGAACAAAGTCATGTGGGAAATATAGAAAACAACTTACTTCTGTTTGATAAAATAAAATCTGAACTGAGAAAGAAAACACCAGTTCCACTATTTGAATATTTTTTTTCTACGGAACTAAAACAGCCCATAGTTGACCCTACTTGCGAAAATGGTTATGATTTATCTATTAGTAACGTAGAGACTTTTTTTGGAATTTTTATGTTAACTTCATTTAATATTAGAAGTGATCAAAAAGACTATTGGTCTAAGGATGAAGATTTGAGATGCGCAAGTGTTGTTAAAACTATGCCTCATCATATGTTCCTTGAAATAAAATAAAAATTAAATATGCAAAATCTTCTGATAAGAAGGATTCTGACAGGGCTTGGAGAGTACAACCTATGATAAATATAATGAGACAAAATCGTCAACAATTTGGATATTTTTCAACAGTATTATCTACCCTCGTAGAAATGTATCCCGTCCACTTTACAGATCTATGTAGAATAGTCTTGCATTGTGTAGATCTATGTAGGTAAAGTAGATATTTACTATAAAGGCGTGTAACGATCGTCCATTCTACTTTCCCATATTATTTTCCACGATAAAACTAGATAAGCAAAATTGTGACAATAACAACTACATAAAGGTTATGTTTTAAGAAACTGAAGCATAATCTATTATGCTTATTATGTATTATTTTAATTTAAAGGTATTTATATGTTATTGTTCATCTACTACCAGTTTAAGTAAATATAAATAACATCTAAAGTATACGGTTATCAAGTTTTAGATCTATCGAGTTTTTTTCTATTTAAGAACTCAATAACAATATTATGTTACATATATATTAAACAATCAAAATAAGAAAATAAACTGAATATCCAAATAACTATATGAAATATTACTGCATATATTTATTTTATTTATCTAAAATTGGTTTCCTTACATTTGATTATGTTCCATCCTAAATACAGGCTTGGTTTTAAAATCTGTTTGGTTTATGTAAGGAAAACTATTTTCACAAACATTTATTATCAACTGATTAATTTTATATTTTTAAAAAGAAATAATCTAGTTGAGTTAGATTTATTTAGACGATTTACCATATATGTTCTATTTTTCTATTTCCTACTTTATAATTAATTTATATCAAGATTAATTTATAATCAAACACTTTCATTTGACATATATGGTCAGTTAAAACATAATAATTTGTTACTTAGGAAGAAAATTATCGTCTACATGTATTCGACTAATGTGTTTGTAAAGACATGTGTTAGATAATGTTGACACGAATGAGCAGTTCATGCATTATAAGAACTCACATATGGATAGAAAATTATTTGTAGCTCTGAAAATAAAATTCTAGTTTTGAAATAAAGCATGTCATAAAGTACATATTTGTACATATGATATTATTATTATTTATATATTACTTTTCAAGAAACGACTAAATCAATCAATAACATTATTTTGTGATCACTGTTTTTCATGTGCAAGGAACATTATTTATAAATTTTCATTTCTTAGGTTAGATATACTTTCTAACTACTTTTATATGTAAACAGTACGAATAGAACTGTAGATCTTATTATTATAATTGAAAACTTGTATGTTAAACTTGTTTAACATTAATTTTTATAATAAAAGTTCTGTACAATAAATAATATAACCTCACAGATTTGATGTGTACATTTATCGAGTTTCGTATAGTCTAGTACTATCTAGTTTGCCTATAAATGTCATTATAGCGAATGTGGGCGCCACGATAAGATTTCTATCAGGGAATCGACGAAATGATAATCAAGTTTTTTGGAAGATCAGTTTTAAAACAATTTTGACCTATAAAACCTATAAGATTTGGAATAAAATTTTGGGCTATTGTTCAATATTTCACAAGTCCTGACTTAGTAGTTTATTTACAAAAACTTGGAATTCGATCAACCGGAACCCTTCGTAGGGGTATAATAAAAGAAACTCATAATCTAAATAAAATATCTGATAGGGGTAAGTATGAAGTTAGTCATGAAGTCAATAGCGGAATGAATTTTGTTACCATTATGGACTCGAAGCCAGTCAATTCACTATTAACAGCGACGGGTGTCACTCCACTAAGTCCAATGGCACGGTATAATAAAGATAAACAAAAAAGAACTGAGTACTTATTTCCCAATATAGTAACCCTCTACAATTCATTTATGGGCGACGTGGATAGCCATGATTACCGATGCAACAAAGTTATATCCAACATTAGATGCAAAACATGGACATGGGTGATTTTTTATGAGAATGTTGCAAACGACAATCACGAATGGTGACGCTTTATGGAATATTACTTGCCATAAAGTTAAAGAACTCAGCACAAAACAATTTTGCATGCAGGTAAGTAAACACTATCGTAGTAAATTAGGGAATAAGTCTACTCACGAAAATTATTCATCGTCGAAAATAATATGTTCAAGAGAAGGTTACAAATTACATACAACGATATTTTGTATTCAATGCAAAAAGACTTACTGCATAAACTGCTTTCCAATTATGCAAAAAGAAACAAAAAAAATGAAATAACAAAAAACAAAATTAAAAAAAGCATTAAAAAATTAGAAAGCGTTTAAAAAATACAAAAAAAAACTAAAATGACTTTCCACAAATTGTCGGCCTCCACGTTGGTGAGAGTTGAAAATGCATGACATATTTACCGGCTAATGGACATTTTTTTATTAATATTTTAAAAATATTGTTTAAAATAGAGTTATAAGATCGAATAAGTAAACCAAAAAAATATCGTTAGTATATCTTTTCATACTTTTCTTCTCGATATCATTTATTAAGTATTTTTTGCAATAATTTGTTTAAATAAATAATTTAACCAAATTGATTATGATAAATAATTACAAATTAAACGCTAATAGCTTTCAAAAAGCAAGAAAGTATTATATAATTAGTAAAACTATGCTTTTGTTTGCATTTAGCGACGAGAAACGCCAAAAAACATCCAAAATTAGGTAAAACTTTGAAAATATTGAGGTTTTTAAGGAATTTATGTAATGCTGTTACTAAAAATTGATTTTTTTTTATTAAATTTTATAATGACAAATAAATAATAATAATTATTGCATTACCTTGCAATAATATAAAAAATAATAAAGAAAAAGTAATATATTCGAGTTAAAACCGCCATCTTGAATCCGCCATGTTGAGTTACGCAATATAACCAATGCCAATCAAAAGTATAGGCATTTATGCTACGAAAACCTGAAATACAAGAAAATCGATTCACAAAATCGATATTTTATCTAATATCTAAAATAAGTAAATTTTAAAATTTGCAATGTTTTGTTAATTAATCTGCCATATTCAAAAAATACTTAAAATTTTTAAAAAACTAAGGTCGGATTCGGAAAGAGCGTGCGATTTCATATGGGAATACTGAGTTGTGTTTAATTTCATGAATGCTTTATTCGTTTTCTAACGCGCTGAAGAAAAAGTAAATTTTAGAGCATCTTGGGACGAAACGGGTTAAAACAAGTAACGTAATCGCGTATATTACTTATTTTAAGAATTCTATGCTTAAAATAAGAATGTATTACTTATTTTAAGAAAAAAAATTACTTAAAATAAGAATGTATTACTTATTTTAAGAAAAAAAATTACTTAAAATAAGAAACTATTCTAAAATGTGAACGTAAGAAACGCAGTTACTTGAATTAAGAAATAAAATTTACTTTTTTCGTCTGTGATTTCTAGTTTTATCAACAATAGGCTCTCTTGTCTTACAGATGAATTATTTTATAATTTTTCTCCGTTAACTTTGTATATGAATGTTTTGGGTCTTATTCTTTTCTTTAAAGTATTATAATTGATTAATAAATAAGAAAAATTATTGTACTTTTACTGAACTTTTCTTAATTGACAGTGTTTACATTTGCGGCATCACGATTTTGTTGGAACAATTTGTTTTTCATTTATATATGGACCCTTTTTAAGTATGTTTTACTATTCATATCGTAGGACTTTTATAAACTCTGGTATGATTTTTTGTTTTACGTCCTATATCTAGCGAAAGACCGTCCTTAATTATGGATAGTTTCCTTTAATATCTGCATATTTTTCTTAGATATTTTCATATAAAAATAGATAGAAAAGGTAATTACGTGCTTAAGTTTCGTTGGATATTTTCCTTCAGAAAAAAAGAAAAAGAAAAGAGAAAAGAGATAATTACGTGCTTATTATACGTCAATAAAAAATATTTACATACTTACTTCATTATAAGACATAATAGGGATATTTTCTTACAAAAATAGAGAAATAACATAAGAAAAAAAAAGACAATTACGCGCTTATTAGAGTAGTGAATACAAAAATAATTACGGATTTACTTCATTATAAGACATTATAGCTAATTTATAGTAATGCTGTTCAAAAATATTTGGTAATGGATATTAGTAAAAAAGTCGTTTTAAAATTGCTAAGTCAATACATGTATAGGGTCGTATAAAAGGGGCGGGGGTGGGGAGTATTTAAAGTTTTCTAGGTACCCGCACGTCGCCTCGTTCGCAAGATGTGCTGTAGAAAGTTTCGCTAGACAGGTAGGTACTTATCGTTTTGGGGATTGTGTACCATGGTGCCTGTCCGGTCCATTCTGCAGGTGCGAAGTTTCACCTTACCGTTTCGATATTTTGCCTACACTGTACTTATTATAAATGAAAGAAATCGCGTCGTGTTATCCTTTTTCAGCCGGAGACTTTCGTGCGGTGTTTTCCCGTGGGCTATTGAAGTTGGACTAGCTGTTGCATGTGAAATCTCCATAAAACGGGCCTTTGTGTGCGTACAATGTGACGCGCGCGGATTCGCCACATGCTGCTTGTGGTATAGTCGGGAAATATTTGTAACGCGAAGACTTTCCGTTATTTAGGATTCCTGTAAAAATAGTTGCTATTTGTGGGTTTTTCTCAAATCCTTACAAAATTCGATTTACACGTCGACATAAACTTCTGCGAGAGTATTTATTCAGTTTGATTCGTAGAATAGCGATTACCTTTAAATCTATAAAAAGGATAATAAAAATTGAGTCTCTTGTAAATTATAATATTTGTATATTATCCTTAAATATATTCGAAGATTGTGTGCTTATTTACGATTTTACTGAGTCCCATAAAAAATTATAATATTTGTCGAGAAAAAAATAATTTTGTACACAAAATCCATTGTCTTTCTCTGTCGATAAAAAGAAATAAATTAGCAGCATATTATCTGAAACTTTATAAAAGGCAACTTTTTACTACCTCATGACCTGTATGGTTTTTCAGATCATGAGATCTTTTATTTTCTGAAATATTTAGGTTATGTGTTTTTTAATTTTTATTTGATCGCTTATATTTTGAGAACGGAGCGGTCATTTTCTACCAAACAGGGCCATTTTTTTCGTTTTTAAATTAACATTCAAAATTGAAAAGAAATTTCTATATTCATTAACTTGTTTATATTTTATAAAGATTTTTCGATTTTTTTGTTTTTGAGTTTTAAATTTTCGGGTTTTTTAGCATGTTAGAAATATTATGATCAATTTAGTGTAAATTCATTAAAAAGAACATAAAATTACCTATCTTTTACAACTGCAATTTTGGATAGACTCTTTCCCTTCTTTTGTTATACATGACAACATAATTTTTAGGTTAAACGGTTTTATTTCGGAAAGATATTGCAAATTAAAATTAATTTATAAGAAGAACGATTTTCATATCGGAGCAATTAATTTAGTTTGAGGAAGCTAAGTGCCAATGAATTGGCAGCGGCATTTTTTTACTATAACAAAGCTTCCTCTTTGAGGAAGCAGTACATAACTGCGTGCTTAATTTTCTTTGGATATTTTGTACAGAAATAGAGAAAAAAGATAATTACGCACGTATTAGGACAGTGAAAAAAAAATAATTACGGACTTACTTCATTGTAAGACACAATAGGGATATTTTCTTACAAAAATAGGAAAATAAATGATAATTATGCGCTTATTAGGGTACCGAATAAAAATGTAATTACGGACTTCCCAGGGAAGAAGATTCTAATGGAGCAGTATCGGCCGAGCATATTTTAACGGATATTCAGTACTGCTAGATATCACTGGGGTAATGCTGGAGTAATATGTTATTTACGTTAAACTTTTATCCATTCGCTCAAATCACTATACACAGATTTTAATTGCACGATGCTGATAGACAGTAACACATTTTTTGTATGTTTAGAAAAGTTACTTAAAAGTAACATTTCTTAAAAATAAGGGGCTAAAAAGTAGGTTATGATACATGTATTTGTTTACTGTTCCATTCTTATCATACCAGTAAAATGCGAGTAATAGGGGAATACTGGCAGCAAATTAATTGTTTAGTAACGGAAATGTTTACATTATTACTTCATTATAATGAACATTTTTTTAAATTTCTTTTATGCTCGTTAGGTCTCTTTATTTAACTATAAAAAACTTGTATATTTCTTGCTCTGCAGCAAAGATTTGAGAAAATCGAAGTTCTGATCGGATTGAAGTTTTTGAGATTTTATTGTGTTCAAAATACAAAAAATTAGGATATGAATGTTATTTAAGGAAGCCTATTTCGTCCTATTTCTTTCACTATTCAATTTCTTTTTAATTTTATCATAAAATATGTTAATTTCTTCGCATAACATTTTCATTCATTAATCGAATTGTTGTCAACAAACATTTATGTTCATATTCCTAAGTACTGTATATTACCACCTACCAATAATTGCAAATGGACATACCTCTATACCTCATTAAAAACACTAATGAGAGAAAAATAAAAATTTTTATAAAAAAATAAAATTCACTTGACAAAGCGGGTGTAAAAGTAAAAAATGCTGCCAACTGCTTTGACACTATGCTTTCTGAAAGAGAAGATTTAATTAAAATTATTATATAAATAAGAAAGAGCTGTGCAGTACCGCTCATGGTTATTTTCCTGTTTAAACTATTTTCATTTAGTGATTTGTGCCCTATTGAAAGATGAATATTTTTAAATAAGCTGTGATGTTGTATTTTTAACCGATATGGATTCTGTCCATACAACTCATTAATTATTTTATTATTCGGTCAATACTGCGCTTTATTACTCGACAATTACCCTCTGGTGGACTCCTCAGATCTCGAGAGGAGGTTCGCTGATCGGTCGCCTGGACAAACGGCGCAACCCACGGAGATCCAATCTCGAGTTATTTAAATAAATAATTATTAACAATTTAACTTATTATGGCTCATATAGGTGCTATCTACGTAAATGATCTATAAATATATATGCATATAATCTTTTCTAACTTTATTTCTCGATAATAATATCTATACATCAAATTGCATTTATCGCTAATAACTATAAGTAATTATATGTCGGTTCGTTAACATTTAATATGCCGCCATAACTTTACTTGATTCCCTAATTGTAACATTTAATTTCTTAAATCTATAATTATAAAACCCCAAAATTTACTACGTTAAATTTCTATAATAATTATAAAACCCCAAAATTTACTACGTTAATTCTTTATAATCACCACGACTCTACTTATTCCCCGCTTTTAACTACTTCGCTAAGGACTATGGTTGCACGTGGGCGGTCCAATGGCCGCTCCCGCCTCTACTGGCACGCACCAAGTGCCGACCGCGTTGCCGGTATTTTCTACCACCTATAATAATAAAAATTGTCTCGAACTCGGGAACTCTCAACCTAAAACACACAAAAAATATTCGGCGGCGAACACACACACTGTAGTTCCGACTCTCCATCAAGTCTCCCAAATCTCGACTGCACTCAAACAAATAAATATGTCTGGAAGGATCTCACCAAGTAATTTTTAAGGCAAAATTACAAACTCTCTTGAATCTTAAGTCGGGCGCTTTGTGGGCAAATAACTGCCGACCAATAAGTACTCACGTTACGAACTATCTATCTCAGAGAATTCTAGGACTACTCGGACACGCTTCCTTTCCTCCACGCGGACAGCTAATTTCTTGCAGTAATGGAAATGTGGCACGACTGTCTGCGGCGAAAGCTCCGGACGGAATGGACAGGGCGGAAGGACTCGAGTCCTCTCCTCGTGGCGTCCCTATACCCTAGCTCCCTCTATTCTGCCTTACTCGATCTTCTCTCCTTTTCTAACACATGTGGGCATAGGCCCTAAACTCGATTTTCACTAGAGTAGTAACCGGAGGTTAGTTACTGCTCTAGTTTTACCCGTCATGCATTTCGCCCGGGGACGCGCGTAATTTCAAATATTAATCGCGCCCTCTATACGGCACGCTTCTCCGATACTTATCCCCCTTTACTCGATATTTATTACATGCAAACGGACAGAGCGCGACGCGTTCATTGTAAACGCGCCTTGCTCCCTTCTCCGTGCGCGAGCCTCTCTTCTAATCTTATTTGATGTTTCGTCCTCCGTCTCTCTCTTGTCGCTCGGCTCTCCCTCTACTCTCCCCGATCGATTCCATGCGCATGGCACGCGCCCGCCTCCTCGCGCTCCGATCGCTCTCTCTCGGGTGTCCGCGTACGCGAGTATGTATGTGTGTGTGAGTATGTTTCGTCTGCTGCCGCCGTGCTGCCGCTGCTGTGTTGCTGCTGCTGTGCTGCTGCTGCTGCCTTGGCCCCGCGGCTCGCGGCCGCTCGTGTCGTCTCCAGTTTCTCTCTTTCTAGGGCGGCTGCTACCTGAAACAAATATCGGCCTCGACCTCTTCTTCGTAGTCGCCGCTTCCTTGTGCTGCTCAGCTTGTCTGGAGGTGTTTGCTAAATCTGCTGCTGCTTTTGTGGTGTGTCTGTGCTGGTGGTGTGTGTGTGGTGTTGCACCGTCGATCTCTCCCCGTGAAACATAAATAATATTCGCGGTTTATTATCTTAATGAAAAAATTAGCAATTTAAATAGCGTGCGTTCGGTGGTTTGGTGCGTGCGTGATTCCGTCCGGAGTTTGTTTATTCCTCCTAATTGACATTAATAATCTACCCGATACTAACCCTACCTGCCCATTATAACCTCACCTTACTTCCCTATTTACTCTTTCGTTGTGGCATTTTACATGCCACAAAGCATATATCGTATATCAGGGTATCTTTGGTCAGTGATGTGCCATTGATTCCAAAATCTATCTTTATCTATAAAATCAAATGAAATCTACATCTGTGAATGATTGATTAATTGTTTTTTTTCTTTCATTGCACAAAATTTAAAATTTTTACTACTATTTAACATATACTAGTTTACAAATTCCATCATCCAAATAGTATAAAAATAATGATTTTTCAATATTAAATCATTTTTAAAAAAATTACAAAATAATAATATTTTTAATATAACATTATCTGTGGATATTTTCATGTAATATAATGCTTAAAGTTGGCTAGAAGTGTAGAATAGTAAATCTCATATATAATAATACTTAATATCTACAAAAAAGCACAGGGTGAAAGTGTATTGTTTAAATTGAATAATCTCTAATATCTCAGAAGATTATGTACCAAATCGGCTCAAAAATATTCAGCTAATAACCTGACACCTAACAAATTTTCTCTGAACTTTTCAAGGCATTACATCAAGTATTACTCAAGTTATCGTTATCTAAAATAAAATGCATTTTTTTGACATTTTATTCTTTTTCTCAAAAAGCAAACCGACTTTTTACATACAAATTTACAGGAGTATACCTGTATATGAAACAAGTATTCAGTAAAAATTCCATTGGCTTTTATCGTACAGTTTTTGAATAATAAATGTTGAAAAAGAAATATTGTCACATAGTACAACAACTGAAAAACGATTCATATAAAATCGTTTATCGTTCTAAAATGAAGGATTTATAAGTACTTTCTTGTATCAAAAATTCGCTTCCCAGAAACTATTCCTACATTGAAAAAAATTAAAAAAAACGAAATTTTAAAATTCTTAAATTTTGAAAAATGGTCATAAAAAACATTATTTGACCATTTTTGCCGAAACTTTCAAGCGCACATCGGATATTGATAGCAAACATCTGTGAAAAGTTTGGGAAAGTTATACAGCAGATTTAACGAATGGTGATATGCCTCATACTAAATACACACGCGCACACACACACACACATATACACACACACGCACACGGAGGCACGCACATACACACACACACAAACACACACACATATACACAGCATACAGACATTTTTTAAGACTAGTCTGTTCAGACGACTCTCCAAGACATAAAACATTTTTATACGTTAAAAACACAAAAAAAAATTTAACCATCACAAAGCTTTCTCTTTCAGAAAACAAAAAGAATACTTTCTTTAACCCTCTAAAACCCAGGCAATAAAATCATCGTCAAAAAATTCTGAATATATTCAGGGACGATTGTTGGGCCTTGGGATTTGGATATGAGCAATAAACTTTTTTTTTTAATTTTCTTGTTTTCTCGGCTATTTTGCTGTAAAAAATAATTTACGCTCACTTAACGAGATAGGAAATAATCCACTTTGACCTGATCCAGACATTTAAATTGCTTAATTTCGTGTTTATTGCGTAGTAATTTAAAAAAAAATACGAAATAAATGTATGGGTCCTGGAGGACCCACCAGACCTTAAAGGGTTAATAACGGGATTGAGAAAATAATAAGCTTAAGATCAAATATTTATTATCTTCATTTCATAAAAAGTCATCGATTTCGTCATTTGAATTAGAACTACAACTTTTTGGAGTCAGCGCTAAAAACGGTAGCATATTATAGACAAATGAATAATAAAAATCGCTGCTAACTGCTTTAGGATGCTTTTTTAAAGAGAGGTCCTGATTAATCGATATAAGGAATCTTATAATGAAAATTCGCATTCAGTAAATTAATGCTGTAATTAATTCATTAGATACAAGCATTTAGGTATTGGAAGTAAAGAAAATTAAAGTATTAAATAACAAAAATAAAATTTTTCAATTTAAAAAAAAATTTTATAACTAATATTCTGTTATTATTTTACAAAATTAACTTTAAAATTACTGTTAGATACACCAATCGCAAGAAAATAATGCCAACTTTATAAAAAACATACATATTTTTGACATGTTCAACGTATAAAATAACAATAGAAATTTTGTTCGAATTATACAATTTTTTAAAAATTAATATTTTTGCTAAGAATGAGTTTAATATTATCGATTCAGCTCCAATATCTAATCAGTTCTAAGTTCAAATATATGTAATATGACTGAAAAATTTCAGCGCGTGATGTCCTTCTTTTGACGAGTTATGGTGGATACAAATGATGGTTTCATTAACACACACACACACACACACACGCACACGCACACGCACACGCATACGCACACGCACACGCACACACACACTCACTCACACACACACACATACACACACACACACACACACTCATACACTCACACACACTCACACAAAAGATGTAGTTATAGTTTTTCGTAAGCACTTGATAAGTGTAGAATCTAGTAATTTCGTTCGACAGGTTAAATATTTAACACAACTGAAATTTATTGCACTTAGGAATTTTTTCAACCGGGAGTAGATCAATTATAAGCGGAACTATTTAAAGAGGGGGGAAGACCACTTATTGATATAATTTACACTCTTATACGTACCATATGGAAGGGAAATTATGCCTAGGGAATGGAGAGACTCAATCATAATCCCGATTCACAGGAAAGGGGATAAAACAAATTGCAATAATTACAGGGGGATTTTTCTGATATGTACATGTTATAAGATATTGTCCAACGTACTACTTGCGAGACTCACTCCCCTCGCGGAAGAAATCCTTGGGGATTATCAGTGTGGATTTCGCCAAAATAAGTCGACTAACGACCAGATATTCACAGTTAGGCAACTCTTAGAAAAGAAATGGGAATATAGAAAACAGTACACCAACTATTTATTGATTTTAAAAAAGCATACGACTCGATTATAAGGGTTAAAATGTACCACGTTATAATACTACTAGAGATTCCAAAAAAACTAGTTAATTTAACAAAAATGTGTCTAGATAATACCAGGGGCATAATTCCCGCAGAAATTAACATCACAATGGATTAAAACAAGGGGATGCATTAAATTCACAATGGATTAAAACAAGGGGATGGGCTATTCACACTTCTGTTTAACCTAGTACTAGAATACGTTGTCAGGGCCGTACGATAAAGCGGGGAAGGAGTAATACTGAACGGTTTCTTAACGCAATTGTTAGCCTATGCAGACGATATAGATATAATAGGACAGAACAGGGACACCCTAATAAAAAACGTTGAAATACTAATAAAAACGGCAAAAGAAATAGGTCTAGAAATTAACGAAAAGAAAACGGAATACATGGTCACTGACAGAACGGCACCTGCGAATGAGTATAGCGACCTGAAGGTGTTAGATAAAACCGTTAAAATAGTAGAAGAATTTAAATATCTCGGCACTATAATGGACTCAAAAAATGAGACGTATAACGAAATTAAGAAAAGACTGCATTCCGGAAATGCATGTCTTTATTCGGTGGGCAAATTACTAAAATCGCGATTACTATCACGAAAGACAAAATTAGAGATATATAGGAAAATTATTATGCCAGTAGTCCTATACGGATGTGAGACTTGGGCACTAACTAAGTGGGAGGAGGACAGGTTCAGAGTATTTGAGAACAAAGTTATGAGAAGGATATTTAGAGGCAAAATTGACGAGTTAACTGGAGAATGGAGAATATTGCACAATAAGGAAATAAACGAGTTTTACGGAAAAGCGGATATTACCAGAGTTATAAAATCTCGAAGACTAGGATGGGCCGGGCATGTAGCGAGGATGGAAAATGATAGGACAGCACTTAGAGTACTAGTAGGAAAACCAGAAGGCACAAGGCCTGCGGGTAGACCAAGACGAAGGTGGGAAGACAATGTCAGGGCCGACTTGCGAGAAATAGGACACTATGAGGAAAACTGGATTAACCTTGCAAAGAATAGAGAGAAATGGCGTGATTGTGTGAATAAGGCTATGGACTACATAGTCCCATCAACCATGAATGGTGGCTACGGTGATTATGGTAACAAGACTACAGTGGATATAGGAACTGCGGTCTCTTAAGCCTTACCACTGCTAACCATTAATGGCTGGCCACTGTAATAATAATAATAATAATAATAAAAGAGTAGAGTATATCGTATTTTTTTTATTAAACGTATCACTTACGGTTCAGAATAACCAATACTCAGTGAAAAAACTATTACAATCTACTATAACCTATCTTTTGATGTAAATTATTAGTATAAAACCATGTTCCCAGTAATAAATTTACTTAAAAATAATTATAGATATGTAATTTTACTCAAATTTTGTGTTCGACTATAAATCGACGGCCCTTAAGAAGACCAGCACATTTCAAACTGCCACGCAGAGTAGCACATTTCAGCACTTGCCACGAAGAGTATCAGATTTGGATATCTACCACAAAGACTAGCAAATTTCGCCCTTCTCCCACGAAGACTAGCACCATTCGCCGTTCTCCTACGAAGACTAGCACTTTTCGCAATTCTGACACGAAGACTAGATCTATTCGCCGTTCTCCCACGAAGACTAGCAAATTTCGCAATTCTGCCACGAAGACTAGCATTTATCGTATAGAATATGTCAATTTAAGTTGTACTGATAAAGTCTCGGTTAATTGGGTTGATTCTTTTTGCTTTCTCAAAGAGAATGCTTTGTGATGGTGAAAATTATTTTGGGTTTTTTTAATGTATAAACATGTTTTATGTCTTCGGGAGTCCAAATAGACTAGTCTTAAAAATGCCTGTATGTATGTGTGTGTGCGTGTGTGTGATAGTATGTGGCATATCACCATTTGTTCAAACTGCGGTAAAACTTTCTTAAACTTTGCACAGATGTTTGCTATCAATAGCCGGTGTGCGCTTGAAAGTTTTAGCAAAAATGGTGAAATAAATTTTTTTGATGTCCATTTTTTAAAACTAAAGAATCCTCAATTTCAGTCACATAGGCCCTTAGGATCAAGACGTGACCGTTTGTATTTAAAATACGCGTTATGTCAGTAAAAAATAGTACCTATACCTCGTATCATTACTCTGTAAATTATTATGCTAGAGAAATGATGTAATAAGATAAAAAAGTTGACTAAAAGAGCTTTAATTTAAGCTTTGTTTCATATAACATAACAGTCAAAAATATAATAATCAAAAACAAAAATGATGACGAAAAATGCATGAAGATTTGAGGATTTTCAGCTGTCTAAATTGAGTAGTTTTCCATGCATTTTTCGTCATCATTTTTGATTGTTTATAACTTTCCAACAGAATAATATTTTTATATGAAACAAGGCTTAAATAAAATCTCTTTTAGTCAACTTTCTTTTATCTTATTATATCATTTGTTCAGCATAATAATTTGCAGGGTTATGATACGAGGTAGAGGTACTATTTTTTACTAAAATAACGCATCTTTTGAATCCACGTGATTATATTTTTACCCCAAGGGCCTATGGGACAAAACTACGGATGCTAGGCATTATTTTTAGATTCCAGAAATTACTTCCTGAAGCCTCATCGAAACCCGCTTCCCGCAGGTTGTGGACTCTCCTTGTAAGTGGAATTAGAACCCAAGAAACTGAAGTATATTAGTGATCCGATCCAAACTTGAGAACCGCCCCATTGCTAAAATACCTTGCTAAAATACATTGGGTTATGTGTAAAGTTGTACATAATATTTTTTATTTATAAATTACTATCATTTCAAATGACTTCAACTTTTTGTAAGATAAATATAAGTTTATCGTATATTAAACGTAATTTAGCCAACGTTTCAAGCGTCTGGTGATTTAAAAAGAGTATTTTTATAATTTCCCCATTGAGGTTATATATTTTAGCAAGCGAATAGTTCTGAGATTTGCCACCAAACCAAGTAAAATACGTGGGATGCTAGTGTCATGCACGTAGCGAATAGTTTACAAAAAGTTTTCACACTTCACATTATACCGTTAAAATAATGACGATATGATATGAAGTGCAAAATAGTCGCTCGTTATATTTTTAAATTAGAAAATTGATCGCCACCACTTTTATTATAGCGTCGCTTTCGTGTAAGAAGGTACTTCCTCGGAATCCGGTTGAAAAAGGTACCAACTCGGAATCTGCTTGGAAAAGGTACCAATTTGCAAATAAATAAGTTTTATCTACATTTCAGTTGGCACTACTTTCGAAAGCATTTATACCCCGATTTAAGATACACAAAACTAAGTATACAAACGTTAAACCTGAAAAACAGTCATACATATAAGTTTTCGGGGGCGCTGATCACGATTCTGATGTCAAATTATACTCGAACATTTATCTTTAGTCAGGACGGACATACATTCGGCAAGTATTCGACCGCAAAATATTTTTGGATACTTTTGTGTTTTCTGTAAATATCGAGAAATAACAACGAAATATCAATTTCTAAGCATTCTACACGATGTATGATTAAGCCGATATACGCAATTTAAAAAAGTATCTATTGGATACTTTGGTCGGATACTGATAGTAAGTATCCGACAAAAGTATCCGTCGGATACTTTTTTCTAATACTTAGTATATGACAAAACTATTCGTCGGATACTTTTTTCGGATACTCGGTCTCCGACCAAAGTATCCAATAGATACTTTTTTAAATTGCGTATATCGGCTTAATAATACATCGTGTAGAATGTAGTATCCGAAAAAGGTATCCGTTGGATACTACTTTAGAATACGTTACTTATTTTAAAAAGTATCCGACGAATAGTTTCGTCAAATACTGTGTATTAGAAAAAAGTATCCGACGGATACTTTTGTCGGATACTTACAATCAGTATCCGAAAAAGGTATCCGTTGGATACTATTGTCGGATACTGATAGTAAGTATCCGACAAAAGTATCCGTCGGATACTATTTTCTAGTACTCAGTATATGACGAAACTATTCGTCGGATACTTTTTTCGGATCCGTTGGATACTATTTTCGGATCCATTGGATACTATTTTCGGATACTGATAGTAAGTATTCGACAAAAGTATCCGTCGGATACTTTTTTCTAATACTCAGTAATTGATGAAACTATTCGTCGGATACTTTTTTCGGATACTCGGTCTCCGACCAAAGTATCCAATAGATACTTTTTTAAATTGCGCATATCGGCTTAATAATACATCGTGTAGAATGCAGTATCCGAAAAAGGTATCCGTTGGATACTATTTTCGAATACGTTACTCATTTTAAAATGTCTAAAAGAGGTATTTTACGTATTTTGATACCGGGTACATTTTTATTTTAGGCAGACAAATTTCTTATAACATCAAAATGCGTAAAATAGGTTCAAATATGCCCGAGTATCCCTAAACATGTGGTAGCATCTGGATGGTACCCCATATTTAGGAGCGCCTGGGAAAATTTTAGACCACTTTTAGACATTTTAAATTTAGAAAAGTATCCGAAAAAAGTATTCGACGGATACTATTGTCGGATACTCTGTATCCGATGAATACTTTTTTCGAAAACTCAGTATCCGACCAAAGTATCCGTCGGATACTTTTTTCGGATACTCAATATCCGACAAAAGTATCCGATGGATACTTTTTTCGGATACTTTTTAAATCACGTATTCCGACTTAATACATGGTGTAAAATACTTGAAAATTGACATTTTGTTGCTTTTTCTCGATATTTGCAGCATACAGAGAAGTATCCGAAAATAGTTTGTGGTCGAATACTTACCGAAATCTGGTATATGTAACCATGAAGGAAATAGATTTGTGAAAATTCTCTGCGCATTGTTTGTATTTCTCATATAGGGGTTATAATAAATCTAACTATATTATTGGATACGATGTAACTATTTTTTTTCTTTTGTTTATAATTAAATGTAATTATGTATACATGTATAAGGCAGAAATTTTTTATTTACATATTAAACTAGGATATCTTATTTGAAGAAAAATATTGAAACAAAAAACAAAAAGATTATAGAAGTGTTTTTTTTTTATAATTATTAAAATTATTGCCATGTATAGGTTTTTACACAATTTTACATATGAATCTTATAAAATTTGACTTACAATGCCCCACTTACATCGCGCTTGTTTCTTACAACTATTTTACAACTATTTTACAATAACTTTACAATATTTACCATAAATACATAGTTTAACATAATTTGACTTGATTTTACAATTGTTTCATTTCTCCCTGTTTTTCTCTTTTTCCCACTCAGTGCTCTTCCTGCCTTTCTCCTCGAATTTTTTAGTAAATCTGCACATTCCCTCCTTTAATTCCCCTTTCATTTTTTCCCATAGCCTTTCCCTACTTTCTTCTTCTTTCCCTACTAACCCCAGCTCCTCAATTTCTTTGACCCACTCCTCCCTCATTTCTTGTCTTGCTTCTTTACATCTCCAAATATGTTCTAACGTTTCTCTGTCTTTCTTACATACCATACATAAATCGTTTTCGTACTCTTTCTCCTTTGACTTTCCTAGACTACCACATCTTATCCTTGCCCATTGTTCTTTTAGCTCTCCCTCCCATTTCCTTTCCTGCCAGTAACCCTCCATTCTTATTTCGGTTTTCCATTCTTTATATTCCTTGCAGTAATTCGATTTTTCTATTTTACTCCAATTTCTTCGTAATTGTTGATCCGCTTTGACTCTCGTTCCCTCTTCCAGTTTGCCTTGGATATCATTTATTTCTCTTCCATCTAACATCCATTTTAGCCCTTCCCCATCTCCTACTTCCCTAAATGCTTTCTCGATCTTTTTCCCCCACTCCGTCGGGTACCCATTTCCAATGCTCCTTAACTCTTCTTTCATGCAGATTTTTGGCCATCTCTCTTTTCCCATTCTCAGTATTCTCAATAGGTAATTCCCTGTTCTCTTCCTTGTTTCTATTTCTAGACCAGTTCGTCCTGTCTCCATTTTCCATATATAATCAGGAGTGTTTCTATTTACCTCTAAAGCCATTTTCACATATCTTCCCTGTTCCCTTTCTAATTCTTCCCATCTCTCCCATCCCCAAATTTCTACTCCATAACAACATCCCGCCTTTACTATCGCGTCTATTAAATATAGCCTTCCTTTAAGATTATCCAATTTTGCCCTTTTCCAAATTCCCCATACCGCGATTCATTGCTTTTCTCGCTTTCGCTGCCATTCTATTTATATGTGTCCTGTGCGTATCCCTGGAGTTGAACCAAAAACCTAAATATTTGTATTCCTTCACTGACTCTATCTCCTCCCCTCTATTCCTATTCTTTTCATTTTCTCTATCAACTTCTCCCTGTTAACCATGTCGAACGCAGTCCTGTAATCCACAAATCCTACAAAAAGTTTCCCCCCCTTATTTTTCAACTTGTTGTTTATTAATCTATTTAACACAAATATGTGGTCTCTCATTCCCCTTCCTACCCTAAACCCCGCTTGACTTTCTTTCAAACCCTTGTTCTTCTCCAACCATTTTCTCAATCTACTTGCTAGTATGTTTGTCAGTAATTTATAACCCACATCTAAGAGTGAAACCCCTCTGTAATTTTTAACCCTTTGTGTATCGGAAATATCCTAGCTACCTCCCATCTCTTCATTATTTTCCCTTCTTCGAAAATTCCATTTAAAATCCTTGTTACTTCCCTTAACCATCCCACCGGTAATTCTTTTAAAAATTCTGCTGTTAACCCGTCCTCCCCCGCTGCTTTATTCTTTTTCATATTTTTTCATGCTTCCTTTACTTCCATCACACTGATTTCTTTGTTAAGTTCTTCCACTCCCCTCTCCTCTTTTATCTCTTTTTTCTTTTCTTCCCCCTTATTCCCTTCCTCCCCATTTTCTTGATCTTCTGCTCTTAACAAGTTCTTAAAGTGATCTATCCACTCCTGCTTTTTTATGTTTCCCCCCTTTTTCTTTCTTTTTGCCCTGAATTGACCTAATACTCTCCAAAATTCACTCATCCCTTTGCTTGCTTCGAATCTTTTCCACTTCTTCGTCATCTCTTCTTCCTTCTTTAATCTCCTAATCTCTTTGAGTTTTTTTTTCTTCCCTTAGTGCCTCTTTATCCTTCTTTTCTCTTGTTTCTACCCATCTCTTCAGAGCTTCCCAAGTTATTTTCTTTTGTTGCCATACTTCGATGTCCTCTGCTTTTCGTCCCCTATCTTCCCCTTTCTTCGTTAGTTTCAGTTCCTTGCTAACCGCCCATATTGTTTTCATTAAATTTTCCAACCTATTCTGAATATCCTTTTCCCCCTTATCTATTTTCTCTGCTTCTACTTCCATTCTTTTCCTATACTTTCTATCCTTATTCTCTACCCATCGTAGTTTTTCTTCTTTGTTCGTTTCTTTTTCCCCGATCTCTTTATCCTTATCCTTTTCTATTCCCCTCAAACGTATTTCTATTGGTAGGTGGTCCGACTCTATCCTATCTCTTACTCTTACTCTCTATTACTAAGTCGAGCACTGAGTAGCTGTCGCTCTCCACATAAGTCTGTTTTCCCTCCCAATCCCCCTTTGTACTTCCATTTTTTATTGAATAGCCTATCTCCTCGCAGCATTTCAGCACTTTTTTTCCCTCTATGTTTACAGTCTTGTCTCTCGTCTTTCTACTTCTTTTTTTTCTCCATTCCCTCCAACTTGCCAATCCCCTATTTTAGCGTTAAAATCCCCTACTAATATTATTTGCTCTCCTCTTTCAATCATTTCTCCGTTATCTCCATTATTTCTTTACTTACTATATCTATTTTAACATTTATATACACGCTTATTATATTTGCTTTTCTTTCCCCGTTTATTTTGACCCCTTTAATAATCACCTCGTGGCCCTATTCTTCTAAACCGTCTATTTTTACTGATTTCCTAATTCCTACTATCACTCCCCCTTTCCTTCTTCCTTTCTTTCTTTCTCTAGTTTCAGCTTTTGCCCTTCATTCGTAGTTTTTATTTAGGTTATTTATCCATCCCTTTCCTTATTCTTTTCCATCCACGTTCCCTGCAGAGCAATAATTTCAAATTTATCTAAGTACTCCCTTAACCCCCGCACTTTGTTAATCCCTGCTATGTTCAACGTCAGCATTCTTATACCTTCTCCATCTCTCTCTTTTATCCCGAAAATTCTTTTCTTCTGAGTTTACTATTTGCCTCGTTTTTCATCCTATTCGTACCATATTCCTTGTATTTTTATTTTTTGATACCCTAGTTAAGTTTTCAATCCCCTTGCCCTTTCTTCTTTTATTATCATTTCTAACCAGTTTTTTATTTCTTTTTCCCTTTCTGTTAGATCGTCTTCTATCCATACGTCTATCCCTTTCAACATGAATCTTTTTCTCATTATATCGATTTTATTTTCCATAGACTCCAATTCTACTACTAGACCTCCCCATATTACCCTAGTTCTTTTAATGTATATTGTCTCATTTAACTTCTCTTTAATAATTCCTCTAATTTCTTCCTTTATTTTTGCCCCTACCGTTCTGATTCTCCTGATGAAGACACTTTTCTTTCTACTTTTCCTCTCCGCCATTTCTCACTCTAATTCCTCCTCACCTAAATTTTCCGGTACTACCTTTAAATATTCCCTTACAATTGTTTCTTCCTGATCATTATTATTCATGTCTTCCCTCCCCCCTTCGCTTGACTGTAAATCTCTCTCCCCTCTTCCCTTTGGTCTTCATCATTCTCAATCTCATTTTCTCTCTCATTGCCCGTCTATCTTATTACTCCCCCCTCATTCCCTACCCATGATTCCCTCTCTTTTTCTTTCAAAACTTTTTCAAGTTCTGCCTCTAGTTTTTCTATCCTCTCACTATCCTCTTCCCTCAACTCTTTCATAATCTCGATTTCTCCCTTAAGTTCCCTACTTTTCTCTATTTCCCTTTCCATATCCACTCTCATTTTTGCTAATTATCTTTCTAATTGCTGTTTTGCCTCCCCTAACCTATCTATCTTATTTTCTAGCACTCGTAATACCTTAAAAACTACAGTATCCTCTTCTTTCACCATGTCTGTTGTCGGTCCTGTGACGCCCTCGGTCCCGCTCCATATCTCTTTTCTTGATTCTCCCCTGTAGTCTCGACCGAATCCCCCTCTGTTGGTATCGTAGGTTTCTCTCCTTCTGCTATCGTCCTCCCAGCTGCCGTTGCATCTGCTACTTCCTTCGCTGTCCCCTCCTCGCTTTTCTCGTTCGGGCTTTCCTTATTCCCGTCTTTATTTTCCTCTCCCTTTTCTTTCTCTTCAGCGGTCTTTTTTTCCTCACTTATGCACCTTTGTTTCTCATTTCTTTTGGGTGAGTGCTCTATCCTTTTCTTACGCCCAAAGTGTACCTTAAAACCGCAGTTTCCCTTCTCCAGCAAATTCTCCAAGTGGATTGCCTGCTCTTTATCCTTTTCCTCCTGCCTTGGTCTCCCTCTGTTCCTCTTAATTTGCATCTTCCTTCCCTCCTTTGTTGCTGCCTTTGTCCTCCTTGTTTGACTCATCTGCCATCTTTCCTTCCTCTAACCTCTCTCCTCTCTGATAATTTGTATCTTGTCTTTTTCCCTTCTTTTTCGCTGTTTCTCCCTCAAATTTATTATTCTCCTTTCTTCCTTTTTTCTGCACATCACTTTTTCTACCTTCTTAGCTTTTAATTTTCCTCGTTTCCACCTTAAAAGGGAATTCTAGCTGGAGCCCTTACACTCGCATGTGTTTTCTACTCCCGCTTGACCTCGATTATAGAAGTATTAAATAATGTCATTATTTCAGAATAATGCGGTAACAATAAGTACGTGATTAATTATACTTTTGCATTGTATTTACACGGAGAAACTTGCGAACAGAGCACTTCACAGGCACACGATAGCTTGAGTAAAATGTCATTATTCCATCCGAAAATTTCCAAAATGGTAGCTTTTTACTATTTCTTGACTAACAAGGAGACTATCAGGGATGCGGGTCCCGAAATTTTTTTAAACTTCTAGGATCATTCCGTGGTAACTAGAAATGAAGCGTAGCACCGGTAGTTTTTGTGAATGGACCTTTTTTCGTAAGATATCATTAGATATCATACATAAAAGTACCTAAAAATAGTCAAAAAGAACTTGAATTTAAGACCTGGAATGTTGAAATATATTAATCTAAGCCAAAGTTATTAATAATTGAACATATAAACTAAAAATGTATGAATATGAATGCATGAATATGCGTGGAAATTGAAATATTTTAAAGCCATTGATTTTTCATGCTTTTTTTGTTGATATCTTCAATTGTTAATAACCTTATCTCAGATTAATATTTTTTAACGTTCCATGTCTCAAATGCAAGCTCTTTTTGACTACTTTTAGGTATTGAAGCAGTTTGGTTTAAGGTAGCTTTCTGGTAATTTTTTACCGAAAATTTGAAAAAAAAATTATTGCAGAAAAGTGCTTGTAAATGGAAAACATATAAGTAGTCCCAGCACAAGAGAACATTTTATTTATAGTGGAAGTAATGCATTAAAAATAAAGTTTTATCGTTTGTACGCTTTTTTGCCATATTGAATGAAGACTTGAAAGTTTAGTATATTTATAATTAATTATTATTTACCTGACACAGAACCTGATATAGTACCAAATGTATGTGATACATGAAAGATTTAAAGAATTTTAATAAATGTAATGCAAAGATGCAATACGTAATATATCAGAATTTTAGTATTGTCTTTATAAAAGCTCAATTTTCTCAGCTTCAAGTTTTCTAGTATGTTGAAGTTGATTTGCGTCAACAAATTCAGTTAATCATTTTGAATCTTTTTTTTTCAAATATTGTTCGATGTATTACGAACAAAAGTTAGCATTTCTTAATGTACTTTTATTGAATTACTAAGACATTTATGATTTCAATAGATTATATTTCTAAAAGTAAATTAATAGACTTAAAAGTATAATAAATGCTAACTTTTCTTTTCCTTGATGTCTAGAATGATAATAAACTTTTCTAAATTTGTTCGATGAATATCTTGAGGCAAACCAACTTTACGAAACCTACCTCATTCTGGTCTAAAAATGACTAATGTGTGAATATTTTGGAATCTAGGAGGGTAGATAATTTGGAAAATTCTGGAAAATATACTTTTATATTACGAATACTGGGTAATTTTTTTAGATTTATATCATAGACTAAACAAAAACTTAGTAATTTTTTACTGAAATAATGCATATTAGGAGCAGAATATCTTACGAAAAGGGCCAATTCACAAAATCTAAGAGGGCTACGCTTTATTTTTAGCTACTAGTAAATAACCCTGAAAGTTTCACAAAATTTTCTTACTCAGATCACGAGGACTTTGATTTTTCAAGATATTCAAGGTTATATTTCTTTTACATTTTTTTTATTGCTTATATCTTGAGTGTTATACGGTAATTTTTTATGAATGAACGCTAATTTTGTTTACCTTTACAAGAAGAATTTAAATCAAAAAGAATTTTCAAGATTCATCGAGTAGTTTTGATTTTATAACGTTTTTCATTTTTCATGATATTCACTTTTCAAAAAATTTTTGATCGCTGATTTCTCGCGTATTACGACGTAGTTTTTGACCAATCAAAGCTCATTTTTTACGTTTTTCGACGAAGATTTAAATTAAAAAAAAATTTTAAGATTTATCGATTCGTATTTGTTTTATAACAATTTTTATAATCAATGCTCTTTCGTGTGGTGATATAATAAATTCACTCTTCAGAAGCTTTAATGACTACGATAATAGCTTTTAAATACTTTCAAAGCTTCTATTAAGACAAAAGTTAACCTTTTGAGAAGATCGGAGACAGAAGATTAGAAACTAAAGATTTTTATGATGTTAATATTATAGAAGTTATTATTCAAAAAACGAATAAATTGATAATTACAGTTAGTATATCAAATCAATGTTCATTTCATATTGAAACAGTTGATTAGTTTGGAGGAATCTACGTGCTAATGAATTGGCAGTGATTTTTATCTGGGTTTGCTGAAAATCACATAAGTATAAACACAATAGAATATATTTTTGTATGCACTTAGATAACTTCGAAAACGAACATGTGTATAATTATCTGATTAATATTGAGATTTAAAGTATCCCACAGTTTTTATAGCCGAAGCAAAGCAGTAACGACACTTTAATTAATAAACATATAAAACGGATGAATTTAAAAACTAAGTATGTAAAAATATTCTACATGATATACAGTTTGCAGTTTTAGAATCTGCAAAGAAAATATTTTAATGACAACTTTAAAATAGTTCAATAAATGTTTAGAAAATATGTTAGATTTAAAAATACTAGAGTCAGTTCAAATACAGTTAATAACTTTGTCATCTTTTTATTCCTTCACTGCTACATATAAAACCTTTGCAACCACTTTCTTAGTACAATTGATAGTTATAATTAGTTTTAAAATTCGTCCGTTGTGTATGTATATTTAGAAAAGAAGAAATCATGAAAACTGCTTTGTTTCGACATGATACTTTAAATCCCATTGAGTAAAATATTTTACTTATAAATGTAAAATGAGTAAAAATTGAAACATATTACAAAATCGATAGTATAGATGTTCATGTGTGCTATACAACTCGATGTAGCACTTTCACATTTTTAACTACAATTAAATCTCCGATTTAATCACACATAATGATATGAAAGTCAATATATTATAAAATAAGGGTTTATTTTCAAACTAAAAAAATTTTTTTTATTGAAATTCTGTTATTGTAAAATTAGATATCGTTATCTTAAGACTTTAAAAGAGAAAATGTTGACAAAGCAGTGAAGCCAGAGACATTCCTCCTCTCATCGCTATAGGAGCCCTCAATAGAGCAAGGAAGAATTAATTAATACAGCAAATTATTTATAGTTATCTGGAGAAAAACACATATAATTAAAAAAAATTTACTTTAACGATCTCTCAAGCAGGAAAAGGACTGTACATCATTTTAGTGCAAGGTTATTTACTACTAGTTAATCTAATCAAGATTGAGTTGCATAGTGAACAGAAAAGTATAATTTGAGTCAATCAAATTAGACAATTAAGGCCAGATGCCTTGTAAGCTTTTATTTTCAAAATATGTAATACTCAAAATAATTTATATTTTATGTATATTTATTTGAAAGCACTAACAACAAAAATATACCAGTGTTCAGACTTCTAATTGTAAAACAAAGCAGTGACTTTCATTAACAGTATATGTGTGTTGCATGCAAAATTGTAAATACTTGCACAAATTGTTTAAATACAAAAAAATAGTGCGCAGTCATATATACAGATTACCAAATCAAACCCAGACAGATCCGTGGGTTTTATAAGAAATGGAAAAAAAAAACATTTTGGTGTGGATTATCTGTTGCAAAATACAAGTATGTTCATCAGGAGCCAGGTATTCACACAAGAATAAATCTCTTAAACTACCTTTTAATACTAAACTACCTTTAACAGACCAGATAACAAATGTCTCCAATATTTAGAAAAGCAAAAAAAAATTGTAGTAACAAAAGTAGGCAAGGAAGATTCCTAAATAGTATTTTGGGTGATTGAGCTAATTGCAACGCAACAAATAAAGTGCTACCTCATCTTCTGAATGTAGTATTGCCTGTGAATAAAAGATATGAAACTTCTGCAAGTCAGTGAATTTAGAGCATAGTATGTCTAGAAAAATAACTCAAATGTAGAGGCAAATGTGACGTCCGTCGGCTAACTGAACTAGAAAACAGTCGCAGGCAAGACATAGCAAAACACGCCTAAAGTGAGTTAATTTAGAAAATAGAGTGTCTGGAAAAACAACTCGAATGTTGAACAACAGGTAAAGACAAACAAATCCGACGGCTGACTGAACCAAAAAACAGTCGCAAGCAAGACATAGCACAACGCGCCTAAATGGAATTAGATATAGATATAATACCTATAGACAATACCCATAGACAAGTCTTAGGCTATCTCCCCGTTACCTTGTCCATTACATACGACCATTTACTCGTAAGTCAGGTGAACAAGCATAAAATTGGCAAAACAAATAATGCCAGCTGGCTAACAGTTCATACAAAGACTTATTTTCTTCTTGACTAGGCATCAATTAAACGTTATCTTTAGACACGGGACCTTAACTGTCTACTAGGGCGAAAGAGAAACGAGTAGTATCCACCAAAGAAAATACAAAAGTGAAAAGAAAGTACCAAAGTGAAAAAAAAACTATATCCAGGAAACGTAATTTACTAGTAGGGACAAGTCCAAAAATATCTCACTGTCGATTGACTTACAATCTAAATGAGAGATCTGTATATACTCGACATGGCAACAAAATAATCGAATGAGATCTACGAATTTTCAAATAACATGCTGACAATAAGTAATAAGAAACAAATACTAACTCATATGCTGCAATCAAGCAAGCGATAAAAACCAAAGGGAAAAAAAGAAATTTATTTGTCGGTTACATTGATGTTACGCTCAAAAGCAGAAAACCGAAACAAAAAGCTTACAAAAATAATACAAAAGAAAAAAACAAAATTATTCCGGATGCGAGGAGGCACTTTATTCTTATATAAAAAAAAACATAATATAATTTCATAATAATAAATAAAAGAGAAAAATTTAATTTTTCTAAGCCCTGCTAACTTAAAATAAAAGAAAAGGAAAAAAATACTAATACTAGGAATAGGGTTAGTGCAAAACAGCTGGAAGAATAACCAAGGTTTCTGATGTGTTAATCTGGACTCTATTGTCAACAAAGGACTCGTACCTAATAAATGACAATGAATTGTTGAAAGTGCCAGATATTCTTTATTGGTGCTGTTGCAAAACTATCCACTCTCCTGGTGGAATATCAAAATACTACAAGAGAGTGAGTTGTGCAGTCAAATTCAATATACCAGCTTTCGTAGAAATTGGAGCGCCATCCGAAGCTAGTAAAGTAGCTGAGGAGGCATACGATGCTACCCCAGTACTAAAATTTCTACTGGGTGATTCTGCAAATAAGTCATTGGTGTCAGTGCACAAAGTAGTCAGTGGTTGGCTAAATGCCAAAGAACCTGATGAACTAGGCAGTACATGCTACCCATCCACGCTCTGAGATATGTGCAGGGTAGTTGCGGAGATCAATGGACTAAAAAGAGCAGTGAGGGAGTTTCGCGAAGTTGTCTGCTCAACAGTCCAGAAAGACGGGTACAAATCTGTGGATGGAGCTACATCATCAGCTGTCCACGAGACCTTAAATTGGCAAGAGCAGATTAGCCGATATTATTTTTCAGCCAAACTCCCTGTCCGACTGCAATTCAAGGTTCGCAATACTATATCGATATCTGGACCGTCTAAAGAATCTGCCCACACTATAATCGCGTCAGCGTTATTGACCGCATGTTAATGGAAAACATGATAAGGAACAAAAAGAAAAAAATTATCTGCTTTCAAATACGATCTCCCACCATGCGACTACCTACGTTATTTACAGAAATTAGGTAAAATAATAATGACAGAAATAAAAAAAACTTTATTGTGTACAAGGCACAAGTTATGTAATAAAAAATGTATTATTTTTTATCACTGTAAACATATCTGGTGTGCCAAAGTTACATAATACAACATAGGATTTTTCTTCTTTTTTAAATAAGCAAACAACTCGTGTAACTGGCAAACAATTAGAAAAATAAATTTAAGTGTTATTTTTGCAAACTTATTTAAAACGTTTAATCTACCATAGAAAAGTTTGAGAGAAAGAATTACCATTTGATTCGCAAAATCGAGAAAAAAAAACAATAACTCTTGTGTAAGAGGCACTTACATAAAAATAAATCGAACAACAAATGCACTTTCTTTCTTTTTCCACTCAATAACAAAAATGTGAAAAGCTACTATTATTTCTATCATAAGAAAACGCTTAACTAAATAATTACTGTACTTGGTTGTATGCCAGGCAAGGCAATTGCAAAGCAAAAGCAAAAAGAAAAACCCGAAATCATTGTTCCGACGGCAAGACGGTGGCTGTGTGACCGTTCGCAACTATAGAGTGACAGAAATAGAGGCTTGCCGCGATCGTCTGACTTCGCGGCACCGAGCGGTGTTCCTAAACCAGCATTCTCTCAGCTGTATGATTAGAACCAATGACGCCCCTCGCTGATACCCAGTACTAAGGCATGAATTAACCGATTCGCGTAATATTCTATCATGTGAAATCGACTTTCGAAGCACACGAATCGAATTATTCAAAGGTTTATTGGAAAAAAAAACAAAAAGAATTATCAACACGCCTATCGAGGTCTCGTAAGTATATGTTGAGTAAACTCGTAAAATATGATACGTGGCGCACTCATACAAACCAGCGGATGCATTCGCCATTATCAAAGAAAAATCCCAAAAAAATTAAAAAAGTTGGCGATCGCAATCCATTCACGTACATTCACTATGTACATCCACATAAATGAATGCGAATTAAGCTCAACTGAGTGTGTCAGGTGCCTATTGTGAACAAAAAAAATAACATTTCACGGCATAGCTTGATGTACCCGGCGAGAATCTCCGGGCACTTGACTCACCAGAGTCTCGCATCAACACGCATACGAACACATTCAGGCAGGGCCTACAACAAGCGTTTTCGTCACGAGCTAGTGAAATTGTACATTTTTCCCTGGTACCAACTTCTAAGATTATAAACTCCTATTATTTTTGTATTAATCATAGTATAATCATGTATTTACAGTTGGTACTAGTGAAAAATAGTCGATTTCACTAGCTCGTCTTTCCGGTTTGAACGCAAGTCAAACTTGACAAAAACGCTTGTTGTAGGTCCTGACTCACAAGGAGCTGGCGTCGATGGCGTCTCACTCCGCGCGACCTCCTCTCCAATTTAGACCAAGAGACGTTTCCCCGATTATCGCGACCTGAGGTAGCGGTGACGAGGATGCACTAAGCACGTTTAGTCAACACGAAGGAACACTGCACCGACGGCACGGAAGATCCAATGCTCGAGCCGATGTACATCGTAGCGAATACGCGAGCTTCTCAAGCTGAGATGCGCACAAAACATCGGTGAAGCCGTTGTGGCGCGGCACGACGCGAGCGGCGTGCGCACCATTTCTCGCAGGTCTATTTCACCGCGGCGGGACTGTACCGAAGTTCTCGGCGCGGAGTCTCTCCCGCAGCCATTTGGAAGCGCACAAGCGTGAATTTTCACCATGCGGCTCATGCGGCAGCCATTTTGTAAACTTGATGCCTGGCGTTATATGATGCAATATACGATGTCCAGGCGTTGCTTATGACTAAACATTTTAATAATATTATTGTCTGATTTTTCAGGCAATATTAAGACAATTATTTAATGTACATAAGCATGCAATAATATATATATTGTATGTGCATTTTGTAATATATATATATATATATATATATATATATATATATATAACTATATATGTGCGTGATGTCTGAGTTCAATGGAATTTCCCACAGCTCTTACATACAAAATTTGTCTTGAGGAACTTTAACAAAAGTTTTTTTTCCAAATCAATTGCTTTTCAAAAATTTGCAATTTTATAGGAACGTAATTGCCGTTTCAAAGCTCATCAGTTGGGTGCAATTTATAACATGCGAATTTTTTGTCTGTGGGGAAGACGCCAGAATCCCGCGTATAATGCAAAATATAAGATGATAAGTAGGAAAACAGTATAGTACTGCGGCAGACAACTGCATTTAAAAGGGCACCAGGCACTGATTTAAAAGGATATTACCCACCTATTCAGCAGTGCCCATGAGGCAGAGAAAAATGAATTTATTAAATTATTTGTAGCATTACTGGCTCGACTAGACTAGACAAACGGAGAACCGTGGGGTCAAACTGCAAGAGCTTTTTATCCCAAATTGAATCACATCAGACAGTTACACATATGCATACATATTATAGTGAGCAATAAAAATAAGAAAACCAGATATCAATTAAATTTGAACCTTTAATAATATATATTTAATGATTGCGTATCATTACAAATAAAAACAGGTGCTTTTAAGAAGGCAGTTTATCCGCTTTCTGAAGAATTAGGAAGGGCTCCTCCGTCGCTCTTAAAATTAGCCTATCTAATCCCTATTATTAATCAGACTCGAAGAAAAATTATTAATCCAATAGAACAAAAAGAAATAAAGAGAACGATTTTAGCAAAATTAAACAATATAGAAAAATACTAAATTAATGGCCTTGCGGCACTCTATGCAGAAATAATCAATTGAAGAAAAATAAATTACATGCAAAATATAATGATTAATTACTAAATAAAAGGTTCCTTAGGCACCTGCCTAAATTTAAGCTAAGCTATCTTATATAATAGCGCTCGCACTCTACCTCAATTCCGTTCGCGAAAACCCGTTCTCGTCGGCACGAGGTCACTCTCGGAGCCATCTAATTTGCACGTTTCAATTGATTTTAAGAGTTTTTGCAAAACGAGAGAAAGAAAAAATCTAGCGCAATTTTCTACTGCCACAATGTAAGCACGATTGGAAAAGCCTACAGTTCATCGGTGGAGCCAGCCTCATCATTGAGGGAGGTGCCTGGAGGCAATTTTTTTTTTTTAAGTGGCATTTCGAACTCGAAAGTTCATCGCCGCATCTACGCAAGCCTTCCACGTTTCCCTATTTTGTGCCAACCCCATCCATTTCGCGCCCTCCCGCCCAATTTCAGTTACGTCTGCTTTTACGTTATCCTCCCATCTGGATCTAGGTCTACCTAGAGATCGCGTTGCTTTCGGTTTTCCTTTCATTATGCGCGCTGCCGTACGATCATCGCCCATTCTTGCCACGTGCCCTGCCCATCTTAGTCTCCGTGATTTTATAATTATGTTAATATTTGGTGACGCGTACAAATTATGCAGCTCGTTATTGTGCAGTTTCCTCCACTCCCCAGTTTCCTCATCTTTCTTTGGCCCGTATATTTTCCGCAGAACCTTATTTTCAAATACCCTAAAACGATTTTCTTCCGCTTTAGTGAGCGCCCAGGTTTCGCACCCGTACAAGATTACCGGCATTATTATAGTCCTATATATCCTTATTTTGACATTTTTCGACAGTAGCTTTGACTCAAGTAATCTATTCACAGCGTAGAAACAGGCAATACCCGAATGAAGTCTCTTATTAATCTCGGCTTTAATTTCGTTTCAATCATTTATAGTTGTACCTAAATATCTGAATTCTCTAACCTTTTCAAAAGTGAAATTTCCGACTCTGAGATCCCCCCCTCCTTCGCGAATGCCCAGTTTCTCCATGATCATATATTTCATTTTCGATTCACTCACTTCTAACCCTGTGTCTTTAGCCGCATTTATAAGGATTTACGCGTTTTTCGCCACCGTTTCACCATTATCTCCCACTATATCCAAGTCATCCGCATAGCCTAAAATCTGCGTTGTTCCGTTGAGTGTTGCGCCTAGCTCGCTAGCCTGCATTTTTCTAACAACATACTCTAGCGTCAAGTTATAGAGTACCGTTGGAAGCCCGTCACCTTGCTTCAAACCGTCGCGTATCATGAACGATTCGGATACATTACCGCCTACTCGGACTTTTCCAGTGCTTCCGTTCAGACATATTTGAATTAATTTTACGAGTTTTTTTGGTACGCCAAGGAGCACTAGGATTTGATACATTTTGCTTCGTTTGACAGAGTCGTACGCTTTCTTAAAGTCCACAAATAGCTGGCGTATAGTTTCGCAATATTCCCACATTTTCTCTAATAATTGTCTTATGGTAAACGTTTGATCGATCGTCGACCTGTTGCGCCGGAATACACACTGATAATCTCCTATTATATCTTCCGCGAATGGTGTGAGTCTGGCCTGTATTACGTTTGACAGAACTTTTTAGCAGGTAGCTAAAAGTGAGATTCCCCGGTAGTTATTGCAGTCTGTTTTATCTCCCTTTTTAAAGATCGGTATGATGATGGATTCTTTCCAATTTTCTGGTATTGTTCCATTTCTCCAAATAGCATATACTAGATCAAAAATTTTAGATGTAAGCGCGGTTTCCCCATATTTAAGTAGTTCAGCTGGTATAGAATCGTTTCCTGCGGCCTTATTGTTTATTAGCTTTTTGATCGCGGCCTCTACTTCTTTGTAGGTCGATTCGTCCATATGGAGTTCAGCAGTGTGGATTTCGTCTCCCATTTCCTCGGAGTTTACATGCACGTTTAATAACTGATCGAAATAATCTTTCCATAATTTCAATAGTTCATTTTAGCTTATCACGAGGTTCCCGTTCTTATCTTTCATTAACTGCGATCTACTCTGAAAACCCTTCCTAATAGCGTTTATTCCTTTGTACATCTTGCGCGGATTATTTTCCTTACTATTAGTTTCTATTTTTCTAATTTTATTTTTCTGATACTCGCGTTTCTTGTTTCTGTAAATCACACGCACTTGCTTTCTTATTTCATGATATTCTTCTACGGCCCTACCGCTTTCATTGTGTACGCTATCTAATTTAGCCTTCTTCCGCCTTTCAAACCAGAGTTCGCACTCTTCGTCAAACCATTGTTTGCTCTTCGGCCTTTTTTTCTTACCCAGTACTTTGTTCGCGGCCCCTTTTATAGCTTTTTCGATAGCCCCCCACAACCTGTTCGGATCGTCATCTACTCCCGTCAGTTCATCCGTTTCCTCGAGCACCTGAAATCGGTTGCTAAATTCTACTTGGTACTTGATTCGCCCTACCCCGCTTCGTAGTTTTTCAATATCAAAGGTTTCTACTTTGTTCGCTCGCTTACTATTTTGACCGGCTACTAATCTGGCTCTTAATTTGGCCGCTACTAGATAATGATCCAAGTCGCAATCCGCCCCCCTAGAGGTCCTTACGTCGAGTACATTGGTGCGGCGCCTCTTATCAATAAGAAAATGATCGATTTGATTGTACGTGACCCCGTCCGGCGATGTCCACGTTGCCTTGTGTATATCCTTGTGCTTGAAGCACGTGGTCTTGACTATAAGATCTTTTGCGGCCGCGAAATTTATGACCCTAATACCGTTATCGTTGCTGGTTTCGTGCAGACTTTCTTTGCCTATAGTGGGCCTATAAACATTTCCTCTCTCCCTATTTTAGCATTGAAATCCCCCACTACTATTTTAGTGTCGTAAGATGCGAATTGATCGATTAATTGCTCCAAAGTTGCATAATAAAGATCTTTGACTTCTTCCTCTTTGTCCTCCGTAGGACAGTGGACGTTAATAACCACGTAATTATACTACGCTCCTTGGATGATGATATACGAGAGTCGGTCATTCACGAAATTGCAAATTTTAACGGAATGTATGATGCTTTTGTTAACAAGAAATCCGGTGCCTAGGGAATGCCCGCTCGCGCCTCCATATAAAAAGGTGAAGTTACCGGATCCTAGCATCGCGTTATCTTTCCATCGGGTTTCTTGTATTGCTACCAAATCTAAATTGTACCTCCTAGTTTCATTTATGATTTCCCGGAACGCGCCCGCTCTGTGTAGACTGCGAACATTCCAGGTTCCCACCCTTAAGTTCCTTTTGGTTTTGGTTTGGATTCGTTTTCTTTGAGCCATGATAGTAAGTTAAACCCGCGCGTTTTGGATCCTGTTCCGATCGCAGGTGAGTCCATCCGTCTAGGGGTGATAACCCTCATACCTCCCTAGAACTAAGTATGAGAGCTTTCCGACTTTGGCGAGGACATAGTCAACTCGTTGTCAGACACACTCGGTTTCAATCTCATATCCTAACGCCCTCTTGCAAGGCAGCGCGCCTTCGCTGGCTTCGTTGCCGTGTAAGACCAGGTGGCGAATCATTCTACACATCCCCTCTCAGGGCAGATGTCATCGCTCCCGCATCCTCCACGACAGCAGAATTTTTGGCCCATTTTTTGTTTGAAATGTGTGGTAAAAGAGATAGATTACAGAGAAAGGTAGAAGAAGAAAGTAAGATAGGAGATTTTGTATAGTGTTTGTAGTTGTTGTGGTGCTTGCGTAGTGTTATATATATATATATATATATATATATATATATATATATATATATATATATATATATATATATATATATATATATATATATATATATATGCATGATTCCACGCCAAGTGAGCATATAGGAAGATATATATATATATATATATATATATATATATATATATATATATATATATATATATATATATATATATCTTCCTATATTATATAATCATAAAAGTTATTAAGTTACTCCACCCCCTCAACACCCCTGCACATTCCCTCCACATAATAACGTTAAATTGTTTCAAAAACTACCTTATTCTTTTTATTTATTTGCCCTCCACCTCCCTCCACCCCCCTCCTCATCCCATCCATATAATCGACAGAGTATATCTATATTTGTCTATATTTTTTAACTAATTTACTTACAGTAAATCAGCGTAAATCGAACGCACACACTGACTACATAGTCTTAATATTTATTTTATTTCTTATTAAATTGAGTAAAAAATTATGATATATCTTAAGTAAAAATTATAGAGTTCTGGTTCATGCAAATAAGAATTATGTACATTATAATTGTGCACAATTTAGCATTGGTCGAATATATATATATATATATATATATATATATATATATATATATATATATATATATATATATATATATATATATATATATATATATATTGTAACAGGTGGGATAATTGTTAATAACAATTGTCCGTGGCTAATAAGCCGTCGGCCGAGCTGCTGTTGTGCATTAGCTTGCGCAGCACGCGAAGCGTGCTGGTGTCCACTGTTGCTCCTACCTGGAGTAAGCCAGCGGCGCATCGCCGCTAAGCTTCTGCCTTGCTGCCGCTGCTCTGGCCGTTCTGCTACAAAGTTCACTGAACCCCGGTGGATTGAGCTCCGTGTGGAGTCACCTCGACGCACGGGTTTTCGCGATCTGCAAGGAGCGCCAAAGCGCGGAAAGCTAATTGTCGCAACGCGCCAATGTAACGGCTTTTCGCGTTTGCCTAACTCGGTCATGGAGCAGGCGGGTCGTGGGGAAAATTTACTCACGCGAGTTTAACTTTTAATAACAAAATAGACTATATTCAACAATAAATAAATTAACAATAATAGATTAATAAATAGTAATGACGAGTTTAACAATAATGGATTAACAATAATAACAACGAATTTACTGTGCGCGCCCAGCTCGTTCGCCGCTGGACGCGTTGCCCTCACGATGGGCCGTACGCGCGCCTGGTGTCACGGCACCTCGGTGTACTCTAGGGCGCGGTGCCGATGGTGAGCAGTCCTGTACACCGCTCGCGGTTTATATTATATCTAAACGCGCGGGCTAGCCTTTACCTTAATTAAACGTGCCTCAAGGACGATCACTCTATCTCTGTCTCTCTATCTCTCTCTCTCTTTCTATCTCCTTCTCCGCTTCGCTTCTCTTTCTCCTCCACTCTCTTCTGGCTACTCGTGGGACGTGCCTCCACACTCACAGCACAGTGGGGAGATATCTCCGTACGCACTTCACTCCAAATGCGACGTCGCGGTAACAGGTCGCTCCGCGTGCACTAGCTTCTACGCGGGAAAATGTCGGCGAGACTCAAAACGGCGTTGACGCGCGCTGATCTAACTCCGATTCGGTAGTGACGCGCTCGAGGCGTCAGCGCGGCCAGCGCCGGGCCCCCAGTCGCGTTCTCTTTGGGTAACTACCCTGCTGCGCGCGCGCGTCGCCTATAGTACTGACCTACGCCGGTACATGGCACTCATTTCGTTACAATATATTATACCAACATTCTTATTTTAAAATATATAAAACCTTAAAAAATAAATATACAAAAACCTTGATCATATTTTATGAAGTAACTTTTCAACTTACACGAGCGAGCGCTAGCGTGTGAATGAATTCAGCTAGTTTAAAATGAATGCATTAGAATAAAGAAATTTATATTGGAACAATTTATTTAGTTTGAGGAAGCTAAGTGCCAATGAATTAGCATCATTTTTTTCTAATAAAAATTGTTATTGCTAATATTCTTAAGCTGTATTCAAGTTAAAAAATACGATTTATACGTATGGTTAAACGCTGATTTTTTATATTTTATCATTAAATGTACTCATCATCATTTTTACAACTTGTCCTTTTTTTAATATCTAGAAACATATCAAATTTTATAATACTTTCAGAGATTGATTTATAAGTACCCTCAATTCTATGGCATCTTCTTGCAGTGCATAAAAACATAAAACCAACATTGTCAGTTTTTAAGCCAATTTGGTCCATAAGCTTCTAAAATATTTGAGGATGTATTATGTTTTAAAAATATTTCATTCTTACTGTATATATCAAAAACTATAAGCATAAATGTAAAATATTAGCTATAAAATTATATTGAATTTGGTTTTATTATTTTAACATTTGTTGTCAAATAAATTTATTATTTATTGAAAATTTCTTATCTTATAGTATATTAATATATTTACCATGTATATTATCATAATCAATTTGAGCATATTTTTTGTCAGAGACTGCTGCTTCGGCCGCAAAATATATTGTCCTAAAAATTAGTAATGTCTAATCTTATATAATCTGAATTATAGCATATCTACTTACATCATCATAATCATTGGTTATGACCAAATCTTAAATACATAACTTTTGAAATACACTAATAACTACCAGTAGCGTTACTCAATGGGTCTTTAAATCTGGGATAAAGCCAAAAAACATTAGTATTGCTCGTACGGGCAATGTTAAAAATCATATATATATATATATATATATATATATATATATATATATATATATATATACTATCAACGCTAATGAAAATACGTCGGGTCTACCGTACAAAGACCCATTGGATAAAATTACGAGTATTGAGCTTCATTTATAGGTATTAGAAAAACAATCATCAAAGATTCATCAAAATCCGCGACTTTTTCTTTTAGTTAATATAGAACACACAGTTGTAATGATTTCGAATAAGAAAGTATTTTACTAGGAATAAATAATTTAATATAAACATTTTTTTATATAAATAAATGATAGATAATGTATTTATCAGGGCGTGGGTCTATTATAAATTGTACCATACAAAGTTTATACATTTTACGAATAACACACTCATACTTATACATATATACATATTCTTCTCTTGAATATTCTCCTAATAGATTTATAATCTTCCTTGTAGATCTTCCTTGATGATCTCCACGATGTCGAATCCACGATGATCCTCAATATATGTTGTAATGTCAGTATATGTAGAATTTTAACAGTAGAGGCTCGGATAAATAAATTATTCAGCTTCTTCACTAATTTAGCAATTGCAAGCGAAATGTGGCTCGCGCCACTGGAGAGACAAAGACTAGATATTTATAACATGGTAGTTGATTTGCGAGTAAGGAAAATTCGGCAAGATGATCGGAATCTCGCATTCTCCCACTTTCTATATTTCCCCTTCCTTCATTTTTCTGCAAGTTATGCCATTCTTTATATCTCTTTCTTTCTATCTCAGTTTTTCTTTCATGTAACACATTACACAGTAATTTACGTGTGACGTCTGCTTAGGGGTACAGTAACTGACATACATACCCTAAATATCCTATCTTCCTGCCTTAAACACGATAACAGTGTGCCGGCGTGCATACGTGCGTGCGCTCGTGTGTGTGTATAGAGGAGCCCATGAAATTAAGGATTCTGTCACCTCCTTGAGCGGTCGTATGAAGACGCTTTTCGCACAAACATTCCGCCAGCCCTCGCTTTCCAAGCGAGATTTTCGTTCCGCCCGTCGTAAATAACTTGGAGGCATGGCTCAACTCAGTCCTCCGTTGGGGTTTGCAACCGTCAGAATTTCGTGACGGGACGGGTGTAAGTCCTAGTAGCGGTATTGATGGTTGCGACCCTGACATGATGATCACGGCCCGGGTGTGTGTGGATGACTCGTCATATCGGCCACCTCCCGCATCGCAAAAGGGATGAGTCTACGATCAGGGCGACATCGTTCACCTGAATGTTCCTGGTAGGTTTTACCTGCCGGTGGAGTTGCTGAAGGGTATTGATATACTCAGAGGACCATTTGCTCCAGAAATTGTGGAGGAAATCGTCGTCCGGGTCTCCGGAGATCGGAGTCAAAGGTTGAGAGTACATGCAGAATTCGACTTGAGTCAAGAAGGTACTGAGCTCCTCAAACGTCAGGAGTTATTTTCCGATGACCCGTTTGAGATGGAATTTGGCTGACTTAACAGTAGCTTCTCACAATCCACCGAAATAAGGGGCAGCAGGAGAATGAACCGCCAGACGATTCCGTCGTTGGCCAGGATCCCGGGGATGACGTTCCACTCGATCTCAGCACTCCGCAGCAGCGCTCGTAATTTGTCGGCGCCTCGGAAGGTGATGGCGTTGTCGCTCCAGAGTTCGGCTGGCGATCCTCGCCTACTGGAGAAACGTCGAAGAGTAATGAGAAAGCTGCTCGTAGTCAGGTCACCAATGACTTCCAGATGAACGGCTTTTGTGCTCAAGCATACAAATACGGTGATGTAGCCTTCGGTGGCCCTTTGCCCTCGCCGTTTGATGGCCTTCACCCTGAGCGGTCCGGCGTAGTCGACCCCGACCTTGGAGAAGGGTCGTAATCTTTCGACTCGTTGTCCGGGAAGGGAACCCATCAGCTGGGTTGAGATCTGTACCAGATTTCGTGCGCAGGTGATGCCCTTGTGGGTGACTGATTTGATCCTTCCCTAGTGTGAGAAATCTATTAAATTCTATTAATTCCTTTTTCCAAATACGAAAAGATCCTATTTGTGAATAGGATGTATGTGCAATTTTTGTATCAGTGAATAGGATTTAATACATTTCTCACACTTGGGTTCGACGCCCTCCAAGGATCCAGGCGGTTTTATGAGTCCATTCGAGGATCAGTGTTGAGAGGTGGCAATCATATGGCAGGATAAGAGGGTGACGTTCAGCGAATGGCAGGGGGATCATTCCTCTTTTTAGCAGCGAGAGTTTAGCATCAAATTTCGGAGGCACCTGGCCGTCACGCTCGTGAGCCGCGTCAGTGAAGAGAATCGGGTAAACACATGGTCTTCAAGCTGTAGCTGAAGACAGGATAGTACTTGGTATTGCCCCTGAGTCCGGATCTTCAGGAAAGACATCAGATTATCAGAAGAAGGCCATTCGGAGAAGGGTCGAGCTAACCACATGGGTCCCTGCCATCATACTTTGCTCTCGTTGAGGGTGCAGAGATTCGTTCCCCGAGATGCAAGGTCGACTGGGTTCTTTGCTGAGTGGGTGTGTCTCCAGATGACGTTCCGAGATCCCGCTTGTATTTCAGCGACCCGATGATTCACAAATGACGCCGATTTTTATGGTTCAGACGCAAGCCATGCTAGCACCGTGCTGGAATCCGACCATGCGTGGACTGACTCAACATTCCAATTGAGGCCGCCAATGACCTTTTGGATCAGACGCATAAGAAGGACAGTTGCACAGAACTCCAACCGTGGCATCGTCACAGTTTTCACTGGAGCCACTCGGGTCTTCAAGGTTAGCAGCCATGCTCCAGAATACACATGCTCCAGCGCTAAAGATACGCGGATGTAGATGACTGCAGCGTAAGCGTGTTGACTGGCATCGGCAAACCCGTGTACCTGCATTTAGTCAGTCGTCCTCATCCCGAACCAGCGGAGGTTTCGGACTGTGAAGATGTTTGGAAGGTCAGCGTAGAATTTGTTCCATCGTGACAAGAGCTCGGCTGGTAGAGGCTCATCCCATTGCACTTTCTGCTTCCAGAGATTCTGCATCAGGATTTTTGCTGTAATTAGTAAGAGACTGAGTCAGCCTATTGGATCAAACAGTCGTGCAATGGTGGACAGTCGGACGGAGTCGATTTTCCCGTGGCAGCTTCTCGATGATTGTCGGCTCGTTCGAGACCTATTTGTGGAGAGGAAAGCCCTTGACTTGTAGCATCAGAATGAGTTGGTCTCGGAGCGTGACAGTGGATAGCAGATCGTCTGCTCCAGAGAAAATATCGTCGACATAAGTGTCCAAGCACAGAACCTTCTGGGCCAGTGGGAATCGGACTCCCTCATCCTCAGTGAGCTGAAGTAGCCTCCGGATTGCGAGATAGGGTGCGCAGGAGGTTCCATAAATCACCGTTAACAGCTGGTAGTGTCGAGCAGCCTTGTCTTCTTCGGATTGCCAGAAGATCCGCTACAAATCGACGTCCCGCTCGTCGACCCGAATCTGCCGATACATTTAGCCTGATGTCATTACAAAATCGGGTGAAGCATCCAATTGAAAATGATGGCTGAGAAATCACTATGTAGGGCGGGGCTGGTATACAAGGCATCGTTCAGGGCTAAACCTGAAGCGGATCGAAATGATGCGTTGAACACCACCGTGAGCTTCTAGGTGAGCTCGTCTGCTCTTTCACAAATTCCGTGATGTGGTAGATAATACAGAGGTTTGGTTGGTTGCCCACGAGTGGTGGGAGATGGTACTTGGCGCATGTCTCCGGCCAGCTCATAGTCACGAACGAAATCAGAGTACTCCTCGTAAAGGACATGAAGGGCCCAGTTGGAGCCCGCGTGGTTTGCGCTTGTAGCCATTGTCGAGTTCAATTACGCACAATTTCTGTGTCGGTAGTGTCATTACCCTCATCACCGACAGGGTTCGCATTTATGAAGTGTTTTACTCCACTAACACTATTGTTACTATTTTCATAAATTACATTATTTCCCTTGCAAGTATTATCAATAGCTTTGTCGACCATGATTGATACATTGTTTAAAAGTTAACCGATTACCGATCGTTGTGCAAACCTACCAAATGAGAATTTTGCACAGTAATACGTTCCTCAAGTGAAGAAACCCGATCCGAAAGATCACTAATCAACTGTTCCATTGCTGGTATGGCAGAAGTTGAAGTTACAATAGAATCGAGTTTATTCACAATGAAGGACTTTAGATCAGTCACTGTTTTATGTGTCAGTTTAGATTGATTATCAATGTAATCAACCATGGACGACGACATCACGCACCTCTGCGTCGCGCTCGCATCGGGTTCTGCCGCTTCATGTGGATGGATGTCTTTTGTAAACGTTAGAGGCGTCGAAAGCGCTCGAAAGGCTGCCACAGCAGCATCGTTTGCGAAGATAGACGTGTGCCAGCAGCAAGCGGAAGACGCGACGAGGAACTTCTCGGCGTGGTGGGAACAGCCTTCTCACCAGGCAGCGAGCGCTGCGGCTTTGTATGTGTGATTATGCGTACAATACCAGAAGGCATATTTGATATTGGGTGTGACGTCACGTTGTGTCCAGCCGATGACTTAGTACTGCTACGTGATGTATTACTAACACCTTTCATGCATGATTTGCACATGTACTGCTATCGTGCTGAGTTAATTTACTAGGAGGCAGACCACATTCGGCACAACTATTATTGCTGGCCTCCATGCTGTGACCCATACGCGCTCACTCTCACAGAGAGGCCATGATAATATAATCCGCACGTACCTGCCGATATTAGGACTCGGGCATGCGCAGGACTTTAGCGCTCGATGTTTAGGCAGCAGGATGGTATTGCAGCTAACCTCAAACTTGAGGCGCCAGTGCAAACAATAAGTTGTTATATAAATACAGCGCGCCTGATGTTAATAAACTGTGGTGGAGGTGACTTGCACTGTGGCGCTTCTAATGAGTCTCACTATTTTTCAATTTAAAGTGAAGGGTGAACCGGGCTCAGGGAAGGACAGAAATACTAATTCCACCTAAGACTTCAGAATACCAGGAGTAATTTATTAACACAGAAGAAGCTTTTTGAACACAAAACTGAACATACACTTTTCGCGGTCGCGAGATTGCAAAAAGCACAGGCGTTTCTGGTACCGGTCATCGATCCTATTGACCGAATGCGGAGAGAACTCCGTTCACAGCGGAGTGCGGCAGGAGACTGACTGCTTGCCGAGCTGGGACCGGCGCCTCGCGGTGCACACGCCGTCGCGCGCCATCTAGCGGCCAGCGGAAGAGATTCCGCCTCCTGGAGCTACCGTGCGAAGACGCTTTTCGCATAACCACATATGAAACATCACGATTACGATTATTTATATAAATTTTCATATGATTGTCATTCTTCTAGAAAATCCTGTTTAATCTCATATGATCATAAAATTAATCACATATATCATCATATCAATTTTTATATGATATATAGTAACGTTCTTTTAATTTTTTTTAAAGAAAAAAAAATAGAATTTACTTACACTGAGGAAAATGTATTGCTCAAGCAGCCAGATTCTGGTTGAGCGAATCAAACTGTTTATTGCTGATGTAACTAAACTTTGCTCTCACAGCTATACTAATTTACCGCGACGAATGCGCAAAAGTGATGGCAACCATAATTTAGCTATGGCAGAAATCTGTATGGTCGCTGGCACCACATCAGTATAGCTATTATGTGAATATGAAAGTATTGACGGGCGAGGAAGTCCTTTTTCTCAGTGTATTTTTTATCTTTTATGTTTATTTTGTATCATCCGGATTATAGGACTCAAAGTGGGTATATTTATAAATAAAAAGCCATTTTTTTGTTTAATTTTTTTTCAATTTAACCCATTTCTTCCCAAGCGGCCATTTTATAGTCGATTGGTTTTTTGCCTAAAACCGCCATTATGAAATTTTCCAACGGAAATTTCAAAATTCTGACTTCAGAATCGGAAAGAGCGGACAATTTTACTTCAGAAAAGTGCTATTGGTTATTGTTTTTTTTTTCGACAATTTTTTAGGCAAAAAACCAATCGACTATAAAATGGTCGCTTGGGAAGAAATGGATTAAATAGAATACATTATGAAAGTGAATATGGTAACGTATGAGTTTAATTATACGAATAATCGTAAGAAAAATCATTTAAAAGATCATACGATTAGTTATATGAAATTAGACTGGACTGTTTAGAGCAATAAAAAATCATATGAATAATCATATATTTTTTTTCGAACATAATGGTTTGTGATTTCTCATATGATGTATTTTATTGTTGGGATGTTTGTATGAACATTCGTTGATTAAAAATGACTAACGTCTACCTTTTGATAAATTTAAAGGGTTGCTTCTAACAGCAAATTGTAGACGAAATTGTTAAAATTTATATAAATAGGTTGATAATGTTTCGAGTGTCTCTTACACCCTTTTCAGGTCAAAGTAAAAATGATTTAATAGTAAACTTAGATGTAGGTAACTTATCTAGAATGTTCGTAGCATCTCACACAACACGGTTGAAGATCTTGTGGATGTACTCAGCCATGGTATGTTGGAGCACGATCAGGTTGAAATTCTTTCTTACACTTTATCATTAACACTTATAAATTACACATGCTTCCGTTTTATCTTATTCACTATTATTTAAGAGCCTGCAATGGTATTAGTTTAAATTCTATATATTAGATTACGTCACTATTGTTAATTTGTGTATAAGCAGGGAATTGGTGTTATGAAAAATTAATTAGTATCCGGATTTTAAGAAATATTGTTTGGGATCGTTGTTATTTTAAGAAATATTGTTTGGGATTTTAAGAAATATTGTTTGGGATAATGCAGATCGTCAGAGCTTAGTGAAAAGAAGCCAAGAGAGAATGAGAAGAAAATTCGTATTGGTGTGGAGAAGTTTTGGGGTTTTAAGGAAGGGAGCGAGAAATCTCCAGTTTAAAGGACTCTTTGTTTGCTGCTGGAGTTTTATTACCTACTCGGACTCCATTTGTTCTTAGGCTAAGCATCATATGTTTTATGTTAGATATTGCATTAGGCTTGCTTTGACTTTGTTCAAGACTTATTGATATAAGTTGGTTTACAGTCACGACTTCGATACGTTTATATTAACTGTTGTTATGTTTTGTTTAAACAACATTAAATAATATCATTTAAATATTATTTTACTTCACTGTTTATACTTTAAAAGTATATCGTACTGTTTTACTAACAAACCAATTTGCATTAAATCATTTTAAACACAGTTATTTTTAATATTTCAATTAATTGACAAAGTTTAATGCATTTTAATCTAAAATCCAATGTTATTTTAACCGTTTGCTTCACGAAGTGTCGAAGTTGAATGTATTTATAACTAAAATTCTAACTCCATCTGAGCTGCTGATTAGTGTTGAAAGTAGTTGTTATTGCTCTTTACAATGAATTGTAGTCAAGTTTTTGAATAGTAAGTACATACCGGATGCCCCTGAGCTCTTCTCGAGGTGAGGGTGGCGGTATCGTAGAGCGGACTGACTTTGGACCACTTTGAAATTTCACGCTACTCAGGTTTGCTTCCTGACAAAAATTAAGTTCTAAAACAGGTGCTACAAATTTAGTCTTGAGGTATATAATGTATAATCAAAAATAAAATTTCGAAAGCGTACCTTTTAGTAATGTATGAAAAATAGAGGGGTCAAAGTCACCCCGCTTAGAGGGGCGACTTTGAGCCATTTTGCTTATTTCTATATATCTCATAACTAAATTTTCATTTATGCACACTTATACGTCAGTTACAAACTCAATGTATGTTTAACAAGATACTCCGATAGTAAATAATCAGTCAAAAATTTATATACGAAAACTAAATATGGCGGAATAGTAGCCCTTTCCGCGCTCTAACTAGAAGAAAGTTTTCAAGGTTGGAAACTTGGTAAAATTTTTGTTTACTTTAAAAAATACAAAAATCACTTTTACATGTATTTAATAATTTTCTTTTCGGTTCATTTTGTGTCTAAAGGATCTGACCTTTAAATCTAAATACCTCAAATCGCTTCAATATGCATACTTTCTGCGGTGCTGGCATTTGGCCCAAAGTCGCCACACCGGCCTAAAGTCACCCCGCTCTATGGTACCCATATTTAGATCTTAAGATATTGCTTAGTAACTGCTTAAGCACCAACTAATACACTTTTGAGCACAAGTAACTGCTTAAGTAATTACTTAAGTAATAACTTAAGATATCATTTATTTTTCGATATATACTTAAGTAAGTTCTTAAGTAACAACTTAAGTAGTAACTTGGGAAGAATTATAAAAAAAGTTTATATATCTAGCGCTTTTAAGCCTACTAGACAATTTTGAGAATAAGTTTTACATTAATGCATATAATAACTAAAAAGGGACAAAATATAAAACCTCTGTCAATTCATTGGCACTTAGCCTCCTCAAACTTTATAAATTGTTCCAAAACGAAATTATTTATTCTAATTAATTCTGTGGTGAAAAATGAATATGATTTTGTATAAATTACACTAAATTGATCATAATATTTTTAACATAAAAAAAACACAGAAACTAAAACTCAAAAATCGAAAATTAGCTAAAACAATACTATACTATACACTATATTTACTATGCTTATTTAGCAGATTACTCTACAGTCCCTAGTACATATTAATAGATAAATAAGAGTAATTATTGCGATTGTGCAATTAAGTCCCGACATTACCATACAAAATAGTAAGTTTCATTAGACCATTTACCTCCGTGTAGTCACGTTTTCTTATTCTAAAAATTATTTAGGAGAAAGAAAAGAGTCAATCCAGAATTTACGGTTGTAAAAGATAGTAATTTTATGTTCTTTTTAATTAATTTACAACACAATTATCATAATATTTCTAATATACCAAAAAAAAAGACAGAAAATCTAAAAAATCGAAATGTAGGAAAATCGTTATAGAACGAAAATAAGTCGTTGAATCTTGAAATTTCTTTTGAATTTTGAATCTTCATTTTAAAATGAAAAAAAATGAGACCTGATTGGTAAAAAATAACCTCGTTTGTATCGAGATATAAACGATCAAAAAAGAATTTCAAAAAACATTTAGCCTCAATAGCTCATAAAATAAATTCTCTCGTGACATGAAAAAACAAACAGGTCATGAGATTGTAAAAAGCTACCTTTTTATAAAGTTTTAGATAAAGTGGTGTCGATTTACTTCAGTTATCGTTGGAGAAAGAAAATCGATTTGGTTACAACATAAATTTATTCTCAACAAAAGAAAATGGTCAAGACTAAAAAATTTTACTGAAAATTCTTCTTCGTATTTCTAATTACCTCAAATTTTTTCAAAAATTTTCCGTCATATGTTTCCTAGATATAATTGTTTAGACAAAAGATGATTTTTTTGTGTGTAACAAAACAAGGGAATAACCTCATACAAAACTTTCAGGTCGGAAAAATTAGGTAATTTTATGCTCTTTCAAATGCTTTTTCGCTGGATCGATGATATTCTTTCTAAGGTATTAAAAAACCCAACAAACTAAATCGCAAAAATCAAAAAACCGTGTATATGCAGAGTGATTTTGATCCACGTCCACACACACACACATACTTACACACGCACGCACAAGCACACACATACAGACGCACACACGCACACAGATACACACTCACATGCATACATGCACACACACACACACACACACACACACACTCACTCGCACACACACTCACACACACACATCCATACAGATATATTCTAAAAATAGTGTATTTTTATTTCTTAAGTCTCAAAACATGTCTCTAACATGTCTTTAGCAAAACATTTTTTCCCTATAACACAGCTTCCTCTTTGAGGAAGCAAAAAAGCGTTTTAAGTCTACTAGACATGCATAGTGTATTTTACATACTAATATGATGATACTAAAATATAAAAAAAATTTAAGAGTATTTTGATGGAGATATTAACTATTTATCTGTAGACCTATTAGACCTATTATTTATCTTGTTCTATAAACTGATTGGTAATGAAATGACACAATTTTTTGCATTTTATACTAATATCTTAATTTTAGTTGAGTTTAAAATACATATTACAATATATTAAACATTTTAATTACACGTTTATGATAACAATAATTTGACATTATTAAAACAATAATATGTAGTTAAATTTTTTGAAACATAAGTTTTACACTCATGAATATAATTTTATGTTATTAAAACAATGAAATGTAGTCAAGTTATTGATAAATAAGTACCGAAGTTAGAATTTTAGTTAAAAACGCATTGAACTTCGTCACCGTGAACCAATCAGTTAAAATAACATAAGATATTAGTTTAAAATTTTAAAATGCAACAAATTGTGGCATTTCATTACTAATCGATTAAAAGAAAAAGATAAATAATAGGTCTATATATAAATATCCAATAATAACAATATACTTAATGAAGAAAAATAAGAATTAATCGAACTATATGTAAGAAGTAATAATAACTATCTTCAACACTAACCAGCAGCTCAGCTGAAGTTAGGATATTAGTTTAAAATGTAATAATTGGTGTCATTTCAACTGCACATATTTAGTAGGCTACAAAGCTCCAGCAGTAAACAAAGAGTCCTTTAAACTGGAGGTTTCTCGCTTCTTAAACGTCCAAAATTTCTACACACCATTAAGAATTTTTTCTCATTTTCTCTTGGTTTCTTTTCACTAAGCTCGCGCAGATTGCATTTGTCGCACATATAGTGTACAAGTTACGCAGAAGCTCTCTAGAAATCAATATCATAGTACAATATCGTTATAGTACATTCCCAAACCATATTTCTTAAAATCCGTATACTAATTAATTTTTCATAACACAAATTCCCTGCTTATACTCAAATTAACAATAGTGACATAATCTAATATAGAATTTAAACTAATACCATTACAGGCTCTTAAATAATAGTGAATAAGATAAAACGGAAGCATGTGTAATTTATAAGTGTTAATGATAAAGTGTAAGAAAGAATTTCAACCTGATCGTGCTCCAACACACGATTGCTGAATACATCCAACGGGATCTTCAACCGTGTTGTGTGGGATGTCACGAACAGCCTAGATAAATTACCTAAATCTAAGTTTACTATTAAATCATTATTACTTTGACCCGTAGAATGGTGTAAGAGACACTCGAAACATTATCAACCTATTTATATAAATTTTAACAATTTCGTCTACAATTTGCTGTTAGAAGCAATCATTTAAATGTATTTTAATGATATTTATATAAATAATAAAATATGAGAATATAAAAATACTTAATGCGTAATGAGATTTTTTAGTTTAAACCCAATAATTGTCAAAAAATATGTATATGTGTATATGTATGGGAGATTATACAGAACTTCTGACTTCTATGGAACCATCAAAATCGAATTTCTAAATGGTGATACTCGTCTTTCTGAAAATGCAAAGTTCTACTAGGTTAAAGTATATAACATATTCCTCATATCAAAATCAACAATTTAAGCCATCATAGACTAATGTGCCACATTCCGTCGGCCAGTACTAAAAATTTCTATTTTTAAAATTTGTAAGACACTTTTGGTTAAAAATTTCTTGGCAAATATGAAAAGTTAAAAATTTTACTGCTGGTCAATGGAGTAAGGCACATTATTTATTATGGGCTATTTTATTGTTTTTGGTTCAAAGAATATACTGTAAAATTTTGCTGAAGATCGAGCGATACTTTTTTCTCTAAATCGATTTTAATAAGTCACTATAATAGACCTCAAGCCACTATTATATTCTTTTAAAGACGTTCTTTAAGATTCTGGAGAAAAGTATGATCTTACTTGCGTAAAAGTTGAAAGATAAGAGGGACAGGAACAAATAAATAATTCAAGCCTCAGATGACCAATGTGTTGCATCAGGAATCGAAGTAATAGCTTTATTAGAGGTCGAATTTTGAATGTTAAAAGTTTTGTAGAATCTCTTATATACATGTATTGTACATATAATAACATGACTTCTAAAACATTATTTCTAAGCACTTATTATGCTAGTTAATCCATTCACACATTAACAAAGCGCAAATTATTAAAAAGCGTGAGTAATAGATAGCTATTTTATGTCGTATATTTGTAAAAGAGTTCACTGACTTAAATACTAAATATAACTCAAAACAATATATTGTTTATATATAACAATATGTTATTGAAAACCCATTTTGATTATATTAATATAATATTATATAATATAAATCTAACAGTATACATTTTATTTATCGCATGCCTGCAGTAATAGACAGTTTTTATAGTTTTTCTCAAAATTTATGTTTTTGGACTTAAGTCATTTTAAAAAATATACGATTCATATATTTTCAAAGCTAACGGTAAATACATGCCTTTAAATATAAAATTTAACATTGTCCTTAAATTCGTGAGCGCCACTGTATGTGTGTGCGTGTGTTTGTGTGTGTGTGTGAGGTTAATCACTTTTCTCAAAACACTTAGGTGGTCCTAGATTTTGAATCTGAAAATAAAATTTAAAAAAAATGGCGCAGTCAATATAGCGGTTCTCGCAAAATCGCGTATACCTATAGCGTATATAGTTAAATGTGTTTGTCTATTTCTTTCACTCATTTTTAATTTTCGAGAAGTTTCCAATATTTTCAGATGTAAGTTATACAAGTATTGATTATTTTAAAAATATCATAATTAATGGTTTGTTTAATTAGTATATTGATTACGTAAAAGCATTTATTGCATAAAATTAAATATGTGTTTCAGAAGTTTTCGTATGTGTCATTGTGAAAATTTTTATATGTCAATTTTGTATTCGGGTATTATGAATAATTTACAGGATACGCTCATTTCTTACTAATTTAGATGTGTCATACCTATCAAATAAATTAGTACTATCAAGTACGATATAAAAATAAATGATAAGGTACACCTCTGCAACCGAGATATTTCTTCTTGTACACCTTGTGACATTGTTATATATGTATAACAGTTTTCTTATGGGAATTTAATATGGGAATTATGGACTAAAAATGGTCATTACTGGTATAACAATCATTTAGCAAAAAATGTAAAGAGGGAAAGAGCTTTAATTAAAACTGTGCTACGTTAAAAAAGATTAATAATATTAAAAGTTATCAAAAATAATTAATAAACATGAAAATATAATAAGAAATAAGAAATGATGACATTTTTGTGATTTTTCTTCTACATTTTATGACCTATACAACAAGAAAAATCAAGTTGTATAAGCGGCGGGCCTCATAATTTATTTACCGAAACTTTTTCTGTGGAATTCCTCATACACAATAAAGAAATGTACTATATAATAGTACATTGTGCAACCAGGGGGGAAAATTGACTTTTTCTAAGCGAGGATGATGATTGAACATGAGTGCAAGACGAGGGACACAAGTACTCACACCTTCATAGGAGTCTGAAAAAGCCCTTTCCACCGTGTTATACATCGTATTTTTTTTAATAAGTGTAATAAATAGGGCCTGTTCTATGCATACAAAGGGAATGGTGATTAGGAGACGTCCACTAGACCTAAGAAATTCAGGAGCGGGACGTAATCAACATTACTTCCAACTCAGGCAAAGACGCTCGGGATGCCGAATTTATATTATCACCTATTTATTCAAAATGGTTTATATTTTATAAGTTAATTGGGAAAATTTAAACAATGATTAAATTGTCTTAGCCATCTACCATTTCGCATCATCTAAAAACGTCATAAAATAGAAATTGATTATGATATTTTTGTGGTGCAAAGTTTACTTAAGTCATATCACCTATTACCTTTTGACAGTCTGACTAAATATTGAATTATCAACTTTATTTTTATCCCCAAAGAAAATAAAAGCATATATTCGAATCACGCTTATGCACGTGATTCGATTGATAACACTATTGACACTTAGCAACTACTGCTACTAATTACAGTAATCAAAAATCAATAAATTCTCGAGAGAGCAATCCTAAAGCGGATTGTATCCGTAAATTTCATCAGTACCACATGAAACATGAAATTAAAGATATATAAAGTTAAGAACATCTTACAATAATATAATTCTTAAATATTACAAGCAGAGTATAGTATATCTGTTAACTGCGTGCTTCAAAATGACTACTGAGGATTCCAAATCTAAAGGTAAATGATATATTTTATTATTTTCTTTTGTTTTTAAATTCATTTTTTAAGGAACAATTTCAATTGAAAGGTAAAGTATCATGAAGCTATTAAAGTGGAGTTTTGCTTTTTATTTCACAAAAAGAAATTCTTTTCTATTACAGAAATCAAGTGTATATATATTAAAGAACTTAATAGAATTATGACTACACTTATTTTTAAGGGTCTTCTAGCATATAAAACAATTTATAGTAGCTAAATGAAGTTTCCAAATCAAACTATTTCTACAAGTATAAATTTTACAAGTAAATTTCTTTAACTTTACATTTTAGAAATTCAAAATCACCATGCATCGTAATCGGCTTTGGGAGATGTTCTTTGGTACATAAAAATGAATTGTATATTTTTATATCAACTTGAGTCATATGCTATATTCTTCGTTTCAAACTAACAATTTATAATTTGTGTGTGATAACATAACACCTAGTATTATATAAAATTCTTGGTATCAAAAAGTAGCAAAAGAAAATTGTGGATAATAACACTCAAGTGGCTCCCTGGTAGAAACGTTCCCCATATGTTCGCCAGATTTTACTCTATTTTATAGGGAATGGCCAATTTCTGCTTAAAAGTCTGGCCAGAAACCCTGCTACCTGTCGACGTTTTCTCGTCAGAAACCTGACCAACTTATGGTTAATGAATAAATAAATAAAAAATAACGTTTAACGAATTTTTATAAGTTAATAATGATTATTATGTCATGGATTTAATAGCTTATTATTAATAGAATGCTAAGATATATTTGGGATAGATTCGAAATAAAAACTAAAAACTTATTTCATTAAAAGTTTTTTTAAGGTTAGAGTTTTATAATTAAATAAGACATAAAAAAATCAAATAAATAATCGAATAAAAATTTGCATGCTGTTTTAACGCAGAAGTACTATAATGGGATTTACATTTTCCATAATTTTTTAGGGTTATGTAAGCTATTTAGATTTTCTATAAATTTCTGGTCAGATGCTGGTTTATTTCTGGCGAACTATTAGGAAACGGATCTGCCCAATAGATCGTGAACCGACCATCTAATATGCTCAATTTTCTACCAGGGCTAGCGCATGGGATACTTTGTATGTGTACTGATTTTAACTCTAAAAATGAGTTTATAAATACTTTACAAATCAGCGAAAAACCTTATTTTTTAAAGTTTAAGTCCATAATGTAGAATATAAAAATATAAAGGACACGTATTTTCTCTTTTTTTTAATAGATGAAAATTAAAAGAGTTACAGCTCTTTGAATACCCATGACGTCACGAACACATGTATGTTCGTGACGTCTTATATCATTGCAGTGTATCTAATATATATCGTAAATCTGTAAATTTTATATGACTGTAATTCTTTTAATTTGCATATATTTAAAAAAAAGAAAAAAGACGTGTCTTATTTAATCATAATGTCTTATTATTTAAGAATCCTTTGAAGAACAAGGAGCAGACTTTGAAAAAGCAATCACCGCAGTGGGATATGGGAAATTTCACTATTTACTATTTTTAATTTTGATACCCGCAACATGGTCTTCATTTTTTGATACATCAAACATGTCCATGATTCTACCTGCAGCAGAATGTGATTTGCAACTTACATTATTTCAAAAAGGTGTATTAAATGCTGCTGCATATGCAGGTAAATTACTTTTGATTGCTTTAAACCTCTATGTTTCCACGAAAGAATATTCACTGAAATCATTGTTGTAATGCGTATTTAGTTAATCCACTACTGTAATTATAATATCAATATAGTAGATACAATGGAAGTAACAAATTGTTTGTAATTATTAAAGTTTTTATACTTGCTAAAATTTTGAGATAATTGAGAACTACTCATTTTGTTGGGAAAGGCTATTTCCTATTGCAATGTTATTCACTACTAGTTTAATTTTGCATTAAGTAAAAACCACCGGAAACTAAACGGACTAAAAGTAGTATATATTTATTACATTCATAAATAAGATTTAATCAACAATTATAGTTTAGACAAATTTATTATTGTCAATTGAAAAAAATGTAACTTGACATGCAAAAACTTTTTAAATTTTTACACAATTTAAATATTTTTTCATAATCTATGCTATACTTTTGCATAGGCTCAAAAATGTTTTATTTATTTGAGACTATAAATTGAGTTTAAACATAGTTCAGAATAATAACTGTAGTTCATGTATATTTAATAATTTTTTTGAATTTTTTAAATTAGATTTTGTATAATAGGTGTGCGTAAAGAACTTTTCTAAAAATCCTTGTTATTATCATAAAAATATGCGTTTAGACCAATAACTTGTAAATTTTTTTTTATTAAATAGGTTCAAAATAAGAGAAGATTGTTTAGTTAATCTATATATTTTCCATGTTTCTCTTTCCAATACAATTTGTAAAGAATAAAATTTAATTGACTTAAAATTTGGATTCACAGTTAAAATGAGTTTGAATAAACTATTATTTTAAATTTATTTGTTAAAATGTTGTTTCATAATCTATGCTATATTTTTGAATAAGTTTAAATTGCAAAATTTAAAGAAATACATATATATCAACATATTAAAAAGCAATAGACTTGCTATTATTATTTTTTACCACAATATTAAAATATATTAACTACCTTAGCAGAATTCTTCTTCAAAAAGAGGTCTTGATTAATCGACTTATAAAATCTTATAATAGAAATTAGCAATAAATAAATTAATGCTAACATTAATTTATAATCTCAGGGTTCAGAATAACTTTAAAAGAATTAGTACGAATAAAACTTTACGTATACATTATATTTTGTAGTAAGCAGTGCTAAAAACTTAATTTCGATTGGCTAAAATAGCTATTTAAAAAAAATGGATACATTCTTCAAATTCACGTTTTATTCTTCTTCAAAATAGCTTAAAATAGCTTTAATAGACAAATCAAAAGAAAATCACGCGCATTTTAAGATTTTATGTCTATCTTTTATAGATCTTCCATACAAACTTCCGAAAAAAATTATTTTTCATTTGTTAAAATAGTTACTTTTCGAAAATTCTTTAAATTCTAGTTTCTTCTTAAAAATAGCTTAAGAACAGTTTTAAAAGACATAAATCGAAAGGAATTCGTACGTGGTATTATAATTTATGTCTATTTTGTATATATCTTCAATACAAACCGCTGAAGAAAATTATTTTTAATTTAATAAAATATCTACTATTTAAAAAGTTTTTAAATTCACGTTTGTTTCTTAAAAATTGTAGCTTAGGAATAGTTTTAAAAGACCTAAATCGAAAGAAAATCACGGCACTTTAACAATTTACGTCTATCTATTATGTATCTTCAATAAAAATTGCCAAAAATACATATTTTTCAAAAGTGATTATTTTATCAAAAAACGTCCTAAATATTATCCATTTATATACATACATACATACATACATACACACATACATGTATGCATACATACATATATACACACATACATACATACATACATACATACATACATACATACACACATACATACATACATAAAGACAGACATTTTTTAAATACACATTTTCTGACTCAGGTACCTCAAAAGCAACGAGATTTATCAAAATCACTCATCCGAAAATTTTCATCGTTACAAAGATTTCTCATTAAGAAAGCAATAGAATAAATAATTTCATATTGTAATAATTTAAAAAGTTTGAGGAGGCTAAGTGACACTGAATTGGCAGCGGTTTTTATATTTGGCCGGCAACCTGAAGTTTTAATTAAATTATCGGTGTCTGCAATTAGAAAATCACAATAACTGATGGCTTTATAAAGAAATCGTAGGTTTTCATTTAGTTTTGGGCGTAAATGCTAATTTCAGCAAAGAGCCTATGTTAAAAGTTCTAATTTCAAACAAATTTTTACTTCAGTTTATTTGACAACTCTAACTAATCAACTTTTAATAAGAAAGCTTAAAACGCACACTCTCAGTAGTATTTTTACTTTCTGTTAATGATGGATTTTGAAAAAACGACTGAGTCAATTTAAGCGATTTATATATGACAGATTTTACGAAATCTTGAATAATCTACATGTATCTTAAATAATGTAATATTTAAAAAAAAAATTTTTTTTATTTTCATTTGTACGTAACCCATTATAAGTTGTGGAGGCGAGCCTCGTCATTTATTTTTCGACACTTTTCAAGCCACTTATCGGTCGATTATTTGAACAATTCGTCACATATTTTATATCATAGAGCTCACCTCTTTTGTGCACTAGATACATATAAAATTTATTGTTTTACCGATTACTTGCGATTTTGGAGAACCACTTTTTTCATTTAATTTTCAGTTTTGAGTAAATATCTCTTTGGAACGTTGTTGTTTTTGATTTGGACAGCAACGTTCCAGAGAGATATTTACTTATAATTGAAAATTGTTCTCGTAATTGTCGGTGACAGGTGAGTTTAACAATACCTTACTAATTTTGATTGAGTACAAAATGTTCACATTTACATATATTTTAAGGAGCATAATTTTTAAAATATTTAAATCTTACATAAAGGTAGATATATCTCAAACTCACTGTAATTATTATAATAAAAAGGCGCTTCTAATTGTTTTGACACTTAATTTTCTTAAAGCGGTCTTTTAGATTATTGTTTTAAAATGTTTCGGAAACGTGTGTTTAAGATTAAAAAAGCGTATGCTTAAACACACATGCACAGACACACACGCACGTACGAACGCATGCACGCACACACACACATACACACTTTCAATTTTTTTACCGTTTTAAACCAATGTAAATTTGTTACCTAGTTTTCAAATTTTGTTTAATTTTTCCGTTAATTTTTGTAATGTTAATGAAGAAGAAATATTTTGGTAAACGTGGGCGGGACTCTAAGTAACGGAAAACCAAAATTACGAATAAATGAAACTTCGAACATCAAAATCATAAATTGTTATAAGGAAGTAGAAGACCTTTTCCGCAGTATTATTTTTTTGTGATTACGTTTCTCGTTATTAAGATATTTCGCTGTTTAAGTTTCGGAAGTTTGTTCGTTTATGTTTTTGCAATTTGTAGTTTTAATTTTTCGATATTTTGATTTTCGAAGATTTATTTATTCGTAAGTTTGTTTTTGCGTTATTTAGAGTCTCCCCCCCCCAGAGTTCTTGCTGCCTGATTGCAGGTGTGACATCAGAGGTAAAAATGCGTAATTATTTATAAAAATTGCAATGAATAATGGTAAAAACTAAACTAGATTAAATTAATGACATTGTTAAAATTTAAGTTTCTGATTTTAGGGATGGTAAGCAGTGCATTTTTATGGGGCTTTATTGCTGACGTCACAGGGAGACGTAGAATATTGATTTATGGATATATCTTTGATGGTATATGCAATATATTAAATGGATTTTCACCCAATTTTACAGTCCTTGTATTTTTTAAATTTCTCAGCGGTTTCATGTAAGTAATTTTCATGATCCTATTATAAGTTTAAATATAGTATTTCTTCATTATATTTTTTTAACAACTTGAACCTTTTTTATGATATATGTTATTGTTATTCTTATTGTTAAGTTTATTGTGTAGAATTTTCCAGTGCACAATATTAAATATAATAAAGAATGTGTGTGTGTGCCGTGTATTTTCCGTAAATAAACCGATCCTGAAAAGGCAATTTTATTCTGAGGCATATTGCTTTCTCAAAGAGAGAGAGAGAGAGAGAGAGAGAGAGAGAGAGAGAGAGAGAGAGAGAGAGAGAGAGAGAGAGAGAGAGAGAGAGAGAGAGAGAGAGAGAGAGAGAGAGAGAGAGAGAGAGCTTTGTAACGCAGAGATTTTGCAAATTTGAGGATTTGAATAAACCAATGTTCCTAAGACAGAAAGACAGGTTTTTGCATGTGAACATTGTGAATATCCTTATGTATGTGTGTGAGTATCTGAAAATTGAAAGTCCAAAATTACGTTTTCATTTTAATGAGTGATTTTAAAAGTGTCCTCTTATTTTGTACTGTTCAAAAAAGATAAATGTCTACTACTTATTAGATAGCAACTTAGTTAATTAGAATTTCAACTTATAGTTGTACCTTTTATGCGCAATTACGAGATGTATTAAAGAATATAATGGAATTAATTAAAAATAGGGATGGGCACTTAGTTCGGTTACTTCCGTGGCATTGAAATTTTGTCTGTGGTATAATTAAGCTACATTTAGCTGCAATTATTTTTGCTTCCTCAAACAGGAAGTTTTGTGATGTTAAAAAAAATGTTTTGCGAAAAACGCATTAGAAACGTTTTTTGAGACTTAAGAAATCAAAATACTCTATTTTTAGAAGATGTCTGTATGGATGTAAGTGCCTATATGTATGCATGTGTATATGTGTGTGTGTGTATGTGTATGTATATGTACGTGGTCAAATCTTTTGGTCCTCATAACTTTTGAAGGTCACCGTATTTCGGACTAAAATTTTGCCAAAATGCGCATTTTAATAAATTTTTGAACAATATTTCATGCTATTTTTATTTTTTTATATAGATATTGCACTTCTGCCATTTTGTGGCTATGGCAGTCACTTTTGTACTGAAGAAAGCTGTTTTCATGATTTTTGGTGTAATGTTTTGAGTGATCAAACCCGCTTTTTTAAGGATTTTAAGTTTTAAAATGAGTTTAATTAATCGACAGGGGCATTTTAGAACCATCTTTTATGAAATTTTCTAAAAATTCCTTAGTTGCTGTTTATAAAGAGATTTAATTTTGTTGAATAAATGGAGGTTGAAATTGGCTAAAAATGTAAAAAATGACTACATGCTCATATTTAGCCTTGATCAACTTTGAACCTAAGGGTTTTAAAATATCTGAAAAAAATCATACACATTCTACATACAAAAAGGAACAGTTTTACCGAAGAAATAAAAAAAAAATCTTTTTGAAGTTGATCTCCCAAAGAGTCACCCTTATATATATATATATATATACTAGCGTCCCCCATCTCGGCCTCGCCCGCGAGAATAGTGTATAGAAATCATAATATATTGTAAGAATATTTCCCGTTTCGGTTTCACCCCGGAAATTTCTAGTAGTCTTTAAAAAGGTCCAGATTCTCAAAATATTTCAGGGTAGATAACGTTTCTCGTTATGTTACTGTTTGGAACTAAAATAAATTGATTATCAGGATTTCCGGTGCGCGAAAGGGCTACGTACAGTTGACCGTGTGAAAAACATTCTGAACGAAGATCTACTCCAACGTATTTCAAAGTTTGCCCTTGTTATTTATTTATAGTTATTGCGAATGATACGTTTATAGGAAACTGTAAACGCTTGAATTGAAATGGTAAATCCGTCGGTATCATGGGGATTCGAGGAATAAAAGCTATTTCTCCTGCTGCTGGCCCAGTGAGAATAGTAGCTTCGATAATATGATTACGCATGACTTTTATTTGTAATCTAGTTCCATTACAAAGTATTGGCCGGTTCAGATTTCGCAACAACATAATTGGAGCACCAACTTTCAATGCCAAGTTATATGGCGGGAATCCAGCTGGATTGAGAGAGTTAAAAAATTCTTGAGGGTAATGGACAGCATTTTCTGTATTAACCACTGTATCAATCGCCCTGTATTCTCGAGTTTCACCATCAAATTTCTTCAAGACGTTATCATTGATTTCCTGCGCAGTTATATTTCTTGGAGAAATTATTGCTCTTTCACATAGCCAAACGTAAGGCTTTTGATGTAAATTTTGAATATCAGGATAAACATTAGAAATCATATCTTCTATTGTATGGACAATCTTACCAACCTTATCATCAATTGATATATAATTATCATCATTAGCTATCTCCCCATTCCCAATTTTCAAAATATGAATAGGGAATTCAGAGTTACCGCCACCAAGATGTGCCCTCATGTTTGTTCTTAAATGTAAGGTTGTAACATCATTCCATATTCTTGATGATTTCAAACATGCCCTCACGATATCCGCTCTTGTCCCTTTCGGAATAACTGGCAGAGTCTGCCGAAAATCTCCGGAAAACACAAATGGTACACCTCCCATTAATTTTCCACTTGATAGCGAAGTCCTTTAGAGTCCGATCAATAGCTTCGATATGAGCTTTGTGACTCATAGTGTACTCATCCCATACAATGAGAGTTGTTTCTTGCATGATTTTTCCAAGGCGGCTGTTTTTACGAATGTGGCATACAAAATCTTGTTCGCAAGTTACATTTAGTGGCAGCTTGAAAGTTGAATGTGCAGTTCTACCTCCTGTGAGAAGAGTAGCAGCTATACCTGACGATGCCACTGCTAAGGCCATACCTCCTGTTGATCTAACCTTAGCCAGAATCAAATTCATCTGCACTGCTTTGTTAGGAAAACTTTGTCGAAGAAGTTCTGCTAAATTCTCCAATTTTCTAAATTTAACAGTGGCATCATATACGTTTTTTTTGTGTGATCCAAAAAAGTTTGGACACTTGCGCCTCTTTGTTGAATAAATTTCAGCCATAATTCAAGAGAAATCTTAGTATGTATAAGTAATACTATATATATATTAAGATAACTAGACCGGGTTCCTTAAATAAGCTAAAATAACTAACATTATCTACGTGATAGCAAAAGATGAGTTTTAGCCACCTTGCGGAGAATTCTAGTGCCATGCATTATACTCCTCTATGGTGTACACACACACATATATAAATAATCGTACACGTATTCGCCTAATGCACAGATTCTTGCTCTGCTACGAGGGTAGTTCAATAAGTCTTTAGAATAAAGTATAAAAACAATTTTTTTTGGGTAAATTTTTTTTTATTTTTCAACATAATCTCCTTGGAGCTCTATACACTTGGTCAATCGCTTTTTAAGTTTTTTTAATCCTTCAGAAAAGTGCGTTTTCGGAAGTTCCTCAAAATAAGCACTTACAGAGGCAATGACGTCTTCGTTGTCCGTAAATCTCTGTCCACCGAGCCGTTTTTTCAAGTTTGGAAATAAGAAAAAGTCACTGGGGGCTAAATCTGGTGAATACGGTGGGTGTTCGACCAATTTGAATTTTAGTTCTTCAATTTTAGCCATTGAAACGAAGCATGTGTGAACTCGGGCGTTGTCGTGATGAAAGAGAATTTTTTTTCTCGCCAAATGTGGTCGTTTTTTTTTAATTTCTTCTTTCAGCTGCTCTAATAATGATGCATAATACTCACCAGTAATTGTTTTACCCTTTTCCAAGTAGTCAATAAGTATAATTCCACGTGCATCCCAAAAAACTGTAGCCATAACCTTACCAGCTGACTTTACGGTCTTTGCCTTCTTTGGAGCTGGTTCGCCTGTGGAAATCCACTGTTTGGATTGTTCCTTTGTCTCAGGAGTGTAGTGGTGTATCCATGTTTCATCCACAGTCACAAATCGACGAAAAAATTCCTCAGGATTCCGACTTATGCGCGCCAAAAGAGCCTCAGAGGTGACCACTCTATTGCGTTTATTCTCAGCTGAGAGCAAACGCGGCACCCATCTTGCCGATAGCTTTTTCATGCCTAATTTTTCATGTAGAATTGAAACAACTGCACCTATAGATATCCTTGTGGCCTCAGCTAACTCACGCACTTTTAATCTTCTATCCTTCAACACCATATCGTGGATTTTATTGATGATTTCGGGAGTAGTTGCTTCTACGGGCCTTCCTGAACGTGGTTCGTCACTTATTGATGTACGACCACGCTTAAATTCATTTACCCAGTTATAAACCGTTGCTAAGGCAGGGGCAGATGTGCCATGAACTGAGTCCAATTCATTTTTTATCTCATACGGAGTTAAACCCTTTAAATGAAAATGTTTAATTACCGCTCTGAACTCGTTTTTTTCCATTTTTCTTAACAAGCAATTTTTTATTTCAATTGGTTATAAAAACACGTAAACTCAGAAGATGTGGACTGTGACTGCACCATATATCTAGTCGGGAGTGGTGCTGACTGAAAACAGATGATTTGGAGCGATTCGCGCGCCATCTGTTGGTCATTCTAAAGACTTATTGAACTACCCTCGTATCTTTCCATTGATCATCATTTTCCAATAGTCCTAACAATTGACAAGCAGCTTTATAAGTGGGCTGGAGAACTCCATTTATAGTCCTCAAGCTCTCAAAAGAAGTCGGACCTTGTACATGATGTAATAGCATTCTCAAATAAAAACATTCAGTTTGATTAGGGTGAATAGTATAAACGCTACCCAGTGCCGCATCTCGTTTTACTCCAGGATAACCTTCAACATCTTGTCCTCATTGCCTTCTCGAGAATGTGTTATTACTCCATGTATAGTAATGTGGAACTTCGTAATACAATAGTGTTCGTGCAAATTCATCTGACTGACATAGGTCGAAAAATGCCGTAAGAGTAGTTCTTCGTGGAGTTTCTGCCACTTGCTGTATATTGACCTCTGAGAAATACACGCGTTGATGATTTTGTAGGTGAACAGCAAGGTGTACAGCTGTAGGGTACCGTTCATGAATGGGAAACTCTAAAAATCTCCAAACAGCTTCTGAAGTGGATATATAACGGCCATTGATGTAATTATTTATTTCATCAGAATTCTTGTTGATAGAAAATGTCGCCTGATCCGATCCCTTGTTGATGTATTTGCATATATACTTTATAGCTTGCACGGAATGGCAGTACTCTATATTTATATGAGCAACAAAACACCGTGATAACATAGAGCAATATGGAACCACCCAACGGTTATCTACTTCGAAGGTGGTATTACGCGATGTCAAAATAGCAGTGGCTCCTCCATTTTCGGGAGATCTCCTTCGATAAGTTGGGTATCCATCATCTCCAGTTTGTGTTTCTGTGATGAATTGTCGTCGATATCTTTTTGAACATCTCCCACTGACCATACAAGGTGATGTTGGATTAAGCGCACCACAGGGACCATGAATCATATTTTTACATACGATGTCGTAGAGCTGAGGATCAGACTGTCTATCTGGTAATTCGGCAGAAATTATTTTGTCAATTTCATCTGGTTGAATTTTAGAACGCAACCATAAAAGTATATGAGCATGCGGCAAGCCTCGTTTTTGCCACTCAACAGAATACATGTGACATTCAACGATGCCGACAATATTTTTCTTTGTCAAGAGATTCATTAGTTTTTTCAATTTCAAATGAAAAACTCGCGATGTAATATCGTGCCTATGTGAAGAAACCTGTCCTACGAATAATTCTTTCTTTATCTCAGGCCAGTCGGGGTTGCATGTGAAAGTCACGAACAAATCAGGACGTCCAAAGTTGCGTACGTACACCATGGCATCCTGAGTTTTTTCATGCACGAACCGAGGCCCTCCTGTAAAAGAAGAGGGAAGAATAATGGATTGTCCAATGTTTCTGGGGTTCACATCAGCATCTTGATTTAATGCATCTCGCAAGTGAATGTACTCTTCAGCACGTAACTTCGTTTGGTTATGTCGGATGTAGCTTAATCGTTCCGATATCCTTTTTGCCATCATTTTTGCCATCATATCAACCAGGTATTGATTAAATAGGTTTCTAAAATGGTAAAGATAGTTATCTTCAACCTCTCCTCTAATCATAAGTCTATATGCATAAAACTGCATACAGGAAACTGTTTTGAAACGATTAGAATTGTTTTGTTGCGGAATGGTTACATAGTATCCATCCTCTCCTCTTATGAACAGAAGCGGATACTGAAGAGAATCATAGGCTCTATGAATTTCAGAAACTCGCTGCAGATCTCCACTTCGACTTTGCAAAACAATGTCACTTGGACCTTTATCTTCATCGACCAGCAATACTGCAACTTCATTGGTTGTGGGAGCGTTATATCGTCCTCGGTGTTCATTAGATGGAACACGATCAGCGTGTATGATTAATTTCAAATTTTCATCAGTGTTCATTGCCCTATTTTCCAAGTTATATTTGAAGCTCCGAATCAGATGATTATGCTCTTGTAATGATTGCTGTAATGATTCTATGAGTTCTCTTTTCAACGATGGAGTAATATTCGATCGAGTTGATATTTGATCTGCATCAGAAAGAAAATAAATTTGCAGGAATTGGTGACTTTCATTAGAATGAGGAAGTAAACTACCTATCAAATGGTAGACTTGTCCTTGAATTTTAAAAGTAGGCATGTAATTTCCTTCCCTTACTTCCTTACAACCAAAAGATGTCATTTGAAACAAAGCGTTATACTGTCTCACATTATTGAGAAAGTGATTGGAAAGTCGATGGTCAGTGATTAAACTACGAAAAAGTTCAGGAGGATCCTGAATGAGTGGAACTTTTCCACCAGCACAGCAAAGGCCAGAAGCTTCATCTTTCCATCTCTTGGCTTCACATTTTGAATAGATTTTATCCATAGCACCTATTTGAAAGAACTTTATTTCGAGATAATTTACTAATGGATTATATGAGAATGCTGACTTGAATCCAAAAGTACCTCGAGAACTTACAACTAAGGGTTGAATTTGAGATTGGTGGACTATATTATTCATAGGAAGAACCTCAGCATTCTCTATTTCTTGATCATGGAGGGGCAACTGAGGGCCAACTATAGATATTTCATCAACCGCTTTGTTTCGTCGCAAGTTATATGCTGTTCTCGCTCTAGCAGTTTTCCTCGATAAATTGGACTTAGCTTTAGGCATTTTTCAGATTATGATATATTTTGAACGAAAGTGGAAGGTTATTGACAATGAGAAAGGGAAGTGTAATCGTTATGGATTGGAAAGTGTATATGTTAACAGATAATACTATTTTTTTCGAGATAGAAAAAAATACGAAAATGGTAACTTGGTTATAGCAAATATATCAAAAAAATTTTCAGTAGAAGATTGCACAGGACACTAATTGCTAATATTAGAAAGAGTTCATATATAAAAGCAAATATTGTCAACGGATCACTTTGTTCTTGCAAAAGTAGACAGCAAAATTTAAGTGTTCGAATTACTCAGCTCTCGCCGAAGATTGGTTTCGAAACTGAATTCGAAATCAGGATAAATTTCAAGCAAAACACTCCTGTATATATCCCCGCGGGGAGTCTACTTCAGTTGTGGAAATCTATAGCGCGACGCCACCTACTCGTGAAATGTTGGAACTAATGACAGAGCGTGCGCGCAGAGGAACTACTTCCGCGGGCATAACACGCATTCATACGCGCAAAGAATGTAGGTCTGATATGGATTATTATCGATTTCAATAGATAAAATGATCATTTATATAGCCTATAACATTCGCAATATCGACATTGATCTACTGACAAAATTTCAAATTGATTCATCAAATAGTTTCCGAGATCCTAAGTAACAAAGGAAAAAGTACTGTCTCTTTATAAATACTATATATATATATATATATATATATATATATATATATATATATATATATAGAATATAGATATATAGATATATAGATATATAGATATATAGATATAGATATAGATATATAACAATTTTTTTAAGTTCTTTTTGTGAACGAAACACGATTTTAAATTTTGAATATGGATCTTATATGATCACAATTTGTGGTCACCATAACTTATAAACGCATTTGTATATTTTATTGAAATATAGGTGTATGAGAAATAACTAACTATAGAACTGATTAAATTTCTGAGCCAATATACGAGTAATTCACTATTTTTATTTACCTCAAGAAAGTAGCATCAAGGGGCGCGGCAGCGCCCGCTGGCACGTATAAGTACCCTCGGTACGATACGAAGCCGAAGGGCGCACCGTCGCCTTTTATACGTTTAATTGTGCCTTTTTAACCTCTTCAAAATCTTTAAATATCAATATCTAAACACTGATTGACTTATGTGCAGTCTATTGACACTGTTTTAAGAGATAATAATTTAGTCTAACACGTAAAAAAAGTTTCTGTTAAAAAAGATTCATCTAATTAAAGATATAAAGCATAATATATTTGCTCAAATTTTTTCTTTTCATTTTGTTCTCCGCATTTCCGTTTTCTCTAATCATATATATGTGACTTCCGTTTTCTCTACTCATATGTAATAATATATACATATCATATGTATAATACAGATATACACACATACAGACCATATATATATATATATATATATATATATATATATATATATATATATATATATATATATATATATATATATATATATATATATATATATATATATATATATATATATATATATATATATATATATATATATATATATATATATATATATATATATATATATATATATATATATATATATATATATATATAGTGCCTGCAGACAGTGCAAACGACAACCACAAAATCTTCTAACCTATTATCAAAATCAAATGTTGAAGGATGAAGGACGCGTTTGTGTCATTTGTATTATTAAAATAAAATGGGTTGTTTTTACGTGATTTGTTTTTATTACGTGATCAAATCTCTGTACAACGATTTCGAAAAATATCGTACGTCCGAAAAAGTGGCAAGACGGTCATGTGGAATTAAATGATTGCAATCCCAAGTGTAGTTGGAAAAAGCTGCAGTTTTACATGGTAAGAGAGAAGATAAAGAAAATCCCAAGTGTAGTTGGAAAAAGCTGCAGTTTTACATGATAAGAGAGAAGATAAAGAAAATCCCAAGTGTAGTTGGAAAAAGCTGCAGTTTTACATCGTAAGAGAGAAGATAAAGAAAAAGACTAACAGTGAATTCTGTCGAAAGAGATGAAGAACGTACAACATTCAGGAGTACTGGATAAGGTATTACCATCGCTCCATTTCTGCAGGAGGCTACACCAGAAGTTGTACCGAGACCATTTCCTTGACAGAATCTAAATCATCAAGGATACACAACGTCTTCTGTTGCAGCAAAAATCGTGGCAAAGTATGGATTTAAAGAGGGTCAGGAACTTGGAAAGAAAGAGCAGGGAATGTCTAGCATTGCAAGTAAAGAAGACTAGTAAAAGAAGAGGTAGAATAGTATAGTACACAAAAAGGAACAATTAAGGACGTCTTCTCTGCCTTTGAGTATGTTGCCCCCTTGAAACTCACAAGGAATAAACAAGATGAAACGAGCATTACTGAAATAATGAAGTCATCAAGTAAAGTTGTTTTGCTCAGAAATATGGTTGGAATTTCTTTGGTGCCACGCTTATAGGTAAAGTCATTGTTAAAATGCATATACAGCAATTATCTGTGATAATTGCATTCAACGAAGAATTATTAGATAAAATTTTTGTTATACTTGTGGTGTGCAACTTCTTAGTAACAAGTATGTATGTGCTTGTGTGTAATCATCATCGGGGATATACAAAGTCATCTGCTGATTGATCATAAACATACAGGGCATACGCCACTATACACCAGAAAAATACCACACAATCATGGTGATGCAGTAATTGAATATCCACTCTGATGTTGTCATGATGTAAATATAATACAAATCAAGTTCTCTAATCAAGTTGCTGCGTCACAAAAGCATCTGTTAAATATTAAATACTCCAATAGATGTACTGTTTTTTAACCCAAATTTTTGTTATTGTTGAGGGTCTCTGTGAATCTTTGTACTAGTGTAAGTGCTTCTTGTGTTTAAAGGATATTACTCAGTTTTACTGTAAACTGCTTGTTATAGCGAGGTATACGGTCAAATGCTAAGATTCTGTTTTTTCTTGATATCTCAAGCAATTATACTCTGAGGGTAAAATAAACAGCCAGTGAAGTTTGAATACAAATCAAGTTCTCTAATCAAGTTGCTGCGTCACAAAAGCATCTGTTAAATATTAAATACTCCAATAGATGTACTGTTTTTTAACCCAAATTTTTGTTATTGTTGAGGGTCTTTGTGAATCTTTGTACTAGTGTAAGTGCTTCTTGTGTTTAAAGGATATTACTCAGTTTTACTGTAAACTGCTTGTTATAGCGAGGTATAAGGTCAAATGCTAAGATTCTGTTTTTTCTTGATATCTCAAGCAATTATACTCTGAGGGTAAAATAAACAGCCAGTGAAGTTTGAATACAAATCAAGTTCTCTAATCAAGTTGCTGCGTCACAAAAGCATCTGTTAAATATTAAATACTCCAATAGATGTACTGTTTTTTAACCCAAATTTTTGTTATTGTTGAGGGTCTTTGTGAATCTTTGTACTCGTGTAAGTGCTTCTTGTGTTTAAAGGATTATTTGAAAGTAACATATAACATACTCATGTTCTATCCAGATATAAAGTCAACACTGGCTCAGAAGGGGCATTTTAATGAAATTACAAAACTATAATTAATCAAATGTTTGCAAGCTCAGGTTTATAATTACATTAAAGAGACTCTTTTCACCCAGCGTTAACTTGATATCTGAATAAAACATGAGAATACTATAAGGTTCTTTCGAAGGAATTTTATTTAAATTTATTTTAAGTGAATTTTCATAATCAAAAAGGCCTACATAATGGTTTAGGTAAAATTGCAAAAGATTACTTCAAGTAGTTTAAAAGAAAATGAAGTCAATGAAACTTTCAAGTTACCCATACACAAACATTTATTTATTTGAAAGTAACACATAATATACTCATGTTCTATCCAGATATAAAGTCAACGCTGGCTCAGAAGGGTCATTTTAATGAAATTATAAAACTATAATTAATCAAATGTTTGCAAGCTCAGGTTTATAAGTACATTAAAAAGACTCTTTTCACTCAACGTTGACTTGATATCTGAATAAAACATGAGAATATTATAAGGTTCTTTCGAAGGAATTTTTTTAAAATTTATTTTAAGTGAATTTTCATAATCAAATAGGGCTATGTAATGGTTTAGGTAAAATTGCAAAAGATTATTTCAAGTAATTTAAAAGAAAATGGAGTCAATGAAACTTTCAAATTACCCATACACAAATATTTATTTATTTGAAAGTAACACATAATATACTCATGTTCTATCCAGATATAAAGTCAACGCTGGATCAGAAGGGTCATTTTAATGAAATTATAAAACTATAATTAATCAAATGTTTGCAAGCTCAGGTTTATAAGTACATTAAAAAGACTCTTTTCACCCAGCGTTAACTTGATATCTGAATAAAACATGAGAATACTATAAGGTTTTCTCGAAAGAATTTTATTTAAATTTATTTTAAGTGAATTTTCATAATCAATAGGGCTACATAATGGTTTTGGTAAAATTGCAAAAGATTACTTCAAGTAGTTTAAAAGAAAATGGAGTCAATGAAACCTTCAATTTACCCATACACAAACATTTATTTATTTGAAAGTAACACATAACTTTCTAAAAAGTAAAATCTTGGCAAGTATAAGTTTCCTTATTACCCACAATATAAATTAAAAGAAATACGCTACAATTAAAATAGTAAACATAAACTAATATTCTATTTTTAAAATATTTCTATTTTTTCGAGAATAGTAAGAATACATTTCCATCTCTGGAAAAGTTGTGAGAAAAAGCCAATATAATATTACGGACAAACAGTTATACGGACATAGTTATATGTCGAAATTAAAGAGACCGTCAATGCACTATATTTTATATTAACTACAGTTAAACCTGGAACATTTCTCGAGTTTGGGAAAAATAACCTCGAACAGTGCCGGAGTTACCTAAGGTTCGTTGCAATTAACGACGGCAGCTAGTCAGAGCCCTAGATAAGGTATAAACTGTTTGTCCGTAATATTATATTGGCTTGTTTTCAAAAAGTATCAGTTAGCTTACCTATAATAGACATGAATTGCCATATGAGCACTACATATAACGCGAGTGTAATGTAGCGAGAGTATTATAGATCAGTGTTTGAGGTTCGACTTTTTGACCTATTTCTTATCAACATGTATTTATGTCAAATTTAATGTCTTACAATATTAAATTTGAAAGGTATTATTAATTTTTATATTTCATACTAATTCATAAAAAATGACATTGATTTACAAATAAAAATATAATACTTGCCAATTTATTAATCGATTTAATTAATTTCTTTAGCGTTTATTTCAGATTATCGGAATTAGTAAAAAATAGAAATATTTTAAACTATAATATTTTTTAAATAATTTGTATACTTCATACTAATTAATAAAAGAAGGAAATAGATATACAAATAAAAATACAATACTTGCCAATTTATTAATCGATTTCATTAATTTCTTTAGCGTTCATTTGAGATTATCAGAATTAGTAAAAAATGGAAATATTTTAAACTATATTATTTTTTAAATAGAATATTAGTTTAAGTTTACTATTTTAATTGTAGCGTATTCATGAAATTCATAATTGAACGTCTTATTTTGGTAATAACATATTTCTTTTAATTTATATTGTAATAATGAAACATATACTTGCCAAGATTTTACTTTTTAGAAAGGTATTTTTTATAGATTGTCTATACATTCTTTATAACATTGTCGATTATTCCTAAAATCACTTTTATCAATGTAAAAATTCAATAAATGTTTGTGCATTAAATCTCTTTGAGAAAGCATATGCTAAAACAGTTAGCCATCGACAACATTTCTCCAGGTACGGGGATATTACTTTTCAGTACATTAGTTATGGTATGAATACAGGAAATTAATTTACTACGTAGAAATTTTTTTACATACATAAAGGGTAGTAACCCCAGTAGTCGGTCACCCCCCAGTAATCGGCCACTTTGACTATTTTCTTTACAAGAAAATCCTGTAGACAAAATATCGCTAGGTTAATAATTTTTTAATGATATATGCCATTTAAACATTAATTCTGACTTTAGAACAGTTCAAGGACCATACAATAAAAATTGTTTTCGATATATCTTTATCGATATATGCCTACAGGTGGTCGACTACTAGAATTTTTTTGATTTTTGCTGATTTTTTTGTCGTCCGAGCCTGGTCAGTAACGCATGTCCACAGCCACTTTGAATTGTAATCATCATTACGATTAATTAATATTTAATTTTATTCATTTAATATTTATTCAATCTTCTATAGCTAAACTTAAATCGTAGAACTATTAAAAAGAATAATCAATGTTTTCAAAACGCAACGTATTGCCTTAAATTGTCCTGGTCGACTACTAGCGAACAAGCGGCCGAGTACTAGATTCCGATGGTCGACTATAGCGTTTTCGTCATATTTTATTAAAACACATATTATAATTATCCTGTAAATATCTTAAGCAAAAATAAACATTTTATCAAAAACTAGAATACACTTAAAGTGTAATAGAACTGGTAATTTATAAACAAAGATGTTTCTGAATTTTGTGTAATAGCTTGAATACAAGTTTTTCCTTAGATAACCGACTACTGGGGTCACTACGCTATATAGTAAAATTAATTAATAATATAAAATGATTAATTAAAAAGTCAATACTTAATATGTATGTAAAAAATTTTATACGTAGTAAAAATTAATTTCCTGTATTCATACCATAACTAGTGTATTGAAAAGTAATATCTTCAAACCTGGATAAATTTGGTGACATTGCGTGACGATTTTAGCGTGACGGTTTCAGCGATTATATATCGGGATAGGTATGGGGAACCATTTAAAATATTTTAAATTTTTTTTAAAAAAAATTTTTGTATGCATATAAGACAGGGTCTGTTTACATAGCCTTACTGATGAATTTTCTGGAGAGGCTTGGCATGAAATGCATAGGTATTTTTATTTTAGGTTATTTACATTCTACTTAAATCTGTTGCATACTTGCTTTGGGGAAAAAGTCTCTCAATTACAAATAATAGTCTTACCAAAATATTAAAAACTCATACATAAAATACAATAAAGTTTACAACAAGTATTGTTTTTCATAAAAAGTGTACATGACACTCAAAACTTAAAAAAAGTTATTGGTCTACTAAGGTGCTGTTAGAGTTATTTAAAATTTATATATATTGTCTTTTATGAATATAACTTTAAAGTGATAGTACGCTGTATAAATTGGAATAAAATAACGTTCACTTTACAAAAACGTACATATTCTTATTAACATATTTAACGCATATAATGCCAGAAATATGTTTCAATTTTTACAAATTTCTTAAAGGTAATAATATCTTTATAAAAAAATTACTCTTTATAATCGAATTAGCTTCAAAATCTAATCAGTTCTAAGTTGAGACATACATGATTTGTCTGCAAACTTTCAGCTCGTAGCATGCTTCCCTTCAATAGTTATAATGATCACAAAATTTGGTTATACACATCATACGCACTCACCCACCCACGGACATACTCACACCCACACCTAAGCACTCACGCTCACATTTACTCACTCATTCACACTGACACACATTCACATGCATACACATACATTCACACACGCCCATGCGCAGGTATACACACACATGCACATGCACACGTATACACGCACATGCATATGCACACGTATACACACACATGCACAGGTACACTCGCTCACACATACCTTCGCACTCGAAACACATACGTACTAACATACAAATTGACTCATACATTCACACTCACACATACATACACACACACGCACAATCACACACGCACATGCGCGCACAGGCACATACATTCACATTCATATTGTATACACTCACATTCACACTCACACACATGTACACACATACATACGCACATGCTCACACACGCACACATGTACACACTCGCACACACATGCACACACGCACACGCATACGCACACATACACACACATACGCTCGCACATACGCTCATACTCACTTATACACACACATCCACCCACACACGCATATACATGCTCACATTCGCAAGTACGCACTGACGCACAGGCCCACGCATAAACACATCCACACACACCCATACAATCACCAACACACACACACACATTAACACTTACATTTACATTAATGACACACACATATTTACATACACAGACAAACCTAATTTTTAGAAACCTCTATAATATCAAACTCTCTAATACAAAGATTTTCATTGTTAGAAAACTATTTTTTGAGAAAGCAACATAACCTGTATTTTTAAATAAAAATACTTATAATTTTATAACATAAAATTTATTTGAAAAAGTAAACTAAACAATATTTTTGATAAAAATCTTCCCAAAAGAACACTATGCAAAGTTTCAGAATGAATAATGATTCGATATAATCTAATAAGAATGGAACTAAGAGGAATATACACTTTTATAAAGTTTAATTTGTCCCGCACTGGGGAAAACTGTAATGGGTGCGAAAGCGCTTATTTTTGAGTATTTCTTTTCACATACTTAATATTATTAAACTAAATTGAGATTTTGCTAATTATTTATACACGTTCATGCAGTGAGACAAATTATTTTTTTAATTTTGAGTGGCAGGTGACACCCAATTGTCTCGAAATAAATGTGTCTCAATAGTGCGGGCTATTTTGGAAGAAATGCGCAAACAAAACAAAAAATTTAATAAGATGTATATCTGTCGCTATTATTGGAACTAGAATCAAACTTATCGCGAAAAACTTTACGTTTTCCAGCTTATCAGCAAATATGTGAATAGTGAAAAGAAATTCGATACTTTAACTTTGAACCACCGCTATTTTGTTTGTATCTGAAGAAAAAATTTGATCCTAGGTCCTACGATGACAATAGTAATTCAGATTAATGATCTTTTTGAAATTTTGGTTTTGGTTGCAGAGTTCCTCCGGGATCACCCTTGCCATTGAGGCACCTTTTTTCAGGACACTTAATTGATTAGGCGACACATATTGCCAAAAGGGAGCCTCCTAAAAATAAAAGAAAATGTTGTCTTACTATAATTAAATGTGTATTTAAATAAATAGCCAAAACCTCAATTATGTAAGTATATATTTATTTTACAATCGATTCCGCTACATTGCTAGCCAATATATTAATAAGCTACTGTAATAGTCAATAAAATATATTTATTTTTAATTAATTTTTTAATTAATTTTAGCTTACTACCCTGGTAGAAATCTTATCGTGGCGCCCACATTCGCTATAACGGCCTTTGTAGGCAAACTAGATAGTACTAGACTGTACAAAACTCGATAAATCCACACAGATCTACGTAGTTTTCTCAATAATAATATGTACATATACAATCTGTGAGTTCATATATTATTTATTGAACAGAACATTTATTGTAAAAATTAATGTTAAAAAAAGTTTAACATGCAAGTTTTCAATTATAATAATAAGATTTATAGTTCTATTCATACTATTTACATATAAAAGTAGTCAGAAAGCATATCTAACCTAAGAAATGAAAATTTAAAAATAATGTTCCTTGCATATGAAAAACAGTGATTACAAAATAATGTTATTGATTGATGTAGTTGTTTCTTGAAAAGTAATATATAAATAATAATATTATATGTACAAATATGTACTTTATGACATATGGATACAAAATTATTTGCAATTCTGAAATTAAAATTCTAGTTTTTAAATAAAGCGAGTTCTTATAATACATAAACTGCTCATCGGTGACAATATTTTCAAAGACAAACACAATAGTCGAACACATGTAGACGATAATTTTCTTTATAAGTAACAAATTACTATATTTTAACTGGCCATATATGTCAAATTAAAGTGTTTGATTATAAATTAATCACAGTAGGAAATACAAAAATAGAACATACATATAATAACTCAAATACATTATTTTTTTTTAAAATAGAAAATTAATCAGTTGATAATAAATGTGCGTGAAAATAGTTTTCCTTACATAAACCATACAGATTTTGAAACCAAGCCTGTATTTCGGATGGAACATAATCAAATGTAAGGAAACTAATTTTACATAAACAAAATAAATATATGTACTAATACTTCATATAGTTATTTGGATATTCAGATTATTTTCTTATTTTGATTGTTTAATATATATGTGTAACATAATATTATTATTGAGGTCTTAAATACAAAAACTCGATGCATCTAAAATTTGATAATCTTACACTTTAGAGGTTATTTACATTTACTTACATTGGTAATAGGTGAACAATAGCATGTAAATACCTTTAAATCAAAAAAATACATAATAATCATAATAGATTATGCTTATGTTCCGTAAAACATAACCTTGAAGTGGCTGTTATTGTCATAATTTTGCTTATCTAGTTTTATCGGGGCAAATAATATGGGAAACTAGAACGGACGACTGTTACACGCCTTTATAGTAACTATCTAGTTTGCATACATAGATCTACACAGCGCGAGATTATTCTACATAGATCTATAAAGTGGCATAGAGCATTTCTTACACATAAGAATTATACACGTAATTATTGTACACAATTTAGCATTGGTAAAATTATATATAGATATATTTGACCAATGCTAAATTGTGTACAATAATTACGTGTATAATTCTTATGTATAAGAAACGCACTATGCCTATAAAGTGGACGGGATAAATTTCTACCAGGGTAGCTTTCGAAAATGTGCTTTTAATGATAAAAGTTTTGTCATTCTTTATTTATACTCAATATTTTAAGTGTCGCGCGTTATATCGTTGACAATACAACAGGACTCCACTATAAAAATAATGTTAATTATAATTGGTAAAACATTAATTTTTTAATAATGTTGTAGCATAAGTGGACCCTACGCTACTGTCACATCGTATTATGCAGAATTTCATACCTTTAAAGATAGACCTAAAAAGTTACTTGGTCTTAATGCAATGAGCTTTATTGGAAACATTCTTAATGCAGGTATTATGTAATTTATTTTTATTTTTATATTTAATTATTTATGTGTAAATAATGATAAAAATGTATCAGAAAAATCACAAAAATTTTTTTTCAAAATCAAATATTAATTCACTAATAAAAGAACCGCCATGCAAATTATTTAAAACTGATCGGTTAAACTTTTTCCGATTTTACAGTAAAAACAAATTAGGAATGTCTCTATGTTTGTACAAACGAACTAATGATAAACATTATTATTTTAGGTTTAGCATGGCTTATAATACCTCAAGCGTGGTTATTAATTTTTGGCGATGGCGCTTTCGTGTATAATTCATGGAGAATTTATTTAAGCATTTGCGGTCTTCCTATAATTTTTGGAGGATTGTGCTTATTTTTTTTTCCAGAAAGTCCCAAATTTCTCATGAGTAAAGGCCGTAATGATGATGCACTGAGAATTTTTAGAAAAATTTATTCAATTAATACTGGGTTACCAAGTGAATCCTATCCAGTGAGTTGATTTTCTGATATTAAATAATTCTTTTTTATGATTCAACCGTCATTTTATTTAACCCTTCTGTGCATGAGTTCTTGTCAGAAATACCTTCTAAATGCAGTAATTTTTTAAAACAAGATTGAAATATTTTATTTTGCATTTCGACAGATTTTTGTTTATACATTAATTCTTTTTACTCTTTTGAGCGCTCGACTAGTTATTCATGGATTTATTTTATAATGCATATTTGTTTCAAATTTGGATTTAAAACTCTAGCTATTATAGTATAGAGCACATCTTAAACTTTAATCTTCGTAGTCGCAGATGTCATGAAGTTAATTTTGTCAAAAGTTTTAATAAAAAATATATTGACGTAATTCTGTCTAAAGTTATACTAAAAAATGTATTGAAGAAATTCTGTCAAAAATTAAAATAACAAATATTTTAACGAGTATACTCATTCTCCTGTGCATGGGATCAAATTCATTTGGACATGTATACATGGTTTTCCGCATATAAGGGTTAAATCAAATTAGTTTAATTGATAGGTCTGTGTTAAAATTTTCTTAAATAATAAAATAAAGACAAACTATTTACTTATTAAGTTTTAATTTACAACTGTTTTTCTCCTAATTAGAGAATGCAATTTTTTCAGATTAAACTATTGGAAAATGAGTCGATACAAATATATGAAAAATCAAATACGGAATCTGTAAAAAAAAAGTCATTTTCTTCTGTACTTTACGGAGGGATTTGTCAAATGAAACCTTTATTTGCAAGCTCTTATTTTTTAAAATTATTTTTATTATTTGTCATTCAATTTTGTACAATGTTATCGTAAGTTTCTTTTTTTAAGAAATAATTAGATTATCAATATAATATTAGATTTTTATAACCATCAAAACTATTATCATTTTAGAAATAATACTCTAAGACTTTGGCAACCACAGCTGCTGGTGATTTTGGATCAGCCAACAGATGTAGAATTCTCACAAGGGTCTGATACATTTTGTTATATCATAAATAACTTTACTCTTTATAAAGATAATCACACTAGTAATTTGGATGTACACAACATCGAAGATTGCATAGAGGTAATAAAATTTTTATTTTTAAAGTTTTTTTCCAATTACTTACGGTAATTGCTAAGACGGAAAATTTAAAATGTAAAAATATGTGACTGGATCAGTATTTTTATTATTAAACTTCAATTTTTCGTTTGTAGTAACAATTTTTCATAGTATGAAAATATGAATAAATGACGAATGAAAGTTAAGGAGGTTCATGCGCTACGCGCTAGTCAAATCAGCAACCTTTCAGGAATAATTATTGAAAATCTAACTATAAAACATGCATGTTATGTTTATTTAGCATTTCATTTAAATAACATAAGTTATTAGGAACATAAATCATCATAAATATTATTATTTCATTATTAATTTGAGCTGATAAATCAACAGGATAAGAAATTTCGCATTATATAAGAAATTACGAAAATTTGTCTTTTAGAAGATTATTCCCCTTACGAAAATGACACTCAAAATTTGAGTGTTTATATTCAAAATAAACACTCAAAATAACGTTCAAAGTAACACCTAACTTGAGGGTGATTTTGGTTGCTATTTAACACACTCTCAACTTTAGTCTGGTTTCATAACCTCAACTTGAGAGTAGACTCTAATTGTGAGTATTTACTCTCAACTTGAGTGTTTACCTTTTAATTGAGATTTCATTTGAAATTTACTCTCAAGTTGAGAGTAAACTCCCAAGTAAAAAAAGCCGGAAGTATACTTTACCGAGTAAGCCACGCGTGCTCTGACATGAGGCAACGTTTAAATGAATACAAAGCACGTAATAAATTAGGTAAATGCTGTATATATGGTTCTTGGGGTCGCTGATTTTAGATCTGGCATTAGATTTGCAAAATTAATTTATATAAAAAATTTATTTAAACGATTTTTTAAACAAATTATTACAAAGATTTACTATTCCCAAAAACTGACTTCAGAATTATGTTCTATGGTATAAATGAGTAAATAAATAAATAATTAATTAATAAATAAAAACAAATTAATTAATAAATAAAAACAAATTAATTAATAAATAAAAACAAATTAATTAATAAATAAAAACAAATTAATTAATAAATAAAAACAAATTAATTAATAAATAAAAACAAATTAATTAATAAATAAAAACAAATTAATTAATAAATAAAAACAAATTAATTAAGAAATAAAAACAAATTAATAAATATATATATTAATATAGTCAAAATATGTATGCATTTTATACTTATGCTTACTATTTTATATTATACTTTAAACCGCTGATTTTGAATTTGGCAACAGAATCGTAAAATTAATTGATCTAAATAATTTATTTAAGGAAATGTAATATACTGATCCGATTTCTACCGGCAATTCACTTTTATCATTTTTTTCCATAATAAATTGTTTCTTTCAGAAAAAAAGGCTATTTTATGATCTTCGAATTTACATAACGAATTTTCAATTAAATTTTTAAGCCACTTCACTATTAAGGTAGAAGAATAATTTGGTGAAATATACATCTATAATTGTATCTACAAACTCTACCTTAAGAGGGGGTGAAAGGCCAGTTTTTAAAACCGTTTTCTGAGTCTGCATTATAACAGAATCTTATAAAAATTTAAGTAGATAATGTTTATAAAAATATGAAGAGCATAGAAAATAGTTTTATTTAAAAAATCAATTATTTACAGGAATCTGTATTATCGACTCCTGTATTTTAAACAAATATTCGAGATTAAAGAATCTTTCTTAAAAAGCGGCTTGTTATGCCTTCCGATTTAATAGATTCCGTTATTATTTGCAACCAAAAAACAGTTTTGAATATTTTCCGTGGTAAGCAATGTGTATGAGTTCCTTTTACACCCTCGCAAATTTAATTGTTCAGTTTTTTATGACATTTATTTGATATAATGTAAAAGAAAGTTATTAAAACTGTGGGTTTACTAAAGAAAAGTATATTATTGAAAGTTATAGTTTAATAATATTTTATCAAATTTAATATGCGATCTAGGGTTTGGTCGCACGTCTTAAAAGTTTGTAAAACCTGTATTTTCAACTTACCGAAAAACCAATATTTAATTCCGCGAATGAAAAAGTCGTAAAAGAAAAATGTAAAATGGGGGGGGGGGGGGGGGGGGCTCGGCAGCATAAATTAAAAAAATATTAATGTAAAACTCAGGCATACATTTATGGTTTTATTGTTTAAACTTTTGTTATAAATTGATTTCCTTACGATAGCTGGTTTCACGGTGTATAGTAGGATGCAGATTTAGGATGCATGGTATGTTTAAACGTTTATTGTAAATAAAAAATTGTTTTCCTTGGGGCATGGGTTTTTAGGCACGACCGAGACACGGTAGTGCCTTATATTTGCGTTAGCGAAAAATGTGTGAGATAGGATATCTCACGCAATTTTTTACCAATCGGGTTGAAATTTTAGGAGAGATCGTCAAGCACAATATGAAATTCTATTTTTTTATGTCGATCCTGTACGTAGTTTTTAAATTGCGAGCACTATTTGCTTATTTTTACGTCTTTTTACGTATTTATTTAAAAAAAAACATGTTACACAATTACCTCCGCAAAATCTTAGCGGATCAGGCTCAACAATTTTTTCAGAACTCTCCTAAGTATAACAACCTGATGGTCCTATTTTGGGATAGATCCTGCAAATATGCGCTAAATGCGGCGACTATAAAAAATCGCTAAAAACGGTTTTTGGGCTATAACTTGCAAACTAAGCATTCTACGAAAAAAAATTAAATAGAAAAGTTGTACATCTTTGAAAAATATAACTCCTTCCCATTGACATCTATTTATGAAAATACTTTTAACTCGAGTTAACCCATTACTTCCCAAGCGGCCATTTTATAGTCGATTGGTTTTTTGCCTAAAAAATTGTCGAAAAAAAAATAATAATAACCAATAGTACTTTTCTGAAGTAAAATTGTCCGCTCTTTCCGACTCTGAAGTCAGAATTTTGAAATTTCCGATGGAAAATTTCAAAATGGCGGTTTTAGACAAAAAACCAATCGACTATAAAATGGCCGCTTGGGAAGAAATGGGTTAACAGGACAAAATCGAATTTTAACATAGAAAAAACAGCACTTTACCATATAACTTTAAAGTTGTAGATCTTTGAAAAATACAACTTTTTTTTTCTAGCTACTAAGACGCGAAAATGCTTTTAAATGAAGTTAATAGTCCTAACTCCTTTTCTCTGAATACGATGCCAAATAAGCATAACACGCACGTTATAGAGCAAAAATTTAATTATTCTTAATAATTGCCTCTTCAATATCCAAAATTAATTTTTTATTTTAATTAAGTACCAATTATTTAAAATATTTTAAATTGGAAGTGTAAATTTGATAAGAATTTATAGTTAGTGTTTCAAAATAAGAAAACAACTTAATAAAACGGTCTAAACAGTATGAAAAAATAATGTTTTTAATAATGAAATTGAAAAAGAAATTTCAAGATTCAAGTACTTGATCTTCTTTTATAGTATATTATGACACTGTTGTCGGAGATGGTTTTCTACCTTGCTCGAGGGTTTTCGCACGAGCGAAGCGAGTGAGAAAATCGAGCAAGGTAGAAAAACACCTCCCACAACAGTCTCATACGATATTTTATAGCACAACAACCTCAAAATCGACAATAAAGTTGGCATTTTGAGGTTAGTGTGCTATAAAAACTATTTTTCAATTGTTCGGTTTTTGGGTTTTAGTTTTTCGGTATAATTGTCATAATTTGCTTTACTTGAACACATGATTTTATAATTTGAGTGCTACTTCCCATGACGTACTATGGGCAACGTTTGCCTAAAATCATCGGACAGTATAATGATTTTTCCTCCAAATGGTTCAAAACTTTTACTCCAATATTTAAATAATCTATCTATAGTATCTAATGTATTGATATTTCGTCCCAAATTAACACTTAATTTCATTAATATACCTTCCATAATCTGAATTAGGCGTAACATTACTCGATGATATTTCTGTTAAATTTAATGGCAATTTAAACAGAGTATGAACTGTTTTACCACCATCTATCAGATAATATACTAATATTTCGAGTTTTAAACATGAAATTAACGTGTTATATAAATAAGTTTTACTACAACCTATTGGACCATCATTATAAATTAATTTTTGTTCATTTACATGATTAATAGAGTTTATATTATTATAAAAAATGTTTCGTTGATTCGCAGTTAAAGAATTAATTGTTTCATTATCGTTATTTTTAAAATCATTATTCTCTTCGTTGCATGATTTATTGTAATCTTCTAATATTAAATTTAATAAAGGTAAATCATAATCTTGTAATTTTATTCCATGTAACAATCAGATATCATTTATTTTCTTTAAAACTATTTGTTCTGCAATTTCATCCGGAAATTCAGAATTATAAAAATATGTTTTATATTTATCATATAATTTTTTGGCATTATTTGGTTTATGAAATACGATTATAAAAGCGTATAAATGTTTTAAAGCATTGGGAATTGATAATTTATTACTTTGGTTTATGAAATACGATTATAAAAGCGTATAAATGTATTAAAGCATTGGGAATTGATAATTTATTGCTTCATTTAAACATTTATCCCATTCTTCATCTGTAATAACTAATTGAGGAGCTATTGCAGCTTCATAATAAGTTTTTTTCTTTTATCCAAATTTTAGTTTTCTTATCATATATAACAATCAATATATAACAATCTATTTACATTTTCATCATGTAAATTTAATTGAAATCAAGCAATTAAAGTGGTATTTACGTTTTTGAAAATTGATTTTTGGAGTATAAAAATCTAATCTATAAATCTTAAAAAATACGAATAGTTAAAATGATGTTATATTAGTACTTAAATAATTGGAGTCTAAAATACTTACAAAAATGAGTAAATCCAAAATATGGCTATGGCACTATATGGTGAAATTAATAATTAATTCTCAGATTTGACTCCAATTCAATAATATATACTATGCTAAAATAGAATGGAAACGGAGTAACAATCATAAATCCTAACCATAAACTCATTCGAAACCCATAACCAATTGTACAATTCAAGGCGGGAAATTTAAATTCTTAAAACTACTTAGTCATCCGCATAAATAATATATGAATATTTACATTCATTAGAAATACGCTAATATTATACAATATTAATATTACATATAAGATAATTCTATTATTTTACTTCACAACTTTATGAAAATAGTCATTTTATTTTCAATCAAAAAATAATAAAACTAAATTAAATAACTCTTAGATTCAATTACATACCCCCACAGGCGTACAATCAAGCACCCTAAGTAATCATGTCACGTAATCATTGAAAATATATAATAGCTTATCATCATTTATTTATATTTAAACATGCTTCTAAGTTTAACATCTTAAGCCAAATACTCGCTTGGCGCACTGTATTGAATATTATTAGATAATTTTTTGATAACAGACAATATTTACATTCTAAGTATTACTAGTAATATCCAAATAATAATATTGCATAAGATTTTGCCATTATTCTGCTTCATGAATTTTAACTTATACGAGGGAGCGATAGCAAATGAGTATTCGGCCCTATTAAAAAATAGTACATTATGCAATAAGGGAATAAAGTCGAAGATTATTACCGAGGGTGGATTTACTGCCCGAGCGAAGCGAGTTGCATATAGAACTTTATTTTCGATATACTGTGGCCACTTTATTGACTTGAAAAGTGGACCCACGGAGAGAACTAGAATTTATTGAAAGTTTATATTAATATAGAAAGAAATAGTTCAGAATTGAAAATAGAGAGAGAAAGCCAGAGAAACGTAAAAGTTACTTTATTCTCGCAAATACGGGAAATAAAGTATAAGAGGAAATCATATGTCACTTTCGTCCCGTTTTGCAGGTCAATAAAGTGGTCATTACAGGGACCTTACCACCTTAAAATTACAAATAAATTGGTTATATATTTTTAGGTGTGATTAATTTTTTCATCATATAGTACCTATTTTTTTCTGTAAATTAGAACATTTTATCAAAATAGAATGGAAAATTTTCTTTTTAATTTTGCTTTCTCAAATAGAATGCTTTGTAACGATGACTCTTTTGAAATCTAAGATTACGATGTATTTCGATGTCTTTGAGGTCACTAAATCCAAATATATAGGGTTTAAAAAATGTCTGTCTTTATGTATATTTGCGTGTGTGTGTGTGTTTTTTTTGTATTTGTATACGCTTGATATATCAAAATAATACATACATTCGTAAATCTGACTTAATTTTGTTTCGATTAGTGTATCTCACATATACTCTAAATTTTTTTTTGTTAATGAAATGGGATTTTAAATTTGTAACTTTTTTTTTTATTTTATACTTTTGATACGTTTTATACTTGTACATATAATGTACAATTATTCACAAAGAAGATCTATAGTGGGCAGTATCTCATCAATATAATATATAATATATAAACAATGCATCATTTTTATATAACTTTACAACGTAAAATTGTTGTATATTCATAAAATAACTTTTTGGGAGTAAATATTCAATAAATAATTATGCATCCAATCTCGTTGAGAAAACATTCTGCTAAATCAGTTAGCAGCGGTTTCTTTTATGTTCGTTAGGTCCCTTCTTTCGACCACATGGTAAGTGTGGGTATTAATGCGGATGCCCCGATTACTGCGGATTTTACAATATCGATAAAACAACTACTTTTTATTAAGTATTTCTTCATAAAATTTTTATTGCCGCTGTAACTTTTGGGAATATGCATGTTTATGCAGGAAGGACGCGATTTTTAAATTTGTATAATTAAAGAAAAGTTGTTTAATATAACTTCCTATATAATGATTTTAATTTAAATAGAAGCTATACTAATTATCTTTAAAATAAGCCCCGGTTTATTAAAATCCGTTGATCACAATTTTTTTAATCGTGCACGCAATATCAAAGAATGCTGTTAAGCAAAAATCTTGTTTAAAGTTTCAAGAGCGCCCTTACCTGTCTCGTCTGTGAAACTGCGAAAGTACTTCGAATTTCGACCTCAAACTTTGACATAATATTTTCGAATGTGCCATGCTATAGATTAAGATGAAAAATCGATTTTCTCGACCCCCTAAACCAGGTTCCCCCCCTTAAATTTGAATCATGCATGTATCGAACAGATCCCCAGAAATGAAGATATTTTTACCATGCTGTGTAGGAGATCTTTAAATATTTTTTATAACACGTGCATGAAAAAGGCCCTTTTCTATGGCTGTAAGGCGAATGGAAAATTGAGAATTTCGAGCGTCAACGAGTAGCGGAAAACAATGTTGAAAATCAAATTTTTTCAAAATTTAAAAAATTTTAATATTACATACAATTTATTCTGTTTATTTTCATTGGTATGGTAGACAACTAAAAATTCCCAATTCCCCATAAGCCTTGCATGCATGAAAAAGTGCAAATTCATGCATTAATTACAAAAAATACGGTGTGTAATAGGGGGGGGGGAGGGAGGAGGGTAAGACTTTTTCAGACTCGGATGATGATTTGAGCACTTGCATACGTCTAGGGCGCCCTCGACTTTTAACTCGTATTCAATCATCATCCTTGTTTAGAAAAAGCCAATTTGCCTCCCTAGTTACACAATGTACTATTTTTTTCTAGTACATATTGCTATACTAATACGGGACATTTTACATTAATTATTGTAAATTTAACAATACTTCTCTACTAAATATACTAATATACTGTAGTATCTTTTAATTAAGTATATGAAAATTTCTTAGATATATTGTGCATAATTCTAATAATACTATAGACGTTGTATATTCTAATTAAGCAAACCAGCATTGGACTTTTTACAAAAATAAATCTCTCAATATACATATATGTACACGTACACACCACGTATGCACGCACCACGTACGCTCGCACGCATATTCACTAACTTACTCACTAAAACACTCATCCACTCATACACTCACTCACTCACTCACTCGCTCACTCACCCAACCACCCACATACTCACTCACTCGCTCACTCACCCAACCACCCACATACTCACTCATACTCACTCACTCATTCACCCATCCTCCAATAAATAAAATATATAAACGTTTAAAAGTGCATTATTTCAAAAAATATTTATTATTTTTTTTCGAAAATCATTTGTATAATACTAATATAATATGTAGGAATATAGTTTTAAATAATACTAATAATATTGGTTCAAAGTTTTATGTGGTCAACTGTCTTATAAAGTTACGAGATAAAAAAGTATAATAAAATGAATAATAATAATAATTAAGGTTCTATCACAAAATTAAATACAGGTATACTTTATATATTACATATAATAAACTACTATTCTTTTTCAGAAACCACTTAATGACTCTACTTATTTAAGAGTACTTATAATGTCAGCAGCTGTAACACTTAGCATGTTTCTGGCATCTTTCTTCGTAAATTTATTTGGAAATAAAAAATTATTGTGTAAGTAATTAGCATATTAATAAAATCATTATCAAATAGCAGTTTATGCAACTAGTGCGTAATGTGAACTTTTTCAACGAGTGCTACAGCAATTACACGAGTGCGAAAACGTTACGTCCGAGTTGCATGCAATACTTTTTGCCCAGGTGTGCGTTAAGTTCGTGAACCGGTAGATAGAACAGATAACCGTAATATAAACGTTTCGTTGAAATCAGGTCTCCGCTGGACGTTACGTCTTGAATTTTTTGACGTAATAGTAGAAAAAATGAAGGATGACCTTACGGGTGGGGTTCAGGGGAGGAGCCTCTGGTTAGGGTGCAAGAGCCCCCATCCCCTCCGCAAGAAAATCCGCTGCTAACTGCTTTAGCAAAATGCTTTCTCAGAGAGATTGGATGCTTAATTATTTATTGAATATTTACTTTGAAAAAGTTATTTTGTGAATATACATCAATTTTACGACGTAAAATTGTATGAAAATACATATATAAAACGAATCTAAAGTATAAAATAGGAAAAATTTCAAGTTTTACAAATTTATAATCACATTTCACTAACAAAAAAATTTTTTTTTTCAATTTTTTGAATTTTTAAAATTGAAACTTGCATTTCTTTAACAAAAATAACTATTAAGTATATGTAAGATACACCAATCAAAACAAAATTAAGTCAGATTTACGAATGTATGTATTATTTTGACATATCTAGCGTATACAATTATAGAAATAATTTTTCAATTTATTACAAATTTTAAAAGTTTAAAACCAAATTTCTGTAAGCAAAAGAAAGCAACGCACACCCAGGTAAAAAAGATTATTTATGGTTCATATGAACAATTTTTGTATTTACTTAATAATTCTAAAGAAGACTATAGGTTGTGTCAATTTAAATTTATTTAAAATCATGTATGTTGAACGATCAGCAATGATGTGATTGCTAAGATGCCGAATTCGTAAACTTTAATTTTTAATTTTTAACATATAAAATGTAAATTTATGTAATTTTAATCTTCGAATTTGGCATTCTAGCAGTTCACGGCATTCCATAGTATATGCATAAATAAAAAAAAATTGGAATTGAACAACCATTATGTATTATTCTAGCTATGACATTTGATATAAGTGTTATATTATTTTACAATTATACTTTTCAATAATATAATACGTGAATTAACATTTATTTTTCAGTAGGAACTCTTTTCGTTTCATTAATTTCTGTAACTTTACTGATTTGGACATCGAATGCCATATTGATATTAGTACTTATGTGCTTACCAGTTAGTATGATGTGTACTGCTACGATTTTAGTAGTTAATGTTGCAGTAGAAGTTTTTCCCACTACTTTAAGGTGAGGTACATTATAAATCATCACTTCAATATAAAAATTGAAATTACAATTCAGTTATTAATAATATTTACATCTTTTAAATTAAAGTTTCAATTTTAGGCAACTTTATTATAAATTTATAATTTATTTGGTATTATAGGACAATGGCTGTAAGTTTGACAATGATGGTGGGTCGTATTGGTGCACTTTCCGGAAATGTTATGTTTCCATTACTTTTGGAATATGGTTGCATCGAAGCTGTAATTTTCTTGGTTGCCATGATATTAGGTACATTATACATTTATCAAATTATTTATTTTACCTCGCTAAGTTTTCTTTTTATTTATACTTTGTACATAGAGCATCTAGAACAATAATATAATATGTCGATGGATCGTAAATAAAGGATGTTCTTTTACATTGCAAATGAGGCAGGACATAAATTAGCGTTCTCGTCTAAAAGGACATGATTCGGCTTTCCCGTACGAAAAGAATCCTATATAGTGCACACTATAGTGTTTCGACGTATCATAAAAGTAGATGTAAAAAAGATTTGGATAATATTATCCAGATTGTGCACCTAACGGTTAAAATAACTTTGAATATGTCGGGGCATTTTTCTTCGTGTTAACTGGGATTTTGAAAAGTTAGGTATTAGTAGATATATAAATCTGGTATAATTCCAGGTAACGTGTATTGAAATATCTCCACCAAATTCAAAGTTATTTTAATCTCTAAAAAAAATTAACTTTAAAAAAAGTGAAAGGTTAGGCGAGTTTGATCTATTCCGCAAAATTATCATGGAGCAATACAATAATCTATTTGATAAGGTAAGTCATAGATTAAAAACGTAATGAGATCAATGGAAAATAGTCAAGTTTTAAATACATAAATAATTATAAATAATTTAGCAACGAACTTACAGATAATAAAGAACTAAGATCAATCAAACAAAGTCAAGTTTATTATATTTAATCATAACTTGCCATGCCCGTTTTATTTTGTTTATGGTATTGTCCATCAGTAACTTTCTACAAACTTATTTGCGTACGTAAACTTATAAAAATGTTTTTTTGATATAATGATATGTATTATCAATGATGATTACATAACACATATTTGTAAATATAGTTAACAAAAAGTGTATAATATGACATAATTTTCCTAATGTCTAAACAAATTATAGAAGTTACACATAAGTTATGAAAATTTTATTCATGTTAAAATAAGTAAATATGTAGAGACAATTAATTTTTAAAAGATTTATATCTATTTTTGTATATTCAAAAACTATGTATAAGTACCAATATAATGTGCGAAAAAGTTAAAATATTAATGAATTAGATATATATCACGTTCTAACATATAAAAAGAAAATTTTAGTTGTTCACCAATAAACAAAATGAAACGGGCATGGCAAGTTACGTAGTAAGTATCTTGAGAGTTGTTTGTAATTGATCATTATATAACGTAACTTTAAGTTAAGTAAGCCCTTGATTGAACACAACAATATTTTTGCTTTATTATGATTAAATATAATAAACTTGACTTTTTTGATTTATCTCAGTTCTTTTTATCTGTAAGTTCGTTGCTAAATTATTTATAATTATTTATGTATTTAAAACTTGACTATTTTCCATTGATCTCATTACTTTTTTAATCTATGGCTTAACTTATCAAATAGATTATTGTATTGCTCCATGATAATTTTGCAGAATACATCAAACTCGCCTAACCTTTCACTTTTTTTAAAGTTAATTTTGTTTAGAGATTTCATTTAGAGAGTCCTTTTTAGTACATTTTTTCGAGTGTTTCATTGATATTTTCTATAAGTTTTAAAAACATCCATTAACTTGAGTTGCGCCAGAAACTTTTTGAAGTAAAAAAATATGTTTCTAGAAATACGCATTTAAAGTTTTTATTTCGATTTTTTGGCAAAAAAAAATGGAGTTCCATACAAAAAATTCCTTAAATAATTCAGTAAGAATCGAGACTTATTATTTTTTCTTGATAAGATTTTTACGCCTGGTACACTTAAAAAAGTGTAAAATTGTTACAAATAAAGGAAGATTTCCGTTGACAGATCAGCCCCGAGCAACTGTAGTCTAACAACTATAGCAAATTTATAAATAAGTCTAAAAAAATTTTTTAGTTAAAATTATATAGTTTATATCTACGTTAAACAGGATTTAGATTTTGGAAAATTATTAGAATAGGCAATCGCAAAACATATTGATGAATTAGCCCCGGTCTGCCCTATGTATGTGTACGCATGTATGGACCAAAATTTGTGTTTTCTACAACATTTTAAGGGATACTACGCGCTCATTTTTGCGGCATAGTGCGTTTCTTACACATAAGAATTGTACACGTAATTATTGTGCACAATTTAGCATCGGTCAAATATATCTATATATAATTTGACCAATGCTAAATTGTGTACAATAATTATGTGTATAATTCTTATGTGTAAGAAACGCTCTATGCCATTTTTGCAGACATATTACATATGTTTGAACTTATAACTGATTACATTTTGAAACTGAATGGATAATACTAGACTAATTGTTTAATAAAAATAATAATTTAGTAAAATTTATAAAAATTGAAACAACTTTTGTTGTCATTTTATACGTTAAACTTGTCAATAATATGTGTCAACAATAACTATTAAGTGATTTTTGCAAAAAAATGTTCTTTATTTTTGCAATTGTTATCGTCATTTTATACGTTGAATTTGCCAAAAATATATACATTTTCATAAAGTAGGCGTAATTTTCTTTTGATTGATATATCTAACAATAACTTTAGAATTACTCTTGTGAAATAATAACAAAATATTAGCTTCAAGTTTTTTAATACTTTAAATATGTAAAAAATATGTACATTTCTTTAAATATCTAACAATTAGTTTAAAGCTATTTTAGTGGAAGTAGGTATCACGACTTTGAATTTTAAATACACATTTTTCAAGAAAATTTTAATCTGGGTACTGCAAATATATATAATATATTGTACAATTTGAAAGTATACATGATTTATTTTAAATAGATATATTTGTTTATTATTTCGAATTAAAAATAAAGATACTTAATGTAGATAACCTATAATTAGGTGCTCAAGACATGGCTTATATAACAAACTTCTTTAAGAGAAAAAAAAATTTCCTTCAATTTTAATTAAATAATAAATTCTTATACCATACATTAAGCACATCAAAAAGTTAATTTGAAGAATATCAGGAAAATTTTGTATAATTCGTGAGTTACTTAGACAACTGTTAATTAATCATTTTTAAATCAAGTAAATACCTATATTCTTCTTAAAATTATGAAAAAAAAAATTATTTAATAACAAAAGGCAATATCAAAATTAAATATGATATAAAAATGAATTTTATTTATTTATTTATTTACTTATTTATTTATTTATTATTATCTTAGATTTATCGAAACTGTAATACTAATTTATTATTACTTTCAGTTAATTTGTACCCAAGTCCTTTAAATACATAAAAATTTATATATGCTTTTAAAATTATCAAATCTTAACTCTAAACATTTTTATTAATATCTTAATTGAAGCGCAAGAATAAAGTCCGCCCGTAAGCTCTAGAAAATTTAAAACCGGAACGGCGCGCAGGTGCGAGAGAGACAGCACCATAGGAAAATAACGGCTGGCGCCTTCTCGCGGAGACTATTCAACTACCGCTTTTGAGAACCAACCGCTCCATAAGAATCGTTCTTCTATATAGGTCTATATTCGTTGGCAATACCCAGCCGTATGTGCGGCCAACTTAACGGTCCTTTCACTTATATCTTTGTTGCGGCTAACTTCCCGGTCCTTTTACTTCTCGGGCTGGAGAAAGAAAGTTGATATACTTTCAGCATTTGAGAATTACATACTCGTTTATTATGACATAAAATACCTTTTTGGCTAATATTTTTGTTGGAAATCATAGTTTAGCACGAAAACATGCTATTAAGTCGAAATAACTTGGTAATAATAGTAATAAGTACTTGTTATCGTATAAAGAAAAATTCGAACACCAATATAGAAGTAAATAGTAGCGCCGGCGCTGCGGCTTCGTCTGCTTCTCAAACTCGCCTTCGTGGTGCCACCGCGCCACTTAATCGTTGGGTGTATGTCCCAAATGAGCGATCTGACCTACCTACTGGTAATGAGGTTTTTTCATCTTTTTTACTTCTTTTTTTATCATACCTCGAAATGCTATAGTAAGTACATTATAGTATTTCACGAAAATACTGTAGTACGCACTATAGGGAGAAGGGGTGCGTATAATACGTGATATTGTGACTTGGTTTTTCGTGTTAAAAAGGAGGTGCTTCGATATTGCTGTTTAAGAATATGGGTCCCACTAGAGATTCTATTTTGTTAAAAATGGCTACCCCATAGCACGTGTTTACCACCCTCGCCTTCAACTCGGGTGGCAATTTACGCGTGCTATGAACTAGCCAATACTTTTCCTCACTAGATGCGTAATATACTATTCTCTCCAGGTGCCCGAGAGGTAAACTCGTACTTTAGGTGCAGGTGTGGGGAAATAGTATATTGCGCCACTAGGGTAAGACGGTCATTTCTAGCGAGGGTGAGATGATTTTAGCTCGAACTAGAAATTGCCCACCCCCTTATTACACCCCATACTTTTTTTGACAAGTGCATGTAAGGCCCTTTTTTAAGCATATAGGGCGAATAGGGAGTTGCACATTTTGAGTCGTGCGCCATTCACCTACAGAATTAAATTATTATTTCATTTTTAAAATAATAATTTTCAAATTCTTAAAATTTTCCAAAATTTCCAAAATTTTCAAAACTTTCCAACATTTAAAAACTTTCCAAAATATTCAAAACTGTCCAACGTTTCAAAATTTTCCAAAATATTCAAAATTTTCCAAAATTTTCAAGATTTTTCAAAATTTGCCAAAATTTTCATAATTTTCCAAAATTTTCCAAAATTTTCCAAAATTTTCCAAAATTTTCCAAAATTTTCCAAAATTTTCCAAAATTTTCCAAAATTTTCCAAAATTTTCCAAAATTTTCCAAAATTATCCAAAATTATCCAAAATTATCCAAAATTATCCAAAGTTATCCAAAATTTTCTAAATTTTTCACACTTTTTAACATTTTTAAAATTTTCCAAAAATTTTTATATTATTCAAAAATTTCTACAAATTTGAAAATTTTTATTTAGGACCGGGAGGTAATGGTTATTACTTCCCGTTGCAATGGGAGGTAATCATTACCTCCCGCTCCGGCGAAAACGCTCGAAATACTCGACTTGCCATTCGCTTTAGATGCATGGAATAGGAATTACATGCACGTATTAAGAAAAGAATATTCTTCTGCATATACATAATAAACTCAATTTTTAAAAAAAATTTCTCTTATATTTCCCAGATATTACAGTTTAAACAAAAAACGACATTTCTGGGTAAGAAAAAGGGACATAGCGTATTTAAAATTTTGTATGGAAAAAATAGGTAATTTTATACTCCTTCAAATGCATTTAAGCTGAATCAATAATATTATTTAAAAAATCCAAAAACCGTTCAGAAAAAAAACATAAAAAATACAAGAAATATTTTTTATCCCCCTTCCTTTTAAAAAAAAGAACAAAAAAATGGGTCCTGAAACATTAAGGTTGACCATGAATATTTATAGTAATACTCATCGACATCCATCCATCCACAGACACACACATGCACGCACGCAACAACGCACGAACGCACGCACGGACGCATGCACGCACGCACACGCACGCACCCATGCACGCACGCACGCGCGCATGCACATACTCACACACACATCCATACAAACATTTTCTAAAAATATTGTATTTTGATTACTAATGTCTCAAAACATGGTTCTGTAATTATTTTGGTATAACTTTTTTTTTACCATCATAAAACTTCCTCTATGCGGAAGCAGATACTATTGTTGAAAGAATCTGAAAAATTATATGTGTTTTGGTAGGGGGCTCCTAAATAATAGTACATTATGCATCAAGGGAGTAAAGTGGGCAATGTACGCACTGTGTGACGTTGCCGACCGAGCGAAGCGAGGTCGGCATTTCACACAGTGCATGCTTGCCTACTTTACTCCAGAGGTGCGTATACTACTTTTCACCACACCCCCGTAAAGAAATGACTGTACGCATCTCAGCAGGCCGTACAGTACCCCATGCTCTGCCTAGAAGTAAAGTGATTGTGTACGCGCGACGCGCTGTTTTACCGCTCGAGACGCAGTCGAGAGCGGAAAAAGGCGCATCGCGCATGCGCAAGTCACTTTATTCCCTAGGCAGTCCATGCGGTACTGTACGGCCTGCTGAGAGGGCGTACAGTCAGCACTTTACGCGCAGTGTGGTGAAAAAGTAGTTATTTTCGAGATACCTGAACGGTACTAGTATTCGATGCAAAAGTCGTTATGTTATCAATGCAGGAATTAAAAAATAAAATTACTGACCGAATTAAAAAAATGTATAATTTAGACTCAAAGAGGCTATAACTTTGGTCAATAATTTTGTTAATATAATTATATAGTGCTTTTCACAACTTTTAAAATATTGAAACTTTGTCTCTATTAAATAAGGCAACATTATGATAAAAGTAAACGAATATATTACCATTTTAAATATAGAAAATAAAATTTTTTAAAGATAATATACAAGCAAATAATTTAACACTATGATATTCGCTTCTTTAAAATTTGTTCTCTTTTGTTCGATTCGGTATATATACATGTGAGTATTACTCCAATTTTTCAATAAGGGTATCTTTAAGTATATTATAAGTTGTTCATCCTCCTGTGCACTTGATATATATAGTATATATGGGTTAGCCATATATAGTTTGGACGAATATATTCGCCGTACTGCACAGTGGGTTAAACAACTAGTAGAACTTAGAGTAAATAACAGATTTGAAAGCTTGTGTAGTTAAATAGTTGGTTCTAATAAAAAAAGAACATTCGGGAACTTTACCGAGTAAATATATAATTATATTTAATAAATTACATTTTTCCTCATTTTAATTCAACATAAATATATCAAGTTTTAACTTTTAATGTAACTTAAATTTGTATTTCAGTGGCATTAGCTTTAATAGTATTCATCCCGACATCTGACAAGGAAGTGAAGTAGAAGTGGTCCAACATCTGAATAAGCAACACATTTATTTTTAGTAAAATAATACTAAAAAATCTGTGTCAATATACACAAATAATTTGTACATATCATAGTGAATTAAAAATTTATATTTATTTTATTAGGTGTATATAAAATTGTATTATAAACTGAAATACATAATTTATTTATAAAAATAAATTAAATTATTTATAGAAATAAACTACATACTTTTTTAATTTTCAAAAACTTTTTATAAACCTTATCTTGAGGTATATGATGATGATGATGATGAATAGTCCATGAAATACCAGTGAAACCGTAGCATAGCCAAATCGGATTGGGAATACAATTTTTTTATGACAATTGAAATTTTTCTTATTGAATTCTTACCATTTTATCATAAGAAAAGTAAATCCTTCAGTGGATACCACAACCCCCACTTATTCATACATCTGACGCCAAAGTCTTGCAAATATCGTCTACTAAATACTAAAAAAAATTTCTAGCACTCCGGCAAAACGGTTCCATTCAGTACTATTATATTATTACAGTGGCCAGCCATTAATGGTTAGCAGTGATAATGCTTAAAAGACCGCAGCTCCTATATCCGCTGTGTTCATGTTCGCATCATCACCGTAGCAACCATTCATGGTTGATGGGACTATGTAGTCCATACCCTTGTTTATACAATCACGCCATTTCTCTCTATTCTTTGCAAGGTTAATCCAGTTTTCCTCATAGTATCCTATTTCTCGCAAGTCGGCCCTGACATTGTCTTCCCACCTTCGTCTTGGTCTACCCACAGGCATTGTGCCTTCTGGTTTACCTACTAGTACTCTAAGTGCTGTCCTATCATTTTCCATTTTCGCTACATACGAGAAAGAGTAAAATATATGCGAACTCGGGCGATTATTTTGTTTATGTATTAAGTAACGAAATAAATGTATCCCTGCATTTTCACATAATCTCTGAATATTCATATTTTATATTCAACCCATTATTAATATTTTTACAATTGCTTTTCTGATTTTGACGAAACTTTGAGAAATATATATTTAATATCCCATAAATATAATGCAAAAATCCAAAAGTTGATTCACCAATTTGGAGAGCTAATATCTCGACTAATATAAGCAAACAAATACAAATTTTTACGCTTACTTAACCGTTTATGCACACGATTTGGCCTACCACGGAAGTCAAAAACGACCAAACACGCATTTGACTCACGGAGTACTGACAGTACTCCCTTAATGTAATGCCTTGAAAATTTTAGAGAATATTTGTTAGGTGTCAGGTTATTTACTGCATATTTTTTAGCCGATTTAGCCTCTAACCTTTATCTTTATGATTTTTTGTAGATCTCAACTATTATTACATATGAGATTTATTATTCCTTATTTTCAGCCAACTATGGTATTTCCAAAATAGTATATGAGGGCGTCCACGGAAAAACGGTTACCAGATTCCGTGCGGCTCATTTTTCATATAAAAATCCTTTTTTTTACTCGTGTGACATCCCCTTGTCACTATATATTATAAAATTAAATAAGAATATTAACAAAGACGTATATTCGTACATCTATAGCCACTTGTATACATATACGTATATACGACTTTACATGCTCAAGCGAGCGAATACCGAATTATGTCAAAATATTCGCCAATGCCTCGCGGGAGATATTGCGGGAGGACGAGGTGTGGGCTCAGCACTCTCTCCTTATCGGCCAGATCAGAGACACCGAAATTGGTCGAGCTCTCGTTGGACGAGAGGTACTGACGTATACCAACTTCACGCTCGAAACGTGAGGTTATAAATAACTCAATATATATATATATATATATATATATATATATATATATCAATATATATAATTAAAACAATTAATAAGTTGGTAGAAGCTCCCGAGCGAAGATCAGTTCCGCGAAATAAATAAAAATATTTTTTCGCAACTTAGAACCTGCACAGCAGAACGTAATTCGGCTGTAACACTCGCTAGGGAAGAAGCGCATATTTTTATCAAAATGTGATTTATTCGTGCAAGAGCCCTTTCAAGAAGATACAAGTAGGAATACTATCCATTTGAAAATGATAGTTACCTGGACGTTTTAGTTAATATCTTTAAGAAAAAAGTAAAATGTATTAGATTAAAGTGTTTCTCTTAATGAAATATATGCTCAAAGTCTTAAGTTGGAGAATTTTGTGGTTCTTTATTAAAAAATTAAAAATACTGTAAATATTGAGCATGATTTTTAACTGAGCTTAATAATTAATAAGCCTGGGCCCGTAACACAGCTGAACTGGCTAATTTTCTACCAAGGTTGGAGTTTTTTAAAAACATTTGCTGTGCACTATTTCTTCGTACATTATTGGTGCAAATATTTATAAATTTATAGCACGTTATACATACCTACGATAGTAATTGATTTAGAATGAATTATATCTCGATGACCAAATACACCCTACGTTGACACGGTTTATTTTTTATTTATTTTATTTATTAGGAATTACAAGCGCGCTATGCATGTCACAAGATGCGCGCCACAATTTCATTCATTAGCGATATCAATATTACGAGTAATATACATTGCAGTAAATAGATTATTATATAAATATGATTTAGTGAAAAGGACAAATAATTTTTAAGTAAAAAATAGTGTTAAAAATTACCATAGATTTTATCATATTTCCATACTTGATTTATTTTGAGCTGACCGTTTTAAATAAATTTACATTTTAATAGTTGATCTACTGAAAACGATTCCCACTTTGTTTTCTACTGTCCATCGTAATTATGCTTTTCACGTGTAAAGTAATATTAAAGATAAAATAACTTAATATAGTAATTTAAATAATTACTATTTAAACGTATTTAAAAGTGTAGATGTATATTAATCGCAAAATTTGTTGTGTTTTTCAAAAATTATTTATCATAAGTGAATAGATTGGATCGTGAATAGCGTGATAAATTAATAAAGAAGTGCATGGATAGTAGGATACCTAGATAGAAGTGCATTGATGATTGAGTGCGTGAAAAGCAGTGTGTTTGGTAGCATGGTCGATGTGCATAAATATAATTACAAATAAAACTTGTGATCGTTTTTTATACAGTACGCATTCTTTCTCTCTCTCGCTCTCTCTCTCTCTCTCTCTCTCTCTCTCTCTCTCTTTCTCTCTCTCTCTCTCTCTCTCTCTCTCTCTCTCTCTCTCTACAAAAGCTTCGAAATTCAAAAAACACTTATTATGCTAATGAAATAGCCAGAGCACAACGCTCAAATCGTCTATGGAGTTCTCTCAACAGGCTAGGCATAACATCCTCTCGATCAACCTCGCCTTTTTCGCTCTTTTCACACAATGATATCAATAATCATTTTGCATCCGTCGCTAACGCATCTAGATCATCTCCTGCACTCCCACTACCACCCCTCCCCTCAGTTCCGTCTCATATACATTTACTAACTTTCTCTAACATCACCCCCAGTGATATCTCTGAAGCACTTGCCTCAGCCAAGTCCAAGACTTACGGGCTTGATGCAATCACTATTAAACATCTTTCACTATCATGTCCCACCATTCTCGAAACACTCACCACAATTTTCAATCTGTCAGTCACCAATGCATCTTATCCAGCGCTTTGAAAACAGACTCTTATTACTCCTATTACCAAAGTACCAGCTCCATCCGACATATCTGAAGAGAAGATTCTATCAAAGCAACTTCTGTGTTACATTGAGAAACACAACCTTTTCATCCCACGGCAAGCTGGCTTTAGAGCAGGTCACAGTACTCAGACGGCTCTGCTCGGCGTTCTTGATGACATAAGATTCGAAATGGATAGCTCTGGTTTCACAATCTTAGTCTTATTTGATTTTTCCAAGGCGTTTGATACGATTCCCCACCACATATTAATTCATAAACTTCGATCATTTAGAATCAGTGATCACTCCATACAGTGGTTCATTTCTTATCTTGCTGATAGATGCCAGGCTGTTATTGATGAAGGTGGCCGCATATGGGACTGGCTTGATACTTGGGCTGGCATTCCCCAGGGGTCGGTCCTAGGCCCACTATTGTTCGCCATCTTCATCAATGATCTCCCCATGGTGCTGAAATTCACCAGACATATGATCTACGCTGATGACACTCAAATTTACAGAAGCTGCAAACGCCATGATCTCATTGACACCATTAACAAGGTATCTGAGGATTGTGCTGCGATTGCCAAATGGGCCTCTTGCAATGGACTCACTCTAAATCTGTCCAAAACCAAAGCAATGCTCTTTGGTAGCACATTAAACATTTCATTGATCGATTTAGAACTCTTACCTAAGGTTACAGTCAATGGCACTCCCATCTCTTTTGTCAATGAAGTAAAAAATTTGGGTGTCTGGTTGACTCCTGATCTTAATTGGGGAAGGCAAGTGTCACACATCTGTCAGCAAGTGTTTCGCACCCTTAGACAGCTACGCCCTCATCAACGTGCTCTTTCATTTGGTGTCCGTAAATCACTTGTGCACTCACTTATCTTCCCTCACTTTGATTATGCCTGCCTTGTCTACCATGACCTAACTGGTGAACAGAACCTGAAGCTTCAGCGGGCGCAGAATGCATGCACCCGCTTTGTTTTTGGTACCATTCCCTGGATGGCTCATGTTACCCCCTATCGCAAACGGCTAGGGTGGCTCACGGTGAAGGCCCGAAGAGAGTACTTCATGAGTGCGCTGACGTTTACTGTACTTAAGACTGGTTGTCCAGATTATTTGAAGTCTAACTTCATACTCACGGCAGATAGTGATGTGCGTAGATCAGCTCGACTCCGCACTGAACCCCTCCTCATCCGTAACTTCAAAACTTTCTTATATGCCAATTCCTTCGTAATAGCCGCCTCATATTTTTGGAACAGCTTACCAGAACACATTACCTCCCTGCCTCCCAAAACTACCTCTCTCCAAACCATGAAATCCTTATTACTAAGTTACCTCAACAGTTGTGATGTTCAGTCTGATCTCGCACACAAGTAAACTCAAAAATTCTAAATATAAAGGTTCCTAGTAGCTTTAATGCTACGTACATATTGCTGCTTTAATTTTAATTTTAATTTTAGCTTTAATTATACTTATATATCTCTATATTTTTATATTGTTATTGCGTCATATTTTGCGGCCAAAGAGCCGTTCATATTACTTTATGTCTTATTTTACTTATATTTTTTATTTATATTTTATTTTATACAGCAAATATTGTTCGAACCTGTACATACTATTGTTAAACACTATTATTGCGAGCGTACCGATCACGTTACATATTATATTATTATATTACTACATATTGTATATTCCTAATGTATATATTGTTATTTATGCCCTATGGGACAATTTCAGTCCCAGGGTGGAAATAAACAAATAAATCTCTCTCTCTCTCTCTCTCTCTCTCTGTCTTATTTTTCCGGGAACTTGGAAGGGAGATCAATTGGTGCCTTTGAAGAAGAAGCCTGTCCCATCTACGGTGTCAGATTTCCGACCAATTGCCCTACTAAGTTTCCTTTCTCAGGTCCTGGAAAAAATAGTACACGACCAAATAACTGACTTTTTACGAGAAAACAATACTTTGGACCCGATGCAGACTGGTTTTCGTTAGAATCACAGTACACAGACAGCACTGCTAAAACTGACGGAAGACACAAGATCAGGCATTAACAACAACAAAAAAATCAGCCGTCGCGGGACGCCTGGCAGATGTGAAACATCGAATTCTTATGTGTAGAAAGTATACAATAGTAATGATCTATTGGAGGAATGGAAAATGAAAAGTAATTTTTTTCTTATTCATTTTTTCATTTTGTTTTCAATGGATAGATCTTTTTATTTCATTCAAATAAAATTAATAAAAACATATTATATACTAAAATATTGAATTCTATTGAACATTAGGAGATGTTTCATCAGTTATTTACGTGCAATGTAGACGTATGTTACATTCTCTCTCTCTCTCTCTCGCTCTCTCTCTTTCGCTCTTTTATATATGAATATGAATATATATATATATATATATATATATATATATTCATGTATAAGAGAGCGAAAGTGAGAGAGAGAGGGAGACAGAATGTAACATACATCTACATTGCACGTTTGTATGTATTTGAGACAAACACATACAACTTGAGCACATGGGTAAACATATCCCGCATGGTTTATCTGCGCACGCATCAATTTCAAACTTCGCACGTATAACAATATAATGAAATAATCATGTCATGAAATTAAATTACCTAAGATTTGAATCACTTGATTGTGTAGCGTTGATTTGTTGAGCACGTAAAGGCGGCATTTTACTTGTACTGGGTTGTTGATCATCGTGAAATTCGTTTTTTTCTCTTTTCCGAGGAGGTATATCATCTCCAAGATCCTCGCTGTCACTATCACTCATATTTTAAATAATTAATTCACTGAATATTATAATATATATTAATCTCTCGTATGTACACTAATCTTTCGTTCGTAAACCTATACAAACTATACAGCGCATCAGTACAGGTATATCGGTTACAATTTGCAAAGCAGTAAATAAGGAGACGGACTGGAGAAGAGACGCGCGCCGTGGGAGGGGGACGCTCAGCTAGATGCTCGTGAGAGGGGACGCTTGTTGAATAACGAAGCTATAGCTGCGTGGGAGAGGGGACGCTTGGCTATAGAGAGAATGAGAGAGTGGGAGGGGGAGAATGACGCCGAGTGTAGCTATAGCTGCGCGTGGGGACGCTTGCAGACGCTTGGCTAGAGAGAGAGAGAGAGAGGGTGGGAGAGAGAGAGAGAGAGAGAGACTGACGCCGGGTGTAGCCGAGCATTGCCGGAGGTTCACGATAAATCTCGTTTCATCATTTTAAGCGTCGTTTCATTTCGAACGCTTTCACTCCTGTACCGCGGCAAAAGATGTTTCACATCAAAAACTATTGTCTATTGTTGATGTTTGATTTTAGCGAGGCATTCGACACCATCTCACACACTAAACTGCTGCGTAAGCTGATGCGTATGGGATTCTTCAGGAGTGTTCTCCTGTGGCTTAAGTCATATATAATGGGGAGACGACAGAAAGTCGTCACAAGCACAAAAGGGGATTCAGCTTGGCTAACCACCAATCTTGGCGTTCCACAGGGCTGAGTCCTGGGACCCCTGCTTTTCAGCCTGTACATAAACAACTTACAAGACGCACTAGACTTAGATGGTGTAGAACATATACTTTACGCTGACGACCTGCAAACCTACACTCAAGTGACTCTGAAAGATCTTTGTGATGGTATCGGTCGCATGTCGGCTGTAGCACGAGCAGTATCGAACTGGGCAACGTCAGCTGGCCTCAATGTCGGCAAGACAAAAGCGATTATTTTCGGATCTGATCATAACATCAAACGGGTTCAGAACCTTGACTTGCAAGGCATTGAGATACATACCGGCGTACACGTTCCCTTTGTCGATACAATCACCAACCTCGGCGTGGTGATGGACGGAAGGTTAACATGGAAGCCGCAACTGAATGCGGTCAGTAGAAAAGTAAATAGAGCTCTGTATAGCTTAAAATTATTCCGTTCAAGCACCACAAAGATACTGGGGAAGCAGCTGGCATGTGCACTGGCACTACCTCACTTAGACTATTGCTCAGTGGTTATTCTTGACGTGTCAGGGGAGCTTCAGACACGACTACAACGTTTACAGAATTCATGTGTGAGATACATATGTGGTGTTAGGCGTGATGAGCATATCACCGCCTACAGGGAAAAACTGGACTGGTTAGATCTGAAGGTGAGGAGGGAGTATTTTATGGGGCTGCTGCTTTACAAAAACTCTTTGAAAAAAACCAGACCAGGACTTCAAGTAGGGGTGGTACGAAAGAGCTCTCGGTTCCGGGGTCGCGCACCGATAAGGGCCTATTCTCGTTTAGAGTTCAAGGTGCGCACCTCTGGAATTCGCTCCCAAGCAGTGTGAGGTGCTTGCCATCTTTTTGTAAATTTAAAACGGCGTTCAGCAGGCACTTTAAACAATTACATGGTGACGTGAATACATAGAGGTGAACTTTTCGAGAATCGGTTAATACATTATTTTGTTCATCTCTGTGTATTCCCAATCTGACTCGGATATTTATTTGGGTTATTTATTTATTTGAATTATTTATTTATTTAATTTATTTATTTATATAAATTTATTTATTTATATAAATTTATTTATTTATATAAATTTATTTATATAAATTTATTTATATAAATTTATTTATATAAATTTATTTATATAAATTTATTTATTTATATAAATTTATTTATTTATATAAATGTATTTATTTATATAAATGTATTTATTTATATAAATGTATTTATTTATATAAATTTATTTATTTATATAAATTTATTTATTTATATAAATTTATTTATTTAATTTAATTATTTATTTAACTTATTTATTTATTTGACTTATTTATTAAATATGTTAAGTGTTAAGTGTGAATGTATTTATTAGCGTGAATTGTAAAAGTGTCATATGAATGAGTGTGTTTTTAAATTTTCGACGTGATAGTTATACGTAAAAATTTAGTAAAGTGTGTGTATGTATTCCTTTTATTTTTATCGTATTATGTTATCTCTATTTTATTTATTTTATTCTATGTATTTTGACGAAGCGAGTTCTGTGATGTGCCATCTGACTATGACTAGTTCGTTATATTTAGATTTTATAAACTGACGAACTGTTACAGCGAATAATGTTATTTAATACATAAGAAGTGCAATAAGTGACTGTTAAATGGAAGATAACAAATATATAATACTGACTGATTTTTTAATTATTATAACTATAAATGTTCATGTAATTGTAAGAATTTCGTCTTTGATGAATAAACAGTATATCTATCTATCTATCTATCTATCTCTCCCACTCTTCCAAGATTAATTTAAAATATTAAACATAAAGAATAACAAAAATTTGCTAATAAAAATTAACTATGATTAATTCGATTATGAATGAATGGGTTCAATTAATTTGGGCCAAACATATTTTTTCTATTTGGTATTTGATTTTTGTTAATTGACAACCGAGCACATTTTTGTGGACGTGGTCATTACCACGTATTCCTGTGTATATGAAATCACTACTGCACATGCCTGCGTGCATAAAGTCACTACTAACTGCTGCGCATGCTGACATGCACGAAGTTACTTCTGATGTACGGAGTTACTACTGCGCACACCTGTATATATGTAGTAACTACTGCGCACGCCCGTGTGTGCGTATGTGTAAGACGGTACAACAGCATTCATCTGTCCTTCTTTATACCTACCTCACTCCATACTTCTCAATAACAATGCCGGAGTGCATGTGATTCTATACGTTCGCTTTGTCTTTACCATTTTACCCCTCTCTAATGACCCCCACAACCCACTTTTCCTCCTCCTCATTCCCCCCACCTCATCCACTCACCCCACTCCTCCTATGCTTACAGTATATATCCTGTCTTCCTTCCCAAATCCTTCCATTCCCTCTCTCTTTCTGTTTGATATATATATATATATATATATAAAATTTCCGTTGGAAAATTTCAAAATGACGTTTTTAGGCAAAAAACCAATCGACTATAAAATGGCCGCTTGGGAAGAAATAGGTTCAGTTAGCAACAAATTTCCAGCCGAAGATTTTGTTATAACGATTTTCAATGATACTTTTATTGTGTATTATTATTCACTATGATATGGAGATTAGGTTGGTGTTATGAACTTTTGCTTAAAAACGAAACAAACTACTCGACTGTTGAGTAAAATTCTTTTCAAATTTGAAGCATTCAATAAACAGTTAGGCATTGTTTTGTCATGGATTTGAGCAGATTTTACTCAGCATAAAGGAAATATCGATCAAGCATTTTTTTCCATGATATTATAAAGGTTGCTATTATATTAGTATGACATGTATTTTATTATGCTTACTTAGATATCACATTACCTTTTACCTGATAAGCATTATCAGTTATATTGAAAAATAGAATAAATTTGTTACATTGCTCATACGTAGATTTTGCAAAATCGTACATATGAAGGTGGGGTGGGGGTCATGAGAATCTTATAGAGTGTTACAGTAGGAGGCTGGGTGTCCTAAACAGCCAAATTTTATTTTACGTGAGTAATGGACAGCCTCTATGGCATTTTTCACTTTTTACGAAACGTATGGTATACATTCAACAATTTTCTATTTTGCTATACCAGTATGGTACTTTTTACATTATTTTCGGAGTATCTCAGTTGGACTAGACTAGTATAGTAATTTTTCCTGCTGCAATTTACAAATACTATAATAATCATTCTGTATACTTATAAATCTTCCGTATACTTAAAAAAGACAATTTTCTAACTTAAGATCGTTAAGGCCAAGACCCTAAAAAAAAAGAAAAAATCTTTGGAAAATTATCTAATCTTAAGTAGCTGATTTTTTCAATAATTTATTTTTAATTTTTATAGTTTTCCCAAGTTTTCTGCTACCAAAAATGACCGACTATTTATTTTTGTTTATTTTCTTATTGTGTCTATCTTTTGTTTATTAAAACATAGCGAAAATTGCGCTTCTTCTGTAACCAGACTTTCATTGTTACATCTATGCGCGAACGTGCGCAAATATGCAGTTTATAGTCCTTTATATGCAATGTAGCAAAACAATTGAACGTCAGGGGAGCCAGGCCTACTATAAGCAATATATGATAATAGTGTTGACACGCGTACGTCATGAGGTCGATATTGTTAGGCTGGTATAGCTCGATCATTTGAGCCGCAACGTTTCTCAGCAGCGAAGATGGAGCACGCGCACACGATTTCGTTCCGAGAAGAGCAATTTCATCATCAGCTGAGCACCCGTCTGCGACGTTCGCGATCTTGAACGACTTAATAAGCGTGTCGAGCTTTTATATTTTCATTAAGCTTCGGTAGCTTGTCAGAATGGGGCCGCGTAATGATCAGCCTGTTCAAATGGTCGAGCTATGCTCGGGTGTCAAACGTAAGTACAAATTCGAGCGTGCTATTACGATTTTAGTTATGTCATTGAACTTTTGAAGATTTACTATTAACGTGATTGCTTTAATTATTATCTATATACAATTGTATATATATTGTGATTTAGATGATAATTGGTAATCTTTCGTCAATAATTTTTTCACAATTTTATAATAATTTATTCTGTTGTCCATTGCAAGAGTAATGTGATGACATTCATTGTGTAATAAGTTCAATTATCTTTATTAAATCAATATTTTTGTAGCTTAGTTGTAGTCTATTCTAAGCGTAATTTGCTTATATTGTATAACTTTATAATTAGTATAACTTTATACTGATTTGATAGATTTTAATAAAAGCAGGAAAAAGAACACATCGAATTTATTTCTACTAGTTATTAAAATATTCTTCTTAAATTCAATTTTTGTACGAGTGATAAATGCCATCTATATTCAATTAATTAATTTCACTAACATTTATTTAAACTTAGACGTCGTGTACTTATACTATTTTCTTACGCTCTTTTTATTTAATAAAATACTTGTACAATTCAAACATAATGAAACAAATATATATATTTATTAAAACATATTTCATATTATATATTTTATTTTCTTAAAATTTGTAAGAAATCGTTGAAACTGTTCCATCGAAAGGAGCAAATTTTGAAGAGGCTATTGCTGCTACTGGTTACGGAAAGTTCCACTATCTGTTGTATTTGGCTGTAATTCCTGCTGCGTGGGCGTCTTCTTTCGATACGTCAACTACATCGATGATAATACCATCTGCAGAATGTGATTTGAATCTCACTCTTTTTCAAAAGGGAGTACTAAATGCTATTGTTTATGCAGGTACAGTCTCATTTCATATTCTAAGTTTCTGACATTTATTATCATTTAAAAAACGAATTTTTCCAATGACTCGGCGGTAAAAAAAGCTTGTATTATAAAATATAATTCAGATTATTCACGTATATTGCTTTCTCAAAGAGAAAGTATTGTTTTGATACAAAAATGGTTTGTCATTTTTTAACGTAAAAACATATAGTATGACTTGAGGTGTTCGAATAATCTACCCTAAAAAAATGTCTGCTGTATGGATTTGTGTGTGTGTGTGTGTGTGTGTGTGTGTATGTACGTCTGTATGTGTGCGTGTGTGTGTGTCGCTCATCCGCATTCGGATATTACGCGGTAAGTACTGACCAATCTTCCCGGGTAAAAATGAATCATATATAATCATATATTATTGTATATAGCTGTATATCTAATTATACATCATTATATATAATCATGTATAGTCATATATAATCATATATAATTGAATATGATTTCGTATAACTTTTGTCTCTATATAATTGCGTTTAAAAATGTATGATCATGTATGATCATATATAACCAGAGAGAATCGTGAATGGTCGTACACGATCGTACAAAACGGTGTAGTATTATATACAATTTTCGAATTGTTCAGATACAACACAACTATATTTGGGTATGCATGATTATTAATGACAATAAATAACGATATATGTAATACATTATAACATATGTTAATATGTAATACATTATAACATATGTTAATATGTAATACATTATAACATATGTTAATATGTAATACATTATAACATATGTTAATATGTAATACATTATAACATATGTTAATATGTAATACATTATAACATATGTTAATATGTAATACATTATAACATATGTTAATATATAGTCATATGTGATTAAATACACCTATATGTATAATTACATCTAATAGTCTTTCCACAACAAGTGTTTGAACACATGCACATGTAAATATTCAAACACGCATATCAGAAAATACACACACATATAAAAATATATATCCGTACTCATGTACATATACTCTTACACTTATCGAAAAACATTAAGAAACAGGAATATCAAAACACATGCAGACAACCTACATAACAATAATCAAACATTGAAATACCTGGATACATATGAAAACGGTTGCACACATTTCATGTATATGTGCGCACATATTATATGTATACGAAAAAAGCACACATTAAAAGTCATACCCATACGTATAAGCACAAACACATACTTACATACTTATGAATATATACGTACTAAGATACGCATATGAAGATCACACTTAAGATGATATTTAACCCATCCATTTGCCGACAATTACAAGGATTCACTTTTTTCATATAACTTTAAATTTTGAGCAAATATCTTTCTGGAACTTTGTTGTATTAATCAAAAGCAACAACGCTCCAAAGAGATATTTTTTCAAAACTAAAAATTAATTGAAGAAGGTGGTTCCTGATATTAGTCGGTATCAGGGGAGTTTAATAACTCCTTGAAATTACGCACATACACTCAATATGATTCATTATATAAGATATAATGGATTATTGTCTATTATATATATTTTATAGTTATATATAATCACGTATAACTATGCATTATTATATATAGACAAAAGTTATGTATAATTGTATTTAACTACTTATATATAATCATATATAATTATATAAGGTAAATGTCCCAATTTCTGCTCATGTCCCTATTTCTAATCACTCGAAGTTTTCTTGTTATTATAGATATTATAACGATTGTTTTAATATATATTATATCCAAGCTATATGTACATTTTTAGTATTACAACTAGAAACTATACTGCTGAATTAAAAATATTCTAAATTCTGATGAAAAATCTTGATAATAGTGATAGTTTCGGTTAGACGCAGATGTATTCTGCATGTCCCTATTTATAATCACGAAAATATAACGTTTTAGTTGTATTTATACAATATGTACACTGATTTCTACTTAAGCATCGTGAAGTATTTGCGCGTGTTAACATACTCATACAATAAATCGATACAAATCATATGAATTAAGTCTGTAAAATCGACGGTGATCAGAAATAGGTACACATCGAAATCACCGCTTTTTGCTGGTGAGAAGAAATAGGTGCATTCTGCCTACGCTTTTTAATGGACTATTATTAATATTTAAGTCTTTAAAATGGGTTTTACGCATTTACACTGAATTGTTAGATTCATAATTTAGACAACAATCATAGCTGTTTTATAAATTAATGTTAGAATAATTTTTTTAAACTTTTTGTTTGACGCAAAATGCTTATATGAGCAGAAATCGGGACATTCACCGTATAACTCATTTTTAGCCGAGTTTGCATTTATTTTAGTTTTAAAGCCATTTTTCAAAATTTAGAAATTTGAAAATTTTGATTTTTTGAAAATTATATTATAAAGAAATGTTTTTTGGAAAGCGAATTTTGTGTTACAAAAAAGTACTCATAAAATCCTTTAATTTAAGGCCAAAAACGATACAACATGTACCGATTTTCATTTGCTCTACCGTGTGTTAAAGAATTTTTTTCTAACTTCTATAATAGAAAATTAAGGGATAAAATGTAATGCAATTTTTACTTAACATTAGTTTTATATATAATTATAATCCTACAAATTTTCATTTCATAAAACTCATTGCTTCTTAGAAAAAAAAATGAATTGTGATTTTTGCGTTTTTCTGTACCTATTAAGCGGGCCTAAAGGATCATTTTTCAGACCGGCGGGCGCTAATACGCATAAGCTAAATTATAATGCTAAATTTTTTCGGTAAATTGCTATTATACATATATATATACCTATATATACCTATATATACCTTACATACCTATATATACCTATGTATATCTATACATACCTATATATATATATATATATATATATATATATATATATATATATATATATATATATATACCTATATATACCTATATATACCTATATATACCTATATATACCTATGTATACCTATTAAGAAACGTGTTTTGGCGTTACAACGACCACCTAAATTTGTTTGCAATCTTAAAATGAGCGTAACTTTTCACCACACTATACATAATAGTTCTTAGATCCCACAAATTAAAAGTCTTGATCACAGCTTTAATACGAAGCTGCGATTAATTAGATGCGACGTAAGTTACTTATAGTAAATTATGTTAATATATGTTAATGTCACATATATTTTACGTAGAAATTATAAGCTAATATTCAAGCATTTTACAGGGTTACAAAATGAAATCTCAAGATCTAATAAAAATTTTTACCTATCCGTACATGTAAAAATAAGTTTCTCTTTTCAGAGATGATTTGCACACGTATATGTCAAAGAAAAATATATTACAATATGGTACACTAATAACTGTCAAATTTCCATGTTATTTAAATAGGAAATATCAGTGCAGAAGATCACGGGCTATAAAAGATAAAAAATTTTGTTTGAGGTGCCAAAAATTATTTTTTCTACATAAATATTTTATCATACATGACCGATTTCATCTCAAATCATGCGGGCCGACAGCACCTATCTCTCCGAATCAGCTCAAATTATAGTATATTGTTCTACTCGGAAAATAAGCGTATACGTATTTTTTGATTTTTCGAGAGCATCAAAATTGCATGCGTTATGCTTTTTTCAAAAATGACTCCTCAAATTTCGTTTCTCAAAAATCGAAAACTTTTTTCTTTTTAAATCGTTCTAATTTGTCTTTTTATGGATATTTGAAAATAATTCTGTACATATTCGATGCTGTTGGTGATACTCTTTCGAGCTGCCAAGTTCAAACATTTTTTTACAAAAATCAAGGATGATATGGCATTTTTTATAAACAATGAAAAATGCTTTTTTCTGAAAAAAGCCATCTTTTTTTGACTCAATTTTTTTTTATAGATAGCTAGTCTCAATACCTATATGGTCATATACATGACATTTGGAATATTTTTGTTTTTTAAGAGATATAAACGAAATAAGAAAAAAATTTTATGTTCCCCCATAGCACTGTAGTGCAAGAAAAAATCCTATGTATTTTTCCCTTTTTTATGATTTTTAGACATTTTATTGCTTTTTCTAACTTTCCTGCTAACACGATTCTTTGAGTAGATTTTCTTCTTCTTATGTTTCTCTTTATTTAACAATTTTGTTAAAGAATGAAGAGCAGTTCGACCTGTATAAGATTTTTTCTTTTTACCTACATTTACTTTCCATACATGGGTTTTCTGAATGCCGTTATATTTAGGAGCCTTAGGCCACTCTTTTATTTTATTTTGTCTAAAAACTTCAATATCTTCTTTTGGTAGTAAGATTAGTTTAATATTATTAGTATAAGATTGAAATTTTGTTACAAAAGCATTGGCATCTTGTATTGATTCAATATGACTGTTCTGAAGATTATGTCTAGTTGCATAGTGTTTGACTAGTCCGCCAACACAATCACATGCACCTTTCCCGTGACCTGTAGCTGAAAACAACCATATTTTATTGATGCAAGCATTTTTCATTTCATACAATTGAAATCGATTTTTAAAGTGGCTTGCTGCTCCATCTGTTATAATCGATATTTGATCTATTAAATCGGTTGAATCATTTTTATCGAATCAATTATTTTTTCCATTGCTAACAAGGCATGGGCAGAATCGTGTTTTCTATCATCACTGATGACAGCAAAAGTTTTTGTTAGTTTTCCTTGATAACAAACTGCTGTGAAAATAGAGACCTGTTGATTAACCCAGTGAGTACCTTGAATAGGGTTACTGTGAATCACTGCCCAATTTTCAGCAAAATCACCATGCAGTACTAGATGACCTGAGTTAGCTGCAGCTATTTCTTTCTCTTCTTTTATATCTTTTCTTTGTATATTTTTAATATTTAAATGAACGCTTGTTTTGACTGTCCAAGAAGAAAGATCGCTAAAAAAATTGGAGATTGTTAATCTTTTCTTCACAAAATGGCCATTTTCCCACATAGCAAAAACAATCTCCTCATGTTCATTAGTTGTCTCTAATCCAAACAAACTTAGGTTGATATTTTCAGAACCTGGGTATAAAGTACATTCTTGAAAAAGACACTTATCGAACAAATTGGAGCAAACAATTGCCGATAAAAGTGTAGAACGAACTCTATCGAGGTCTGAATGTTTGCCTCCTAGGAAATTATTTAGACTATTAACGTATAAATCAAAATTTGCACAGTAAATGCACAGACACACTTACTTCGACGGGCTCAACATAACAAACTTTGGTTTTAATGTATAAAACTTTGTTATACCGATTTTTATGTCTGGGTTTTCTTGTTTGAATAGTTTATACGCCTCTTTTAAACTGCGTGTCAAATAACGTTTTCTTTTTTTTCTTTTTTTCCATTTTGTTGAACAGTCAAAACATCACATTTATTAGGGCATTGACGTGTACAGTTAAAGTCATCGTTTAGAAAATATTCCATGGCAATTTTTGTAGACTTTTCATCCAATGGATGACCAGTATACGCGTCAGGTTCAGAATATATTCCCTTAGTTGTTACAAGCATTCTTGCTTTGTCAATCATATAAACAGTTACTTTGGAAAATGCTGATAAAATACTAGATTTTGTTAATGACGAATGAAGCAACGTTAAAATTCTAATTTTCTCATTGATACTGTCACAATTTTCAAGCGCTACTCGCAAGTTATTGAGCCATTCATTGCAGAAGCATTGAGTCAAATCATCATGTGATTCATCAATGTAAACATTGTATGCTTCTGACAATTTTGAGCTAGTTGCAGATGAGAATGAAGATACTAGTTCTGATTTTTTTCTAATAATGTATCTTTGTACAGATGAATCATCAATACCTCTCTTCCTTTTAAGTGGCGAAACATTACCAAAAGAACTTGAAATTAAGGTTTCGTTTAAATGCTCAATCCGCTCTGGGGTGCTAGCTCGAAAATCATGGTCTTCAGTATCACTGTCCAAGTCAGTATAATTGTCTGAATGAATCGCATCAATTATTTCCTTTGGTTCAATATTTTTAACGCGTTCATAACAATTGAAGCATACATAATCCGAACTCTGCACTGCTTTGTTAGGAAAACTTTGTCGAAGAAGTTCTGCTAAATTCTCCAATTTTCTAAATTTAACAGTGGCATCATATACGTTTTTTTTGTGTGATCCAAAAAAGTTTGGACACTTGCGCCTCTTTGTTGAATAAATTTCAGCCATAATTCAAGAGAAATCTTAGTATGTATAAGTAATACTATATATATATTAAGATAACTAGACCGGGTTCCTTAAATAAGCTAAAATAACTAACATTATCTACGTGATAGCAAAAGATGAGTTTTAGCCACCTTGCGGAGAATTCTAGTGCCATGCGTTATACTCCTCTATGGTGTACACACACACATATATAAATAATCGTACACGTATTCGCCTAATGCACAGATTCTTGCTCTGCTACGAGGGTAGTTCAATAAGTCTTTAGAATAAAGTATAAAAACAATTTTTTTTGGGTAAATTTTTTTTTATTTTTCAACATAATCTCCTTGGAGCTCTATACACTTGGTCAATCGCTTTTTAAGTTTTTTTAATCCTTCAGAAAAGTGCGTTTTCGGAAGTTCCTCAAAATAAGCACTTACAGAGGCAATGACGTCTTCGTTGTCCGTAAATCTCTGTCCACCGAGCCGTTTTTTCAAGTTTGGAAATAAGAAAAAGTCACTGGGGGCTAAATCTGGTGAATACGGTGGGTGTTCGACCAATTTGAATTTTAGTTCTTCAATTTTAGCCATTGAAACGAAGCATGTGTGAACTCGGGCGTTGTCGTGATGAAAGAGAATTTTTTTTCTCGCCAAATGTGGTCGTTTTTTTTTAATTTCTTCTTTCAGCTGCTCTAATAATGATGCATAATACTCACCAGTAATTGTTTTACCCTTTTCCAAGTAGTCAATAAGTATAATTCCACGTGCATCCCAAAAAACTGTAGCCATAACCTTACCAGCTGACTTTACGGTCTTTGCCTTCTTTGGAGCTGGTTCGCCTGTGGAAATCCACTGTTTGGATTGTTCCTTTGTCTCAGGAGTGTAGTGGTGTATCCATGTTTCATCCACAGTCACAAATCGACGAAAAAATTCCTCAGGATTCCGACTTATGCGCGCCAAAAGAGCCTCAGAGGCGACCACTCTATTGCGTTTATTCTCAGCTGAGAGCAAACGCGGCACCCATCTTGCCGATAGCTTATTCATGCCTAATTTTTCATGTAGAATTGAAACAACTGCACCTATAGATATCCTTGTGGCCTCAGCTAACTCACGCACTTTTAATCTTCTATCCTTCAACACCATATCGTGGATTTTATTGATGATTTCGGGAGTAGTTGCTTCTACGGGCCTTCCTGAACGTGGTTCGTCACTTATTGATGTACGACCACGCTTAAATTCATTTACCCAGTTATAAACCGTTGCTAAGGCAGGGGCAGATGTGCCATGAACTGAGTCCAATTCATTTTTTATCTCATACGGAGTTAAACCCTTTAAATGAAAATGTTTAATTACCGCTCTGAACTCGTTTTTTTCCATTTTTCTTAACAAGCAATTTTTTTTTTCAATTGGTTATAAAAACACGTAAACTCAGAAGATGTGGACTGTGACTGCACCATATATCTAGTCGGGAGTGGTGCTGACTGAAAACAGATGATTTGGAGCGATTCGCGCGCCATCTGTTGGTCATTCTAAAGACTTATTGAACTACCCTCGTATATACGTATAATCATTATACTTAGGGGTACATAAAATTGTTTTCTTATTTCGTTTATATCTCTTAAAAAACAAAAATATTCCAAATGTCATGTATATGACCATATAGGTATTGAGACTAGCTATCTATAAAAAAAAATTGAGTCAAAAAAAGATGGCTTTTTTGAGAAAAAAGCATTTTTCATTGTTTATAAAAAATGCCATATCATCCTTGATTTTTGTAAAAAAATGTTTGAACTTGGCAGCTCGAAAGAGTATCACCAACAGCATCGAATATGTACAGAATTATTTTCAAATATCCATAAAAAGACAAATTAGAACGATTTAAAAAGAAAAAAGTTTTCGATTTTTGAGAAACGAAATTTGAGGAGTCATTTTTGAAAAAAGCATAACGCATGCAATTTTGATGCTATCGAAAAATCAAAAAATACGTATACGCTTATTTTCCGAGTAGAATAATATACTATAATTTGAGCTGATTCGGAGAGATAGGTGCTGTCGGCCTGCATGGTTTGAGATGAAATCGGTCACATGTTGTTTAAACAAAATTATTTATAGCTTTTCTTTATTTTATTATTTATAAATTTCAAAGTGCATTTGGCAATGAGTTTTGCAATTAAATCTCTCCAAAGGTTTTTTTCCTGATTGATGTAGATATAATTAATAAATTTGTAGAATGATTTTTATTTACAGCTATTATGAGGAGAGAAATTAATTTTTTTGCTTTAATAAAGCAGTAACAATCGTCAAAAATTTGACTTTTTAAATAAGAAATTGTTTAAAAATTATTAAAACACAAACTAAGCATAAGCATATCAAAAAGATCCGTACTACAAATCTTCTTATTTTGGTGTATATTTTTAAAAAAATATTGCTACTTTTACCTATTTTTTTACCTATTTTTATCCTATAAAATGAAATTAAATCATTATTTGGAGTTTTAAATATTGTATTAAATTCTATTTTTACATATTACATAGCACTGCAGAATTTGATTGAACTTGAAATTAAACTATTAAAGTTAGGTTCTCGACCGGTCTATATCCTTAAAGTACTTTGTAAATATAAGATACGTAAGCCGATGGTTAATGTGCCCGATTGGATTTTTGTTAATTCTGGTAAAATAGCGAATATGATAGTTGTAGGAGCTTAGATGGTAAATTTAAAAATTTCAATCTGTTACAAAATAATTCTAACTATTTAGTAATTAGTTTGACTTACATGTTAACATCTTAAGTAAACTCATGTACTTACCCTATGCAAAACTAATTCAAATAAAGTAAATAAAATTGATAAAGATCTTACTTTATAGATGTAATATGTTATTAATTTTTTTTTATAAAAATATAATTTTTTGATATTACTAGTATAAAAATTCTTTAATAGATTATTTAGTAGATATATCTACAGAATCAAATTAATAAAAGTAAGTATTTAGAAAATATATATATTTATCGTAAATAACTTATTTAACCTGGCGGAATTCTTTTAAGGTATGGTCAGTAGTGCATTAATGTGGGGCTTTATAGCAGATGCATTTGGAAGGAAACCAATAGTATTCTATGGCTATCTTATTGACGGTATTCTGAATGTTTTGAGTGGACTGTCACCAAACTTTTATATCTTAGCAACGTTTAAGTTTGTATCTGGATTTATGTGGGTCTCTCACAGAAATTCATCATATGCTATATAAAATTTGTCGATAATTTTAATGTAGTATAACTTTTTTACAGTGTTAGTGGACCTTATGCTTCCGTTTTGACATACTGTGCTGAGTTTCACTGTACAAAAGACAGACCAAAAATAACCATGTTTGTTGGATTTCTTATTACTGTTGGTTCCATAGTTGGTGCAGGTATGTTTTACTTTGTTTTTTAAAGTTATATATATGGGTAACAGCAGATTAGAAAACAGCTGCAAAGGGGGTTCACGAATTTTTCTGCAATTGTTTAAATAAATGTATATGTCGCAAAAGGTCATAAAAGAAATTTTAATGTTGACCAAAAACGAGCCATTTTTAAAAGATTACACCGAGTTTATCTTTCAATTATTTTAAACAAATTGAAAAAGGATATCTTTGACTTTTGGCCAACTATAAAACAAAAATATGCCCGGTTCAAAAATATTGCATGGGGTTCCACACAGCCTCTGTATGCAACATATAGAATCTGTATGCAACAGACTTTCTATAAATACCATTAAAGCTGTAGTAGGTGAATGCCTTATGGATTTAAGGCCAGATTACACCAATAAAACGTGTTTTTTTAAATAAATTTTATTTATAGTAAAAAAAATATTTTAGAATCAAACTTTTTACAGCTAAAAGTACATATATTAAACTATTTGAAATTTTTTTTTTAAATGGCGGCTCTGAAAATGGCTGCTCAAACTCGTCCAATTTGTTGGCGGGTGTTATCATTTCTTGGAAACGAATCATCTGAAAGTAAAAAATAAAACGGTTTCATATTCTGTATCGAATTGGCTATGGTCGGTACTACAACCAAAAATATTCATTGTTATTTAAAAAAAGTTATAAACAATTAAAAGTGCAAAAAAGGGTCGAAAACTTCAAAAGTCCGCCATTTTGTTTTTTTTTTCGGTGAAAATGTTTCATTGTAGTACCGACCATAGCCAATTCGATACCGAATATGAAACCGTTTTATTTTTACTTTCAGATGATTTGTTTCAAAAAAAAAAATTTCAAATAGTTTAACATATGTACTTTCAGCTGTAAAAAGTTTGATTCTGAAATATTTTTTTTACTATAAATAAAATTTATTTAAAAAAACACGTTTTATTGGTGTAACCTGGCCTTAACGAAAAAATTCTTCTTCCGTATAAATTGATATGTTGTTTCTTATAGCTCAAAATCAATTTCTACACCAGTTACAAAGTCTAAAGAGCTTTTTTTTTGCAATGATCATCCACCGCATCCAAGCAATTATGAATAGTACATTATGTAACAAGGGCAAAAAGTCGAATATGTTTCCCGCGGATGAGTTTACTGCCCGAGCGAGCTTCGACTTTTCTAAAATCGACTTTTCTATCGAGTTACATATAGTACTTTATGCCCATCTCAACTGTGGCCACTTTTTGACTTGGAAAGTGAGACTAATGGACTGTTAAAATACAATATTGTTAAAAGACAATAAAAAATCAGGGTTATTGGTAGAACTTGATGAAATAAATGAATTTGGACTAGTCTCTAATGAAGTCACTTTTTTCCGCAAATACGGGGAAAAAATGATTTGCGGCAAAAAAGTAACTTTCTTCCCACTAATGATTTTTTCGGGCAAAACGTGTAATTTTGGTCTCGCTTTTCAGGGAAAAAAGTGACCATTTTCGTTCAGATGGGCATAAAGAACTTTTAACCAATAGTACGAAACGCCTTTCGTAATACCATAACTCTATCTAAGACCACTCCTCATGACTCCAAAAAATTTGTACACGTTCGTTATAAGATTCTCCCGGCCGTTCCGAGAGTTTTCACCGAATGGACTTCATATGACCCTGTAATAAACCGCTGCTAACTGAATTAGCAGATTGCTTTCTCAAAGACCTTTAAATGTTACGTGAAAAAACTTATTTACTTACTTTATATTATACATTTCTTAATTTTGGATTATGTTTGTTATGATATTTATGTATCATAAAAGTAAGTTTTATTTAAAAAGTTGCTTACTTGGCGCACTGATTATGATGAACCCCTTATTATCTTACATATTTGTTTCTATTTTAAGAATATTATAAATTTATTTTATACGAACAAGCTAATATTCATCTTAAACGACAAACTATAAAACGTACACCCAGCGGAAGGTGATTCTTTTTCGAATGAGCCAGGGTGGAAATTAGTGCTACCTACCATCACATAACCTAAGTGGGGCTTTTTGATTGAAAATTGACAAAATCAAACAAAAGCCTCACTTCCGTTATACGACGATAAGTGGCACTACATTCCACTCCGGTAAATTCGACAAAGAATCACTTTCCGGTGGGTGTATATATTTTTGACAAGTTCAACATATAAAAAAATGCTGCCAATTGCTTTGGCACTATGCCCGTTTAAAGAGAATTTAATTAAAATTATTATATAAATAAGGAAGAGCTGTTACTATTTTCATTTGGTGATTTGTTCCCTACTGAAAAATGAATATTTTTCAATAAATATATTATCGTATATCAGGGTATCTTTGGTCAGCGAGGAGTCATTGATTCTAAAATCTATTTTTATCTATCAAATCAAATGAAATCTATACCTATAAATGATTGAATTATTATATTTTTTCTTTCATTGCAAAAAAATGCATAAGACACAAAAACGCATCATTTTTTAGTCACTCATTTAAAAATTTTACAACTATTCAGCATATACTAGTTTACAAATTCCACCATCAAAATAGTTAAAAAATTATGATTTTTCTATGCTATATTATAGATAGATACAGATTCAATATTATAAATATAAATTATGTCATTATGAAATCATTTTAAAAAAATCACAAAATAATAATATTTTTAATATAACATTATCTTTGGATTTGTTCGTACAATATAATGCGTAAAGTTGGCTAGCAGTGTACGTAGAATAATAAATCTCATATAAAATAATACTTAACATCTACAAGAAAACGCAAAACGATAAAGCTTAGAGATGTCATGATATATAGAGTGAAAATGTATTGTTTAAATTGAATAATCTCTAATATCTCAGAAGATTATGAACCAAATTGACTCAAAAATATTCAGCCAATATCCTAACAAATATTCTCTGAAATTTTCAAGGTATTACATAAAATATTACTCAAGTTATTGTTGTCCAAAAAAATGCATTTTTTTGACATTTTATTTTCTTTATATACCTGTATAGGAAAAAAGTATTCAGTAATAATTTCACTAATTTTTATCGAAAATTTTGAGTAATAAATATTGCGAAAAAGATTTCACACAATATTACAACTGAAAATCGACTCATATAAAATCGTTTATGGTCCTAAAATGAAGGATTCTATGAGTACTTTATTGTATAAAAAATCATTTTTTAGAAACTATTCCTGCATTGAAAAAAATTAAAAAACACAAAATTTGAAAAGTCTTAAAATTTGAAAAATAGCTATAAAAAATTATTGGACCATTTTTGCTGAAACTTTCAAGCGCACACCGGATATTGATAGTAGATATCTGTACATATAGACATTTTTTAAGACTAGTCTATTCGGACTCCCCAAGGCATGGAACATGTTTATACGTTAAAAAAACACAAAAAACTATTTTCACCACCACAAAGCTTTCTCTTTGTGAAAGCAACACAAAAAAAGTTTTTTCATTTATAAAATTTTTTATAACTATTAATTTAATATTATTTCACAAAAATAACTTACAAGATATTGTTAGATACGTTAATCAGAAGAAAATTACGCTTGCTTTATGAAAACGTACATATTTATGACTCAAAGTATACAAAGACAAAAAAAATTTTAAAACAAATTATTTGTTATTTAAGGAAATACTCACCAAACTAAGATTATAGAATCGTAATGGACAATCTGTACGCATACATGTTGTCGGAATCTTAGAACGCGGATTTTATTAGAGAACTTGCCTGTGAACTTAACTAAAACTAGTGGAACATGGCGCACCCTATCACATCGGCGACTCTCACATCTGGATTGATGTAATATTTACTGACGATGACAATGTAGTGCAGAATGCAAAGAATTTGATGGCGAACTTCTCAAAAAACATATCAGTATTGATGCTGAGATTAACTTCCAGGCTTTGAAGCACTAGCTGTTGTCAACAAATTTACATATATGGATTTTAAATCGATTAAAACGGAAGAGCTATTAGCTCTCCTTGCTTCCTCTGATTGGTCGTCCGTTAGTTGTCCGGATAGTAATGTAGACATTCGGCTAGATCATCTTAGCTAGAACATTATGAATATCATAGATAAGATCGCTAAACTGAAGCAATTCAAGCCAAAGGAAAAAGGTCTTCCTCCATGGGATGATGCCGATCTTAAAGATCTTTACAATTAGCTTACGTCGGGGCTACAAGCATACTCGAATGATACTTTATGAGGGGAATTTCAGTCTCTCGCTGCAGGGGTTGAACAATGTACTAAAGAAGCGCGAGAAATGTTTATCCATAACATGATTTTTGATGCCCTGGAGAATATGAAAAATGTTTGGAGGGAAGTCTGGAGTCTTGGTTTTCTATAAAAAGCCAATGAAGAACTACATGGCTTTACTCCGGACGAGTTTAACACTCACTTCGCTGGGGTGTTCGTCTCATGCTGAGCATGAGGTGGATTTGGACGTCATTTTGTCAAAGACTAGTGATGATGGCTTCGCTTTTTGTGAAGTTACTTTCTTGGATGTAGTTGTAGCTGTCGCCAATTTCTCGTCGCAAGCGAAGGGGGAAGACGGTATACCCCAAAGTGTCATCGCGAAGTCTCTACCGATCATAGGACACCATCTGGCCACCTAGTTCAACCACCCACTTTCCAGTGGTGTCTTTCCCGGGGCCTACAAGAGGACTCATTTGGTGCCTCTTAAAAAACGGCAATTACATCTACCGCCCGTGACTTTCGTCCAATTGCCCTTCTGAGTTTTATTTCTAAGGTCTTGGGAAATATAGTCCACGAACAGATCTCAGAGAACTTAGTCTCAATGAAAGTCCAGGACCCTCATCAAATTGGCTTTCGACAACATCACTATTCGCAAACAGCACTGTTGAGACTGACGGAAGACATCCGGGCTGGCATCGACAATGAAAAATAGTTACTCTAGAAAAATATTACTATATGGTCCCATTTTTCTTTTTATTTTCATTTTCTTTTCTAGATTATGATTTTAATCTTTTTTTTTTATTTTTTAATATGTTTACTTAATGCTACTCTAGAATTTTCTAAAACCTATTTTTTTGTATAAATGATGCCTTAGGGTCTTAAAAATACGACCTCGTGGATAATTTAAAATCTTTTTCCGTAGGGTATGACCATAGATTGATCATGGGGCATTTGAACGCAAATATGCTATCGGCGTCTTAGGACACAAACTTTATCGGAGAATTAGCATGTTTGTTAAATCTTAAATTAGTTGAACATGGGACGTCTCACCACATCGAGGAGTCTCATACTTGGATTGATGCAATCTTTACTGACGACAATGTTGTAGTGCTGGCTGCAAACAACATTATGGCGACCTTTCCTAGTAAACATAACATCATTGATGTAACAAATTAGAACATCTTAGCCAGAACACCATGACAACTATCGATGAACTTACCCCTCTAAAACAGGTCAAACCTAAAACGAAAGGCCTTCCGCCATGGATCGATTGGAATTTCAAAACGATTTTCCTATGCAAAGGAAGAATACGTTTGAAAAAGAAGCGGGTATCTGATCTCTCGCTCGCACTTACGTGCGTGTATGTACGCGCAGCGCAGTCGCGTCGGCGCAGAGTCATGTGGTACGAGTATGTCTACCGCAACGACTCGTTTGAACGCTACAGATGCTGCCCATGTATATCGATATACTGGCAGTGCGTAAATGTAAAAATCACTCTAGTTTTTTATTTCTCACTCATCGAAAATTAATTAATTGTGCTTTTTCATGCATTAGTGTCTTCTGAATAAAGTGTTGCAAACCATTTTACCTATCGTCACCGTTTCGGAGAAAAGGGTAAAAATGGGGTTTGCTTATTGTTTTCCGCCCTTTCGACACATTTTTTAACTTTTTGGAATAGAAAAAAAAAGTTTCTAAAGGTCTAAAGATACTAAATATCCATATTGCAGAAATCGCGGGGAAATGTGTATTTCAGACCTTCGTTTACTGGACTATATTTTTTTAGTAACAAGATTGGAAACTCTTTGCATCAGTGTATACACATGTAGTCCGGGGGCTGGGTATTATCTCGTGTGTACCAAAAAGGGAGTGAATATAAAGTATATATTAGTATGTATTTTTTCCCGTAGAATCTGAATAATTTGGTCATAATACGCCAAAAGTGGCACATTTTATTTAAAATGCAATTGTTTAAACAAATAATAATAAAATATTTTTTTATAAAATATACGTTATTTTAAGAAAATAAGCTTGTATGGTCCGTTTTCCAAAAGTATAATCTAAGATAGTTATAATTTTTTGTTTCATTTTTACAATTTTTCGTCAACTTTAGGCATTTTTTTCATGAAAACTTAAGTTACTACGTTACATGTTGTAACGGCCTTTTTACTTAAAATAAGTCGAACATTCAGATAAATTTTATTTTAACCTAGAAACTTAAATTGTTTAAATTTTATTAACCCGCGAGATGGTGCACTTTTCGGTCCTAGGCGGACATGCGCAGCAAGGAATATTAACAGAACTAAAGTATTAAATTATTTGGAATAATTTGGTGATCGTTAACAAACATTTGTTTAAAAAAGACACCACATGCGTGCTCGCGTGTTAATGAAACCTTTATACACGTAGTACTCTATTGATTATTTATCGTTAAGTTATGATTACCCCTTTTATTATTAAGGTTTTTAAAAAGTTTGTTGAACTATTAACTTGTCAAGTAAAAATATTTCTATGATGGTATTAATTTTTTTCAATGAAAACAAATGCTTTACAAAAAAATCTTTTTGCAATTTAACGTCATTTTTTCAATTTTATGAATGTTATTTTTTATTTTTCTGAAAGTGAATAATAATGTTTTGCTTCAAGTTTTGGATGTTAAATACTATATCATACTAGTCAGATGTGTTTTAAGAGTCATTGATATGTAAACTATATTTATAATGAATAGTTTTATAAAATTATGGTGAGTTTATACAATAAAACCACTATTTTAAACTTTAGTTTTATCCTGGTGCACACCAAATTAATAAATCCAGCTAAAATTTTAGGAGAATATTCTTCGAAGTATTTATAATAAAAGTGTGCATTTTAATGCATGCATGTAAAATTTAAATTATTTTGAACAACTTTATTACTAAAAGTCATTACACATAAAATTATTGTAATAGGTACTAGTGTTTTATTTTAAGTAAAATCATAAATCAATAATGTTTTATTTTTTTTAAATTAATAATAAATTTTGAAAAAAAACAAAATGCACACTTTTCTTATCTACTTCAAAGAATATATCCTAAAAATGCCATCCGGGTTCAAAAATTAGGTGTGCACCAGGATGAGTTTCATCGTAACCCTATTTATATTCAAATTTAACACACTTCTTAGGATAACTCTAAATCTAAGAGAAGTAAATGGCTGAAAATTTTTATATAACTTCATAATATCAGTACAAATGTGATACGTAAGTATTAATTCATAAAACTCAAAATTATAGAAAAATTTAATTTCACTCGAGAGTCACCTTAAAGAACTCAAAATTTGTAAAATTAACTCAACTTGTTAGATCTAGAATGGAACTGAGTATTAAAGTACGTAATTTGTTAAAGTTTTCTTGTAATATAACAATGTTCTAAATATCAATCATAAAAGTTAATATTATTGTCCCTATGGTGCAGTATCCCGAGATATCTCGTCCAAACGAGGTCTATAACGTAGCCAGGAGAACGAGATATCTCGTTCTGACATTTTTGGTCATAACTTTTGACCGCTACACTTTTAGAGTACCTACGACCACGCAAATTAAAGCTGACAACTTTCTCTTTATGATATGCTTGGCTCGACTTTCGATTTCTACGCGACCCCGAAAACATAAAAAGAGATGTTATCCAATTTCCGAACATGTAAAAAATGAATATGCATTCGGGAATGAAAAAGTCGGATAAAACGCTAACGCAGGGGATTAATTTGTAACAAATATTAACCTACATTTATTCAACAAAATTAATTCTATTAAAAAAATAGCAACAAAGGATTTTATAGAAAATTTTCTGAATTTTTCATATAAAATGGTTCCAAAACCTTTTAATGCCCCTTTCGATTAATTAAACTCATTTTAAAACTAAAAATCCTGAAAAAAGTGGGTTTGATCAATCGAACAATTACACCAAAAATCATGAAGATAGGCGTTTTCAGTATAAAAGTGACTGCCACAGTCGAAAAATGGCAGAAGTTCAATATTCAATAAAATGCACATTTTGGCAATTAAGTCATATTTAGCTTCAAACAACTTTAAATATTGGCAAAGAAAAGTACCACCGCGGGAGAGTGGCGCCGCTGTCGACTAGCCCATATGGCCGGTCGAAATATACATTTTACGTAGGGTTTATACGGGAGTCCTAAGTTTTTATTAAAATTAAAGTTTTTCCTCTTAAAATAATGGTTATCGCTTCAATTGTAAACATTATGAAAGCTCATAAATGCAGCACGATGGTTTAGCGGAGTATTGAAAGATCATGAACTATATTTCTGAGTGAAAAGAGCAGTTAAAACGTCTGAATTTTAAAAGTTGCGCCTTTACTACGCGTGAATTAATCAAAAAATAATGACATTAAGACATTTTACCATAGTTCTGGAGGATTTTATTATCTTTCTTCAATAGCATACAGTCTTCAGTCATCTGGTCTCATTTTGATGTACAACACTTTTATTTTAATTTAGAAATAAATCTCCCATATAAGCCCAATGTAAAATGTATATTCTGACCGGCCAGTGACGTAGTTCACTTGGGCATAGCGCATTTCTTACACATAAGAATTATACACGTAATTATTGTACACAATTTAGCATTGGTCAAATTATATATAGATATATTTGACCAATGCTAAATTGTGAACAATAATTACGTGTATAATTCTTATGTGTAAGAAATGCACTATGCCTTCACTTGATACCCGCTTAGTATCGCATTGCAACTTTAAACTCCGAATATGGGCTTACAAAACTGTGAAAAAATTCACGATCATTTTACATATCATGCACATTTATGCCGAAATAAAACATTTTTTTTTGTTCTCGATTTCCGAGGGAATTATTCATATCTATATATATATGAAAATACAGTCATAATTAGCTCCAAACAACTTTAAACACTTAAACTTGAAAAAAATCTGAAAAAATGTTGAAGCATTCTACACTAAAAGAGACATTTTCTCTGAAATGAAAAAGAAAAGAATTTTTGTTTTCGATTTCACAGACAGTTATTCATTTATATATAAAAATATAGGATTTTCCGAAAAATCGAGAATATCGAGAATATATATATGTATATATTATAATAATACAATTATTGGGTAATTCGCTGAGAAATTAAAACAAAAGAAAATGTCTTTTAATTTTAGAAAAAATATTCCTTTTAGTATGTAGAATGCATGTAGATTTTTTCAGATTTTTGTAAATCGATAGGTTTAAAGTTCTTCAGAGCTAAATATGACCATATTTCCATAACTATATATATGAATGCTTCTCTGACTATGGCAAACACTTTTGTACTGAAAAAAGCTATCTTTATGGTTGTTGGTGTAATGGTTCGAGTGATCAAACCCACTTTCTTAAGGATTTTAAGTTTTAAAATGAATTTAATTCATCGAAAGGGGCTTTAAGCGGGCTCACCTGGGTTAAACAAAAAAAAAAGATTTTCTTTATGTGTTCAGAAAACTTTTTATAATTAAAAGCAATCAATCTCTAAAATTTTATGCTATCAATAATTAATAATATCTTAAATATTATCGTTGTAAAACCGCAAAATCTTGATCCTATACGTCACAATAAATCACTATTTTGATTCGGTCACTGACCACCGTGCCGGTCGGACGTGCCTGTAAACAGATCGCGCGAGTCTGCGAGTATTACAGTGACACCAGTGAAATATATCTTAATTTTAGTGAAAACCAGTGAAGTTTATAAATGGTGTGACGAGTGAGGTATGAGCAGATGAGCTCCTCTACTCCAGGGGGTGCTCGTCCCCCAGACGTAGGGGCAACTTCCCAAAATGTCACAAACAACAACCAACGTCAGCAATCCCAAAGAATGAATTACTCCAAGGCTTCTCAGACTTTAAATTTTCCCAAATGTAACCAAGCCATTGTGTTACAAGGAATCAGTGGATATACAGTCAAAGATTATGTAAGTGAAATACTGAAAATTATCGCTAAAGAGAAAATTATATTTGTCTCAAGAATCTCAAACGGCAGAGTTTGTATCTATCTCCCGTCAAAGCAAATCGCGGATGAATTGGTTGAAAAACACCAAATAATAAAACTTGGCGATGCTGAAATAAACATTAGCACCTTAAAACTTTCGTCTAAAAGAATAATTATTTCTAATGTTTATCCAGAGATTCCACACCACATGATTGAAAAAGAGCTTAAAGATAGACAAATTTGAATGGATTCGAGTATAACATTTATAAGAGCCGGCATGCCCGACCTTGGAATCCAACACGCATTTAGTTTTCGCAGACAAGTTTATATTAATCAAGAGATAAACACAGCTGACCATTCCAAAACAGGCTTTCTTGCTCTCAAGGATCCGAATGCTACCTACAAGAAACGACCTCACTCATCAGCATCTACATCTATTTCGACTGAATTAAATAATGCCACTGCGTACAATTCCGATACTGATTGAAGCGTTATTTCCCTAACCCAAATGGATGAAGAGGAAAAAAATCGTAATGAAAATCTATCTGAGAAAATTGATCTGTTTAAACTTCCTAAACCAAAGCTTAAAAAAAATCAAAGTCGAAAAAAGTAAGAAGACTACGGATTTTGCTAGTACTTTCTTACCTTGAGGAAAATATAGAACAAAATCAAGATAAATCTGGACTCAACTATTCCAACTTCTCACAACTCTTGAATGACATCCATGCCAAGCCTATAAATTCAGAAACCATAAAACAGTATCCAGTTGATTCTAAAAAAATAACAGTTATGATGAGAGAAGTGCACTTCTTGCAATAATAAAAGAGGCATTCATAACTTAACGAAAAAGAATCAATAAAGTACTACTTGTTTAATAGTTTCATTAATGCGTGAGCACAGGTAGGGCATCTTTGAGATACACACTTCTTGCTTCTTCAAAGAGGATGCTTTCTGATAGTAAAAAAAAGAGTTTTGTTAAAAATATGTTAACAACATGTTTTGAGATATAAAGAATCAAAATACACTATTTTTAGAAAATGTGTGTGTGTGTGTGTGTGTGTGCGTGTGTGTGTGTGTGTGTGTGTGTGTGTGTGCGTGTGTGTGTGTGTGTGTGTGTGTGTCTCGAGAATACCGCGGTGAAATTTAATGCTTCAGAGCTCATTTTGTTAGTTTTCATTTAACGAAGGGACAAAATGATAATTTTTTTAGTTTTTCAAATTTGTTTTTGTTTTTAAGCGGTTTTTCTATTTCTGGCTTTTAGTTTCTCGGGTTTTCTGATATGTATGAAATGCATTTGAAAGGGCTTAAAATTACCTATCTTTTACCATCCGAAAGTTCGGATAAGGTGTTTCCTTTCTATTGTTATACACGGAAATGTAATTTTTTCTAACGGTAATTTTTCTGAAATATTTGATGGATAGTTTTTGAATAAAAATAAGGTAATTAGGACAATGGAGAAGATTATTCTGTAAAATTTTTGAGATATTTTATTTTTCTATGATTGAGAAATAAATCAGTTCGTAAAAGAAATCGATTTTCTATGTCAAAGGATAACTTGAGTAAAACAGTATTATTTCTTCTGAAAATTTCCAAATAGGTAGCTTTTTACTATCTCTCGGCTAAGTTCTTTGCCAAGATCATGAGAACTTTTATTTTTCAAAATTTTTTTGAATGCTTCTTTCTCGGATATTACACGGTAAATTTTTACTGAATTTTCACGGCATCGAATTGTTTTGGTTTTATAACGTTTTATCATTTTTTATGATATTTTCATTTTCAAACAATTTTTGATTCTAGATTTCTTGCATATAACGTGGTAATATTTGTCCACATAAAGCTCATTTTATACGTTTTTTGATGAAGATTTGAAATCAAGAAGAATTTTTGAGATTTATCAATTCGTTTTTGTTTTATAACTTTTTTCATTTTTATTATATTTATTTTTATTTTCAAAAAATTTGTATTAGGTTTTTTCTTGAGTATTATGCGGTCATTTTTGGATTTTTGGCAATACTAAGATTATTTTTTGCGTTTTTTGATAAAGATTTTTAAATGAACAAAAATTTTTAATATTTATTAATCCAATTTTGTATAATGTTTCTTTTATTTTGATGCTATTTAATTTTTTTTCAATAATGTTTAATAGCTTTTTTCTTGAGTATTATGCGGCAATTGTTCATCGTTCAAAGCTGTATTTTTATTTTTTTATGAAGATTTGAAATAAAAAAAATTCAAGATTGATTGATTTGTTTTTGTTTGATACCGTTTTTTTCATTTTTAGTACGTTTTTTATGAGTTCGAACAAAATTACGAAAAATTTTTTAATCACAATAATATGCGTTTACTCCAATTACATGTAAAAAACATTTTTGTATTAAATAGTTTCAAAGGCAAAGAAGACTGTAGAGCACCTTTTAGTTAAACAATATATTTTGTATGTTTTCTTTTCCAATAAAATTGGTAAAGAATAAAATTTAAGAGAGTTAAAATCTGGGTTCACAGTTAAAATGAGTTTGAATAGACTATTTTAAATAATGAACTCAAATAATTACTTTTAATGAATATTTTAAAGATTTTCTTAGTTACACATTATCATTTTATTTTAAATTTATTTGTGAATATGATATGCATTATATAGAATATATTAAAAAATATATTAAACAATGATACTTTTTCATAATCTATGGTATACTTTTGCATAAATTTAAATTACAAAATTTAAATATATACATATATTTCGACATATTAAAAATCAATAGACTGGTCATTTTTATTTTTCATAATAGTATTAAAGAGAATAAATAATTTTATATTGGAACAATTTATAAAGTTTGAGGAAGCCAAGTGCCAATACATTAGCAGCGGTTTTTAATAATGCAAGGAATAATCATAACTGTACGTAAAATTATTTATAAAGTACTACGTGTATAAAAGTTTCATTAATATGGGAGCACGTGCGTGGCTTGCAATCGTGGTTGCTCTATTGCACCAAACTTTTTTCAAACGGCGTTTTATTCAGATAACAATAAAAAACCTCTGCCAATTCATTGGCACTTAGCTTCCTGAAACTAAATTAATTGTTATAATATGAAATTCTTTGTTCTAATAAATTAATTTTAAATTGCGATATCTCTTTCTAATTAACAGCTCAAAAATAAGGTGTGCTTTTTTATCATTGATGATTTGACAGAAGATAATTTTTTACTAATTTTACAGAACGATAGGTAATAATCCTTATCACAGCAATTTTTTCTCTGTACGTAATTTATTAAAATTGTTTAAATATTTAAATTAAATGTAATTAGATGTTAGTACGTAGATTCACTGAAATCCTAATAATCTAAAATCTAAAATATGACTTTTTTCTTGATGTATAAAAAAATAAGGGAAAGAGCTTATCCAAAATTTGCGGTTGTAAAGAATAGATAAATTTATTCTCTTTTTAATGCATCTACACTAAATTGATCATAATATTTCTAACATACCAAAAAACTCGAAAACCTAAACCTCAAAAATCCAAAAATCCAAAAATTGTTATAAAAAACGAATTGTAGAATCTTTAAATTTCTTTTTAATTTCGAATCTTAATATAAAAACAAATAAAATAAGCCCGTTTGGAAAAAAATAACTGTGTTATTTTCGAAATACAAGCGATAAAAAAATGTCAAATCTTTTGGAAAGTTTCAAATCAAATGCTGCCGTCTTACTCCAGTTATCGAAGGTGACAAGAAATCGATTTTTTCTCACAAAAAGATTTTTTTCTGCTTCACAAGAAAAAGGTAGAGCCTCAAAGTTTTACTGAACATTCTTCTTCATATTTCTAATCATCTCAATTTTTTAAAACAAATTTTCTTTTTATATTTCACAGATAACCGTTGAAGAAAAATGACGATTCCGTGTATAACAAAACAAGGAAAACAGACTATTCAAAATTTAGGGTCGGTAAAGATCGGTAATTTGATGCTCTTTCAAATGCATTATCACTCAATCGAAAGGTATCAAAAACCCGAAAAACTAAAACCTAAAAACGGCTATAAATACGAAAAATCATCGAAAATAAAACACCATAAAAATATTCAAAAAAATTAAAGGATGCTTTAAAATGCAATTTGGAGCTTTCTAACGTATAAAGTGAGCTTCAAGGAACATTGTTTTGAAGAAAACGAAAATTTGATTTTTGTACCCCTTCAAGTGTACTCTAGCCTTAAGGGGGCAAACCACCTTTAAATTGTCACAAAATCGTTTTTTCTCTTATTTACCTTATTTATAGGAAATTTCCCGTAGGAAAAGTCCCGAAAACCGTTTTAAGATATCATAATTCCTTTTAAAGTTACAATATAAATACTGAGACAGCTTTTTTTGCCGATTTTGCGTACATTCGGTATTTTATCAATTATTATTTATTTTATTATTATTTATAACTAAATGTTTGATTGATTATTTTATTTAGTTATAAAGCAATAAAATATAATATAATAAGATCCATGCTTGTATATTCAAATATTTGCGCGTTGTTATATGTAATATTGGCGCATGTGCGAATTACGAGTAACGTGACATGTCATTACGTCACAAGATAAAGGTCGATAAATCAGATCGAATTTTTGACTAACCTTACCCGTACATTTTTGCTACTTTTGACAGTTGGCTTTTATGTTTACAAACCACCTGTTAGTAAACACAGCTAATATTTTTATTGTACTGAACTTATACAGTGTCTTAATTGCATTTGACAATTTGTGAATGTGTGTAAATCAGTGTAGTAAAAGTGTCTTCTAAAAGAAATAAAAAAGGAAGATTCACAAAAGAAGCCAAGACTATCCACCAGCTCAGCGAGGAAACTCCAAAACACAGCTAGTGCTAGAGACACCAGTGATTCAACAAACAGAATCAATGACACTTCAATTTTATTTTCTTACCTTAGAAGTGTTCTGTGTTGTAATCGGTGCCATGGCAGTGTTCAATTAAGTGAATCTGGTGTGCAGGGTCTTGGTTTCAAAATAGATATTGTGTGCTCAAAGTGTGGTGAAATAGCAGCGATCAACTCCAGCAACAAAGTAGGAGCCAAAGGAAATGCATATGAAGTGAACAGAAGATCTGTGCTGTCTGCTCGTGCACTTGGACATGGACACGCTGGCCTTTCAACTTTTTGTGGGATTATGGACCTATGCAAGCCAGTTGCCCAATCGGCTTTTGATGAAATAAATAAGCAGTTGAGTGAAGTGTGTGAAAGTGTCGCTCAAGAGTTTAGTATGATAAGTACAGTTTACTCAATTTATTCATTTTTGTGTTTTTTTTTTCATTTCAGGTTATTCAAGGAGGAGGAAGACTCATGGGACTCCACGCACCAGAAAATATTGATGTACACTGCTGCAGATGTTTGTCTGCTACGTTGAAAAGAAAAAAAAAGTAGTTGCAATTGATAAGATGAGTATAAATTATATCTATTAGAACTTGTAACGTAATTGTTAAATAACTCTAAATGTTGCTTTTATCAATTTCAGCTTACTGTCCGTAAGATTCCAAGTGAACGCATGGACAGATTGGGCTCAAAATTTATGGAGATACTCATTATAGTAGTACTTTTCATATGAGCGTAGGGATTTTGATTTGAACGTGTAAAAAATTTTTTACATCTATAAAAGTAATAAAATTATTAAAAAATAAGTGTTATATTGACAATGTTCATATAAAAAAATACTTCTACTCGTTCAAATCAAAATCCCTACGCTCATATTAAAAGTACTACTGTAATGAGTATCTCCATAAATTTTTAGCCCAATCCATCCATGCGTAGACTTGGAATCTTACGGACAGTGCTTAAAGTCTTCGAAAACAGTCTGGTTTGCCATGGAGGCATAGAAGGTCCAACGAAGGTAAAAAATATACAAATTGGTAGGTTTTTATGTATACTTTCAGGAAAAAAAAACCTTATTAAAATAAATATCTATATAAAAATTCTTAATTAATTTTTTTGTTTCAGATTATAAAGGTGGTGTGCCCCCTTAAGTTTTCATGAAAATGGTACCTAACGTTGATGAAAAATTGTAAACATGAAACTTAAAAAAATTATAACTATCTTAGATTACAGTATTGGTAAATGGACCGTACGAGCTTTTTTGCTTAAAATGACGTATATTTTCGACAAAGAATACATTCGATCCAGAAAGATGTTTTTTGTTATTTGTTTAAACAATTTCATTTTAAACAAAACGTGCCACTTTTGGCGTATTATGACTAATTTATTCAGCTCTATCCATCACATAGTTTCATTTCTATTGTCGATTGAAGTAAACAACTTTCGTTTATTCATAACAATGAAAAAAGTGAGTTTCGAGCGGTGATTAAACATCTATCCGTAATCCTGAGAAGTTTCTGCGTCGATACATAACTGTTGATGAAACATGGATACACTATTACACTCCAGAGACAAAGGAACAGTGAAAACAGTGAATTTTTGAAGGTGAACGAGTTCTAAAGAAGGCGAAGACGGTGAAATCGGCCGGCAAGGTGATGGCCACGGTCTTTTGGGATGCACGCGGCATCATCTACATCGATTACTTGGAAAAAGGAAAGACGATAACAGGAGAGTATTATGCGTCGTTATTGCACCGGTTGAGCGAAGAAATCAAGGAAAAATGTCCTCATTTGAAAAAGAAAAAGATCCTCTTTCATCAAGATAATGCATGGATGCACACCTGCGCAGTTTCGATCGCCAAAATTATGGAATTAAAGTTCGAATTATTACAACGTCCATCGTATTCACTAGATTTGTTCCGAAGTGACTTTTTCTTATTTCCAAACTTGAATAAATGGCTTGGCGGACGACAGTTTACGTCGAACGAGGAGGTCATTGCCCAAACAAATGCTTATTTTGAGAAGCTTCCGAAATCCTACTATTTGGATGACTTAAAAAATTTGGAAAGACGCTAGGAAAAATGTATAGAGCTAAAAGGAGATTATGTTTGAAATAAAAAAAAAATTTACCCAAAAAAATTTTTTTTCTATCTTTTTCTAAGGTCTTATAGAACAACCCTCGTAGTTAAGATAAAATGTAAGATTTACGATATTTGGATTAATTTTATTTCATTAGTGTATTTACCAAGGTTTTGAATAGCTACCTCGAATTTGAATTTCTCAAGATACTGAGGTTGTCAAGATTCACATGAAATATTTTATTAACATTTTTCAACAAAAAATTGTAGAATTTAAAATTGAATGCTATAGACTTTGGTGTGCTATACATAAGAGATACACGAAAAAAAGTAGAGCTGACTCAGTACTGTGAAGGACCGCGCTATTTTAGCGCTCACCATAGGGCCAAATCCGTTCCATCGCAGCACTGAACGGCGTTCTTGAGAGTGCCCCAATCCCGTCTACTTAGTAGTGACATATGTAACATGGGGGGTTACTATGGCTTATTACTATCTCGACACTTTACCAGATTTTCTAAATTAATGGGCGCCAGGTAAAACGCGGCTAACTCGGCACGAGCCCTTTCCCAGAGGAAGTTTCGTGAAGAGGAAAAATCAGGAATTCATAAATTTATAATAAGCACTCACAATTTTCACTTTAAATATACTCCAGCTTTATTTCTTATCGTCGGGTAATACTATCGGTCGCTAATTTACAATTACTCTTATATCTAATTTATCGCTATACAAACATGGCTACGCTAGCCTTATCACGCGTCCCTCGCGACGACCAAACTCACCACGTCTCCCGAGTTCCCGAGTCGCGTGAATTTCCCCACACTAATACTTGAATTTACTACCGGTCCGACCCGCACTGATCTTACATACCGGTGTCACACCACCCCGGATTTATTCTCCTAAGAACCCCGAGCACATGGCGGCGATGTACTACAATTGTTAATATAATTCACTTGCAAGTGCCGAGGGAAGCTCGGCAAATACAGTCCACTCACCGTCGCTAGTCGGGCGCGTCTCGCGATGTCCTTCCTCGCAGGTCACAAGGTCGCCGGTTAATGTTAGCCCAATCTCTAGCTCTCCGGGATTATGTCTACGTCGCCGACGGGCGGACGGTCGATGCCTCTCCACGCGGTCTAAATGCTCGAACGGCAGGCAAAACTTTATTACGTCTATCTGTGATGAAGGCCGGGCAGTCAATGCCCAAAATTGGAGAGGGCGGAAATCTCTTCCAAAATTTTGGCTTTTCTTCTCGCACAACTTCAGCTCAAACACTTATTGCTTCCGCCCTTTCCTTTACGGTGATTGGCCTTGATTTTCCCTAGATGCAAAAATCAAGGCCAAGTCAGCGGTGATTTGAGTCGCTACTTCTCATTGGCTCGCTCCGCGAATGCCGCCCTGTCCACGCAGCGCGGGCAATTATGAATCGCTAGATATACACGCGCGGGCAACCCGGCGTGTATATCTATATCGGGCGCTTTCGGTTTTGTCGCTGCCAGACCAACACAGTTGGCAGCGGCGACGTGCGCGCGTTGGCCTACGCTAGGAGAGGCCGGCAGCTTCATGCGGCTCGCGGCGCGGCGGCTGCTAGCTCTCCCCTCTGCCGACAGCCGTGTCGGTATATCTCTCTCTCTCTCTCTCGTGGCTACAGCCGAGATGGTGTGCCTCGAGGAAGCCGCCGCTGCCGCTGTGAATCCTCTCTCCTCCCGCGTCTGCATGCATCGGGAGAGAGGGCGGCCGCGCGCGCGTGTGTGTATGTGTGTGCGCGGGCAGCGGCTCATCATCCTCGAGAGGCGAGGAAGAAAGAGCAAGCGAGAGAGAGAGAGGGTCGCGCGTACAGCGTGCAGTGATGTTGGTGTTGTGCCTGTGTGTGTGTAGACTCGTCGCCGTTGCTCGCTCCGAGCAGTCGTCGCTGCGGCGATCAGCTGGTGCCGCCGGTATGGGTGTGTGCGTGTGTGTCCCGGTCTACGGCCTTCCTCGGTCGCGACTCCTTATCCTCATTCCCTCAACAAATAATAACAATCCCCCCATTAATAACAATACTAATTAATATGCAAATGCTCTGCTCTGGTGACGGGTGACTTGGTCGCGATTGACTGCCCGTATTTAATATTATTGGGACGTTAAATACACGTCACAAACTCTCCCCCCCTAAACGGGACACACCGCCAAGAGTGGACTGGTTATTCCAATAATCAACGAGACTCTAATTGGGCCATTGTATTCCATCAACGCGATTCCTGATCAACCCTCGGCACCAGAGCTTTTGCAAAAACAATATATATACATATCTACACTTAAAACTAATCAAGCTGAAAACAACAAAAAAATGTATTAATACCTCCACCTTACTACTCCCAATCCGACCACAGAGCAACAGCGCTCATAGATCGCGCGACCATAGGGGAAATTATGATAGCCTAAATAAAAAAACTTCCAATAAATAAATAAATAACAAGCCTTTTAACAACTTACTGGGCATGGGTATGCCTCCGTCACTCCAGGTTTCGGTCGCTAGTAGTTCTCAGGTTATGCCCCTTTGGTCACCGATGCGTAGGGTCTCGGATGGGTCGCTATTAGCATTGTGGTCGCTAGAGTGATCAGTTTGTTCTCCTTCTACTGGTCGCTTCGATAAATAACCACTTCAAGGTCGCTTGTAAAGAGGAGGTCGCTACTACGGGGCTCTCCCCCTTGGGGGAATATATCTTTTCAATTCGCTCACATGCACGTCGGGTATTCTTTTATCATCACCCATATTTAGCACGTATACCAGCGGAGACTTAACTTCTTTGATGGCAAACGGGCCGTCAAACCGGCCAGCTAACTTAGCCGAAAAACGCTTGTCTTTGTTTGACAAGTAGTGGTTTGCCCTCATTACTAAGTCTCTTACCTGGAATGTCGCCTCCTTCCTGCCACGATTGTAGTATTTGGGTTGTCGCTCCTTTGCAGAATCGATATGCCTGATTACTAGGTCGCGTAGGGCATCCAGTCTTCTTACTCTCTCTAACCAATCTTCAGGGTCGCTACTAATAATTGGTCGCTTTGGCTCTACTTCTCTTCGTAAACTCTTCACCGGCCTTGGGTGTCGTCCGTAATTCAAGAAGGCTGGTGATACTTTGGTGGTCGCTTGCATGGCAGTGTTGACTGCATGCCTAAACTCATGAAGATGGGCATCCCAATTCCGATGGTCTTGTTTTACGAAGGTCGCTATCATGGTCTTTAGGGTTCGATTGCTTCTCTCCACTGGATTGGCTTGCGGATGGTACGGTGGCGTGGTCACATGGGTCACTCCATACTCCTTCAGCGTGGCGGTCAGGTGCTTATTGATGAACTCTTTCCCGTTATCTGTGAGTACGTAGTTCGGCGTCTCCCACCGAAACAAGATGAGCTCCTCTAGGGCGCGAGCCACCGACTTGCCATCCGCCTTCCTCAGCGGCTTCAGCTCGATCCACCGCGTGAAAAGATCTTGGAATACCACCAAGTATTTGAATTGGCTCTTACTTGGTGGAAATTCCATAAGATCTGCTGCCACTACGGCCCATGGTCGCTCTACAATTCTTTTGCCTAGTAGCCCTAGGGGTCCCGTCTGAGAGGACTTGTGCTTCTGGCATTCGAGACAAGCCTGGACGAAGTGGCGCACGTCATAGTACATGCCTTGCCAGTAGTACTCGCGGGCCACTCGGTCATAGGTCTTCTCAAGTCCCAGGTGTCCCGCGGAGGTGATGGAGTGGCTCTCCGTCATCACTCTCTCACGGTACTCTACTGGGACGACCAGTCTCCATCCTTCTTCTCGAGATGTCACTGGGTCTAATAGGGGGTCGCTACGAAATTTGTACAACATGCCATCTTCAATTCGCCAGTCTGGGAATCGGTGTGGGTGTCATTGTACTTCTTCCATCCTCGTTACGTATCGCTCGTCCTGTATCTCTTCAAATCCAGCTATTTCCCCTCCATCTTCATACATCCTGGACAACACATCAGGCACTTTCAGCAGAGTGCCCTTCCGATGGATTACTTCGAAGTCCCACTGCTGCATTTCAAGTGCCCAACGGGCTAGTCGTCCAGTAGGGTCTTTCAGATTACGAAGCCATTGGAGGGCGGTATGGTCGGTGATGGCCTTGAATTCGTACCCTTCAAGGCATGGTCTCAGCTTCTTAATGGCCCATAATAACGCCAAGCATTCTCTTTCGGACGTGGTATAATTTCGTTCAGCCGCCGTGAGTACTCTACTCACATATACGATGGGATGCTCTCCATCATCCCCTTCCTGTGTCAAAACCGCCCCAATCGCCAATCCGCTTGCATCACTCTGGACCGTGAAGGTTTTGCCAAAATCTGGTCTTGCCAGGACCGGAGCTACCGTTAGCGCCTTCTTTAGACCTTCAAAGGCCTCTTGTTGGTCGCTATCCCATTTCCATTCTTGCCCCTATGTTAGTAACTTCACTAACGGAATTTTCATCTCTGAGTCGTTCTCAATGAATCGCGAGTACCATCCTACCATACCCAGAAATCGTCTCAGCTGCTTAACGGTCTTCGGCGCTGGATATTCTGTCACTGGCGATACCTTTTCTGGGTCTGGTCGCAATCCATCTTTATCAAGCAAGAAGCCTAAGTACGTCACTCTCGAGCAGCAGAATTCGCACTTTTTCCGATTTACTACCAATCCTGCTTCGACCAGCTTCTTGAGAACCAGCTCCAACCATTGGAGATGTTCCTCAAAGGTCTCGGTCACTATAATGATGTCGTCCAAGTATCCAAACACATATGGTTCATACTGGACGCCAAACAAAGCATCGATCAGGCGTTGGAAGGTCATGGGCGCATTCGTTAGTCCGAAGGGCATTTTTACAAATTGCCAAAGCCCTGACCCCGGCACTGCAAATGCTGTAAATTTCTTGCTGCTTTGCTCCATCGGTACTTGAAAATAGGCTTGCTTGAGGTCAATTTTGGTCAAATATTTGGCTTTACGCAATTTGTCCAATATGGAATCCATGCTCCTGATAGGATATGCATCCTTCCGGGTCACTTTGTTGAGGTCGCGATAATCTATACAAAATCTATAGCTCCCGTCTGGCTTCTTGATGATTACCGGGGCGCTACTCCATTCACTTGCCGATCGCTCTATTACTCCACTCCTAAACATCTTCTCTATCTCTTCGTGTACTACTTGCAGAAGTTTGGGTGACATTCTCCTTGGCCGATGTTTGATGGCGGCTGCGGAGAGTACATCTATGTGATGTTCGGTCAGTGTGGTCGTTCCTAAATTTTCCGATGGTGGAGGTAATATCTTGGTCACTAGGTCTTCTATGGCTTTCCGCTGCTCGTCGTCTGCCTCGGTAATTCCGGCGCATTCGGCGTATGCTGTGGTCGCTTCGATTTCGTCGTCGTCCCAAGATTGCTTCCACGGGCCCTCGTTAGTCCTCCACATCCGTCTGCCGTATCTTACATCAACGTCCCATGGGGTGGTAAAGTCCTGTCCAAGTAAAATGTCGTGGTCGCAAGGATCTACGGCTCTTACCGTCAGCTTCCTGGACCTGCCATCCAATTCCATGTTGATGTCCAGATACCCCAATACTTTCTTTGTTCCACCTAACACACTTCTTATAACAGAGTTCGCTGGTCGCAATCGGTCCTTGAACTTATCCGCTATCTCTGGTCCTACTAGGGAGACCGTGGCTCCTCCATCAATTAGGGCTCTGTACGGCCTACCACCTAGTATTACCTTCGTGAAGATGCGGTTCTCTGCGCTCATACCTGCGACTTCGACTTCGCCTGGTTCCGGAACCTCAAGTTGGTCGGCCTCCGGCGTATGTAGTACGCTGCTCTCCCCCCCTAGACTAGATGTGGGCACCCCAACATCTAGGTCTGTAACAAAGGTGGAGGGGCCCTCCAACGAGGGAGTGGACACCTGTGACCCTTCCAGTAGGTCGACCGCCTCTCGTACGAGGGCTAGGTGCTCAAAATCCTTCTGCTCGTCAGCTGTTGGATTGAGCGCCGTTACGTCGGACCCTTCGAGGATCGGTAAGGTTGTCACTCTTTCGGTCACCCTTTTGCTCTCACGACTCTTTCTATTCTCTACTTTTTTTCTCTCTTCTCGAATTTTGTTGCTCTCACTATTCTCTCTACTCTCTACTTTTTCTCTCTCTTCTCGAATTTTGTTGCTCTCACTACTCTCTCTACTCTCTACTATTTCTCTCTCTTCTCGAATTTTGTTGCTCTCTCTACTCTTTTTACTTAATGGTTTTGTGGTCGCTATTGGTGAGGTCCCATTTAATCCTCCGCTGTTTGAAGTATTGCTCCATACTGGGTGGGTCTCCCCATCTGACAATGTGGACTTAATACTTTTAGCTGCCTCGACTATCATCGATCCACTTCTCTCTTGGTTGCTGCTAATTTTTGCGTTCTCTGGGGTCGCTATTCTCTTCTCCTGTATGGTCGGTTGGGCGCTATGCTGGCTTCCCTTTATTGTTGCCAGTTTCGTCCCGTTTGCGGTTGCTGAGGAGGTATGGGACTCTTCTGCCTCCCCTGCATCCCGTTTCCCATGGCCTGATTATTTGGAGAAGACTGCCATGCCGGCTGTCTATTGGGACATTCGTTTGCATAGTGTCCCATAGCCCTACACAAGTAGCATGTCCTTTGTGGACATTCTCTTGCTCGGTGCCCTACCGTCTGGCATGTATAGCATGCACCATATACTGGTATGTTTTGGGCAGAAGGCCCATTTTGGTCTCTAGTTCCTCTCATATTATAGGCGCCTTGGCCGGTGAATCCTTGGGCTTGACCACCTCTACCCTGAAACGAGTTAACATTCTGGGGAGAAGACCATTGCCAAGCGGGCACAAAATTCGGTCGCAGTGGATTCAGCGGTGTGCTGTGCGTCATCGTTGCGGTCGCGTTGTGTGAGGCTGGCTGTACTGGGGTCGCTTGTACGTTGGCCTCAGGCCTTTGATTCTCCTTGGCAGCTGCTTCTTCGCTTTTCTATTCCAATTTCTCTTTCTCGCCGGTTTGGTTGTCGCTGATGTGCTGTCGCTAGTGTCGCTTTCTGGGTTCAATTTCTCGTAGGCTGCCGCTACCTTACGGACTGAGGGTGTCCCAGAGTATGCTGCACCTGGTATGCTCATCTTTTCCTTTGGTGGAGGCTCTTTAAACCGGTTATCTAGTTCTTTCTCCTTTTCCCAAATTCTTCCTAGTTTCTCTATATCCTTGAGCGTCTTGATTTCTTTCCCCGCCATGAAGTGTCGATAGTCTTTCCTCAAGCCCTTGTAGGCCTGTTTTACTATTGTTTTCCTGGAAGGGAGTCGCTTAAAGTGGTCGACAATGTATTCTACGCAGGATATATAATTGGCAATCTTTTCTCCTTTTGCCATCGATCGGTTCCGTAAGTCCGTCATCGTGTCTTCTTCATCTCTGTGACCCAAATACTGCCTTCTGAACGATTTTTTAAAGTCTTTCCATGATTTTAGGTCCGGTCGCTTCGATCGATACCATCTGCTAGCATTTTTCGAAAAGATCGATGGTAAAGCATTCAACAGCTCCCTGTCGCTCATGGCTAGGCTTGCTTTGCAATCCGGCAGCCGGTCCAAAATTTCCTCTGGCTCCTTATCTTCCCCATTGAACTTTAGGTTCCAGCTCTGCAATATTTTAACATTCTTCCCCGCTATATCTGCATTCGAATGACTTTTCCTATTTTTTTGTTTCATGTTCTTATCTTCATATTCCGAATCGCTAGGCGATATCGACTGGTTCCGTTTGTGGTCTCTCCTGTGTTTTGTACTTATTTTATTGTGGTCGCTATCTGAGTCTGATGACGTTGTATTACCGTCGCTACTTGTGGTACTATTACTCGAACTCCTATGTCTACGGTTTTTCACTTTACGGCTATCTCTCTTCTTTACTAATCTGCGGTCTAGTACGCTACTTTCCGAGCTACTCGATGACAGTCGCTTTCGTTCTCCTCTTCTCTGTTTTGATGCTTCGGTTTGCTGGTCTGTTGGCCTACGAACGGTGCTCACCTTAGGACTCCGAATCTCTGCCACTTCGTAATTTCTGGGTCGCTCTCTTCTTTCTTGAGATCCCCTCGGTGGTCTCGGAGTGTCTACGTAATCCTGTGGGTTTGCTACCGGAGGTGGGACTACTGGAGGTTGTGGCGCGTATACCGGTTCTCGGAGGAGAATTGGTCTATGTTGTGCCATTTTCAGATGTTCAAACTCCTGCAGTAGCCGTTCGTATGGTCCTGCCCCTCGTAGAATGGCATCTTCTTCTCGATTCTCATCTTCTTCTTTGTTGCTTACGTCGCTACTGTCTGTTGAGTTTCCATTTCTTGGGTTACTGGCTATGGGGTCTCTATGTTTTACTTGTCTAATATATTGAATACTGTCTTTCGGGTTTATCCTCTGCAGTGGCGTTTGGCTTTGTGATGTTCCTGTCGGATTGTCACTTCTTGCTAGGGGTTGTCCCCTCTGACTAGTCCCCGGACCGGCCCCGACGTTCGTTGCTTGTGCCATTGCAGGAGGTCGTGTGACCGACGGCGCAGCGGTGGTTGGCATCGAAGGTAACGTTGGGTCCGAAGCCGTTGATGCTGATGTAATCAATTGTATTGGTCTCTGGATCATTGGTACCGCGAGAGTTCCCGTACTGGAATCCGGTGATGGATGATTTCCTGTATAATGGAAAAGTGGCTCTGGCAGCCTCCATTGGTAGCCGGTTGGTATCATCTTCATTAGTCCCGGAGTATATGCCAACTGTGTATGACTGCTCATCGCTAAGAGTTGCGGTGGAAACCCTGTTTGCACTCTTGGTCGTGTGTTTGCAGACACCATCTGCATCGCGAAGCTATCTGTTGGTCCCCGTGTACGAACTGGTGTCGTCGTAGTGATAGTGGTGGTCGCTTTGCTTATCGTTTCTAGCGTAACTACTGGTACATCGGTCGTTTGTTGTTATGTTGTGACTTCTTGAATCTGCTCCGTGATTGCCTGTCCCTCTTCTTGGCTATACTCCGTTTCCGTGCTTTGCAACTCTACTTCTTTGGTCCTTCTCTTAGGCTTCCTACCTCTTTTCTTCTTCTGAGGTATTTGTTCAAAAGATTCCTCTCGCATTATGGCCGCCGATGTTGCTGGTACTTGATCTCATGGTCTTTCGTCCCATACTGTATCCCAATTTACTGCTGCACCTGGTTCCACTGTCCTAATACTTGCCCGCAAGAGTCTGTCTCTAAGTTGGGCTGTTGTCCCAGATATGCTAAGTCCCATCTGATCTAGAATTATTATAAGTTCGCTCGGGTCCATCCCATTTATTCTACTTGATACTGCCATTCGCTGGCGTATGCGCGGATTCTTCTTTGCTGCTTGTCTTGTGTTCATTTTGTACTCTACTCGTACACTAAGGGACGAAAACAAAAACAGCGGTTTGGTCGCTAGTTACACTCTACAGTTACTGCAGTATTCGCTATGTTGGGAGGGCCCGCCCAAGTCTTTGGAATCTTTTCAAAGACGGGGATTTAACTTGCAATACCTGGTGCACGTGAATGGAGAGGTCGCTAATAAAGGAATCAGTCTTAACTCTCTTACGGCACAATTTTCCTGCCTAACTACTGTGTCACTAATTTTCAATTTTTATAATGATTTATAATAATAATATGTATATTTATATATGTATGTTACTCTGGAGATTACCGTATGTACTTTTGCTAAAGGGACAGAAGGAGATAAACAAAGAAAATAGCTTCTTTTCTTGAGGTCTTCTTTATCGGTTCCTTTAGCTGAAAATGCCTACTCGAAATTTGTTTGCCTAGCTCTTGAGTAGCTGCTGAAATACCCTGACGCGAATCTAATAAAGTCGCTATTCAGTCTTCAGTAGTTCTTGGTCTTCTCTTCTTGTTTAAAGCTGGAGTAATAATCTGAGGTTTCTTCTTGGTCGCAATCAATTTTCAGTAAATAATTTCCAATACAATTAAATAAATATAAATATATGTAATAATCAATTTTTCCTTTGACACAGTAGTTATAATATAAAATACAATAACTTTAGTTGTATTTTTATACCCAATTTCCAGTAGTTGATAGAAAAATTTTACTCTTAACTAAATTATAAATCGTTCTTACTAATCGATTTGGGGGTAGTAGCACAGCAAATAATATTTTGTGGAGGTGTTCGCAAAATGAATTTTACCTATACGGTGGTGTGACTCCTACTCTACTACTTTAAAAGTCGTTGAGGAGACTTGAAAAATAGGTCAGAATTCAGAAAATTACACACAATTAATTTATCTATCACTCTAGCTCATTACTTCAATTTCACTAAATCTCGAACAAAGATTTTCTGAATTTGTCTCCTATTTTCCCCACCTTCTCTATTTATCGCTATTATATTCAGTGCGTCGCCGCAGCCTTCCGCTTACACTGGTAATTCGCTATTTTCTTTATATATCGCTACAAGCTTCCTCCCATAATCGAAAATTTTCAATACTCAAAAGAATCCTACGAAAGGTTTTAATTGAAACGAAAATTTTCTTCACTACACACCCAAACTGTGAAAGCCCTCAATAAATCGATCAGAAATTTTCGAAAAATTTTCAAGAATATTAAAAAAAAACTCTCAAATCCAAAAAAAATTTTTTTTTCAACAAAAACCCTTTAAAAAAAATATCTTTGAAAATTCTCAAAATCTCAAAAAGAAACTCTTCCTTCCTTTGGAAAATTCCTCACATAAAAAAACTTCAACAAAAAATAATTTCGAAATATTCCCAAAATAATCAAAAAAAAATTCTTCCGGAAAATTCTCAAAATCAAAAAAAATTTTCAAAAAATAATTTTGGACAATTCTCAAAAATATCCAAAAAAATTTTTCCAGAAAATTCTCAAAACCGATAAATTTTCAAAAAATAATTTCGGAAAATTCTCAAAAGTATCCAAAAAAATTTTCCGGAAAATTCTCAAAATTTGAAAAATTTTCAAAAAATAATTTCGGAAAATTCTCAAAAATATCCAAAAAAAATTTTCGGAAAATTCTCAAAATCGAAAAATTTATTAGTCGATTACCCCAAGTGAAAATTTTTAATTATTACCAAAAGTCCAATTTATAATCCAATAGCTCAAGTTAAAAAATTTTAAAGTCCCATTTATAACCCAATAGCTCAAGTGAAAAATTTTCTAAGTCCTACTTATAAATTCCTTAAACACACAAAAAAATAATTTTTTCACTTTACTTAAATTTTTATACGACACAAAAAAACGTTTTAGTCGCTGCACTTTCGCTGACTCGGCACTATGTAAAAAAAAATTTTCTGATTTTTCCCGAACTCTCTTAATTAATTTATTTTGCTATTTTTCCTGTTTTTTCCTCAGTCACTAAGCCCCCGTTGGTACGTCATTTGTAACATGGCTTTCGTGAATTGGAAAATCAGAAATCACTACATTTATAATAAGCACTCTACGTCGAACGAGGAGGTCATTGCCCAAACAAATGCTTATTTTGAGAAGCTTCCGAAATCCTACTATTTGGATGACTTAAAAAATTTGGAAAGACGCTAAGAAAAATGTATAGAGCTAAAAGGAGATTATGTTTGAAATAAAAAAAAAATTTACCCAAAAAATTTTTTTTTTCTATCTTTTTCTAAGGTCTTATAGAACAACCCTCGTAGTTAAGATAAAATGTAAGATTTACGATATTTGGATTAATTTTATTTCATTAGTGTATTTACCAAGGTTTTGAATAGCTACCTTGAATTTGAATTTCTCAAGATACTGAGGTTGTCAAGATTCACATAAAATATTTTATTAACATTTTTCAACAAAAAATTGTAGAATTTAAAATTGAATGCTATAGACTTTGGTGTGCTGTACATAAGAGATACACGAAAAAAAATAGAGCTGACTCAGTACTGTGAAGGACCGCGCTATTTTAGCGCTCACCATAGGGCCAAATCCGTTCCATCGCAGCGCTGAACGGCGTTCTTGAGAGTGCCCCAATCCCGTCTACTTAGTAGTGACATATGTAACATGGGGGGTTACTATGGCTTATTACTATCTCGACACTTTACCAGATTTTCTAAATTAATGGGCGCCAGGTAAAACGCGGCTAACTCGGCACGAGCCCTTTCCCAGAGGAAGTTTCGTGAAGAGGAAAAATCAGGAATTCATAAATTTATAATAAGCACTCACAATTTTCACTTTAAATAAACTCCAGCTTTATTTCTTATCGTCGGGTAATACTATCGGTCGCTAATTTACAATTACTCTTATATCTAATTTATCGCTATACAAACATGGCTACGCTAGCCTTATCACGCGTCCCTCGCGTCGACAAAACTCACCACGTCTCCCGAGTTCCCGAGTCGCGTGAATTTCCCCACACTAATACTTGAATTTACTACCGGTCCGACCCGCACTGATCTTACATACCGGTGTCACACCACCCCGGATTTATTCTCCTAAGAACCCCGAGCACATGGCGGCGATGTACTACAATTGTTAATATAATTCACTTGCAAGTGCCGAGGGAAGCTCGGCAATTACAGTCCACTCACCGTCGCTAGTCGGGCGCGTCTCGCGATGTCCTTCCTCGCAGGTCACAAGGTCGCCGGTTAATGTTAGCCCAATCTCTAGCTCTCCGGGATTATGTCTACGTCGCCGACGGGCGGACGGTCGATGCCTCTCCACGCGGTCTAAATGCTCGAACGGCAGGCAAAACTTTATTACGTCTATCTGTGATGAAGGCCGGGCAGTCAATGCCCAAAATCGGAGAGGGCGGAAATCTCTTCCAAAATTTTGGCTTTTCTTCTCGCACAACTTCAGCTCAAACACTTATTGCTTCCGCCCTTTCCTTTACGGTGATTGGCCTTGATTTTCCCTAGATGCAAAAATCAAGGCCAAGTCAGCGGTGATTTGAGTCGCTACTTCTCATTGGCTCGCTCCGCGAATGCCGCCCTGTCCACGCAGCGCGGGCAATTATGAATCGCTAGATATACACGCGCGGGCAACCCGGCGTGTATATCTATATCGGGCGCTTTCGGTTTTGTCGCTGCCGGACCAACACAGTTGGCAGCGGCGACGTGCGCGCGTCGGCCTACGCTAGGAGAGGCCGGCAGCTTCATGCGGCTCGCGGCGCGGCGGCTGCTAGCTCTCCCCTCTGCCGACAGCCGTGTCGGTATATCTCTCTCTCTCTCTGTCTCTCTTGTGGCTACAGCCGAGATGGTGTGCCTCGAGGAAGCCGCCGCTGCCGCTGTGAATCCTCTCTTCTCCTGCGTCTGCGTGCATCGGGAGAGAGGGCGGCCGCGCGCGCGTGTGTGTATGTGTGTGCGCGGGCAGCGGCTCATCATCCTCGAGAGGCGAGGAAGAAAGAGCAAGCGAGAGAGAGAGAGGGTCGCGCGTACAGCGTGCAGTGATGTTGGTGTTGTGCCTGTGTGTGTAGACTCGTCGCTGTTGCTCGCTCCGAGCAGTCGTCGCTGCGGCGATCAGCTGGTGCCGCCGGTATGGGTGTGTGCGTGTGTGTGCCGGTCTGCGGCCTTCCTCGGTCGCGACTCCTTATCCTCATTCCCTCAACAAATAATAACAATCCCCCCATTAATAACAATACTAATTAATATGCAAATGCTCTGCTCTGGTGACGGGTGACTTGGTCGCGATTGACTGCCCATATTTAATATTATTGGGATGTGAAATACACGTCACACATACAATCTCCAGCGCTGCGATGGAGCTAAATTGATCCCATGCGAGAGCTGGGATAGCTCTATGCGTGCGCTCGGCTAGCGCACCTATGTATGGACTGCTTTAGACCTAAGGGGCAGAGCTACCGCAGCGCTAAATTTCTTTCCTTCAGTGAAAACTCAGACTAATGAGACTTTGTAGATAAATGATTTTATTGTGGTTTATAAAATAGACGAAATAATTTTCCTGAAGATCAAAACAAGTGTTAATTAAAAACCCAAGACTCTTTAAGACGAGATAATTTTCCTCAATAACAAAACAAGACTGCCTATGTCGACATTTTTTCGAGACCAATACAATATGATCAAAAATATCATCTTGTCTTGGTCTCGTGCAACCCTATTGCGTTTATAATTCGAGATTTAATTGTTTTTGCATTTTGAATACAATTAAAAATTTATCGTAAAATAAGTGCAATAATTATTTTTTATATATGAGTACTCTTTCACTCTAAATAAAGTGGAAAATTGTATATAAAAATTTAGAGTTTTTTTATTGAAACATTTGTTGTAAATTGAAAATGATTGTTTATATTTTGAATTCGGCATATATAGGGTATTAACGTATGTAATACTAGGGCGGGTTGGGTACCCCCTACTCGCTCCGCTTGCTAATACCTATTTTTTACTTTTAATAAGATAAATAAAGAAAAAAATTAGAACATTTAACTGTGAAGCGAAATTTTTGTATAATCTTTAATTTTTTTAACATCTAAAAAGGTTGGTTTTCCGGTTGATAATAAATAAAATAAAATAAAATATTGATTTTAACAAAATATATTTATGACGGATCATCGATCGAAGAAGCTTAAGATAATTTAAAAACACAATTTTACTGTTGTATATAGAGAAATAGTTTGTTTTTGGTTCCTTATACAGGAAGGTTTGTATATTAAAAAAAGTTTTCCTAAGATCATGTTAAAAAGATTTTTGAAACACGTTTTGAGACATTAGGAATCAAAATACACTATTTTTAGAAAAAGTCTGTATGGATGTATGGTTCGTGTGTGAATGTGTGTGCACGTGTGTGTTTGAGTGAGTGTATGTGTGCATGCGTGCGTGCGTGCGTGTGTGTGTGGGTGCGTGCGTGCGTGCATGTGTATGTGTGGGTGTGTGTGTGTGTTTGAGTATGGATGGCTGTGGATTAAGATTACTCTGAAAATTCACGGTCAAAATTAATGATTCCTGGCTCAATAATATTATTTTCTTGAAGGGAAGCTAGCTGTAAAAAAATATTTGTTGTTTTTCTATGTTTTTCAGTTTTTTTAGCGGTTTATCGATTTTTGAGTTTTAGTTTTTCGAGTTTTTGGGTTTGTTTGAAATAATATTATCTCTTCATTTTTTATGCACTTGAAAGCGCATAAAATTACCTATCTTTTCCGACCCGAAATTTTAAATAAGCTACCTTCATTTTTCTATTATACATGAAAATGTCGTGTTTTATTTAAACGGTGATATCTGGAAAATATAACATGGAAAATTTTTGAAAAAATTTGGGGTGATTAGGAATGTTTTTCTATAGATAAGAATATTTTGTAAAACTTTCAATCCTTGTAAAATATCGTTTTTTATTTGGCGACGGATAACTTGAGTAAAATGCCATTATTCCTACTGAAAATTTCCAGAAAGGTAGCTTTTTACTATCTCTTGAGACTGTTGAAAGCCTAGATTATAACGATCTTTGCAATCAGAGTTATTTGTGGTTATGTTTCTTTTTTAATTTTTTTTATCGTTTATATCTCGAGAACGGCGCGGTCATTTCTTGCAAACCAAGGATCAATCTTTCGTTCTTTAATTTATATATGTATATATAAATATATATATATGGTTGAAGTTTCTAAGTTACACCAAACTCACGTCATACACAGAGGGAAATGCAAATGTTTAATAATGACTGCTAAAACTGTACAAATTCAGCATAGATTCGAGTGCTTTTAGCTTTTAATTTTATTTTTAAAATTTATTGACCTTAAAAGCGGGACAAAAGTAGCATATGACTCCCGCAAATCTACTTTTTCCTGCAAATTTACTTTTTTCCCGTAAATGCATTTTTTAAAATTATTTTTCTATTTATTAATATACATTCTTAATAAATTCTAATTCTTAGACTTCTGCAAGTCGCTCTTTTTACGTCAATAAAGTATCCATCGTTAAGTCGGGAATAAAGTTCTATATGCAACACGGGAATAAAGTCGAGTATTCCTAAGGGTGGGTTTCCTGCTCGAACGAAGCGATAGATTATTCGAGTCTAATAATCTTCGACTTTATTCACTTGTTACATAATGCACTATTTCTCCCGCTTATCAGGTCAATAAAGTGGTCATTACGATTGAGTCGGGAACAATAGTACATTATGCAACACGAGAATTAGTCCCGCCGAGGAATACTCCCGCGGGTGGCTTACTACCCGAGCTTCGCTCAGGTAGTCAGCTTTATTTCCGTGTTGCATATAGGATTTTATTTCCAACTTAACTGTGACCACTTTATTGATTTGAAGAGTGGGATCCACAAAAAGAGAAATAAAAAGTTCCAAATTGAAAAGAAAAATTTCGGGAAATAAAGTATTTTATTCCCGCAAAATTTACTCTATTCCCGAAAATTTTACTTTATTTCCCGGAAATTTACTTTTAATCCCGCAAAAATAAAAGCGGGAATAAATAGTACGTCTCTTTTGTCCCGCTTTTCAGGTTAATAAAGTGGCCATTATAGTTAAGCCGGGAATAATAGTACATTATGTACAAGGGCAAAAAGTCGAATATTTTTCCGTGGGTGAGTGTACTGCCCGAGCGAGCAAAGCGAAGCGAGGGTAGTATTATCCGAGGGAAAAATCGACTTTCATCTCGAGTTACATATCGTACTTTATGTCCATCTCATCTGTGGCCACTTTTTGACTTGAAAAGCGGGTCTAATGGACTGACGTAGAATGTTTGAAAACGTGATCGGTGCGCGGTGTGGACGGCGCTGCTCTACTCTCTAAGTATTTGTTTTTCGTATTAAATATTGAATATTCTAATAGATTTTGTATAAAATGTCTATGTTTTAGTTTTATTAGGTAAAACACAACTTATATTGTTAAAAGACAATAAAAAATCAGGGTTACTGGTAGAACTTGATGAAATAAAGGAATTTGGATTAGTTTCTAGTGAAGTCACTTTTTTCCCACAAATGCAGGAAAAAAGTCAATTTTTCCCCCTAATCCTTTTTGCGGAAAAAAGTGTTACGTTGGTCCCGCTTTTCAGGGAAAAAAGTGTCCATTTTCGTTGAGATGGGCATAAAATTATTTTATGTAACACATGCACGATTTTTGTGCCTGAAAAGCGAGCCTAAAGTGCTTATTTTTGACCGGTGGGCAAAAAAAAAATAGCGGACAAAAAAGACCACTTTATTGCTCGTTTTTGATTTATTTACTTATTTGTACTTTTCGAGACTTTTCCGCAAAAATCCAGACATGTGTCACATAAAATATGGTGTGCACCAAGGGCTAGTGGGCTTTTTGACCTCGTGTGTTTGCAATACCGCACTCGATCTAAAAATCTATACTATTATATAATATTTTGTTTATTTTAGTTTTGGCATTGCTTATCGTTCCACAAAACTGGTCATATTCATTTGGTAACTATGTTATACATTCATGGCAAATTTACTTGGCCTTTTGTGGATTGCCTGTTCTCCTTGGAACAGCATGTATAGGGCTGTTTCCAGAAAGCCCAAAGTTTCTGATGAGTCAAGGTCGTAACGATGAAGCGATTGAAGTTTTAAAAAAAATTTATTCTATTAATTCTGGCACGTCAAGGGAAAATTACCCGGTAAGTTTTGCTTTTACCTATTAATGTTAATGATTCTCGAATAGTTTTATTGAATATTTAATACGCATATAGTTGTCAATTAAATAATTATATTCAATGAGATTTTGTAATAAAGAATTAACTTTAATGGCCATTATCCATCTTTCGACTAGTAAACTGAAGAATTATGTAATCATTATTTTAATTTTAATTTTAGAATATCTCACTTTAATTTACTGTTTAAGAATATTTTAATATTTCGATACTTTTAAATAATTTTTAAAGCAAAGTTTGGTTTTTGAATGCAGATCTTACTTGAAATCTTTTATAACTTAATGATATATTATTAAGTCTGTAAAATTTACGTGCATCGTTTGCTGTTACATGGTAATTGTTATTATCATTTATACATGAAGTCATACTATTGAGCTCGAATATGAGGTCTTTCGACCTGTTTTGTAACTACGGGCTATTTCTACTTCTCTTTCAGATAGAATTGCTGGAGAATGAGACATCAAATCAATCCTCACTGGAGTCAAACGAATCAGTCTTGAAACCCAAAAGTCTGAGGGCTTGTGTGCATGAAGGGATGTTGCAAATTAAACCGCTGTTTATGGGTTCGTACTTTACTCGACTAATGCTGGTGGTTATCATTCAATTTTGCGGCATGTTAAGGTTAGCATTCTACTTATTATAAAATTTTTAAAGTATGATACTTACGAATCTTTCAGAATATATAAGCTTACACTACCCAGGTAAAAATAATTCTAATTTATAGTCAGTATTCGACCATGATTAATATCTATAATTGGACGTAACTGACCATACTGACTCTAAATGAGACTGATTTCTACCAAGGCAATCATCTCAATACAGGACTTTTAAAAAGGAGGATGCTCACCGATTTATAATATATTATCCGTTGAACGGGAACGTATAAAATCAATACCATCGTTTACAACTCACCAAAACATGCATTACAAAATAATTGACCTTCCTATGTGTAGGAAAGTTTGAGAAAAATGCGGTTAAAATTTTGAAAATAAATAGATATTCCCGCCCCGAGTATGGTTAGACTTTATCCTTGGCTTAGAATGGGATGAATCAATAGATAGTATATTTTGTATCTTTCTCGGCACTTAAGGGGATCGAATTATTTTGTAAAATTCATAATAAAATAAGCTTTAATCGATTGTGTTTATCTCATAAGTCCCCGCAAGGGGGCCGCCATGAGCATCCTCCCAGTAAGGGGATATATACATGTTTAACTTTTAAATTAATTCTTAATTTATTTTAAGGTAAAAATAAGTCACCCATCGTATATTACATATTATCATACATTTCTTTTCAGTAATTTTGAATATTTTATCAAAATATAACCGACATTTTTTTTAAGGTCGTTAAATCTTTTTTACAATTTAGGATTATATTGTAGAGGCCAAATGCTATGTTTTGACTCCTCGATTATGTTCTTGTTGCAGTTGGGCTACGAACTTCCTGACGCCCCGACTAAAAACGAAAATAATCGCTACAGGGATGTTTATTTTCTAATAAACTCGACATTTGATCCTTTTTGCAAGTCATTGTGAATATTTTCGATATTTCATCTTGTGTTTAGATTTTATAGGTTTTAAAAACATATTTTAACATCAAAAATAAGTCTACAATTGCTCAATACTTATTGCGCATTTAGAATTCTCATAAATTTTCAAAATTATACTCAAAGTTTCATATATAATTTGCGAATTTTGTAGTACTTTAAAAAATTCTTTCTATTACGTACAATAATTAAAATGAATGTAAACTATTATATTCATATAACTCAAAATAATATATTCTTTACAATATTTAGATTACTTATAAAACGAAAATACTTATCTGGTTAAAAAATTTTGTTTTTTTTATAATTCACTTTTATATTAACTATTTCTGCCCTATCAAGTTAAAATGTTATGTTAATAAAAGTCAATACTAATACTGACTGTCAGAAACGGATCAGCTGACTCATGACTGTCAGTCAGTAGTCCCGGACGACACAGCGGCACAGCGCTGTAAGCCAAACGCGCGAAAATTGAAGAAAATGCTGCTATTAGTAAATGATAATTAAAATCTTAATTATCTTATTTATATATCCAAATTAGTATCTAAAACTTAATTTCTAAGTACAAGATACCTTGTAAATCAATAATACATCATAAAAAAGGAAATATTTTTAACGTGTTCTATTAAACCATTAAGATTTGTGCAGCACGCGACTGATTCGGCTGCAGCTGAAACTTTATCATGACGTAAACAAAGTCAAAGTTTTTGGTACCAAAATAATTATCAACGCAGTGACTTTTAATCGACAGTTTTCTTTTAAAATTAGTTTCCACGACCTTAGCATTTTTCGATTCTACTTGTAAAGCTGTAGCGATCGCAAATGACTTGATTTAGCTTAAGTGCAAACTTCTCTGGATTTTCAAAAAATTACCTGCAGATTAAAGCTCATATTTATTTGTATTTTCGTTAATTTGCGAACCAACAGCAACTTTAAGAGGCTTACCGCGTGTTTGACAAAGTGATAGAGTTGTAGCATTTTTGTATTTTATACAATCATTTGTTGTTTAAGCAAATACGAAATCACTTGGTCTGTAGCTTTTGGGCCTATTTGCATGATTTGTTGAGTTTAATTCTCTAAGCGTACGGTGAAGTTGCATTTATGTGATTTTCCTTTCCCGAACAACGTAAAGCAGTAACTTAACGTAAGGTAACTTTATTTTATCCAGAATAAAATAAAATAATTTCAAGCATGATAACTATGAAAGTAAAATAATTTTTTATTGGAGTTATTATACATAGAATAAATGTGTTTTAATAGCTCACCTGGAACTTTTATATTCATCACATCAACAAGTATTACCTTCCTCTGAGGCAAAACATTGTCCTTTGCAAAAATTGAAAAAGTTCCAGAAGATGGTTTACTTGCAAATTCACAAATATGACAATCACATAAAGACGTTACGTATTTCAACTTTACGTTGAAAAATATCAATGAGAAATCGTACCCATGGATATACATCAATCTAAGAGCTTAGAAATGAGTTACTTTTAAGTACTCAAACAACTTTTTTTAAGTTTTCAGTGCTACCAACTTAACTCACAATCTTTTGATATTACATTCTTTTGACATTGTATACTTTGTATATATAAACTGTTAACAGAGTTTTCGTCGTCTTATAATAATTTATAAATGTTAAAGAGTATGTTATTTAGCATAGAATATTAAAGAACGGTTCATAAGGATTATTATCTACTAAATACAACATTCATCAAATATGTATCAACAAATTAATCGATTTCCCAAGATATGAAGATATTTTGTAGCAAACTACAAAAACACATTTTTATACATTCTCAAGTATTAATATTAAGTTTAGATTTCCTAAATTCAGGAATGGAGTGTTATTCGCAATATGATTACTGAAACTGAATGATTTTTGCACTTCAATTTTTTCAAAATAAAGATAAATCATAATTTCTATCGTGTACGTCGATTCAACATTTACTACTCCTCTATATTAAGACTAAACTTTAAGACTAAAAATAAATAAGCTTAATAATCTAAGTACGTAAACTAAATAAATCTACGGCTTTGAAATATAAGAGGATAGTGTGCAGTATGCATATAGCAAAAGTTACTTAGATTGTTCTAAAAGCACATTTTAAATATTTTTACATGTTTTTGAATTTAAATATCAAACGTTCTCACACAAATATTAAATAATTAAACATCTTTTGCAATATTTGAGTAGTATATGCTACCCAATTGCTAGACACAACAAACCCCCACTCCTCCACCTATTCCCTCCAACAGTTTTGTGGAGGAATAGGTAGAAGAGTGTACATGTGGTGAGGGGTTACATATTGTCATAGCGATTGGTAGCGGTGGCTCGTGCGCATCTTTACACATGCGTGTTTTTTTGTGAAAGTATAGGTATAAGAGTGTACATATGGCGATGGGAGGATGGGGGGGGGGGGGGGTAGATAGTGCCTCTCTCCCTTTCTCTCTCCCTATCTCTCTCCCTTCCTCTCTCTCTCCCTATCTCTCTCCCTTTCTCTCTCCGTATCTCTCTCCCTTTCTCTCACTCTCTCTCCCTTTCTCCCTCTCCCTATTTCTCTTTCCCTCTCTCTCCTCTCTCTTAATCTCTCTCTACACACGTATGCACACACACATACATACACACACGTACACACACACATATATGTACACAAGCGAGTAGTGAAGATACCACTCTTTTTTTATCTATAATTATAATTATAAAAAACTAACCTTTTTTTTTATCGGCTGTACCTGAAAAAAGCGGAGACCGGGAATCGAACTCGGTACGCCTGAGTGACCATCACCCAAAGTACGAGGCTACCAACGAACTGTATGCTCCCACTCATTCCAATTATTGTTTTCAGCGATAATGTCGTCAATATCACCGCCATTATAATATATATATATATATATATATATATATATATATATATATATATATATATATACAAATTTATTGATTTAAGTCATGGTCCACTTTGCCCCACCATGTCCCATATTGCCAAGATATCCCATATTATTCCAAACATAGTAAAATAACGTTAAACACACAAATTTATTGATTTACGTCGCGGTCCAATTTGTCCCACCATGTCCCATATTGCCAATAGTGTCCCATATAATTCTAAACATTATAAAATAACGTTATATACGCAAATTTATGTATTTCAGCAATGGTCCATTTTGCCCCACCATGTCCCATACTTAATATATTGGAACCATACTATCCCAATCACTGTAAAATAGCGTTATACCAATGAATTTATAAATTTCAATCGTGGTCCGTTTTGCCCCCCTATGTTTCATATTACCAAGAGTATCCAATATTATACCAAACGTTATAAAATAACGTTACATAAACATATCTGTTGATTTCAACTATGACCCGTTTTGCCCCATCATACCTTATCATATTTCATACCCCCCCCCCCTCCCAATCACTGTAAAATAACATTATATGATCAAATTACTCGATTTTTAAAATGGTCCATTTTACCCAGGACAACCCAACCCAATCCAACAACCCAACCTAACCTAACCCAACCCAATCCTCATGAGGCTTTGATTGCTCTCACTAAGTAACACTTAAGGAACACACGAAGCAATCCCAATCACATGGCTCACACGCGCTCATCATCACGACGAATATTGTGCGCACAACTTATACATAAAACTCTTAAAAAACGACAGAGTTGTGTTCGCGGCGAGAGTATATTCGCGACTATCAGTCAGTCCAACATTGCCTTGAGCAAAGGATGATCTCATTGGTAAGAGTACACGTACAGTCTTTTCTGCAGCTGCATAGGATATCGGCTTACCTCATATTAGTCATCACTTACGGACGGCCAAAGTATTTCTCACTAAAAAGACTTCGCAAAAAATTGAACGGCGCATTTTTTATTCACCACGTAATATTCGCGCAGCTGCATCTTCTTCTCTTGTATCGCCGTGAGGAACCCTACGAAATCACATCTTATTACAATGCACATGTACAGATAAGGCCACGCTTCTAAAGTTCGTGCAGTGAAGCCGACTCGCGCCGACGATGGCACTTACGAAAAATAAGACCTAACGCGCGATTATTAATTATTTTACGGTATGAGTGCTGGTGTTTTGGACATGATATAAACCTTTATCAATCATGTATTAAGATTTTGCCCATCATTTTTTTTTTTGACAAACGGTAATCGATATTTCGAAAAGTTATAGTTTGATCAGCTCGCGAGATTACATTTTTTTGTAGTTACATATAAGCCTGTGTTACCCGTGTATTCAAATTTTGCCCCATCACTCTTTTTTTAACTAACGGTAATCGATATCTCGAAAAGTTATAGTTTGATCAGCTCGCGGGATTACACTATTTTGTAGCTACATATATGTCACTGTTAACCGTGTATTCAGATTTTGCCCATCACTTTTTTAACAATCGTTAATTGATGTCTCAAAAATTTATAGCTTGATCAGCATGTGGAATTATACTTTTTTGTAGCTATATATAATTCTTTGTTAACCGTGTATTCAGATTTTGTCCATCACTTTTTTTAATAATCGTTGAGCGGATTTACACTTTTATTCATTTTTTAAAAATGCCAGTGTTCAAGTTATTGGGTAGATTTCTTGGACCGTACATTGAAAAGAGATTAACACCCTTGTTGCCCCCTAGTAGGCATCAGCTGCTCTATTTGAAGTGCAGCTCGTGTCCCTTCGTTTAGAGCGTCTGGTACCCCTTTTTAGCGCAGCATTCGTCCATAGCGTCTCGCCGCTCACACAAACATAACCTCAAATCCCAGCGAGGATCGCTGCTGCCCGCAAGCGAATATAAGCTGCGTCATAGATATCCGCATGCTGGCGCTGTAGATACACTAATCTGTTTTCGGTGTATACTTCTTTACAAGCGCACTACCTTACCCGGTTGCGAAAATTAAAGATTTTTAAAATCTGGATGTTTTTAAGGCTGTATTTTTCTCAGAGTATTTTGTATTATGCGCTTTTAACTATCGCTTTCACCGTGTCGAGAAAAAGATTTAACGGTATTAGTTGAATCAACAGAACATTGAATAACTCTATTCAAGCTTCTTCGAAAAACAAATGTCTACACAGATCCACAAAAAATGTAGATCTAGCAAACCGACACGTATACGAGATGCGTAGAGAAGCCAAAGCTTCTTCAACAGTAGTTTCGGCAGTGTGATTTTTCTGGAACATCTTACTACCATACCGAACACGCCACTATATATTTGAGAGAAATTCCTGGCGCAACTCGCCAGAGTATTTCAAACGGTCACGTTTAAACATACCGAGTGTAAAATGTTAAGAGCATCCACCAAGCGCGAAAAACAACAAAATGACTTCCCATTTGCGTATGCGTACGAGTAAGAAAGTAGGAGAGGGCGAGAGAAAGAGACGGCAACGAGTGCATACAAAAAGTTCCGGAAAAGTCAAGTTCTGAACAGCGTTGGTGTCTTTGTCAATGTCTGTAGTACTACGGAATGACATACGCACACAGTAATCCGGGCGCTTCGAAACGTGAGAATGAAGTGACAGCGTTCATTGAGTGGTGTGACTCTCTTGTCATGCAAAATAAACTGCAGACAATGGCGGAGTGAAAAATAAAAATGGCTTCCCGTTTGCGCACGAGTAAGAAAGTAGGAGAGGGAGTGATAGAGAGAGAAAGATAGAAAGAGACGCAATTTTCTAATATCGTGCACACTCTCTTGTCATGCAAAATAAACTGCAGACAATGGCGGAGTGAAAAATCAAAATGGCTTCCCGTTCGCGCACGAGTAAGAAAGTAGGAGAGGGAGTGATAGAGAGAGAAAGATAGAAAGAGACGCAATTTTCTAATATCGTGCACACGTGTTTCGGGAGTAGAATTTTTCCAGGTGAGCTGGATTCCTGCTGGAACTTTTTCCATTAAGCACAAGCGGTACGGCTCGACATATTTTGAGCCAAGAAGACTTGATTCGGTCTGCGCTAAAAGCGGTGAGAATCGCCTCTATCGGCTGCTATACTTACACGATCGTGCGTTCATTCTTTTGATTTTTTCTGGAATTGTAAACTTAATATGAGCAAATGCTCTGCTTGTGACAAAGTGATTCTGCGTAGATCTGCTGATTGTCTACAGGGCGCACAGTGCCTCAGGCTGTATCACACGGACTGCTGCGACTCTTCTTGGCATATCACGTCGACGTAGATCAGCTGTTGTACTCGAGCGAAATTTCCGACATTTGCTGAGCAGCCGTTGCAAGCTACCACAGCTGGCACGAATCAGTGTGAAAAATCGCAGGTAACGCCGTTCACTCCCGTACATACACTTTGTTCCTTCACGTTGCCCGGGGAGCACAGGAGCCTCTGAATTGGTTTAATGAGTTCCTCGCGGAATATAGAAATAATGAGTCTAAACGTGACGCCACTTCCGAGCGACAAGAGGCTGCCGTTAAAGGTCTCACGGAACGGTTCGAATCGCTTGTAAAGTCAAATGAGACTAGGCACGCTGAGCATCGCGTAGAAATTACCTCAATTCGTGAAGATCTCAACGCTCTCACGCGAAGTAAAGCAGATACTGATAAATGCCAGATTTCTATCACAGGCATTCCGGTGGCTCTTGAACTTTCGGACGCGGCCGTAATCGAGAAGATTTTTACCGCGATGCACCTCGCTTATCTAAAAAACTTTGTCATCGATTCACGAAATTGGCCATGATACACCCAAGAGCCCTTAGCGAACTCCAACCAAGAGCAATAAGATGTTGTTGTGCCTGCCTTGACTACGCCGCTGTATCGTTCCCTCGTCATAAAAATGAGTTCTACTAACACGCGCGACAGCATCATGGCGAACAGCAGTAAACTAAGAGGTTTGAACTGCGATGCGATCTTTGGCTCAGGTGGCAAATCGCAAATTTTTCTTCGGTCTCTTTGGCCTAAAGGTGTATTTCTGCTTTGGCGCAAAGCTTTTGAAGCTAATAAAAAGCTAAATTATACGAGACCATTTATCCGAAATCTCACCGTATTTATGAGAGCGACGCGAGACTCAGAGCCTATCCCAATTCAGTGCGACCGCGACTTAACCGTCCTGCTTCCTTGTCCAAAAGGCAAAGACACACGCACTTCGTCGTATGTCCCGATGGAGACAGGAAGTGAAGCAAATATAGCCGCTCAGGCAAGTACACGCGGTATCCTTGGAAACCATAACTGTGGCGCACATAAATGTCAATAGGCTGAAAACGAATTTTAATTTACTTGAACATCCATGCTCTGAATCCGATTTTGATATTGTTGTAGTTACGGAGGCGTTTCTGACGCCACCTGAAACTGATAATGTAGTCTCGCTCGATGGCTTCCACTTTTTAAGATTTGATAGAGTGGGTAAGGAAGGGTGAGGTGCTGGTATATACGTTCGAAATTATTTCGGTGTTAAGATCCTTGCTCATTCAGACCCGCTGTATTTTTTAATAATATTATTGTTATAGGAAATTTTAATATGTATATGGCTGTTATGAATGGTGATTCGGATTTCTTGAAAACTTGCGTGGAAACTCACGCACTTTTTCTTGTACCACCAGAACCAGCACATTATGCTATTTGGAAGGACCGCCCCTCCCAAACATGGTTAGATCTGTTCATTATTAATGATGTCTGGGCCCTGCGCGAGTACCATAAGTCCGAGGTGCCTTTCATAGCAGGATATGATTTTATTTTAGTAAAATACCCCTCTCATAAACCGCGTGCAACTAATAAAACTTACTTATCGAGAAATCTCTCTAACGTTTCTACGGAATACCTTAACTCCAGAATCTCGCAAAATCTCGAGCGATTATTCCCGACCGACCCAGCTCTTCTTACGGGCGTATCCACCCTTTATGAAAATAGTAATAGTGATAAGTTAGTATGTAATTTAGCAAATAATTTAGTCAGTAGTACATATAGTAATTTAATGAATAGAGTAGAATTGAAAGCATTAATCGATGCTTTTGACCTTGTCGCACCTAAAAAAGTAATCACGATATCTTCGAAACGCAAACCGTGGGTTAAGCCCGAACTTCGCAAGCTTATGCGCCAGCGTGACCATGCATATAAAGTCGCCAAACAATCTGGTTTGACTACGGACTTTTCGAATTTCAGAGCTCTCCGTAATCAAGCTTGCAATTCACTAGACACAACCAAGAACCGCTATTACGCGGCGAAACTAGAGAGCGTACCTGATCCAAAGTCTAAGTGGGAATTTCTGCGCAAACTCGGCGTCACGAGCTCCAGAATGCCATCACCCTTTACATTTTTTACATCGGCTGCTCTAAATGCACATTACCCATCGATTTGTACTGGCACTCAGCTACTTGCTCCTGCCGATCTACAAGCATCCTTCGCTGTCCCTACGAGTTTGCCTGCTAGCGAACACACCACGGCCAGTTACTGAGAAGGAAGTTGAGACAGCTGTGTTAGGTGACACCTCAAATGCTCAAGAAAGCACTCCCCGCACTGCTAAAACAATTGACCATCATACTCAATGCGTCAATCGCTAATGCCGTCTTCCCGGCAACTTGGAAAAGTGCTTTACTACAGCCCCTCTGTAAGAGCAAACCCCTCAAACTCTCTCTGATACTCGTCCGATAGCCATGCTACTAGAGCCATCCTCTAGGATCTTGGAACGACTTATGCATGATCAGTTCATGGCTTTCCTCGAGGATTGCAGTCTTCTAAATCCTAGGCAAGCTGGTTTTCGTAAGGGGCATAGCACACGATCAGCTCTTCTCGGTGTGTTCGAAGATGTGCGTCTTACCATTGACGAACGTAAGGTCACTGTCCTCGTGCTATTCGATTTCACGAAGGCCTTTGAAATAGTACCACATGCTCTACTTCTGAAAAAACTTCGCACAGCAAACTGCTCTGACCATACTTTAAAATGGTTTTATTCATATTTACACGACCGTCTCCAAGCCGTAGTTGACGAAGGGGTAACAGTCTCTGATTGGCTGCACTCTATCGCTGGAGTGCCGCAAGGCAGTGTGCTTGGGCCACTACTTTTCTCTATTTTCATTAACGACTTGCCTTCAGTACTTAGAGTATCCAAGCATATGATTTTTGCCGATGATACATAAATTTATCATTCTTTCTTCCCTTCAGAGGTCGATGAAGGCATTGCAGCATTTAGCCGTGATGCTTCCGCGATTGCCGCATGGGCTTCGGTGAACAGTCTGCAACTTAATCTTAAAAAAAGGAAGGTTATCCTAATAGGTAGTCAGTTCTACACTAATCTGTTCAACCCACAATCTATCCTGAAGGTGCGTGTGAATGAGCAATGTCTACCGTATGAAAGCGAGGTGAATAATGTAGGCGTACGGATCACACCTACCCTTGATTGGGGCAAACACGTGAAGCACGTATTACGTTCATGGTTCTCTCTATTCACTCAAACACTGTAGGCGGGCGCTAGCTCGAGATATGAGGAAGAGTTTGGTCGAAAGTCTTGTCTTCTCTCGTAAAACTTCAATGTGCTCTTAATGCGTGCGTGCGTTTTGTCTGTGGTAACATTCCAAGACGGGGTCTCTCTCTCTCTCTCTCTCTCTCTCTCTCTCTCTCTCTCTCTCTCTCTCTCTCTCTCTCTCTCTCTCTCTCTCTCTCTGAGACATCTTGTATATGTGAGTATGTGTATGTGTGTGCTCGCTTATATCGCACCACCTATATATGTATGTGTGTGTATGAGTACATATGTGCGTATGTGTACGCATGTGTGTGTATGTGTGTGCGCGCACGCGTGTGTAGAGAGAGAGAAGGAGAGAGAGAGAGATAGGGAGAGAAATAGGGAGAGAAAGAAAATGAGGAGAGCAGAACGCTATAAGTTGAACGCTATAACGCTGAAAGTTTTCGCACAATCCCAATTTGAATTTTTCTTTGCAATATTTTCGCGGAGGGCTGGATGCGTTTGAGGTCGTCCGATTGAAGTCTAGAAAACGAATTTGATTGTGCGAAAACTTTCAGCTCTTAATATTAAAAAATGGCAAAGTTATGAATTTTTACGAAAAAGAAAAATTTTACTATTTTTTCAGCTTTCCGCGGTTCTAATTATCCGATCGGGTCGTTTGACCCGTCATTCTCTTCGTAATTTAATTCTCTACAATTCACCTGGGTGAACCATTAAGATTGCTTCAATAGTTTCCATTTTACAATAAAAAAACTAAAACAAACGCGATCTTTTGTTGATAATTGTATATAAAAAATTAACAAATGACATTTTCGAGTAGGAAACATAGTGGAAATAAACTACGGACTGTTCTGCACGTGATGGTACAGGCGGTTTCCAGGTAGGTTTTATGTCAGAAAGTCAATCATTTGAAGCTCTATTGTTTGGCCTACAATGTCGGCAAGACAAAGGCGATTATTTTTGGATCTGATCATAACATCAAACAGATTCAGAGCCCTGACTTGCAAGGCATTGAGATGCAGGCTGGCGTGCACGTGCCCTTTGTCGATACAGTTACTAACCTCGGCGTGGTGATGGACGGAAGATTAAAGTGGAAGCCGCAATTAAATGCGGTCAGCAAAAAAGTGAACAGAGCTCTATACAGTCTAAAATTTGTCCGTTCATGCACCACGGAGGCACTACGGAAACAGCTGGTCTGTGCACTGATACTGCCTCACCTAGACTACTGCTCAGTGGCTCATCTTGACGTATTAGGGGAGCTTCAGACACGACTACAGCGCTTGCAGAATTCATATGGTGGCTGCGGCATGACAATCGCTTTATAAAGCAACAGCCCCATAAAATACTCCATTCTCGCCTTCATGTCTATCCAGTCCGGACCCTCCCCTACAGGGAACCATATCTTACTGCCCTTTTTGAAAAGAACCAGGCCAGGACTTCAGGTAGGGATGGCATGAAAGAGCTCTCAGTTCCGGGGTCGCGCACCAATAAGGGCCTATTCTCGTTTAGAGTTCAAGGTGAGCGCCTTTGGAACTCGTTCCCAAGCAGTGTGAGGTGTTTGCCATCATTTTGCAAATTTAAAACGGCGTTGGGCAGTCACCTTAAACAAAACGGTGCCAAAATTACACAGAGATGAGCCTGCGGGCTGTGTTAAATTGATTGTATTTGTCCATTTCTGTGTAGTCCTAATTTATTTTAAGTGTTAAATGTTACGAGTGCGAGTATGTATTAGCGTGAATGATTGTGAGAATGATGCATGAATAAGTGCGTATTTTATATATGACGCGATAGATATACGTGTCATTTGAATGTGTGTGTATATATTTTTTGTTATCTTTTTATTTATTTTTTGTGTATGACGAAGCGCTCTGTCATAAACTTTTTGACTTTTGACAATGTAGTATTATATTAGATATTATTGATGGCCTGTAATAGTGAATGAAGTTTTTATTTTATTTTTAAAAAATGCAATACAAATGTAAATAAGTGTCTAATAATGTGATAACAAATTTATAAATTGACTGATTTTTTTACCAAATGTACTCGTACATACAGATGTAAATTTTCGTCTCTGATGAATAAAAGGTATATCTATCTATCTATCTATATATCCTTCTCACTCTCCCCTCTCTCTCTCTCTCTCTCTATCTCTCTCTCTCTATCTCTCTCTGTCCCCCCATTTATTAAAAAAACGTGACGCGGTACGTAGACGTTACGTATGGAGTAAGGATGGTAAATTCTGACAGGAGTACCAATCTCTCGCGGCTGATGCAAAACAACTCATAAAAGACGCGCGTGAGATTTTCATGCAGAATCGAATTCTTGAAGTCCTTGAAAATAAAAAAGACATTTGGTGGGAATTAAAGGGCTTAGGGCTCCTGCCAAGGACAAGAGAGGAGCTTTATGGATTCTCAACGGGCGAGCTGAACTCGCATTTTGCGGGTGTATCAATCTCCCAGAGTGAAGGCGACGTTAATTTAGACATCTTCCTGGGCTCTGCCAGTGATAACGGTTGTTGTTTTTAAAGAAGTGACAGTATCGAACGTAGTCCTGGCTATTTCCCATTTCTCGTTGCAAGTCCAGAGAGAGAATACTATTCCCCGAAGTGTGATAGCGAAGGCTATTCCTTTTGTAAGTCATCACATTGCGAGAGTCTTTAACTCCTCTCTATCCAGGGGTATCTTCCCAGAGACTTGAAGGAGAGCTCACTTAGTGCCACTTAAGAAAACACTAGTTCCATCTACCGTATCAAATTTTCGCCCCATAGGACTACTGAGCTTTCTCTCTAAGGTGCTGGAGAAGATAGTTCATGACCCGATTACAGAATTCTTAAAAATTAAAAAGATCCTGGATCCAATGCAAACTGGTTTTAGACAGCATCACAGCATGCAGACAACACTGCTGAAATTGACCGAGGAGATTCGGACTGGTATAAATGACAAGAAAAAATTAATGACTATACTACTGCTGTTTGACTTTAGTAAGGCATTTGATACATCCAAATTACTTCGTAGGTTGATACGCATGGGTTTTTCAAGGGGCTCAAGTCATATATTATCGTTCGTAGATAAAAAGTAATTACAAATAATAACAGGGAATCAGATTGGCTAGCCACCACTCTAGGTGTGCCACAGGGTTCAGTCCTGGAACCCTTTATATTCAGTCTGTACATTAACGACCTACAAGGCGCATTGGATGGTGGTGATGTTAGACACTTACTATATGTTGACGCCTTGAGAAAAGCTTATTTCTCGCTCTTGATACACAATATACTATTTCGTTATTTTTGAGAAATTAAACGACGAATATGTGATGCAGCGTCTATCCTGCGCATGGATTCTAGGACTAGAGCTTCCGTAAGTCTCAATAAGTCTTGATAATCAAGACAATATCAAGACAAGATAAAAGTGAAATTTTCGAAATAAGTAACACTTTTTATAGTCATACAATAGTATAACAAGATTTTATCATTAACATCTTGCAAAAGAGAATTAGAATTACTTTAATTGTTAAATATATAGTTAGATAGATAGATCACTGACAGAGAGAGCACTGTATTTCTTGACCAGCCAAGAAATATGAACAATAAAATATGCAATAAATAACAATACATTAGTATGATAAACAGTAGAATATATACATAAACGTAATTCTAGATCAGTCTTGTAGTTCATATTCTGGCTGAATTCAGCTTGTCAAAGAATTTCAGAAATAAATTATGCTAGCACATATGTAATAGCCGGATATCTGGAAATGGAAAATGCTTGGCACGATCTCCATGATTAAAACGGACAAAAACCGTGGGTACGCGACAAGTGCAGACGCATTTCTCTTTTAAAGCGTTTCAGTGTTGGTAAGCACTTGATGTTGCGGATAATCAAGTTCCAGAGCTGTGTACCCTGAGCTCGGAAGGAGATCAGACCCGTGTTTGTGCACGATCCTGGAATAGAGAGTTCCCCGAACCTCTTTTTATTCGTCACTATACAACCTCCTTATAGGCCAATTCCTTTGAATAGCAGCTTCATACTTTTAGAACAAACTACCGGACCATATCACCTCGATACCTTCTGGTACCACCTCCCTCCAAACCATCAAGTAACTACTACTCAAATACATTACCAGTTGCAATACCGAGCCTCCCTAGGGGACGATGATCTAGCCTGGTATTTTTTGAAAAGGCCTTATACAGCATAACCGCCGCGAAATACGCCCATCTCAATATTTATCCAGCCTAGGCGTCTCCGTAGGACATGATGTGTTCGTCCCTTCTAGCATCACATATATACCTCACACAGGAGTTCTGCAATCTTTGGAACCTCGATTTTAATTCACCCGACACATGAAGGTATACCAGTGAGCAGTGATCCAGGTGAGAGACTGCAGGAGCGCTTGTCAGCCGTACCAGTAGTGCCTCGGTGTACTGTACAGTACTCGATTCACCTTTCTACTGACCGCATCAACTTGCGGTTTCCATGTTAATTTTGAATCCATTGCAACACCAAGGTTGGTCACAGTGTCAGAGAAAGGGATTTCCACACCCGTCAGCACCTCAATCCCAGGAAGATTAATTTCTATTACCATCTTGACATTAGTGTCTGCGCCAAGAATAATTGCTTTGGTCTTTCCAACATTAAGGCACGAAGAGTTTTCGCTCGCCTAGTCCGACACTGTACATGCTACAGCTCACATCCTCCACAACCCCCCTCCCCGAAATCTGCCCTGGTAACCTATGTCTAGGCTTGAACATCGTCTGCATAGAGGAGACGTGTCATATCTTCTGAGAGGACATTACGTAGATCATTAATGAAGATGCTGAACAAGGGAAGGGGGTCAGAACAGAGCCCTGTGGCACCTTTAGATTTGATAACCATTTTTTGGTTACGCTCACAAATATATGACTTGAACCAGCTTCTTGAGGTGGTCCTATAGTAAATTTTGAAAAATTTACTAGTTACACGATAACATTTTTTTAAATTGGTGGTTATATTTGTTATCTAAAAAGAAAGTCTTTTTGTAAATTTTCATAAATTTCTAGACAGTATACCCATAGTTATATAGAAAAAACTAGCAATTTTCATTGAAAATTTATGTTTCTTCCAAACTGTCCTTGCGCATGGAAATGCAAGTACAGCATTTGAATAAAGTTATGTAATTTCTAACACCTGTACCACACATATCTGTGAACTCCAAATTTTTGAAAACATAATTATGAAAAAAAATAAAATTATATTGAATTTTCATTGTAAAAATAACCTAAAAATACCACATTTTAAACTCTATTCATGGGCAACACTTTCTTAATAAATGTATTTTTTTTAAATCGGAGTTCATGGTTGTAATGCGTATAAGTTAAATAAGATATACTTAAAGTTTCATGATTGATTCATTGTAATCCTATGCGCTTAAGACTTGCTGGACATTGGAAAACCATAAATTGAGAAAACTGCACTTTTGTAAAAATAACAAATAATCTTCTAATGATTTTAAAACCATTTTCTATCGTAGAATATCTATCACAATTTTTTTTAATAATTTCTTTGCTTGTGAAGTTTGCCTGCATAGTATAAGGTAGATTTGGGCACAGGTGAAGATTCGGTTAATGTAGGAACGCGCTGGATTGTGCGCAATAAAGGTCGGTGGAAAAATACGTATAAATAACTATTAAGATCATTAAAATAATGTGTGACTCAGGAATCTATCGGTCTCTCCGAGTCAATTTATTTGTTGTGAAAGGGTATTTAAATAAATAAACCTTTCATTAACGTTTCGGTGGACGATGCCACCCTCATCAGAAAACAACTAAAATTTATTATAAAATTTTTTTAAATGTATACAGTTATGATTTTTCACATAATAATTTTTTGTATAATCCGATTAGTTATCTTTGGACAAAACGCGTATGTATGTGTCGAGTTTTTTCTTTCGCCGCATAGTAGTGTGGGTGAGAGAACGTAAGTTATATTGTTACAGATCTTCACGTTACAAAGGCTCGGCGATCAATGTTCATGTTAGGGCAGCTGATTGCCTTATATACAAATTTCGGATGTATACGGAAATGAGCGCCGAGCGCTTTTAAATACCCTTTCACAACAAATAAATTGACTGGGAGAGATCGATAAATTCCTGAGTTACACAGTGTAATTCAACCGAGTGATAGAATCAACATAATTATAACTCATTAAAATAATTTCTATGGCCAATATTGGCAATATAAAATCATTTTCTGTAATAAAACAGGATCAAGGAGGTTATTTGTCACTATAAACTCAGTCACTTGCCTATACACGATATTCTCAAGGACTTTCGAAAGAAAACTCAAAAGCGCAATAGGTCGAAAGTCCGAGACAGAAGATGGAATGTTTGTAGTAATAACATAACCACTGTTCAATCAAAAACACTTAAGTAAAGTTATCCTACCTGAGAGCGCAGCGCAACGTTTTCTTAGCCTCACTTTCGGGAGCGTCATATAAATAACATTGTGACCTGGATTACCCCAATTCTGCTTAGTAATTTAAATTGAAATGACAGAAAAGCAATAATAGGTTTATACTCTTTTTTCTTCACTACTTCATATTTTTAGATTCTGGACGCCATTATCTGAAATCTTGGGACCAAAACGCGACTCAGGGACACCAACGCGATGATAAATGGGACCAGCAAAGATGGATTGGCTAAAAACAGAAAATGCTTTTTCAAGGAAATTGCGTTGACAAAGCCTACTACGATTGACTATTGTAGCTGTAGCACACGCTTCAGTTGGTGCATCCCCGGAACAACGCATGTGTCAACTTTATTAGACTTTATTTGATTTCTTATTTCTTTTAAGGGGTAACACCACTGTAGGTACATCTATTTTTGACGATTTTTTGTGGTTAAATAATAGTCGAAATGAAAAATTCGTTTAAAGAACTTTATTGCACAATTAATGAAGTGTAAAAAAATTTTCTCTTTTCAAAATGGAGGCTACGGGAGCCCGTAGTTGGCCGTTACTTTTCTATTGACGCTCAAACGGGAGCACAGTTTTCTCGTACATGATGATCCCTAGAAAAGCAATAATAGGTTTATACTCTTTTTTCTTCACTACTTCATATTCTTAGATTGTTCAAATTAATAAAGTTGCAAAAAATAACTGCATAAAGTAACAAATAACACGCATAAAAGCTTATTTTATAGACTAGATTTCTTTTCAGAAATGTAGGCCTACACTTTGATTGTGTATAATTCCTTAATAAAACTGAATAGAAGGTTCTTTGGACATTAGATTAATTGCATTTTATGTTGCGTTTAATATACTATTCGAATTTTGACCTAAAAATGTTTAAATTATTGAAAATAATGGTGACCGGAATTAGCCAGTGACCGGCATTATCCCGTTCTCCCCTACATCTGATATAGTAACTTCTTTGAAGGGAAAGCCTTCATCGTTCGCTTTCGCAAGGATACTTTGTAAATTCTCTTCTTATTCGTTGGGCGAGACAAAGACAGTCGCAAAGTGTGCATTAAGGGATTATTCTGGTTTAGTCGCTCGAAAAAAAAGGCTTTTTTGTAAATTTTTTCTGACTTTATTATCAAAGATATTAATATAAAATTCGTTCGGCTTATCAAATACATTCTTAAAGTACAAAAAAAAATTTTATTTTTTTATTTTTAAGAGTTTTTGTATGATATAATCAGAGCCCAACGTAACGTCTCAAAAAGTAGTTAGGTCGCTGGCGGGTGTGATATCTTCATATCAGTTCGCCTAAAAAAAAAATTCAAAGAGTTTTCGATTAAGTGTAATAGTGGTTATTTAGCATATTAGAATTATAAATATTTATTGAAAAAAAAACAAAATGGCGTCGAAAATAATAATAATAAAAAAAACGTGTTTTTTTCACTGTTTTTTTGCAAGAAAAGCATAGTAAAAATCAATATTTCAAGGAGATCCTAGTACATTGGAGAACTATATGTATGTAGAATATGTGGTTAAAATTTCATAAGGATCGATTCCATCCATCCTCGCGGTTTCTGGCGAAGTCGACGGCTGTCTGTCCGAGTTTGATGCCCATAACGCCCATTATTTTTAATACTGGCTCGAATTCCTCGTTAAAAATACAGGCGGCTGTTTTGCTTGCAATCTCAACGATTTTTTTACTATTGAAAATGTGTTTGGGGGACATACTCCAAACGCATTTGTTAAAACTTTCGTTATTATTCTGGGTATGGCCACCCAAACATCTTTCGAGCAACTCGGTCCTGGTTACATCGTCATATATTGGCTTTAAAACTTCTTGTACATCGGCAGAAAGAGCAGGTTTATGTTTGTAAATAGTTTTATTCTCCTTGACTTTTAGGTATTTACACCATTTAACAGAACAGTACGAGTGCTGTGCATTTTCGTCAGTCGATATTTTGTAATAGTAACCAGCCCAAATTTCAGTCTTCATATTGTCGATTGAATCTTTGTTTCTTTGAACAGCTAAACTATAGTTAGTTGATAGTTCTTTCATCACCTTTATAGTTAGCCCTTGAGTTTTTTCAATCGGGACTTTTTTTGCAGGAGTGTTTTTAGCAGACTTTTTCGCTACAGTTTTTTTGTAGGTTTTTTCACTGGAGTTTTTTTGTTTTCAGCTTGTTTTAGCGCCTTCTTCTTTTGAATAGGTGCTTTCCTTGTCTCATTAGCACGTTTAAAAATTTATTTTGCAACGTGCAAAACGCACTCTTACTTTTTTACAGTGAAATTCTCACCATACGGAAAAACGCTAAGCAGCATCTTGAACGTCTTCGAGTCGTCGTCCCCAATGTAAAACCCGTACTTTACGGCAACTTTTCTAGCGATCGAAGAAACATTTCCACAATGCCATCAACTTCCATTTTACCGGCACTACCATCGTGGTTTGCATTTCAGTTTTCTCGATGTTTTTCATACCAAGCTAAATACTCCACTTCATGGTCTCTCCCTTTCCATTTTCCACAAACTTTACAGTAGCTAGATCTTACTGCAATGTCTATAACTTTTCCAGAGTACTTGAATATGAGAGAAACTATTCCGATCAATGAAGAAAAACCTCTTTTCGACCAAGAGCCATCATCGGAAACACTCAAAATATCTTTTGGTTCTCCTCTCTTTTTATTTTCAAGTTTTTCTTCAGCGAGAGCTCTGAGCTGCACTAGGTTGAAAACTGCCTCGACAGCAATCAAGATGGTATCAACAATTCCATAATAAGCAGATATACTTAAACCTTTGCCTAGATCCATGAGATTGCAAAACATGTTTATGCCGTGAACACCAACTCCAAGCAAACGCATAACAAATACTAAACGACGATTCACTTCATAGCACGTCCCAATCATTGGGCACGAGTCAATAAATTTTTCTCCGCATCCACAAGTTATAAGCAGTTTAAAACCTAATCCTCGCTGACTGTATTTATTAAACAAAACGTTTCCGTCACAAACTTTACACTTCAAATAACTTGACAGCATGGAAAATACAAGAAAAAAATTTATAATACAGTAACCAGCCATTTGCTCGACAGGCACATCGAAAGTCGCGTCTTCAGTTTTTCTCAATTTTTCAGCTGATTTGCTGGTTGACTGCGAATCAACCGCGTCAGTATGTCTATTGCCTTGAAATTTACGCTTTTTACCGGGTTTGCCGGGACGTTTGTTACTGAATTTAAACGATTTTTGATCCATAGTAAAATATCGAACAAGTGCTGTTACTCGTTCAAAGTCAAAGACGAGACTGCTACTGATCGCTCAAAAGCGAAGCAAAAACTTCCCGTAAAAGGTACATACAGCCAAACATTTGAAAATCTTTACCTGAAGAATACTTCTACACATGCTCCATTCTAAGAAAAACATCAAAGCGTAGGATAAATGACTCCCAAGCAGCTGCTTGGAGGTACAAAGGGGGATTAGGCGAAAGGTGGGTCGAGCGCGCGCGCTCAGGTAGTAAAGGTAACGGTGCACAAGTGTAATAATAACATAGTTAGAGTGCTCGGATCGTTCTAAAATTTTTACACAATACTTCTACATACATCTACTTTCGAAAAATGCACAAAAAAATTCGATTTTTTTAAAGTGATAACCCAGAATGATCCCTTAAGATCGCACGTGTGAAGCCGTGGAGATCCTCACTAGCTTTTGGCAGGAATTCGAGGCCATGGAATTCTTACCATATATCTGTTTTATTGTTAATACATCCCACTGTTTAGCCCTTTCTTCTCGATGTGAAATGCTTGACCGGGGTAAGGTGATCGATTGCCTTGGCGATGTTCTTCGTCAAACACTCCTGCCCTGCGTCGATGCCGGTCTGAAAGCAGTCGACTGAATTCAAGCTGACGGAGTAAGTCAAGCAGGCGGATACGGTAGGATGCCTTATTGTTTTAAAATGCTGTGTCGGCTCGGAAATAATTCGCCAGCAAGTTGGCATTCAGGTCACCTATTATGATTTTATGTTCATATTTCGACGAAAATTGGTACAGGTTCTCGACAAGATCCGAGTTCTCTATAAATGAGATTCTAGGTGGACCGTAAACGAATGCTACAAATACTGGCGTGGACGATCCTTGGTGCACACTGTACATTATGTATTTATGAACGAGCGGCTCACTCTCATCCTGCATGGTTAAAAGGGAACATAAAAAAGGAATCATCGCTTTGAGAGACTTGTGCACGTACACGGACACCCGACCCCCTTGCTCATTATGGTCTTGCCTAATGATGAAATAGCCAATGATCTGGACGCCATTATCTGAAATCTCAAGGACTTTCGAAAGAAAACTCAAAAGCGCAATAGGTCGAAAGTCCGAGACAGAAGATGGAATGTTTGTCTTTTTTAAAGGGACCAAATGGGTTCGTTTCCATGCCTCTGGAAAAATCCAACAAGAGAGTGACGAGTTAAAGATGAGATCGAGGTGTTTTTCAACAATAGGGAGCGTCTTAGCAACTACACTCCGTGGTATGCTGTCCTTACCCTTCGCCTGGGAGGAAAATTGAACTACTGCTAGTTCTAGGGGAGGATGGGGTATTACCGGTCACCTAAGCAAACGTACTTATTATTTCTACTTTGAAATTGTTTTTTTTTAACTTTAAATAATTATTATGTTAGTTCAAACCATTGACTTTAAATATTTCTTATTGGTTCTCCTCATCAAAGAGTAATACCGGTCAGCTTTGGTACAATTCCAATCAGTATTAGAAAGTTACTTTTATAGGTGAAAAATTTCTTTAAATCAATTATATAAACTTTCATATGATCCGACGCATTATTATTCGCACTTACACAGAGAAATATGTAATAACATAACCACTGTTCAATCAAAAACACTTAAGCAAAGTTATCCTACCTGAGAGCGCAGCGCAACGTTTTCTTAGCCTCACTTTCGGGAGCGTCATATAAATAACATTGTGACCTGGATTACCCCAATTCTGCTTAGTAATTTAAATTGAAATGACAGAAAAGCAATAATAGGTTTATACTCTTTTTTCTTCACTACTTCATATTTTTAGATTCTGGACGCCATTATCTGAAATCTTGGGACCAAAACGCGACTCAGGGACACCAACGCGATGATAAATGGGACCAGCAAAGATGGATTGGCTAAAAACAGAAAATGCTTTTTCAAGGAAATCGCGTTGACAAAGCCTACTACGATTGACTATTGTAGCTGTAGCAGACGCTTCAGTTGGTGCATCCCCGGAACAACGCATGTGTCAACTTTATTAGACTTTATTTGATTTCTTATTTCTTTTAAGGGGTAACACCACTGTAGGTACATCTATTTTTGACGATTTTTTGTGGTTAAATAATAGTCGAAATGAAAAATTCGTTTAAAGAACTTTATTGCACAATTAATGAAGTGTAAAAAATTTTCTCTTTTCAAAATGGAGGCTACGGGAGCCCGTAGTTGGCCGTTACTTTTCTATTGACGCTCAAACGGGAGGACAGTTTTCTCGTACATGATGATCCCTAGAACAAAAAATCAAAGTTTTTCTTAAAATACATATAAGTAAGCATGGTAGTAGGTAGGGATTTCTTTTAAATCAAATTTAAAAAAAATGGTGTATATTTAAAAAAAAGTTTTGATTTTGACACCATTTTTTAAAAATTTTATTAACAAAAATATCTACGTACTGCGACGCCTACTAATATGTACTTTAAGAAAAACTTTGATTTTCTGTTCTAGGGTTCATCATGTACGAGAAAACTGTTCTCCCATTTGAGCGTCAACAGAAAAGTAACGGCCAACTACGGGCTCCCGTGGCCGCCATTTTGAATAAAGAAAATTTTTTTACACTTCATTAATTGTGCAATAAAGTTCTTTAAATCAATTTTTCATTTCGCTTATTATTTAAGCACAAAAAATCGTCAAAAATAGGTGTACCTAGAGTGGTGTTACCCCTTAATAATAGATCTATGATTGGTTAAAAATACCAGTCAAAGGGTGTTTATTTTAGTTTTATATTTATTTTTGTAAATTTGACATGACAATATACAGCTCTGCTTGAAAAGCGTGTGCCAGATTAAATCTCTATTATTGTGAAGTTGTCTGGAAATTCACAAAAAAAAAATAAGAAAAATTCTTCGAAAGTATCCATAAGACTTAATTCTATGGATAATTATGGTACTTTAGCAATACATGAAGTCACGAAAATTCTTTTAAAAATGCGGTATAATATTTCTGTGATACAAAAATTGATGCTTATTGCAATCAAACTGTTCATTGACCCATTAAGGCCTGGAAATATACATTTTTTTATTGATTTTCGAGCTTTATTCTTAACAGGAAAAAAAAAATAATGTTGACTTCAAAATCACATATTCCACTATTTTTGGGTGTGCTCTTTCGATTAGTGAGGTTTAACTTGCATTTTTATGGCTCCAAAAACTAACATGGCGGATTTTAATAGAAAATTACTACAAAATTGAAACTGGTTTTTTTTTCATGATTTTTTTCGCGTTGAAAAAGTAATCGACATGATTCCGGATTTCAACCATAAGTGTACAAAATAGTTTAACTTGATGAGGCAATCTTTTTTTCTTGGTCCCAAATCATCCTAACCTCTCCAAAATGGCATTATATTCACGGAAAATACATAGAATGATAAAAATATGTTAACCATTGATATAACGTACATTACTAGCCGTTGAATTTTCACAAAAAATGATATACGAGAGTTTTTGAGGTCGCTGATCACATCTTCGCCATCAGATTTTCAAAATTCAAAATGGCAGATCTAATATTGCGGTCAAAAGTTCGAAAAAACTTTAGATTTTGCTGAAAATTGGTACTCAGGGATTTTCGAGGTCACTGATCACGATTTCGCCATCAGATTTTACAAATTCAAAATGGCGGATCCAATATGGCGGTCAAAAGTTCTAAAAAAGCTTAGACTTTGCTGAGATTTGGTAGGCAGGGGTTGGGTTGGGTTTTCGAGGTCGCTGGTCACGATTTCGCCATCAGATTTTTCAAATTCAAAATGGCGGATCCAATATGGCGGTCAAAAGTTCTAAAAAAGCTTAGACTTTGCTGAAATTTGGTAGGCAGGGGTTGGGTTGGGTTTTCGAGGTCGCCGGTCACGATTTCGCTATTAGATTTTCAAAATTCAAAATGACGGATCCAATATGGCGGTCGAAAGTTTAAAAGAAGCTTAGATATTGCTGAAAATCGGTGTACAGGGGTCTTCTATCAGAAAACGTAGTGTTTTCGTTCATTAGTCATTACTTATGAACGTTATTTAACTCTACACACGTGGAGGTGGACAAAAAAGAGATTCTTTTTTATTTTTTTGTTATTTTTTATTTAAAATTTTTGGAGCTTTTTGGTTTTTTCATTTAATTCCATTCATTTTAATTACTCTTTTCCATTCATCTCATCATTCAATTTTTCAAATCATTTCCATGAAATGTTATGAGACAGTCCTTAGAGTAATATAAATCACAGGTATTACAATACTTATACTTCGAATCACACATTTTTTATAAGAACATTTCTTCTGGGAGGTTTCACGACAGAATACGTGCAATTTTCGATAACGTTTTTTCCCAACATCACAATAATGCCTTGCAAGACCCAAAGCAAAGTCTTTCGATCCATTTTATTTTTTCTTGGAATTAGATATATTGTATATTACAAGTGCATTGGTGATTGCAGTTTGAATTAGTCTTAGAAAAACTACCCATGTCTATTTTTTAGCCCGTATACATGGCAGAACATTGTTACAATGACCATCGTGCAGGTCGACTCTTCCCATGAATCTATTATAAATGTGGAAGGCTCTTGGAAAAGGTATTTCTATTCCTGACTTTTCATTTGCACTGAATCTCTTTGATGGTAATATGGAAGTTACTGCTGCAGCTGAAGAAGCTATAGTATAATAATTTATCCCACTGTTCTGATCATACTTCGTAACGAATGTACCTCTAGAGGCTTTCTTGTCAATTACATTCTTATCTGATACTCTGTTATCTCTGATGGTACCTGTAAATTTCAGTAACAATTTTTTCAAATGTAAGATGAGATCTAAGTTAGTGAAGAAATTGTCGAAGTAGAGATGAAACTTTAGAACTTCAACAGAGAGTATCGTTTTGATAAATGAATGAAACAAATTCATCACTACTTTCGTACCAAGAGCACATTTATTCAACTTTTCTACTTGAGACCCCTTCCCACAGTAAATGTCGAGATCAAATAAATATCTATCTGCTGAACAGAGTCCCCAAAACTTTATATCAAATCGTATGGGTTTACCTCGAATGAATTGTTTCAAACTCGTTCTGACATATGATTTGGCCATCATTTCATCAATGGACAAGGCAGATTCAAAGAACCCAAACTTTTGAATATTCTCACGAAATATGTTCAATAAATTTCGAACTCGCCATGCTTCATCATATTTATTTTCATCAGTAGGGTTTGAGTACTTTATTTTCGATTTTATTTTCATAAATGTATCACGTCACATGGAATCAAACTCGGATTCAAGTTCGTGTTGCACCTGTGCCTGCATGGCAAATTCCTTGTTCGAATACACCTAAGTGTCCGATATATCTACAATACATAAATTATATAACAAAGATACCGAATTGACTGCAAAACATGCACTAAGTGACTCACACAATATCAACATTCACTGTAAAACAATAATAATAACAATAATTACACAGAAAATAATAAATTAGAAACTTCACAAAAGACACATAATATCAGAAATAGTAATAGCAAAAACAGCAATAAGAATAGCAACCAAAACAATAACAATACCGCATGAAATTCGAGTAAATCAGATAGACTAGACGCGAAGAATGCTCGTAAGGCGGACTAGGAAGTCAACATGCATTGGACAAATCCGTCAACTTGTTCATGAAATCTCCTATGATTTATTTGGAGTAACCGAAACGTGGCTGGATGTCGAGTAGGCCAACGATCTCATTCATATCGACGGTTACTCACTTGTGCGGCAAGATAGAAATGTACATGGAGGGCGGAGGGTCTCCCTTTATATTCGCAATGAGTATGGTCAAGGTTCTAGCTGTATCAAACACTGATGGGCCCGACAAACCCAAGAAATCTGAGTACATTATATGTGAGTGATAGTACGGGAAACAGGAGCCTGTCTTTGCTGCGGTTGTTTACAGAGTAATCGTATCTTGTCGACAAGCTGAAAGAATATTGTGATGCATATAATCACAAAATTATAATGGGATATTTGAATGCAGAATTGCAGACAGATAGTGATAATGCAAAGTTTGTTCGCAAACTTACTGTTGAACTCTCACTTCAAGTTATGCAGTAAGGAGCGACACATCACGCCGAGACGTCGCACACAGAGATTGTCAGACTTTAATTCTATGACGTTTACTTTAGGTATAGAAAACAAGCTGTAAAAAATGTACAGTCACGCTATGAGTGCAATAAATAGAACTTAACCAAATGCATTGCTTTCTGGGGTATTTGAACTATGTTTTCTGAAAGTTAGAGCCTACAAGGGGCACATAGAAGAAAGTTACATGGGTGCCAACTGTACGATTTTCAAAAATGTACCTATCTTCCACAGGCTCTAGTTGAGTTTCCGACGTGCTTCAGAGGTTTTATACCGTAAAATATCAAAATAGGTATTATACCGAAACCTGTCATAAACTAAGGTATTATACATTTTACACAAGAGATTATTCAATATAAATATAACTGCGCATTTATTTATAAAAAATAAGATTTTTTAACTGTTAAGCAGTATTTCTAAGAATTAAAAACTGTTTTAAAGAAAATAATAATTCATTTCAAATTAAATGAATATATAACGTGAGGAAACCTGCCGATTCATTAAAAATTAACTTCATCAAACTTAATTAATTATTATAATATCAAATTATTTATTCTAATATATTAATTTAAATGAGTATTACTCATTTAATAACGTTATAAATTATTTCAAATGTATTTAAAAAACTTCCGCTAATAGATTCCGAGATATAACCTACATTATATATTGTACCTCATATATGAAAATACAAGAAATAAAAGGCAATAACTAATCCGATATTTACAAAATATTTCAGCTAATTAATGTTGAGAAATTTGAAGATTGAAAACTTAAATAATGAAAAAACAACAATTGATGAAAAATAATGAAAAATGTAACTTTATTTTATAGTACGTTAATACAAATTTACCAAACTTTATTATAATTATAAAAATAAATAAAATGCTTTTAATAGAAAGTATATATAATTTTGAACCTAAAAAAATAAAAAAAATACTTTCTATTATTTAATCTTCACATTTCAATAAATGGCTTTGACTAAACTATGAAATTTTTTAGCTTAAAATGCAAAATATTATTATATTGCTATTTCTACTTGTTAAGGATGAGTTGAACCAGTTTGAAAACATTAAAAAAGATTCGACATTTTTCAAAAAAATCATCGAAGTGCCATTGGTAGTTCTATACCCAAAAAGTAAATTCTACCAGTTTCCGAAACAATGCTCTGAATGTCAAGAATGTAAATATAAGCATATCAGAAAGTTATTTGTGCATTTTGAACTTAAATTGATCAATATAGTTTGGTTTTATTAACAGATAACCATTTTAAATTGTGAAAATAGGACGAAATAGACGTTTTTCATCGCGTTCGATGCGCACACAATTTTTACAAAGGCTTTTCTATCACATTTTTTTATATTTTTGACACAAAAGTAAATACATTGTATTATTAACATCTAAAAAAATTTTTTATTTTAGTATCAGGAATAATAAAAAACATTTAAAAAAAAACGTCAAAATGTATTATTTTTGAATCTTATTTTAACTGGTTGGTGCTCTTATTTTTGGAATATTAATTTTATGAAAAAGTTAAAACATACAAAAGTTTTCAAATGTAAATGTAATAAGTATTACCGTACTATCTTATTAAATGAACTAAACCTCATGCTCATGGAGCATCATGAAGATAAACAATGTATGTCGTGAAAAATGCATTAAAGTTTTTATTTTCTATGCCACATAATTCTATTTTAATTACTTTATTAACATCATCATAACTTCATTTAGTTTTAGAGTTATGATATCTATGAGGCCTTAAAATATTCATTTGAGTATATACTATAATATAACCCAATAAACAAAATCGACTTTTTGAGTGATATTGGGTATAGAACCATCTTAAAGAACAACAAAAACTTTCTGTTTCAAAAACATTTAGTTTTAGAGTTATGATATCTATGAGGCCTTAAAATATTCATTTGATTATATACTATAATATAACCCAATAAACAAAATCGACTTTTTGAGTGATATTGGGTATAGAACCATCTTAAAGAACAACATAAACTTTCTGTTTCAAAAACATTTAGTTTTAGAGTTAGGATATATATGAGGCCTTAAAATATTCATTTGATTATATACTATAATATAACCCAATAATCAAAATCGACTTTTTGAGTGATATTGGGTATAGAACCATCTTAAAGAACAACAAAAACTTTCTGCGTTTGGTTTTATTTTTTTATACAAAAACTGTATTTTATTTCTTGATACGTAATACTTTTATTGAAATATTCTAATCAAGTTGAAATAGTTAGATCTTTAATAGCAGGTGATCATATTTAAGATATTTACAATTTTGATAGTAAAAAAATAAGTTTAAAAAAGTTTAAATTTTCAAATCATTTAAAATAAATTGTATAATAATTTCTAGTAGAAAATTGATCAGTCCGGTTGGTCAAGTTTGCTGCCATTATCCGGAGAAATATTTATAAGAAATTGATTACTTCAGTTATAAATATTTTGTGATAAAAATCAATTGTACATAAATTGAGGTTTTATAAAAAGTGTTTAAACTATAGATATATTATACGGTACGAATAAATAAATCTATTTAATAATCTTCACGTGATTGATAACTTTTTTTTTAATATATATTACAAAATAGTTGTATTCAATACGAATATTTGATTTGTGGAAAGAAATAATGAATTTAAACCACTTTTAACCATTTTTAACAAAGTGGCTAAAAACTGTCTCGATTTTAACGAATTTATACGCAAAATCTCAAGTTTCTACGAGGGATAAGTCCCCATTAAACGAATATAATATATAAACTGTTTTGAAAATTTCTATAATTATTAAATTATTTTAAGGTGTATCATTATAATGAGTACCTAAGTTTCCAATTTTAAACAAAAAATCGATATTCTCTATTCCCGAAAAATTAGGTGTATGTGCGTTTTGTGTTTATGGGTATGGGTTCGAGGTTTATGGCTTTGTGGTTTATTTTGAGATTAAAATATAAAGTATCAAAAATTGAGGTATTGTACTTTCAAAATGTTGAAAACTCATGGCGGTATTATACCTAGTTTCAGACATTATATTTATTGTGTATTATATCTTAAGTATTATACGTTCACAACCCTGGTTATACGTAACGAATTTGAACGTACCGAAAAAGGAATTGAAGGTTTTTCCCAGATAAACAAAAATTAGTTACATTTTCATTGAAATGGTTGAGCTGTGTAGAAACAGCAAGCGATCAAATAGAACCTAAAATCAAAGAAATGCGCAAACGAGTTTCTCAAAGTAAGAATTTTATTATTTTTTATAAATGAAAGACGCTATTCATCTTTTCGAGCATAGCTATTTATTTAATTATAAGCCGACGTTTCGGGAATACATATACCTCCCTTGCCAAGGCAAAAATTACTGTAATAACAAAGAAAATGTGTTAAAATATATTTACAAAATAGTATATTGTGTATCTAGGGCTCAAAGTGGGCTTTTTTAGACCGAGTGTGAAGATTGCAGAACGAGACAAAGGCGAGCTCGCACGAGCCGAAGGCGAGTGCGTTTGCGAGCCGAAGATGAGTACTGCAACCACACGAGGTCGAAAAGCCCACTTTGCCCTTGGTGCGCACCATATTTTTTGTAACGCATGTATTGATTTTTGTGTTTTTCTGTCATATTAAGCGGAGCTAAATATATATATATATATATATATATATATATATATATATATATATATATAATAGCAATTATCCGAAAAATTTTGGCTGGTGCAAAAGTTACTTTTGCGCCCGCTTATGCGTATTGGCGCCCGCCGGTCTGAAAAATTGTCCTTTAGGCCCGCTTAATAGGTACAGAAAAACACGAAAATCGTGCTTGTGTTACAAAAACTATTTTGTTATATATGTATTTAATTGTATTCGATTGTAAACTCACCGAGGAAATATTTAACATTAGTGTGTACCAAGATTTCTGATAATTTTGTATTATTTTTTACTGGAACATATCTTTGTCTGAAAGCTGGTGAAAAGATCAAGAAGTCAATTTTTGGTACGTACAAAATGGTAATGATGGGAGCTTCCTAGAATTCTTTGAAAATAATCGATTTTTGGACATTTACGAAAATTCGAAATATTTTACTAGCTCGCACAAGGGATTTCTCTGGCCTGACTCATATATAATATTATGAGATTGATTATTTTTAACATTCTTTTTCATACTTTTCAGTACTAATACCATTCGTTTATGGCAACCTCAACTGTTTGCTATCTTAGGACAAGCGAGAGAAGAAAATACCTCAATATCAGATTTTACGTTTTGTGACATCATTGACCAATCAACCTTTTCTCGAACAAATAAAAGTGTCACTGATAGCATTATAAACTCGACAGAAGTGGTTACCTGCATAAGGGTATATTATACATAAATTAGTTACTCTTGAATTCACAAGCGCTTTAACATCTACGATATTTTAAAGCAATTTTTGTTTTAGAAAACGGTGGATAATTCTGTATACATAAACACGATTATTATATCAGCTTCGTCTCTAACTTTCACCTTTGTGGCTGGATTACTTGTTAGTGTGAAAAGAAATAAACATCTGTTACGTACGTATAATTTATTTTTAATTTTGCGTATTACATAATTATTACAAATATTTAAAAACTTTTCTTTATAATAGTTATGTGCTACTTTGGTGCTGCATGCTCAGCATTGGCTCTAAATTGGTCAAAAAGCGTATTATTAACTCTAATATGTATGAGTCTGTTTGTTGGCTGTTTAAGCGCGGCAGTTAATTTACTTATCAGTATAGTTGTAAATCTCTTCCCTACGACTATGAGGTTTGTATAATTTCTCATATATATATATATATATATATATATATATATATATATATATATATATATATATATATATATATATATATATATATATATATATATATATATATATATATATATATATATATATATATATATATATATATATATATATATATATATATATATATATATATATATATATATATATATATATATATATATATATATATATATATATATATAGCAACATGTAAAATAATTGAAACATTTTATTAGGACTATGGCTGTGAGCTTAACGATGATGGTTGGTCGTATCGGTTCTCTTATTGGAAATATACTGTTCCCTGTATTTTTAGAATACGGATGCATTGTCGCAATATTGTTATTGACTACTTTGGTCTCAGGTAAAACATTATTTTAGAATTATGAATAGCTGTTATTTCTTATGTTTAAAAACGATTTTATTATTTTATTTCAGCATCTTTCGTATTAACAGCGTTCATTCCAAAAGCAAAAGACAATTTAAAATAATAATTGTTAGTGAACTATAGAATTCGGTAAAAAGTAAAAAATATTTTGATCGGTATCTTCAAAACTAATACAGAACCTACGCAAATTCATTGATCGATTTGAATTTTTTAATACAAGTGATAGCTTATTGAAACTACTTTGTTTGACGTCATTGTACTAGAACATGAAACGATACCGGTTTTGGGATCGTAACATCACAACAACTCAATTTTGACATGTAATATCTGCTTTAATCTCTACGATGTTGAAAAATTTCAAAAATTTATAAAAAAATATAATGTGATCTCTCTAAATATGGTATTAAATAAGATACGTTTTTTATTCAATATTGATATGTAAAATGATTGCAAATGAAAAACTTTCATATTAGATCACATCTTTTAACTATTCTTTATTCAAAAATTTTCTTTTTCAATAAAGAAGGAAAGTCGATAAGGACATTTCTCAGCTGCCTTTAGATTTAAAATAAAACAATTTTTGTAATTGTTAAATCATTAGAGATGTACAAAATCACGATTAACCAAGAACCAAGCTTAATTTCTAGATACAGAAACGATTAATAATTTAATAACTAGCTACATTTACTCGCTCGCTGACGCTCGCTCGTATAAGTTAAAATTAATGTATGCAATATTATTATTTCGATATTATTAGTAATACTTAGAATATAAATACTGTCTATTATCAACAAATTATCTAATAATATTCAATACATTGCGCCAGGTGAGTCTATGGTTAAAGATGTTAAACTTATAATCATGTTTAAATATAAATAAATGGTGATAAGCTATTTTATATTTTCAATTATTACGTGCCATTATTGGTTAGGGTGCTTGGTTGCACGCCTGTGGGGGTATGTGCTTGAATATAAGAGTTATTTAATTTAATTTTATTATTTTTTGTTCGAAAATAAAATGACTATTTATTGCGATTGACTATTCATTATTCTCGTTGACGCTCGCTCGTATAAGTTACAAGTTAAAGTAAGTAAGTATGTTTAGTAGTTTAAAGTTATGATGTAAAATAATAGAATAATCTTTATATGTAATATTAATATTATACAATATAATATTAGTATATTTCTAATGCATGTAAATATTCATATATTATTTATGCGGATGACTAAGTAGTTTTATGAATTTAAATTTTCCGCCTTAAATTGTATAATTGATTCTGAGTTTCAAATGAGTTTATGGTTAGGATTTGTGATTGTTACGATAAGCTTGCAATCTTGAATTGGAGTAAGATTTGAGAATTAATTATTAATTTTACTATATAGTACCGTAGCCATATTTTAAATTTATCCTTTTGTGTAAGTATTTTAGATTACAATTATTTAAATACATACTAATATAACATCATTTTAATTATTCGTGTTTTTAGGATTTATAGATTAGATTTTTATACTCCAAAAATCAATTCTCAAAAACGAAATACAACTTGGTTTCAATTAAGTTTACATGATGAAAATGCAAATAGATTGTTATATACTGATTTGCCTATTTATTACGTATATGATAAGAAATCTAAAATTTGGAATAAAAGAAAAAAATGTTTTAAACCAGTGTTAAGTAGAACGTATTTTGTAAGTCCTAAACAGCGAGAATTATTTTATCTGAGAATGTTACTATTCTTTTGAGGATGTTCAAACAGTAAATGGAATTGCTTATACAACTTATTATAAAGCTGCAGTAGCTCGTCAATTAGTTGTTACCGATGAAGAATGAGTTAAATGTTTAACTGAAGCAATAAATTATCAATTCCCCAATGCTTTAATACAGTTATATGCTTCTATAATCGTATTTCGTAAACCAAATAATGCTAAAGAATTATATGATAAATATAAAACATATGTTTATAATTCTAAATTTCTGGATGAAATTGCAGAACAAATAGTTTTAAAGAAAATAAATGATATCTTCTTGTTACATTACAAGATTAAGATTTACCTTCATGAAATGTAATATTAGAAGATTACAATAAATCATGTAACAAAGATATTAATGATTTTGAAAATAACGTTAATGAAACAATTAATTCTTTAACTGAGATTCAACGAAACATTTTTAAAACTATTATAAATTCTATTAATCGTGTAAACGAACGAAGATTAATTTATATTGATGGTGCGGGAGGTTGTGGTAAAAGTTATTTACATAACATGTTAATTTCATATTTGGAAAATCGAAATATTGGTGTATTATCTGTAGCGTGGACTGCAATTGCAGTAAATCTGTTACGTGGTGATAAAAAAGTTCATACGGCCCTTAAATTACCATTAAATTTAACAGAAATATCATCGAGTAATGTTACACCGAATTCAGATTATCGAAGGTATATTAATTAAATTAAAGTGTTAATTTGGGATGAAATATCAATGACATCGAAATATGCATTAGATATTGTAAATAGATTATTTAGAAAATTTGAATAAAAGTTCTGAACCATTTGGGGGAAAAATCATTATACTGTATGGTGATTTTAGACGAAAGTTGACCGTAGTACGTCATGGAAGTAGAACTCAAATTATAGAATCTTGTGTTAAGAAAAGCAAATTAAGGCCATTATTTTGTTGTATGTCTTTGCACGGAAATGTTAGAGTTAATAATCAAGATATTAATTTAAAAAATTGGTTATTAAAAATTGGAGAACAACAATATTCTAATAATTTTAAAAGAGATCATAATTTAATTTATATTCCAAAATCAAATACTAAACAGAATTGAAGGTGTAATCAAAGAATATTTAAGTGTTGATGCAATAAACTCAGAAAATGAAGTCGATATAAATAATGTAGTACCTATAGAATTTTTAAACTTCTTAATGCGCGAGTTTCGATTAAAATCGAAATAAGAACAGGTGCAAATATTTGAACTGTACGATTAAAAGTGAAAATTGAAAGGGAGTAATTTGCACTGCTGTTGTCTTCAGTTCCTCTTCTTTCTTCAGTCCAACGCTCACAATCAAAGAAAGTGTATTCCGCGTCGTCCTTCACATGTTCACAATGCAGGTACTTTGCATGCTTCACCTTCCTCATATGTGTAAGATTAGATCTGAAGATCCATGTCCGGTGACGAACTGTGTTGCATAGTAGGTTACCTTTCCATGCCGTCGGTATATCCATTTATTGATTTCCTTGATCAGTCTCGTGGTCCATCTGCCTCTGGCATTTGCGCTTCATCGCTCTTACCATTTCTTGATCGTCATCTCACTTTTCTCATTTTTGATTTGTTGTGTGTTGTCTTCTGCTTTTATATCATACATTTTCTTTCGCTCCTTGTTAATCAGGTCGATTGGAATAACGCCTGTCCGAAACCATTCGGTATGAGCTCGTTATCCTCAGCGCTCCTGTCCGCTGAACTGTAGCCATACGTTTTCTATTGACATCAATGTCTAGTGCATCAGCCCATATCTCTGCACTCTAACAGAAGAATGGAATGGGTTACCGATATCAGAAGGCGGCGATTGTACACTCTTGGTCCGCCTACGTTGGAATTAATCCTACTTAAGGCCATCGTAACTGATGCTGCCTTGACTGCTGCTCGCTTGATCTATTCTCATAAATTCATCTTAGAATCCAGCGTAATACCTAGATACTTGATGGCTTCCTTGGTCTGAATCGTCTCAGGTCCTACCTGCATTGTCTGGATATTGTCAAAAGTCTTTTTTTTCTGCTTTTTGATTAAAAATACTAGCTTCTTCTTGTGTGTCGCAAGTTCTAAACCGTGGTCTTCCATCCACCTGCTAATTTGTTCGATGACTACGTCCAACTTTTTCTGAACCTCCTCTTCATCTTCAGCGACGATTGCTGAGGCTATGTCATCTGCATACCCTATTAGGAATGTGTCAGCCGGCATCTCAAGCCGTAGAACACCATCGTACGATATCTTACATAAGTCTGATCCAATTATCGATCCTTGTGCAGCTCCAGCTGTAATTTCCTTTCCTCGTTGTCCTAGTACCTTGTTCTTCTTCATGGAGTCAGCAGCGATTTTCAATTCTGCTTCTGTGAAGAGTGGAATTTCCTCCAGATTCTGTTCTTCGTTGTCTTCATTTTGTTTCTCGCGATCTGGAAAAAGCGTGCTAACAATGTTTTATATGGTGTCGAGCTTGCGAAGTACTATTTTATATTCTAGGCTCCATGGATCATCTTCCACCTCATTGCACAGGTCTTGTCATTATTGGGTGTTACTTCATTCGATATCTCCCAATCGAATCTTCGCTTGCTTGTATTCTGCATTCCTATGACCGACCTTTTTCAAGTTGACAATCTCTTCTGTCTACCAATAAACGGGTCGTCCCTTGTTTTCAGCTGGTCGCTTTCGTGGCATCGATGCTTCACAAACCCTGTGTAGAAGTTGCATTACAACTTTTACCTGGGCCTTATCTGCTTCCAATTCTTCGCCGCGCCTTATCCACTTGCTTGTTGTCCTTCTTCTAAAATAGCTACTAACGTTTCATTATTCATTTTTGTTAAATTATACCTGGTGTAACTTGATGAACTTTATTCTTGCCTACTTTGCGCTCCTCCCATGTTGTAGGTGATGTACATGTGATCGCTGGCATTAAGGGGGGAGTCTGCTTTAATCTATTCCAAAACTATCCAAGAATATGTCTTCAAAATTTCAGAGGCCAATTCGACATATTTCCGAAGCTAGAGCAGTTTTAGTGGCCGAGCATCGAGCAGGTGCGAATACTCGGGCAGACCCGAGCGCGCGCGCTCCGCCTCTCGATGTATTCTATTATTCAACTATACTCGTATATAGCTGAAAAGGTCCAACCGTCCTTTGAAACATTATTTGGAGTTTCTAGAAGGTCTGTGTTGAGTAGTAGTAGGGAGAACGGTATACAATATAACGGTATACTATAGCTCTCGGCATCGGCTTCTACACTGCTGTTTGTAGCGTCAGCTTTCAGCTCCAATTTTGATTTTGCCGAGTACACATCGAAATGTCAAGCTGCCCGAAAGGTGATCGATCTAAAAGACAGCGTGCTGCGGAACCGCGAAAGCGGAAATTTCACGATAATCGTTTTACAAGTGTTTCATCGCAAGGCTCAAGCGGCGAATAATCTTGCATCTTACAAACATCCGGCGTGATTAATCGATGAAACCGTGGAGAAGCACATTCGTCCAATTTATGAAGAGCTCTCTAATGACGATTTAATGAGGCGGTGCTTAGGCGACCACACTCAAAATTCCAACGAATCGTTCAATTCGATTGTGTGGCCTCTAAGTCCGAAACATTTGAATTCCGGCTATAAAATCGTCGAAATTGCAGCATATATGGCTGCAGGCATTTTTAACGAGGGCTACTCTGCTGTACTTTCCACCATGCAGCTCCTCAATATCATCATCGGGCAACAGTGCAAAAATTTTGCTGATGCCGTCGATGCTGCGCGCATAATGCGGGAGAACCGGCGCGCATCATTTTCTAGCAAGAAGGCTCGTACAGCCCGAGGATTGGAAACCCTCAGCCAAAACGAGTTTTTTGAAGAAGAGGAAGGACTAATGTATGGCGCAGGGATACCTGATTAACCTCTAATTATTGTAAGTACCCAAAAACTTATATTTTTTTGGACCGAAATCTTTAAAGCGCGTTTTCTCGAGTTTTCATTTTTTCGATTTTTAGAAAACGGTGCCGGTGATAGCAAAAAGAATATACGTCCGATCGAAAAAAATCAATGTGATCTAGCTTCAGTATTAAATTATCTTCTATTTGAACTAAAAAAGTTGGACAAAAGTATTATTTAAACTACTTTTTTTACAACTTAAAGTAAATTTTTTTTTTCAAAAAAGTGAATTTTTTTTCAAACTTCAAAAAAATTTGGATTTTGACAACTTCTTCGGTATTTTTTGAGTTCATATAGGAAATAAGCTTATAAAAATTAAAAAAAAATTCATCTCGATTGTTTCAAACGCACCGCACGACCTCCATTACCGGCACCGATTAGAAAGTGCAGACTCCAGGCGCTCCGGCAAAATGGTCAGAACTTGAAGAAATTTTAATATTTTTTAATAACAAAAATTGTTTCTTAAAGCTAAAATATAGTACATTATGTTCTTAAAATTTCGTTTACCGCAATCATTTCCTTCCTTTAAAAAAAAATCGCTGAAAAAACGCCTTTTTTCTGCTTCTAAACCAGACTCCCCCCTTAAAGTCATCGATAACCATCCAATCACGCATACTGCCGGCGATGTCATGTGATACAGAGATGATATCTGATACCGTCTCCCTTTGCCCAGGTCATCTAAATATTGTTGTACAATCATTCTGGACACTGACGTTTAATCTCGATACCATCTCCATAATTATCTTGTCTCTGGTGTTGAACTGTATGCAGCCCTACTCCAGTGCTTAGGAATTGAAATCCCTGGCAACTACTAGGTTTCCTCCTATTTCTTGAAGCACATCTTCCAGCTTCTATCTTCCGAATAGTGTATTTAATATTATCACTAGGTGCAAAGTAACAACTAACGTAGATTACCGTGTTGCTTCTGACCCACGCAAAATCTCTTCCATATCTATGCTGCGTAACTGGTACTTTTCTTGGATTTGCAATCCATATTGCCGCGACCCTTAGTTTATCAGTAAATCATACTTGTCCATATCTGTTTACTGCGCCCTGCTCACTAATAAGTAGGATGTCTATATCATGTTCACAAACTATCTAATCCAATAAGTTGCCCGCCGTTGGGCTAAGATCGATGTTTCCTTGCAGAATCTTCGTCATTTTTATCTTGTCTTAGCTTGGTACAAAGTCCTCCGATTTGCTGTACATGCTCCTGATCCGGGACTATGATTTAGTTGGTCTCCATCTAGTTGCATATCGGTGAATGCGATGCATTTTGCCGTTATTGCTGGGCAGTCGCTTGTCTTGTGTCTATTATCTCCGCATTTGTAGCAGTCACCATTTCTGTGTAGTCTATTACAGGAATAAGCGACATGTCCGTAGCCTAGGCACCTGTCACATCGTGGCGCTACTTCGCATCATTGCGTTCGGCATCACAGCAGTCCAACTTGTATGCTACTTTTCTCTAGAAGAACTTGCGCTTCTCGGTGATCAAAAATAACAAAGGCTGTTCTTTGCGAACACAGATTTCGTCTTGACCAGGTTACTTTAAACTCTCCCGAATGTTCCGGGAGAGATGTTTTCAGGGCATCTATTACTTGTTCTTTACTGTTTCCACTGTTCAGATCCATGATTTTTACAGTTGTCTTCGATTCTAAAGTGTTTATTTCTCCTATTTGTCCCACTGCTTTTTTTTAATCCATTGGTAATCGGGACTTTGTCTTATCTATTACCACTTAGTTTCACTAAGACTCCTCCATTTCATATAGTTCGCACTTTTGGATGTTTGTACTTGTACCTTCTAGCTCTGACATGTTGCTTATTCCCTTCAGGATATCTGCAAACGTCCGGCCATCTACAGTTTTGATAAATACAGTATTTTGTGGTATCCGTACTTTATATTTCTCAGTCATCTTGGGTGGTTGATTCTTTTCGTGCCGCTGGTTGCGGCCGATTTGTCGTCTTCGTCTTTCTTGACCCTACAATTACAAATTCTCCATTCTGTCTTCTCTTATTTTCTGTAGGTTTCTGTGTTTTTTCGTCATGGACTTTGTTATGAGTTAATAATTATCGTATTTGATAAGGTAAAGTAGGTAGTACTCAGACACTTTTTAAAACGAAAATACGGAATCAGTGTTTGTAGAGCCAAAACTCAATGTTTTCCCCAAATATTTAATCTAATCGTTAATTTGGCATGTTTTATTGTTATTAGTACAAGAAAAGATACGCTTACATACTTTTTTATACTAAAAAAGTAAGTTTAAAAATTCAACTATATGTCGCAGTAGTTGGACATCATATGTCAAGCTGGTCCCAGTACTTGGACATAGTTAGGACCCAGTAGTTGGACATTTGAAATAAATGTGTCCAACTACTGGGTTCAGAAAAAGCAGTGGACGTAAACTTGGACAATACATTCGATATATTACAGTTCTCGACATAACCTCAAAATGCTATATTTACATTTTTAACAAATTTAAGACGTATATTAATATAATTTTAGTTTAATTATATACTACGCATCATAAACTATCCGAATGAATGCCAATGAATACATCTTTTTATCATCTTTATCAGCAATTACAATTTTTGTCACTGTCCAAGTGCTGGGCACTTTACCTTAGTAAAAGGCGTACACATTTTATAGTTGCAGTTGGATTCGATCCCGGGACTTCACGAACCGAAAGCAGGCATTTATCCACTACGTCACGGCCGCACTGGCTATTTTCTTGATGGCTGACTAGGGACACGTCACACGTCATACGTGACACGGACAAGGTCCGGAAAATCTACGTTATCGTCGATTCGTCTCGATTACCTGTAGAATTTCTTCTTTATCGATAATGTATCACTCGCATCCTCGTGGTACTTCTGAATTTACGGGATGCAACACATCTTTATTATAGACCCCCATTATATTAATTATTTTCTCTAGTAGGTAAGACAGGCAACTGCGAACAGATAATCCACTTGTGGGCGATATGGTAAGATCCTGCTTCCCGATACCAGAAATGTCATGAGTTAATAATTATCGTATTTGATAGTAAGAAGGCGGACACGTTTTTATACTCGCGATTCAATTTGATCCCGCGACTTCACGAACCGAAAGCAGGCTTTTATTCACTACGCTCGGTTCCACTGGCTATTTTCTTGCGCTTTAAGTCTTTATATTGCCTCGAGTTGTATTTCAGCTGACTAAGCATATGTCACACGTCATACGTGACAACTTCTGTGTCTTTGTTTCCGTTGTTTTCCTGCCCTTGAGTTAGAGGCTCGCCGGAATGAGCCTCAAATGGTAGGAGTATGTTTCTCTTGTTTATCCTCAGTTGCTGGAATTAGGCCCTGGAATTTCCGCAAGTGCTGTAAATATTGCTGACGCGCTGTTCTTGATGTCGTTTGCTGTGGTTGGAACTCTATCTGTTGTTTGTTTTATTGTTAGAGCCAGATCAGTTATTGTATTTAATTCTTTATCTTCTTTTCTATCCGTATTTAGAAGTTTTCGACGTATATCAATTAATGTTCTCTTCGGTCTCACTCGCATTCTTGAATCTTGAATTTGGATTAGGGTAGTGACCATCCTTTATGTTGTTTACCAGCGCATCGAGGCTGGTTCTGTGCCGATATACTGAAAGATATGAAGAACAAGATGCTGCAGAGCAGTGAGCTGCCAGTGCAAACCTTGCGGAGAGATAAAACGGACGAGATAATCTTCGTAATAGAAAAAGATGGGGACGTCAGTATAGTCAAGGAGGCCCTAACCACAATCATAGAGGGCAAGGGCACAGTCAAAACTGTAGTGCCAAAATGATTGGTTGAAATAAGGGACTTGGATAAGACGGCGACAAAAGAGAAAGGGAAAGGATGCTGCCAAAGCTTCTAGGAGCAAAGGCTGTCCTATCTTTGTAGGGCTGCTGCGGAGGAACAAGGAACAAATAAGAAGAAAATGTAATTAAAGATTATCGAGATCAACGCGGAGACAGGATAAAAGCCCAGGATCTGCTCGCAGCTACAGCGGGAATCAGGTCTGCAGACTTACTGATATTCTGTGAACAGCATAAGCATCCATGCCCAACATACTGGTTGGAAAACAAAACAAGAAGAGCCGAAATCGAGATTCGCAACATCAAACTGCGGATAAAAACATTCCACTCTACTAATAACAAGTACGTCTGTGTCAACGTAGGCAGAGGTAAGAATTTACAGCTGCTACTACTCATCTAATGACCTGATAAACAAAGTTCGAGGATGAACTCCCAGACCTCGAGGAAAACATAAGACAGACCGAAAAATGCGTTTTACTCCACAAAATGGAAGGAGATCATCGATAGCCTAATAAAAAGGGATACTCTACAAGGAACAGCCGTGGACACTAAAAGAATAAATTACAAGAGGTGTGTCACAAGGATCAAAGATCGGTCCATTTTTGTGGAATCATATGTACGACGAGCTACTGAGGATGGAACTACCTAACGGTACCATCATCCTAGGTTAAGGAGAAAATGCTGTGATTATATGTGAGATGGATGACGTGAAAGTCCTCGAAATCCGAATCAACGACGGACTCAGAAGAGTAAAGATATTGCTGGATAGAAAGGGCCTGGAGATGACCGTGGACAAGACCCAGACAGTACTGCAAACTGGCAGAATAAGCTTCGAGGCACCGCAGCTTCTCTTAGGAGATACGGCGATACCATGAAAAAACCAGCTCACCTACCTTGGGGTAGAATTGGACCGCCAGTTAAGCGTTCTGCCGCATATAAAAAAGTGGCAAATAAAGTATCGGAGTCAGGAGCCAACCTCTCCAGACTTATGCCAAATTTCCGGGAACAGAAAGAAGGTATGAGAAGGTTACTCTCAAGCGTAGTCCACTCTAAGCTATTGTACGTAGCCCCCAGCTGGCCACTGTTGTCGGTACAACACCCCATTATCATGAGGATTGCGTCGGCATATAGAACAGTATCGACGAGCGTAGTGCAGGTCATAGCTGGGGTGCCCTCGGCAGATCTTCTTGCAATGAAGAGAAAGAAGACGTACGAAGAAGTGAAGAAAACCGAACAGGATAACATCAACTACGAGCAAGAGACTAGCAACATATAAAAGAAGCGAGAACTAAGCTAATGAATAGGTGGCAAACTCGATGGGAAAGTGAATAGACAGGAAGATGGACCCACCCTCTCATCCCAAATATCGACAAACGGGTCAACAGAGACCATGGCGAGATTGGTTACTACGTTACTCAGGTGATAACAGGGCATGGGTGTTTTTATAAATACCTGTGTCGATTCAAGAAAAAAACAGAGACGACGTGCCAATACAGTAAGTACCCCCATGACGACGACGAGCACAAGATCTTCGAGTGCCCACGATGGCAACAAAGTAGAGAAGAAATAATTTTGGCCTTGAGGCAAGAAGTGACACCAGACAACATCATAAAACTTATGTTGCGTTCCGAGCCTGCATGGAATATCATGACGAGGCACATATATCATAGGATAAAACGGACTGAAGAAGATGAAAGAAGAAACATGGGTAGATTAGCCAAGGAAGAATGAAGAGCGAAGAAAGAAAAGAAGAGAATAAAGAAGAATGAAGAATGAAGAACGAAGAACAGCAAGAAAACGAAAAGAAGACAAAAGAAAAGCTATGTATGGCTAGGAAGATGGCGTCACCCCGAAGTAATGTCTATCGACTGTACCGGGATCACCGGATTTAGTGAGCAAGAATCTCACATTCCCTGGGAGAAACCAGGGAAAATAAAAAATAAAAATAACGATAGCGATAGCGATAGCGATAACTATAGCGATAGCGATAACTATAGCGATAACTATAGCGACAGCGACAGCCACAGCCACAGCGACAGCGACAACGACAACGACAACGACAACGACAACGATAACAATAGCAACGAAGTGTCGTATAATAGCCATCTATCCTTCAGATAGTCTTGTACCATGCGCAAGAGGTAGTATGATATCTTGTACTAATTGCTTAGTGACTGGAGCACGTTCGTCCATTTTGCCGAGTTAAATGCATTTTTAGCATCTAGCGTCGTTACAAGTACTATTCATTTCGAATGTTGGTTCTTCTTTAGATCTTTATCGTAAGTTTTTATCACTTTTCAGACAGCAGCTATAGTCTATTTATTCTTCCTGAATCCAAATTGTTCAGACGAGAGGCCTTTGCCTGCTTGTACAGTCTCCTGAAGTCGCGGTTTACATTTCTAGCATGCACAGAGGTCGATTTCCTGATGCTATGTTAGGGTCTCCTATTCCCTTGTTGATAAGCACAAGCCTTTGAATCGTCCACCTTTTTGGATAATTTCCTGCTCTGATACAGCTGTTGCACATATTTAGCAGGAGACTTGGACAGATCCTGAATGTGAATTTAAGGATCTCAGATGGTATTCCGTCCGATTCTGGAGCTTTGTTGTTCTTTAACGGGGAACTCTACTGGTTATTAAAAAGTCTCTCCCCTTTGACGAACAATATTAAAACTTCAATAACTTTTTTTGTCATAATTGAAGAAGGTTGTAAGAAAATATTGAGAATTTTTCACTAAAATTTTCACTATGGTCTTTTAAAAAGTACCTTGTGCATACAAATTTGATGAATTCTATTTAAAAAAATTCTAAAATATTTTTTAATTTACAATGAACAAAAGTTAATTCCTCTGAAATTGTTTAAACTATGACAATAATTTTAGCTATATTAGCCAAGATTATTGCGCTGCACATGCAGGCTTTAACATTAATTTTATGCGAGACTTTAAATAAATTACACACAAGAATTTAGGATAAAAGTATGAACTCTTGTGGTTTATTCAATTTGTGTACAAGGTGTTGAGCGCCAGCTGCGCGAACTCGCAGCACGATTTTACAAGTGTTCTACCGATACATAGAATTATTTACAAAATTTACTTTACAATATAATTTACAATAAACATATATACATATATATATATATATATATATATATATATATATATATATATATATATATATATATATATATATATATACCTGTTAAGCACAATAATATTCTGTGCAACTTACTCTTTTCAAATCCGGTGTGGCCTTCTTCGAAGATTGGTCGGCACACACGGTACGAGATCGACGATAATGTCGAGGTACGGAAACGGTTATAGATTCGCGAGCAGAGCAAGTTGATTCTGTTGATTTAAGGACATCACATAGGGTTGTAGTAATGGGTATGGAGTTTTCAAATTTAGCAAATGGGATAACGAATTACGATATCGTAACACGGGGGTGGATACTATTTAAGTCAATCACCGCGGGCAGGGATGCCCCCCCCCCCCCCCCCCCCGGAAGCGAAGCCGCGACCCCGCGGCCTAGAGGAGGGCCTTACATCTATTCTTTTTATCACAGTTTTTAAAGGGTAGTTTCGGTAGGAAAAATTGTTGCCATTTACGGTAGGGAAATTTGTGGCATATGCGGTAGAAATATTTTTGGTATTAACGGTAGGGGGATTAACGTTATTTACGGTAAGGTAATAGCGGTACTGGTGAAAAGAGGGTATTTGGTATGAACAAGATGAGGGTATGCGATGATAGAAGGGGTAAGCGATATCAGCATTTTACACACCTCTATCGTATGCGTCAATGTTCGGAAAAATTACGATAACTGATTGCCGTGATTCTGCTACTAGTTTCGATGCGGGGTGTACTAATGCGGCTGAGACAATCATTTGCGAGTTATCGGTTGCAATACCAGATTTAGCAAAGTTAGTAACGACGTCTTCGAATCTTTTAAAAGAATGGCGAAACTTACAAAAAGAACAGGTAACAACGTCCGCGTCTTTCTTCCCACAACGATAACAAAATCGCTTATTGTGTGGTTCTTTGCAATCATGATAACAATGTCCCGAACATTTACAATTCCAACATACTCGGTCAGTTTTATTGCGAGTGACTGCCGATGCGGGCTTTGATTTCGGCGACGACTCTGCAGAATTTTCCCGATCGCTTGTCTTCCAATTTCTCCGTTTAGTGGTGTTGTTTGTAGGCTTCGAAGGCGGTAAACGTTGAACGGACACCCGCTCAGGCTTCCGAGGCGAAGGCTAAGTTCCCGACGGTGTACTCGTGTTTACCGGTACTGCAATGGTCTTTCTTAACGGGGAGTGTCCTATCTTTTTATTTCGAGGTGGGTTGCAGTTAGGACAGTTAGGAATTATGACTTCTAGGTGGCCACATTTGTAGCATAAAATCCCAGATTTATTAGGGCAGAACTTTGCCTGGTGTCCGGTAAGGTGACAGGACCAGCAAGCATATAAAGATTTGTTATGCGCTGGTTTGTGTATATACGATGAGTTCGATGAATTCGAATTATTCTTACGATTTTGGTAAGAAATTAATTTTTCTGCTGGTGATTTCCAGGAAAAGGATTTGACTTCCCGAGTTTTCGTAGTTCCATGCCATTGACTCCATGTCAATCGATCTAACATTCGCGATTCATTCGGGATTTTACGAGTTCTGTTCGACGTTTTACGATTGGTGGTTTCGAGTGATTCATTCGTCAATGAATCAACAATACGATGATTTTTCGGACTACGAACCCGCAGTTCCGAAAGTGAACCGTTAGGTGTGTTGCTATTTCGATTTCCAGATCTTTCAGCTAATTTCGATCCAACTATGTTCGAGTTCTTATTATTCGAAGACCGATATGATTGTTCCGACGATGAACAATCCGACCTGTGGGCACTATTCAATGTTTTCGAAGAATTTTTCAAACGTTTAGTCCGATTCGAGTTACGATCACTCCTTATAGGTTCCTTCGAACCGTTTGTTGCAGATTTACTCGCAGTAGCTACCATTGGGAAATTTTCCGTAACTCCGTCTGCGATTCCGTAACCTGAGAGTGTAGAAAGGTAATTCAACTGAGATTCGTTTAACGCAGATGTATTTTGAGCTTCGAAGTTGTTGACAGCCGATGAACAATTTTTTACTGGAGTTTCATCCGAAGTGAGAACCGACGATTTCTCTTCACTCTTTCTGAGAACAATGGTTCTTGTGCGGGATACGATTCGAGGCGTTTTTGCAATTCGATGGGGTTCTGTTGTCCGGTAGTTTCCGATATGGGAGAATAATACTTGTATAGATGAAGATTAGGGAATGACATAGCGGTGAGGTAGGTATTCGATGCGATACTGTATATTGGAATTTCGGGTATTGTGTTGTATTGAAGTGTATAATAGTTACATTGTTGTGGACAAAGAGGGGTTTGTATGTTAGGGTTTTGTGTATGAAGAGTTTGTATAATAGTGTAGGATTGTATTGATATAGGGTGTGTAGGTTGTGCGATAGGGGCGTGTTGTACTTGTAAAGGTTGTGAGGTTTGGTCGGTAGGGTAAGTTGGTGTTTGTGAAAGTTGCGAAATTTGTACTGTCGGGTAGGTTGGTATTTGTAGGATAAGTGTAGGTTGTGGGGCGAAACATCTATACGGTTCCATTAGGTGGATCGGTATTTGCGAGACATTATCAGATTGTACAGCAGGTTTTTGTTCAATTGTTTCTCCAATATGATTTTCAATTGCTTTAATCTCACAACTCGTATCAACAACGTAATTTTGAGCTTTTGTCGACATTTCAACTAATCGATTAAGTATCTCGTCGTAAGTCCCTTCTGTACTAATCTGAAAATATTTCACGCTTTTTGAAAGAGTATTTAAATCATATATTGCGAATACAGATCGTACAATATCTTGTTTGTTCGCGACATTGGACAAATATCCTTGCATCGAATTAGTATTAAGACATAAACAAGGTTTTTCTTTATATGCGATTTGATCATCATTGCACGGAACCCATGGCACAACCTCAGATCCAAAAATCAATTTAAGCTGATATCTAACTACTCGATCCAGTATCTCGTTATTGGTTCCTAATGTACTAATTTTGCTTATATTGGCATGATGCAATATATAGACTAATCCGCTAGTTGAGTAAAGGAGTTCGATATTTTCTTTTCTAGCAACTATCGCTTCATCGAGAAGCTTCAATTGGTCAGCCGTCGCCATTTTAAGGTAAAGGGACGTTACGTTTCTTTAATTCGAAGTTAGCATGACTGAGTTTAGCTCACTTTTGTTTGCTCACTAGAAAGTGCGATTTGGTATTACGAAAGGTATATAAGAGAAAAAGAAAAAATAAAATATTTTAAAAAAACTTAATTTAGATCAAGAAGTACAAAAGAAAGAATAAGTAAAAGCAATGAAACTAAAATCAATTTTAGAAAGCAAAAGCGAAGCAAACCAAACTAAAATTTAGTACCAATATTTCTGCATATATGCGGTAGGGGTACACAAGGTAAAACTCAACTACTGGCAATTTGTAGTAGTGTAGGGGTCGAGAGGGTCATGGTATCGTTTAAGTTTGATATAGACTGAGGGGTGTGTGTTCGATAGGGCGGAATATTACTAATTATTAATAATATGGTACAACTTAATTTAACGGAAGTGGATTATTGTAAGCTAGTGTTGTTTATAAAAAAAATAAAATTGTATTGCAAAATTAAAGAATATTGCAAATGTAATCAAGGGTTGCTACTAATTACAAAATGAAAAAAAAAATTGAATAGGTAATAATAGAAAAATTTCAAAATGATCAAAGTTTTAATTTAAAGTTACAATTAATTACCATGAAAGCAGAAAATTTTACAATTCCTTTAACCAGGTCCTTTAAGTAAATTAAACTTTTACACATAATATTTATTCGACTATACAAGGAAAATAGAAAATATTTCTGTTAAATATTTATTTCGAATTTTAATACAAATATTTACCACAAATAATATACTATACAAGTTTCAATTTCCAAGATTTTTGAACTCAATATTAAAAAAGTTTTATACAAAATTTCATACAAAGTGTACGCAGGTAGATTCGGAGTTATCTATTCGTAAAAAAAATGAACAAAATTTAACGAAGTGAAAAACTATTCACTAGTTGGAAGAAACTGTTATTCACTTATTTTTAATTAATCCACGTTGCAACGATTAAATCACTGTAGTGAATGATATAGGATTGATGGGGGATAGGTATAAAATATTATTGATCGGAAGGTGGGAATTTATAGTAGCGATAGGCGGAGAAAATAAACAATATATATTATGAAATTGTGCATAACATACATAAAATAAAGGGTAAATGTGCGTAAAATATAAAATTATGAACATATAATAGTAATAAAAATGTTTATTTTTATTTACTTTTTAGGTTTCTAAACTTTATGCTTTTATTCAAGTTCCAGAAATATTTTCGTGAAGTCGTAAAAATTTACAAATATACTATTATTATAGTAATGATGATTAATATTATTTTACTAAATTTATGTAGTGAATATTTTAATTTAAAAGAAACATAAAAATAAAGGTATCTATCCAACGTCTATTTAATTGAAAATAATTTCCACTCTGTGTGTTTATAAGAAAAATGTATTTAAATCTAAATATAATTGCTCCAGTTATGTACCATTGCTAATCACATTTACTACTTTCTGTAAATATTTTTAATCAAAACAAAATTTATTAAACTGATTTTTAAAAAAATGTTGAAGTAGATTTTAGAGTCTATACTGTATATATTAAACACGTATTGCCTAAAATTATTTTTCATCTACCTTCCAAAATTATCGTTTTTATATTACACACCTTACATCTATTCTTTTTATCACAGTTTTTAAAGGGTAGTTTCGGTAGGAAAAATTGTTGCCATTTACGGTAGGGAAATTTGTGGCATATGCGGTAGAAATATTTTTGGTATTAACGGTAGGGGGATTAACGTTATTTACGGTAAGGTAATAGCGGTACTGGTGAAAAGAGGGTATTGAATAAAAAATGTTGAAGTAGATTTTAGAGTCTATACTGTATATATTGAACACGTATTGCCTAAAATTATTTTTCATCTACCTTCCAAAATTATCGTTTTTATATTACACAAATAATTTCGAAATTCTTGATAGTTATCACGAATTTTATTTAAATAATTTTCAACATTAATACTCGAAAAAAGAAATTTCGAACTTCACCACGCACTCACTCACTGTTTATTACACTAGATTTGTATTTATACAATCCTAATTATTTAGCACATACGTATAAATTTGGGGATATATTTTATTGTATTTATGCCAATTTGCAAAATGCAAAATAATCCGCATAAATTATTCATGCCAAATAATGCTAGGGTGACCTACCGCCTGACGCCAAAAAAAAAAGAAGATGGCTGCCTGCGAGACTACCTCGCGGCGCACATGCAAAAATGGCCAGATACAAGCCGTCGCGACGTTGTCGGGCGTCTCGCCGCGGCCGCGTGTATATCACTCGCGAAAATTCCGACTGTATCTTACATGTGCTACTTTATGTTTAAGTTCACCTACACTGTCGTATTCTATGAATTATTAATCACGAATTTATTTCAATTAAATTTTAATTTAATTTTGTAATTCAATGTTAATTTTAACTAAAATTTTAATTTAATTCAAATTTCACCGGAAGATTTGTCGGGCCCCATGTTGGGCGCCAATATGACAATAATTTTAGCTATATTAGCCAAGATTATTGCGCCGCACATGCAGGCTTTAACAGTATTTTTATGCGAGACTTTAAATAAATTTCACACAGGAATTTAGGATAAAAGTATGAACACTTGTGGTTTATTCAATTTATATACAAGGTGTTGAGCACAAGCTGCGCGAATTCTTAGCACGATTTTCCAAATGTTCTACCGACACATAGAATTATTTACGAATTTAAACTAACTACGGTGAGCATGGTGGTACGGTGGGAAATGGTATAGAATCGAGAGGGGAAGAAGTTAATACTCAGAGACGCAAATTCTACAGAACATACGGCGGTGAAATAGACGTGGAGAGGCGGCGCGACGCGATGCTCGACATGCACACGGCGCTAGATTTACAATAAATATATATATATATATATATGGGTCAATCCATGCCAAAACGCACACGGCTCTGCCCAAAAATGTTAAGACTTAGAAAAACTTGTATAGGGTCAAAATTTAGCGTTTTTTATGTAGAATCAATAGCTATGTGGCGCTTTTCAAAATTTTCAAAATGGCGGTTCCAAAAACCCTATTTTCTAACCAGTTTTCCTAAAATTTTCCGATTAATCGTTCATAAAAATATAGATAAAAGACGAAAATTGTGAGTAAAGGTTATTTTATATGTTTTCGGGTACGCTGAATCCGAATCCGCTGACCGTTTAACCTTATCACTCCAGGATTTGCTCTAACCTCAAAAAATACCTCAAAAACGCTCAAACAGGCATGATTATGGCTAGATAAAGGTTCGTGACGATGCATTTGTTCGTTTCAAGGGTCGCGTATTTCAAATTCAAGGTCCGTTCAGCTCGTTCAGTCCAAAATTTGCCCCTAGCCTCAAAATATTTTTCAAAAACGGTCAAATAGGCATGATTACGGCCAGATTAAGAATCGTGACCATAAATTTATACGTTTTCGAGATCGCTGATTTTAAGTCTAAGGTCCGTTTAACCCGACAAGCCCAAAATTTGTCGCTAACCTCAAAAAGTACTTCAAAAATGCTCAGCGGGCATGATGACGGCCAGGTGAAGAATCGTGACCATATATTTATACGTTTTTGTGGTCACTGATTTCAAATCCGAAGTCCGTTTAGTTCCATCAGCTAAAAATTTGTTTTTAACCTCAAAAAATACCTGACAAACGCTCAAATGGGCAGGTTCATGGCCAGAAATGGACGGTTATACTTTAAATCTCTACAACAATTTCCTTTTTATCACTTGAAAATTTTCTGATAATAATACTCTTGTTTCGTAGTGGAATAAAACAGTGATTGCTTGAAATTTGTGGGACAGAAGGAGCCTCGTCAAATCGTCTTTTTAATCTTCTTTGAGTGTTGCTATGTGTTACTTTTGGATAATAAAAGAACTTTATATTTTTTATTGAATGGCATGCCCACTCATAAAGCTGCTTAGCTGTTAAAATGCTGTTGATTGCTGATGCTTGGAGGCTTGCGTTCCTAGCTCCTATTTTAAGAGTTGCACCAAGGCCATCATGTGGGCCTTTTCCGTGAGCCGTCGCGCAAAAATGCCATTCTGCTTTGATACCAAAATCATTTTCATGATAACATAAATTTTGGATATTAAATCGATTTTTAAAATGTTGTTTTGCTCCATCAGAAAAGTAGATAATCTTCGTAACTTTGTGTTGTTTTTTTAGGTAATCAATTATCATCGAATTACACACATACACCGCTGCAGAGTCATGAGTATTTGATTCAGAAATCACGATTATACTTCCATGTTTTAATTCACCTTCATCTCGATAACAATAAACTACAGTATATTCTGTTGCTTGATTATTATTATAGTGAAAAGCTTTAGCTGCTTTTTGAACAACGAAAGCAAAATTCTCTGAATAATCTGGTAGCACAAGAATATCTCCTGGCTTTAAGCTTCCCTTCAATTGCTTAAAATATTCTGATTGTTGTTTGTTAATATAATCATGAGGTTTTAATGATTTTAACCGATGACCAAGAAGTTCGAGGAAATTTTCAGTAGTTGTGTTTGATGTAATCATACTTGTTCTATCTGTCGAATGCCAAGAGCTAAAAGTTATATCCTTTACGTCTGCTTTTTCCAAACCTGATTCAAGCTGGGATCTGAGCTTATCGTAATTAGGGCAGTTTTTGCATTCGTTAAGAAAACATTCTCTATTTGAGTTACGACATACCATGAGATTAAGACAATCGGTATAGTTTTTTAATGCGAATTCCGATTTAGCCATCAGGTCAGATAAATTGATAGCATCGAGCAAAAGCTTGACATTCTCATGAATCACACATACGCAAACAATATGAGTACCATTACTTCCGGGTAAAACACAATTTTGAGGTCGTAATTGGCAAAACTTTGAAAGACCTATAGTAGTATCTGGATGCTCTCCACAGAATTTGAAATATAATTCTTTTAAGCTAAACAATGTCAGTCTCTTCTGTTTGAGGACTTTTTCTCCATCAATCTCAACAGATTTTTTATTTCTATATCCTGGGAGAATTCTGCTGTTAGAATCATATTCATAGAATTGTTTCACTCTATTAACCGTAGTTTGTGGCAGCGATTTATCTATTTTTGGGGGCGGTCTAGAAATAGAGCCATTCGTGGCATTTAATTCTTTAGCTTTTCTAATGGAGTAAGTCGTAGTAGTAGTAGTATTGAATAGAAAAGAAATCTTCTCTATTGACCATTTTGATGGCAATTTGGTTAGAATAGCTATAGCTGTCGGGATCGTGCTCTGACAACGATGAAAATTTTTCTCTTAAACCTTCGATGATTTCATGGAGGTTTTCCTCAGCATTTGAAGAAGTCGAACTGTCAAGATCTAATTGCACATTCTTCTCTAGGCTATCTTCATTGCACTGTTAGATACAGAAGTATTGTTCAAATTGTCATTCACGTTTTCGTCATGAGTATCATCATTGTTGGAATTGTGGTTCACGTCTTCATTATGAGTATCATTACTAGTATATGATATTTTCCTACATCCACTGCAAATCATATTCTCTGCAGAAGCGAGCCCAAAATGTCTGCAAAGCCTAGTTGGTAGTGGTCGTAATGATTTGTCTATGTGAGCTACCAATTTGAACGGATTGCAACAACTTCTTCCTTTTTGAAGTCATGATCATGGAAAGCTAGCTCAAAGTCAATGCAAATACTGTGTTTATATGCGTGTGAGAACTATACGTCTATATGTACCAGTGCGTATTTATAGCCTTCAAAATAATCTCTGGTAAAATTTTACGATCATCAATTGTATATTGATTATATTTATCCGTTAGCCCGCCACTCAAACGTGATCTCTAACACGGAAAATATGACAACCCAAAATGCAAGCAAACCACGAAGCAGTAAAAAACGCTACCAGCCGCTTCCTTTGAAAGATTCCTTGACAATTTACCAATTATCACTGCTTCACTCATTATATTTTTTCGTTAACCCACTCAAACTTGATTTCTGTCTGTCGTATACTGTCCATCTGACGAGTAGGACAACCACGATTACATCGAACACAACTACTAAAAATTTTATTTAACTTCTTGGTCATCAGTTAAAATCATTAAAACCTCAAGATTATATTAACGAACAACAATCAGAATATTTCAAGCAATTAAAGGTAAGCTTAAAGCTTAGAGGAATATTTGTACCACCAGATTATTCAGAAAATGTTGTCCTTATGACTTACCGCTGATGAGTCATAAGTATTGACAGACAGAAATCACGTTTGAGTATAGTGGGTTAACGAAAAAATATAATCAGTGAAGCAGTGATAATTGGTAAATTGTCAAGGAATCTTTCAAAGGAAGCGGATGGAGCAAACCAAATTTTAAAAATCGATTTAATATCCAAAATTTATGTAATCATGAAAATGATTTTGGTATCAAAGCAGAATGGCATTTTTGCGCGACGGCTCACGGAAAAGGCCCACATGATGGCCTTGGTGCAACTCTTAAAATATGAGTTAGGAACGCAAGCCTCCAAGCATCAGCAATCAACAGCATTTTAACAGCTAAGTAGCTTTATGAGTGGGCATGCCATTCAATAAAAAATATAAAGTTCTTTTATTATCCAAAAGTAACACATAGCAACACTCAAACAAGATTAAAAAGACGATTTGACGAGGCTCCTTCTGTCCCACAAATTTCAAGCAATCACTGTTTTATTCCACTACGAAACAAGAGTATTATTATCAGAACATTTTCAAGCGATAAAAAGGAAGTTGTTGTAGAGATTTAAAGTATAACCGTCCATTTCTGGCCATGAACCTGCCCATTTGAGCGTTTGTCAGGTATTTTTTGAGGTTAAAAACAAATTTTTAGCTGATGGAACTAAACGGACTTCGGATTTGAAATCAGTGACCCCAAAAACGTATAAATATATGGTCACGATTCTTCACCTGGCCGTCATCATGCCCGCTGAGCATTTTTGAAAAATATTTTGAGACTAGGGGCAAATTTTGGACTGAACGAGCTGAACGGACCTTGAATTTGAAATACGCGACCCTTGAAACGAACAAATGCATCGTCACGAACCTTTATCTAGCCATAATCATGCCTGTTTGAGCGTTTTTGAGGTATTTTTTGAGGTTAGAGCAAATCCTGGAGTGATAAGGTTAAACGGTCAGCGGATTCGGATTCAGCGTACCCGAAAACATATAAAATGACCTTTACTCACAATTTTCGTCTTTTATCTATATTTTTATGAACGATTAATCGGAAAATTTTCGGAAAACTGGTTAGAAAATAGGGTTTTTGGAACCGCCACTTTGAAAATTTTGAAAAGCGTCACATAGCTATTGATTCTACATTAAAAACCCTAAATTTTGACCCTATGCAAGTTTTTCTAAGTCTTAACATTTTTGGGCAGAGCCGTGTGCGTTTTGGCATGGATTGACGCATATATATATATATATATATATATATATATATATATATATATATATATATATATATATATATATATATATATATATATATATATATATATATTTATATTATTTGTAAATCTAGCGCCGTGTGCATGTCGAGCATCGCGTCGCGCCGCCTCTGCACGTGTATTTCACCGCCGTATATTCTGTAGAATTTGCGTCTCTGAGTATTAACTTCTTCCCCTCTCGATTATATACCATTTCCCACCGTACCACCATGCTCACCGTAGTTAGTTTAAATTCGTAAATAATTCTATGTGTCGGTAGAACATTTGGAAAATCGTGCTAAGAATTCGCGCAGCTTGTGCTCAACACCTTGTATATAAATTGAATAAACCACAAGTGTTCATACTTTTATCCTAAATTCCTGTGTGAAATTTATTTAAAGTCTCGCATAAAAATACTGTTAAAGCCTGCATGTGCGGCGCAATAATCTTGGCTAATATAGCTAAAATTATTGTCATATTGGCGCCCAACATGGGGCCCGACAAATCTTCCGGTGAAATTTGAATTAAATTAAAATTTTAGTTAAAATTAACATTGAATTACAAAATTAAATTAAAATTTAATTGAAATAAATTCGTGATTAATAATTCATAGAATACGACAGTGTAGGTGAACTTAAACATAAAGTAGCACATGTAAGATACAGTCGGAATTTTCGCGAGTGATATACACGCGGCCGCGGCGAGACGCCCGACAACGTCGCGACGGCTTGTATCTGGCCATTTTTGCATGTGCGCCGCGAGGTAGTCTCGCAGGCAGCCATCTTCTTTTTTTTTTGGCGTCAGGCGGTAGGTCACCCTAGCATTATTTGGCATGAATAATTTATGCGGATTATTTTGCATTTTGCAAATTGGCATAAATACAATAAAATATATCCCCAAATTTATACGTATGTGCTAAATAATTAGGATTGTATAAATACAAATCTAGTGTAATAAACAGTGAGTGAGTGCGTGGTGAAGTTCGAAATTTCTTTTTTCGAGTATTAATGTTGAAAATTATTTAAATAAAATTCGTGATAACTATCAAGAATTTCGAAATTATTTGTGTAATATAAAAACGATAATTTTGGAAGGTAGATGAAAAATAATTTTAGGCAATACGTGTTCAATATATACAGTATAGACTCTAAAATCTACTTCAACATTTTTTTAAAAATCAGTTTAATAAATTTTGTTTTGATTAAAAATATTTACAGAAAGTAGTAAATGTGATTAGCAATGGTACATAACTGGAGCAATTATATTTAGATTTAAATACATTTTTCTTATAAACACATATAGTGGAAATTATTTTCAATTAAATAGACGTTGTATAGATACCTTTATTTTTATGTTTCTTTTAAATTAGAATATTCACTACATAAATTTAGTAAAATAATATTAATCATCATTACTATAATAATAGTATATTTGTAAATTTTTACGACTTCACGAAAATATTTCTTGGAACTTGAATAAAAGCATAAAGTTTAGAAACCTAAAAAGTAAATAAAAATAAACATTTTTATTACTATTATATGTTCATAATTTTATATTTTACGCACATTTACCCTTTATTTTATGTATGTTATGCACAATTTTCATAATATATATTGTTTATTTTCTCCGCCTATCGCTACTATAAATTCCCACCTTCCGATCAATAATATTTTATACCTATCCCCCATCAATCGTATATCATTCACTACAGTGATTTAATCGTTGCAACGTGGATTAATTAAAAATAAGTGAATAACAGTTTCTTCCAACTAGTGAATAGTTTTTCACTTCGCTAAATTTTGTTCATTTTTTTTACGAATAGATAACTCCGAATCTACCTGCGTACACTTTGTATGAAATTTTGTATAAAACTTTTTTAATATTGAGTTCAAAAATCTTGGAAATTGAAACTTGTATAGTATATTATTTGTGGTAAATATTTGTATTAAAATTCGAAATAAATATTTAACAGAAATATTTTCTATTTACCTTGTATAGTCGAATAAATATTATGTGTAAAAGTTTAATTTACTTAAAGGACCTGGTTAAAGGAATTGTAAAATTTTCTGCTTTCATGGTAATTAATTGTAACTTTAAATTAAAACTTTGATCATTTTGAAATTTTTCTATTATTACCTATTCAATTTTTTTTTTCATTTTGTAATCAGTAGCAACCCTTGATTACATTTGCAATATTCTTTAATTTTGCAATACAATTTTATTTTTTTTATAAACAACACTAATAACGCAAGCCTCCAAGCATCAGCAATCAACAGCATTTTAACAGCTAAGCAGCTTTATGAGTGGGCATGCCATTCAATAAAAAATATAAAGTTCTTTTATTATCCAAAAGTAACACATAGCAACACTCAAAGAAGATTAAAAAGACGATTTGACGAGGCTCCTTCTGTCCCACAAATTTCAAGCAATCACTGTTTTATTCCACTACGAAACAAGACTATTATTATCAGAAAATTTTCAAGTGATAAAAAGGAAGTTGTTGTAGAGATTTAAAGTATAACCGTCCATTTCTGGCCATGAACCTGCCCATTTGAGCGTTTGTCAGGTATTTTTTGAGGTTAAAAACAAATTTTTAGCTGATGGAACTAAACGGACTTCGGATTTGAAATCAGTGACCCCAAAAACGTATAAATATATGGTCACGATTCTTCATCTGGCCGTCATCATGCCCGCTGAGCATTTTTGAAGTACATTTTGAGGTTAGCGACAAATTTTGGGCTTGTCGGGTTAAACGGACCTTAGACTTCAAATCAGCGATCTCGAAAATGTATAAATTTATGGTCACGATCCTTAATCTGGCCGTAATCATGCCTATTTGAGCGTTTTTGAAAAATATTTTGAGCGGTTTTGAGGTATTTTTTGAGTTTAGTGCAAATCCTAGAGTGATAAGGTTAAACGGTCAGCGGATTCGGATTCAGCGTACCCGAAAACATATAAAATGACCTTTACTCACAATTTTCGTCTTTTATCTATATTTTTATGAACGATTAATCGGAAAATTTTTGGAAAACTGGTCAGAAAATCGGGTTTTTGGAACCCGCATTTTGAAAATTTTGAAAAGCGTCACATAGCTATTGATTCTACATAAAAAACCCTAAATTTTAACCCTATACAAGTTTTTCTAAGTCTTTACCATTTTTGGGCAGAGCCGTGTGCGTTTTGGCATGGATTGACCTATATATACATATATATATATATATATATATATATATATATATATATATATATATATATATATATATATATATATATGTATATATATATAATATAAAATTTTAAGAAGTCAGAAAAAATAATATTAAAATATTTTAGTTCATGCATTCTTACGAATTCTGTATTAAGTATTCTGCTATAATTTTTTATAGCATGTAAAATTTGGAAACATTATAAGTTCATATGTAAAACATGATTGTTCTGTAAAATGAAAAACATAATTAAAAATAATAATGGTTCTCACCTGCAGGTAAAACAAGCACCGAGTTCTGCTCAGCTCTTTTATACTCATAGATTTTACTTGTGGATGTAAAGGAGTGGTATTGGTGGGGAATTGCGGTAGGGGAAATCCACCGCGGTCTGTAGGTAGGGGAAGAAGCCTATAAGCTCAGTGTTATAATCGTTATAGTGGGCGGTGCGCATTGCTCAAGGTAGAGGCGGGAGCAAGCTGTGACTCTCTAGCTCGAGAAGAAGTCTGCGTTCAACAGTCAGCGCATGCGCGTTCAAGGCAAGGAATCGAGTGTCAGCGGCAAGATACTTTGTGAGTGGAGCAAGATACTTTTGCAGATACTTCGGCTTTATAAGCTGGCAGACCAGCGACGTCCGAGCATTCATTTATCTTTTCTTTCAGTTTTAAGTACTTATAACATCTATAGTTAGTATGACTTATGTATTAATTTTATGTTCTTACAGGCACTCTAATTTTTTTCATTCTCTTAGGTCTATATGTATATATTCTTATAAAAAATACATACATTTTAAAAATTTTCTTTAGCTTTAATTCTAAGTTCTTTTGAAGAGTGATACTTTAAAATAATTCATTCTCGCACGTAAATAAACTGACAAAGTCCTTCTTATGAAAAAATTGACAAAGTCCCTCTTATGAAAAAAAGAATATGACTAAGTCCCTCTTATGAAAAAAAGAATATGACTAAGTCCCTCTTATGAAAAAATGACTTATGATCTTTGTGAGAATTTGAATCATTTCTTTTCTCTTACAGGCTGAAATACTTATAATATATACAGATAGTCGGACTTATATTTTAATCCTCTTTTGTTACAGACTCTAATTTTTTTCACTCTTTTATATGAGTTAACAATACTAAAACCACCTGATTCTGCTACAGACTCTGATTTTTCTATATAGAAATTAAAGGTATGTAGTTATATTATTTATGATTTAATGCTTTTTTATTGAAAATAATAATCTAACATTAACATTTTTTTCTGTTACAGCTATGAATTTAATTAACGAAGTAGTAAAAACATGTGACGGTCTCAACCGTTTATAAAAAAAGAAAATGCTTTTATATTTGTGTGAACGCGGTTCGCGTGTTAACCCGATACAAGTGACTGGAAAAAACAGCTATTAAACCTCCCAATAGGGGCCTGCGGTGGCTCAGTCGGTAGAGTGTCGGATTCCCACGACGGTGACCCGGGTTCGAATCCTATTAATTATGAAATTATGTGTGATTTGATTACAAACACACCGCAGACCCCCGTCGTCGATTAGCACCACATGGGAGCACAAACATGGCGACGTTAAATACGAAAAAAAAAAAAAAAAAAACCTCCCCATAATTTTTATCTTCCTGTTCCCCACTGCGATCCCGGAGCCGCCTAGTTAGGAGCTCCGTAAATGCAGGTTTCTATGTTTTGATTTATTATCTCGGTCCGGCAAGAACGCTAGCTAGCTCTCTTGCGAGGCGAGAGGCAAAATCCCGCAAAGAATACTTATGGATTTATTGCGGGAAAAACCCCGAAAGGCATACACTCGAGCGGTGCGCTGACCGCTCTAGAGTGCACACTTTCTTAATGGGACTTATCAGCGCGTGGGCCCCCTGGATGGAAACCAAGGAGGGTGCGGCGCTTTCAAGTTGGAAAAGGATAGGAGAACATATAAATGAATGTTTAATGTTTGTTTAATAATTTACTAGCGATAGTTACCTCGCTCGCTGACGCTTGCTCGTTTGTAGTTTATAACTTTGATCATACTGCATAGATGTATTTTTAAATATGTGATTTTAATAAATATAACTTCTAGAGTATTTGAAAATAGTTTTGATTTAAACTGTTACTTTTGAGATAAGTATACAAATTTTGGAAGTATCTTAAAAAATAATAGTTTATTAAACTTATATGTATAAAATATGCATTTTCAAAATTTATATAATAACTCAGAAAAAAAATATCTTGGGAGGAAATTAAGCATATTTTGGGCAGAATTTTTGATTAATTCATGTTAAAATGACGTTTTTCTAAAAATTATGAAAATTCTTTAGATAGATCTTTTGTTTGTCTTGGCGTCTTTTCTTGTGCAGCTTTTAAAACCTTATGGTTTTATAGTCAGCGAGGTTTAAATTTTTTCATAAAAAATCTTTTATTGCCTATATCGCTGAAGTTAAGCGGTTGACATTTTCAAAAAAATTCAAGATGAGACTTCATAAAATAAAACAATAAGTTGTAAAAATTTTGAAATCATTTTGGTGACCGGGTTTTGGAGTTAAAGTTCAATTTCTGAATTGTTATTTTTCTAAAAAATTTTGTTTTCTCCTAGAGAGAGCTTTGTAATAGTACAATTTTAAACTTCATAAAAAACACATCAGCATTTCGTTTTGTGGTGTTTGCAGTTTCAATCACACGTTTTTAGAAAATATGTGTGTGTGTTTGTGTGTGTGTGTTTGTGTGTGTGTGTGTGTGTGTGTGTGTGTGTATGTGTGTGTGTGTGAATGTGTATGTGTGTGTGTTTGTGTGTGTGTGTGTGTACGTTTGTGTGCGTGTGTGTGTGTGTGTGTATGTGTGTGTGTATCGCCATATATCTGGAACTAAGCTTTGCGAAAACATTTATTAATTACTACAATTATATAATGGTAAATATTTAAAGAATTAACAATTTTATTTTAAATTTACATTGTAAATATTTTTAAATATTAAATTTTGTATCAGAATACTTTAAATACTTTTTATATTAGAAATTTGTACTAGTTTGATAGCAAAATATAATGACATGTTTAATAAAGAATTCAAAAAGTATATACTGTCATAATTAAAAATTAAAATAAGAGTCAGTGATAATTCATAATTGAGATACAAATATGTACAAAAATTTAAATTGTAAAGTTAAAATAGAAGAAAAATAATTATAGATAATAAGAGGCAGAAATAAAAGTAAAAGAATAAGGTAGAAGAAAAGTATATTCTAAGTTAGTAGTAAGTACATTTCATTTAATTATATTTTTAAGTAGATTTTGCTGCTTTTAATATTGCTGTAAAAATGTTTTTCATATTCTCTTGTACTTTATCGTTATTTTTTCTAAAATTATGATAACGATGTCTTTGTCCACCTTTTTTACATCTGTAACGTCCTGTAAATTTGAAACACATTTAAGATATTACACAAGATTCTATTACGAATTTCAAAAATGAAAATCTCAACATATATAAGGGGCAAATCACGTCAACTCTCCTAGCGCGGCGCGCGAGCGCTTAATACTGTTGTTTTCAACTCGCGTTTGCGGTATGAAAAAAAATATATAAAAAATATCCAATAAACTATTTTGATGTATTTTTCCTCAGCTTTCCAATAGTGTGGTCAGATTTTCCAAAATTTTCCATTTTCCTTAAAAAAAAATACAAAACGTGTTATATCTCGAAAAGTCTATTTTTAATATTTCTTTAATACTTTTAATCGAAAGCTGAGGTTTTTTTACATAAAAAAAGTTCTTTTGCCCAGAGTGCCGGATTATATTTCAGTGAGTAATAGAACGCCGAAAAGTTGAAGTTCCGCGCGCAGCGGCAAGGGGCGTGACTTCGCGCTCGACGGTGGCCGCTGGATTCGGTCCTCCATTTCATATTTTGCTACCTTATAATTTCTTTTAAACCTGTTAGTTAAATTTAGTTATTGTTTTGTTTTTATTAATCGTTTTTTTGTTACTTTGGCTTTCGAAGAGGCTTTCAAAGTCTTTAGCTTCGTGGGTTTCTTTTTCTTTGTTGCGGGTTTGGATACATTATTTTCTTTTTTCTTAGTGTCTTTCTTTGGAAAGATTTGATATTTAGAACTTAAACACGTTTTCTGTAGTTTGAATGTGTTTTGATTCAATGGAATAAAAGCATGATACTGTAAAGTCCCTGGTATAGATTTAGCATTATCTAATCTTGGTTTGAGTTCTAAAACAGTTTTTTCATAATCATCTTTATTGCTATAAAATACTTTGGTTTCTTTGCAATAATTTTTAGCCCATTCGTAAAGACTTTTTGCTGTTAAAATTCTATTTTTGGATGAAAGTTGCAGACTAGCACATTTTGCACCTCTTTTTAAGTTCGCACCGATACCATCACATGCACCTTTGCCGTGCGCGGTAGCATAAAAGTGCCATTCCGCTGAGATTTCGAAATCTTTTTCATGAAACAGAAGATTTTGCATATTATTCTTATTTTTAAAATGTTGACTTGCTCCATCTATTAAATAATAAATTTCTTTAACTACGAAATTAGATTTCAGATAAAGTATGACAATTTTTTGATATTCATAAACCGCAACAGTATCATGGTTTAGATTATCAGAAATTACAGCAATGCTTACATGTTTAAGATCACTATTTTCTTTGTAATAAATTACAACTGTAAAAATAGTTGCCTGGTTATTATTCCAATGGAAAGATTGCGTAGAATTCTGTACTACAAATGCATAGTTTTCCGCAAAATCAAAACAGACAATAAACTCCTCTTCTTGAAGATTTTCTTTCAACTTATTCACATACTGTGACTGTTTCTTAGCAAAAAAATCGTGAGTCTTCAATTTCATTAATTTGTCGCCCAGCGTGTTGAGAAAGTCATAAACGTTCTCACTTTTTGAAGCTATCGTACACCGATCTGTTTGAAACCACGATTCAAATTGAATTTCAAAAACATTATTTTTATCAAAACATTCAATCAAATGTTCTCGTAATGCAGACGTATTAGGACAATTTAGACAGTCACCCAAGAAACACTCATCACGTGCATTTTTACAAACGATTGCCTGAATACAGTCATGATAATTTGTAAGATATAGTTTACTATTTTTCGTTAAGCACTCTAGCTCAGCAGCTTCTAGCATGAGCTTAACGTTTTCATGATGTACACATACACATACATTGTGTGTACCACCGCTTCCAGCTAAAACACAGTGTACTGGTCTCAATTGTATGAATTTTGTTAACCCAATTTTAACGTGTTCGTATTCTTTTTGAAATAAATAATAGATTTCGTTCAAATTGCCAAGAAATAATCTTTTCTGAACGTGCTCTCGTTTGCCGTTGTCCTGCTTTACGGATATGCAATCTTTCAAGCCTGGCATAATTCGACTTATGTCATCCTTTTTCATAAAAACTTTTAACTAAATTTGTAGTTTCCACCGAAAGTACTTTGCCGCGTTTTTTTTTCAGGAATTGAGAAAACTTCTTTTTCAGCTACTAACTCTTTTGCTTCTCGAGCTTCCCATTCAGTACAACCAAACTCTCTGATTAAATTATTACGAGACCAAAAATCGGGAGCAAGAGTGAGTAGCTGAATTCTATCTTGCTTCGATATAGTATTAGAAAATTTTCTTTTAATTTGTTCGAGAACCGTTACGCCAGCTTTATGATATTCATCACAACAATTTATGTTAGCATTTTTTGTATCCGAAATAGATAAATCTGCTTTACGTTTGTAAATTTGCCTACGACATGTACCACATATTTTCGCTTCTTCGGGTACAAACGGAAATATACTTCTAAAAGTTGAAGGAAAGTCAAACAGATCTTTAGACGTAGGGTGATTCTCTCGAGAGAAAGGATTTATGCATTTCATTTTCCAGGTTGAACCCATTGTAGTTGCTACAATAAACCGGAGAAATACGTAACCAATAGATTTATGATTTAATAATAAAAAAATCTAAATTTAAAAAAAAACCTCGTCGTATATATGAATTTCTTGTGACAATTCATTTATAGATTAAAGTTTTTTATGTTTAAGCCACCTACCGACTGAAAAAAGAACTAGTTTTACAAGTAAGCATGATGTGGCGGTGACGGCGGCCGCGCCGCGCCAAGTCGCGCGCGGTATTTCTACTTTTCGGCGTTCTATTACTCACTGAAATATAATCGGGCACTCTGTGCAAAAGAACTTTTCTTATGTAAAAAAACCTCAGCTTTCGATTAAAAGTATTAAAAAAAATATTAAAAATAGACTTTTCGAGATATAACACGTTTTGTGTTTTTTTTTAAGGAAAATGGAAAATTTTGGAAAATCTGACCACACCATTGGAAAGCTGAGGAAAAAATACATCGAAATAGTTATTACGAGTAGATTAGGTTTTGCAATGCCAATTAATAAATCTCAAGGGCAATCTTATGATCAAGTTGGTGTTTACCTGCCATCACCTGTTTTTAGTCACGGTCAATTATATGTTGCTCTTTCAAGAGATAGAAATAATTTAAAAATATTAATATTAAACAATGCTAAAATAAAAGGAGATAAATTGAAACAAGAAAAAAAAACCAACACTAAAAATATAGTTTTTAAAGAAGTATTATAAATTTACGCAATGAGTTAAATCAAACCGTATGGTATCGGCAGCAGAAGAGCGGTTTGGTTGCTCAGACTGTGTTCGCACTTTGAAGTTGAAAGGTCGGTAAATTTGAAAATTCAAAACAGAATCTACACATTCGCGAAAATTATTATAAATAACCAGAAGAGCGGTATTGTTGCTTAGTCTGTATTCGCACTTCGAAGCGGAAAGATCCTTGAATTTTAAAATTCAAAACAACATCCACACATTCGCGAAAATTAATATAAATAGCTTTAGAGCGGTTTTGTTGCTCAGTCTATCTTCGCACTTCGTAGCGGAAAGGTTGGTCAATTTGAAAATTCAAAACAACATCTACACATTCGCAAAAATTACTATAAATAGCCAGAAGAGCGGTTTCGTTGCTCAGTCTGTCGTCATACTACGAAGTGGAATGGTCGGTAAATTTGAAAATTCAAAACAAAATCTACGCACGCGAGAGAATTAATATAAATATCCCGAAGTGCAGTTTTATTTCTCAGTATGTTTTAGCATTTCGTAGCTGAACAGTCGGTGAATTGGAAAATTTAAAAACAAATCTACGTATGCAAGAAAATTAATATAAATAACCAGAACAGTGGTTTTGTTGCTCAGTCTGTCTTCGCACTACGAAGCGGAAAGGTCGATGAGTTTGAAAATTCGAAACAAAATCTACGTATGCGCGAAAATTAATAATAAGCCAGAAAGGCGGTTTTATTTCTCAGTGTGTTTTAGCTTTTCGAAGCGGAATGGTCGGTGAATAGAAAAATTTAAAACCAAATCTACGCATGCTCGAAAATTAATATAAATAGCCAGAAGAGCGGTATTGTCGCTCAGTCTATCTTTGCAGTTCAAAGCGGAAAGGTCGGTGAATTTGAGAATAGAAAACAATATCTACGCATGCGCGAAAATAATATAAATAGCCAGAAGGGTTGTATTGTTGTCCACTCTATCTTTGCAGTTCAAAGCTGGAAGGTCGGTAAATTTGAAAGTTCAAAACAAAATCTACGCATGCGAGAAAATTAATATAAATACCCAGAAGAGCAGTTTTATTTCTCAGCGTGTTTTAGCTTATCGAAGCGGTATGGTCGGTGAATAGGAAAATTTAAAAACAAATCTACACATTTGCGAAAATTAATATAAATAGCTAGAAGAGCGGTATTGTTGTCCAGTCTATCTTTGCAGTTCAAAGCGGAAAGGTCGGTAAATTTGAAAATTGAAAACAAAATCAACGCATGCGCGAAAATTAATATAAATAGCCAAAAGAGCAGTTTTGTTTAACAGTATGTTTTAGCTTTACGTAGCTTAATGGTCGGCGAATTGGAAAATTCAAAACAAAATCTACGCATGCGAGAAAATTAATATAAATATCCCGAAGTGCAGTTTTATTTCTCAGTATGTTTTAGCATTTCGTAGCTGAACAGTCGGTGAATTGGAAAATTTAAAAACAAATCTACGTATGCAAGAAAATTAATATAAATAACCAGAACAGTGGTTTTGTTGCTCAGTCTGTCTTCGCACTACGAAGCGGAAAGGTCGATGAATTTGAAAATTCGAAACAAAATCTACGTAAGCGCGAAAATTAATAATAAGCCAGAAAGGCGGTTTTATTTCTCAGTGTGTTTTAGCTTTTCAAAGCGGAATGGTCGGTGAATAGAAAAATTTAAAAACAAATCTACGCATGCTCGAAAATTAATATAAATAGCCAGAAGAGCGGTATTGTTGCTCAGTCTATCTTTGCAGTTCAAAGCGGAAAGGTCGGTGAATTTGAGAATAGAAAACAATATCTACGCATGCGCGAAAATAATATAAATAGCCAGAAGGGCGGTATTGTTGTCCAGTCTATCTTTGCAGTTCAAAGCTGGAAGGTCGATAAATTTGGAAGTTCAAAACAAAATCTACGCATGCGAGAAAATTAATATAAATACCCAGAAGAGCAGTTTTATTTCTCAGTGTGTTTTAGCTTATAGAAGCGGTATGGTCGGTGAATAGGAAAATTTAAAAACAAATCTACACATTTGCGAAAATTAATATAAATAGCTAGAAGAGCGGTATTGTTGTCCAGTCTATCTTTGCAGTTCAAAGCGGAAAGGTCGGTAAATTTGAAAATTGAAAACAAAATCAACGCATGATCGAAAATTACTATAAATAGCCAGAAGAGCGGTTTCGTTGCTCAGTCTGTCGTCACACTACGAAGTGGAATGGTCGGTAAATTTGAAAATTCAAAACAAAATCTACGCAAGCGAGAGAATTAATATAAATATCCCGAAGTGCAGTTTTATTTCTCAGTATGGTTTAGCATTTCGTAGCTGAACAGTCGGTGAATTGGAAAATTTAAAAACAAATCTACGTATGCAAGAAAATTGATATAAATTATAATAATAAATAAATAACCAGAACAGTGGTTTTGTTGCTCAGTCTGTCTTCGCACTACGAAGCGGAAAGGTCGATGAATTTGAAAATTCGAAACAAAATCTACGTATGCGCGAAAATTAATAATAAGCCAGAAAGGCGGTTTTATTTCTCAGTGTGTTTTAGCTTTTCGAAGCGGAATGGTCGGTGAATAGAAAAATTTAAAAACAAATCTACGCATGCTCGAAAATTAATATAAATAGCCAGAAGTGCAGTTTTATTTCTCAATCTGTTTTAGCTTTTCGAAGCGGAATGGTCTGTGAATTGGAAAATTTAAAAACAAATCTACGCGTGCGCGAAAATTACTATAAATAGCCAGAAGAGCGGTTTTGTTGCTCAGTCTGTCATCATACTTCGAAGCGGAAAGGTCGGTGAATTTGAAAATCGAAAGCAAAATCTACGCATGCTCGAAAATTAATATAAATAGCCAGAAGAGCAGTTTTATTTAACAGTATGTTTTAGCTTTACGTAGCTTAATGGTCGGCGAATTGAAAAATTCAAAACAAAATCTACGCATGCGAGAAAATTAATATAAATACCCAGAAGAGCAGTTTTATTTCTCAATGTGTTTTAGCTTATCGAATCGGTATGGTCAGTGAATTTTAAAATTGAAAACTAAATCTACGCATGCGCGAAAATTAATATAAATAGCCAGAAGAGCGGTTTTGTTGCTGAATCTTTCTTCGCACTTCGAAGTGGAAAGGTCGGTAAGTTAGAGAATTCGAAACAAAATCTACGCATGCCCGAAAATTAATATAAATAGCCAGAATAGCGGTATTGTTGCTCTGTCTATCTTTGCAGTTCAAAGCGGAAAGGTCGGTCAATTTGAAAATTGAAAACAAAATCTAAGCATGTTGAATTTTGTTGTATCTATTTTTTAATATTGTTGTATTTTTTATGTGAATAACATCTCTTGGGACGTTCGAGAGCGCGCGCAGTATGGGGTCTTTGTACAGGATTCATCAGCTGTTGTAACGGGGACTAGAAGAGGGGTGGAAAAAAAAGATCAGCGGAGGGCGGCCGCCCCCTACCATCGACACCAACCGACAGTTTGCCTGCTCTGCTACTCATGTACGCGCGCACACAGAGTCGCAGCTGCAACGATGCCCTCTCCCGCTTCTCTTGTTCGAAAATAGTCAGTGCGACACACACATACGAGGTCTGTCCCAAAAGTATCCGACCTACATTCATATCTTCGCGCGGAGAGACTCAGGCGACCTCTGGAGGGTACGAACGTCACCAGCATCTCCTAACCTTCTCGTCAGTAGCCTGAGATAGCGATGAAACACCTTAGTTCCCGCGCAGCGTGTATTTGTTTACAATGACTTTTTTGCGTTCGTCGCAACTTGCTTATTGCTAAAAATGGTAGAACGAACCGAACAGCGAATTTGCATAAAATTTTGCTTTAATCTCGGTAAAAGTTGTGCGGAAACTATTGAAATGTTGCAAAAGGCCTTTAAAGATGAGTGTATGGGCAAAACACAAATAAAAGAGTGGTATAGGCTGTTCAAAATTGGCCGCACATCTGTTGACAGTGATCCTCGTTCATCAAGTCAATGTTGATTGTTTTTTTCGATTATGAGGGCGTTGTGCACCACGAATATGCCCCTACAGGCCAGACAATCAATAAAGAGTACTACGTTGAAGTTTTGAAAAGATTACGTAATGCAATCAGGAGAAAACGACCGCAACTTTGGGAAACCGGTGACTGGCTTCTTCATCACGACAATGCTCCAGCGCACGCATCAAACCTTGTACAGCAGTATTTATTGAAACACAGTGTTGCGCAGCTCCGCCAGCCTCCATACAGTCCTGCTATAGCTCCCTGCGACTTTTGGCTGTTTCCTCGATTGAAAATGCCGCTTAAAGGACATCGATTGGACAATAAACAGACTGTTGAAACTAATGCGACGAATGCACTAAAGGCGATTTCGAAGTCTGACTTTCAAGAGTGCTTTAATAAGTGGAAACATCGATATGAGCGTCTTGTTCAATCAAATGGGGACTACTTTGAAGGATGCCACCCCCCGGATGACGAAGAATAAATCAAGCGCCGAGAAATCGAGGTAGGTCGGATACTTTTGGGACAGACCTCGTACACATAAACGTATATACGTACTCATGTGCGCGCGCACACAGAGTAGCAGCAGCAACGATGCTCTCTCCCGCTTCCCTTGTTCGATATTTTATTATTATTTATTTATTATTCCCTTATTCGTATACTATACAGTCTATACACTGTGACTTTCGAAGCCGCTAACGGCGCACGCAGTCGTAGCAGAAATATAACGGTCTAACAGTTGCCGGCATTTCTATAGCATTTTCTTACAGCGTGCGTTTGAAAACAATTTTAACTGTGTGTTTTGGTGTTTTAAAAAAGAATTGGATTATACCGTGTTATAGTTAAATGCAGTACTAACAATGGAAGAACAAAGTGAAGGATCACAAGATTCTACTCAAAACTCATTACAATTAGACGAAGGTAAGATTAATATACATATACACTCACGTAATATATACAATGAAACGTTGCCGAATTTCTTAATTTTATTCTATCTAAGCAATCGCATAAAATTCATTCTATTTCTTTATGATGCATGTCTTTATCTGCTCTCTTCCTCTCTTTCCTACTTTCTCTTTCGGAGAGACAAAAAATTCGAAAAATAGAGGTACCACCGCCACGTGACAAATCGCCAATTCGTCCAGAAGTATTACAAGATGAGAACTCCCCAAATAATTCTTCAATCACTGGAACATCCAATGAAGGTGAGATGATCATGGTTCTCTCTCTCTCTCTCTCTCTCTCTCTCTCCTTTCTCTCGTTCGCTCTCCGTCTTCCTCTCGTTCTTTCTCTCTCTCTGTCTCTCTCGCTCTTTCTCGCTCTGTTGCTCGCTCTCTTTTCTTTTCTGTATCCCTATCTCTTCCTAAACCTGTATTGCTAGTAACATTCACAGCATAATTATAACTTCTAGAAAAGAGACTATACCAAAAACAACAATACAGGAAAAGACAAAAAACACAGCAAAATTATATTAATACATCGCCATTTGAAATGATACGAAAAGAGCGCAAAAAAGTTTACCAACAAGAATACACAGCAAAAAAAAAAAGAGGCGAATAAGATTGATATTCATACTTCGCCAATTACTGTTTTACATGAAGCTGAACAACAAAGAATAGCCCTACAGGAAAAATGTATTCATAGTAATTACGATAACGTTATAGGAACTGCCGCATCCTCGCAAATATTAGATAATACTTCAACGCGTGCACGCACACCAACAGGTGAGGATTTCATAATAATATTCAATGTACTATTCTTACTTTAAAATATAAAATATTAACATAACTAAATGTTTAATCGCACGTACCGCGAAGTGACATGCAGTTGATAATCTCTTTCGAATTATACTACGTCGAGATATACTACTTGTGCACATAAATTAATGACTATTAACAGGCTAACTTTCTCTTGAATATAGATCAAGAAGGGATATCAAATGTCATTATAGAAACCGTGGCGATGATACATGCACCATATAATGCAGAAAGTAATTCAAACGTTCAACATACCGTTAACATCCCAAATGAACGTTCTCATCGGCAATTCTGTGTCACTGATGTATCCCAAATATTGAATGCATCACAAGTTGAGCAACAGGTTAATAATACACGTAGAACTACAAGTGTCTTGGCAATTACTACTGGACAAGTACCATCAAATGTAATCAATAAACGTCCGCAATTAGCAGATGAATTAAGTGACGACGATTCAGAAAATATGTCAAATAACGATGCTCCATCAGATGATTCCACAGGTGTATTGAATTTTTCCGTCAACGCGTACAACAATGAAATTCTCAACGAGGATCCTGAACGAGTTGTTTGCATTGTTAACGATTCCATAAACAACTGCACAAGTGCTGAGCAACAAGCTTCATTCACACAGAAATTTCATAAGATGAGCTGCATTGATACTGGTGGTTTACCCTATCAAATCACATTTTCAATTGGAAAACCATATCTAATTACTACTAACATTGACGTCACAGATGGATTAGCGAACGGAGCAGTAGGGAATTTACATCGTATCGAATTTGACGCAGAATCAAAAATAAAAAGAGTATGGTTGACTTTTCCTGACAAAGAAAAAATAGGCCGTAAAACAAGATTGAAAAAACAACAATACATGGCTCAAAACAACATCCATCGTCTAGCAGTACCAATTGACAAAAGAACTTGCAGTATTCCACTAAACAGAAATAAAATTATTAATGCTAAACAACAACAATTTCCTTTGATACCAGCTTGTGCAATGACCATCTACAAATCTCAAGGCGGTACTTTCGATGAAGTCGTATATAACTATAGCAAAAAACACACGCAAGAATTACTTTACGTCGCACTATAGCGAGTAACTTCTATAGAAGGGCTGTTTATCGTTTCTAATGATAATGAAACAACATTTCACCACGGTCGACGGGCTGCAGAAACTCTTCAATCCAAATCATTGCGACAGAAACTTCAAAGATTATCACTCAATAAAATTTCTACGATAACAGATAAAATGATTGATTATATCAATGGATCTTCTTTTATTATTTTTTCGCACAACTGCCAAAGCCTACATGCACACAAAGAAGACATTCAAAAAGAAGACATTCAAAAAGACATTGTGGCTCAAAAATCTTCTCTTCTGCTACTATCCAAAACTTTAATGAATGATAGTTCAACTATCGAAGTGAATAACTTCCAGATTATTTCACAACACAAACGTGTCAATAGAAGGAATGCAGGTGTTGCTATATACAAAAATAACTCTATACAATATTCATTTACTCCACACACAATTACTGCCTGCAACAATGGGACGGAACCAACAGTTATATCCAATGATTGCGAAGATATTTGTGCAACAAAGTGTCACTTTGATGAAGATAATTTTGTATTTGTCATAGCAGTGTACATAACACCAAACACATCGATAACAGATATTATTTCGTTTCTATACCAGTACTTAATGGCATATACTGACGAGGGAGCAACACTTCTTTCAGTTTATAACAAAAAGTTCGAAAATTACCATAAAGCACCAATTATATTAAGTGGTGATTTCAATGTAAATTTGAACAATGACACATCAGCACCATTGCTACAATTTTTACACGACAAACTACATCTACGCATGACGAACGACTCTCACGTTTCAACAACCATTAGAAATACTACCATTGATGCAATATTCTCTCGATTCTTACGAAATATTCATTCCCACATTTACATATCATATTTCAGCTACCACAAACCAATAGTTACTCTAATAAATAGTAACAATAACGATCAACACTCTAAGACAAGTATCAGCCAATAAAAAATACAATAATTACATAATATAGAATATTTATGAGCATATTTCATTGATCGGGAGAATATTTGTAAATTTGTGAAAATGCAGGGAATCTGTAAATATGATTGTATATAGCCTTAATAAAAAATAATTACATGCAACAATATTTTATAACAATTTTCCTTGCGCCTATCCCATAGTTTATCATCAATCAGCTAATGAAATTCTTACAAATAGGCAACTAATTAAAATAGCAAATAGCCCGCGCGAACGTCTTAATAGGAATGCGACACATGTTATTCACATCTTCCGCGTGTCCCACGACACACCCGTTTTTTTTTTTTTTAAATGGGATAAGAAATACAAAAGCGGTTACTCTAAAATTAATATAAATAGCCACAAGAGCGGTTTTGTTGTTCAGTCTGTCTTCCTACTTCGAAGCGGAAAGGTCGGTGAATTTGAAAAACGAAAGCAAAATCTACGCATGCTCGAAAATTAATATAAATAGCCAGAAGAGCAGTTTAATTTAACAACACTATGTTTTAGCTCTTCGAAGTTGAATGGTCAGTGAATTGAAAAATTTAAAGACTAATCTACATATGCACGAAAATTAATATAAATAGCCAGAAGAGCGGTTTTGTTGCTCTGTCTGTCTTCGCACTTTGAAGTGGAAAGGTCGGTAAATTTGAAAATTCAAAACAGAATCTACACATTCGCGAAAATTATTATAAATAGCCAGAAGATCGGTATTGTTGCTTAGTCTATTTTCGCAGTTCAAAGCGGAAAGGTCGAAGAATTATAAAATTGCAAACCAAATCAACGCATGCGCGAAAATTCATATGCATAGCTAGAAGAGCGGTTTTCTTGCTCAGGCTCTATCCGCACTTCGAAGTGGAAAGGTTGGTCAATTGGAAAACTCAAAACAACATCTACACATTCGCGAAAATTAATATAAATAACCAGAAGAGCGGTATTGTTGCTTAGTCTGTATTCGCACTTCGAAGCGGAAAGGTCGAAGAATTAGAAAATTCAAAACAACATCCACTCATTCGCAAAAATTAATATAAATAGCCTTAGAACGGTATTGTTGCTCAGTCTATTCTTGCAGATCGAAGCGGAAAGGTCGGTGAATTTGAAAATTGAAAACAAAATCTACGCATGCGTGAAAATTAAGATAAATAGCCAGAAGAGCAGTTTTGTTGCTCAGTCTGTCATCGTACTTCGAAGCGGAAAGATTGGTGAATTTAAAAATGGAAAACAAAATCTACGCGTGCGCGAAAATTAATATAAATAGCCAGAAGAGCAATTTTATTTCTCAATCTGTTTTAGATTTTCGAAACGGAAAAGTCGGTGAATTGGAAAATTTAAAAACAAATCTACGCATGCGCCAAAATTAATTTAAATAGCCAGAGGAGTAATTTTATTTAACAGTATGTTTTAGCTTTTCGAAGTTGAATGCTCGGTGAATTGTAAAATTTAAAGACAAATGTACGTATGCCGAAAATTAATATAAATAGCCAGAAGAGCGGATTTGTTGCTCAGTCTGTCTTCGCTCTTCGAAGCGGCAAGGTCGGTAAATTGAGAATAGAAAACAAAATCTACGCATGCGCGATAATTAATGTAAATAGCCAGAAGAGCGGTTTTGTTGCGCAGTCTGTCTTCGCACTTCCAAGCGGAAAGGTCGGTGAATTTGAAAATTGAAAACAAAATTTAAGCTTGCGCGAATATTAATATAAACAGCCAGAAGATCGCTTTTGTTGCTCAGTCTGTCTTCGTACTTCCAAGCGGAAAGGTAGGTGAATTTCAAAAATGAAAACAAAATTTAAGCATGCGCGAATATTAATATAAACAGCCAGAAGTGCAATTTTATTTCTCAATCTGTTTTAGATTTTCGAAACGGAAAAGTCGGTGAATTGGAAAATTTAAAAACAAATCTACGCATGAGCCAAAATTAATTTAAATAGCCAGAGGAGTAATTTTATTTAACAGTATGTTTTAGCTTTTCGAAGTTGAATGCTCGGTGAATTGTAAAATTGAAAACAAAATCTACGCATGCGTAAAAATTAAGATAAATAGCCAGAAGAGCAGTTTTGTTGCTCAGTCTGTCATCGTACTTCGAAGCGGAAAGATTGGTGAATTTAAAAATGGAAAACAAAATCTACGCGTGCGCGAAAATTAATATAAATAGCCAGAAAGGCGGTTTTATTTCTTAATCTGTTTTAGCTTTTCGAAACGGAAAAGTCGGTGAATTGGAAAATTTAAAAACAAATCTACGCATGCGCCAAAATTAATTTAAATAGCCAGAGGAGTAATTTTATTTAACAGATGTTTTAGCTTTTCGAAGTTGAATGCTCGGTGAATTGTAAAATTTAAAGACAAATGTACGTATGCACGAAAATTAATATAAATAGCCAGAAGAGCGGATTTGTTGCTCAGTCTGTCTTCGCACTTCGAAGCGGCAAGGTCGGTGAATTTGAGAATAGAAAACAAAATCTACGGATGCTCGATAATTAATGTAAATAGCCAGAAGAGCGGTTTTGTTGCTCAGTCTGTCTTCGCACTTCAAAGTGGAAAGGTCGGTCAATTTGAAAATTCAAAACAAAATATACGTATGCGCAAAATTTAATAATAAGCTAGAAGAGCGGTTTTCTTTCTCAGTGTGTTTTAGCTTTTCGAAGCGGAATGGTCTATGAGTGGAAAAATTTAAAATAAATCTACGCATGCGCGAAAATTAATATAAATAGCCAGAAGAGCGGTATTGTTGCTCAGTCTATCTTTGCAGATCAAAGCGGAAAGGTCGGTGAATTTGAAAACTGAAAACAAAATCTACGCATGCGCGAAAATTAATATAAATAACCAGTAGAGCTGTTTTATTTCTCAGTATGTTTTAGCTTTTCGGAGCTGAATGGTCGGTGAATTGGAAAAATTAAAAACAAATTTACGCATACAAGAAAATTAATATAAATAACCAGAACAGTGGTTTTGTTGCTCAGTCTGTCTTCGCATTCCGAAGCGGAAAGGTCGTTGAATTTGAAAACCTAAAACAAAATCTACGCATGCGCGAAATTAATATAAATAGCCAGAAGAGCGGTTTTGTTGCTTAGTCTCTCTTCGCACTTCAAAGTGGAAAGGTTGGTCAATTTGAAATTTCAAAACAACATGTACACATTCGCGAAAATTAATATAAATAGCCAGAAGAGCAGTATTGTTGTTCAGTCTATCTTCGCACTTCGATGCGGAAATGTCGTTGAATTTGAAAATCGAAAACAAAATCTACGCATACGCGAAAATTAATATAAATTGCCGGGAGATCGGTTTTGTTGCTCAGTCTGTCTTCGCTCTTCGAAGCGGAAAGGTCGACGAATTTGAAAATTCAAAACAAAATCTAAGGATGCGTGAAAATTAATATAATTAGCCAGAAGAGCGGTTTAGTTGCTCAGTCTATCTTCAAACTTCGAAAAGGAAAGGTCGTTGAATTTGAAAATCGAAAACAAAATCTACGCATGCGCGAAAATTAATATAAATAGCCAGAAGATCGGTTTTATTTCTTAGTCTGTCTTTGCAGTTGGAAACTCAAAAATTTCTTTAAAGTTCGATGTATACCGTTTTACATTTGAGCTTTTTGTGCTACAAACTTGTGGTTACTTTGTCGACTTTATGGGTTTTAGTCAACGGGCGCTGTTCGCTTCGGCGATTTGTGAGACGGGTCTGAAATTGTTACCCTTAAGTCGATATTGTTACGCAAGTTAATATGCTGTAAAAGAGGTTCAAATGAGATAAGAATTTCAAAGTAGTCACTCTAATTCTTACAAAATTAGGAAATTTAGAAAGTGTGACTTCAGGAGACCGGAGAACCGGAGAAAAAATGGAAGCACTTTAATATAATATAAGATTCTATAGCGTTATTTATTACATATTGTTAGAGAGAGAGGGAGAGAGTACTTAGTTAAATACGAGTGAACGTAGACCTAAGCGCGTTATCTTTGGCCACGGGCACCGCTACCACTCTTTCTTACCCGAGGGAGCACCGGTCTAGATAGCCCAGCGTGCCTTGAGTTCCGAGAAGAGAATGATCCCATGCCCGCAGCTCGCGTCTCCTTTTATACCCGCGCTGCACATATGTGACGTAGCTCTCCGTTTCCACTACTCTCTCCTTCTTCTCTCCCCTCTACTCCACTCAAGATTCGCGCGTTTCCGCACGCGCCGCCGGACTTTTCGCATATTTGTGCGTCCCGAGCAATTACAATATGCTTTTGTTTTATGTTTTGGCTTAACGATTAAAATAAATTTTATTTTTTCTTAAACGCTTCGGTATCTATTCCGGCCGTCACAAACATCATCATAGCTACCTACAAGAATAGTACGAGACTGAGAGGTCGGCCAAATGTATAGAATTACTAAAATGAAGAAAGTTCCAACGAAATACGGGTTAAAGATAGTGCTGGAATTGGATAAAACATTCGACATATTTCTCCCTGGGAAAATCAATGATCTCTTGCAGGAAAACGTTGAGAGCTGTACGATGTTTGAAAAGTAACTTCAAAAAAGAGATGTCTACCTTAAAGCTCTCGGAGGATGTCTACCTTAAAGCTCTCGGAGGATGTCTACTTGAATTCATTCAAAACTTATGTGTCAAAAAAGATTAACGTTTAAATGTCTAATTTAAATCTTATTCATATGTAATCTTAAAAACTTATATAAAGAGTTTAGTTTACTATTATTTGCAATAGAATTATGAATAATTGATCTCACTCATATTGTATAGTTATGTATTAAATTATAAGTATTTTTTTAAATAAATGATATTATACCTACTTTATTGAATGCATTTTTGTTTGAAAATATATATCCGAAAAACTTAAATTCCTAGTACCCCAACCATTTGTGTATACTTTAACCTATAAAACATTTTATTTTAAATTTAAACTCTATATTCAATTGTATTTATCTTAAAAAATAATTTATTATATTCAATTTATAAACTTTAATTTTAAATTTAAATTTTATATTTTATATTATTTATTCTTCCAAAGTTTCAATTATATATAGTTTTTTGACTGTATATAAGAAATGAATCTATTGCTCTTTTTAGTATATTCAAAATCATCATGGGACAAAGAAGTAGCAGTTTAGCCTACACTCGTCTCTCAGAGAGTAATAAAAATTCTATCAAAAAAGAAGACAATAAGTCTCCTCCTCAATGGAAAACTTATAAGGAAAAATATTGTTCAAATACAAATTCTTTACCTGAACGTCCAGGAAGCAAACGATTCTAATTCTGCAAATAATTCTTTATATTTATTTATATAAAAGAATATACGTATTTAAAAATTTTTATATATTTTTATTTATATAAAAGATTATACGTAGTTAAAAATTATTATATATATTTATTTATATAAAATATTATATGTAGTTAAAAATTATTATATATATTTATTTATATAAAAGATTATATATATTTAAAAATTATTATATATATTTATTTATAGATCCCTTCTCATACCCACCTATCAATCATCCATCATTCCCCCACCCACTATAGATTGGCACACTGCCGCGTCGCAGACAAACGCCGGCCGCCCGCGTCAACATGGCGCAGAACACATGGTAAAACAGAACACACTCTGTCGGTATAATAAGTCGTAGATAGGTGGCGCAGGAGCCGCATCGCATGGTAAAACAGAACCGTTACTGTCGGTATAGTAGGTCGCGGATAGGTGGCGCTAGAGCCACGTCGCATGGTAAAACAGAACCGTCACTGTCGGCAAAACAAATCGCAGATAGGTGGCATGGGAGTCGCGTCGTATCGTAAAACAAAACCATCACTGTCAGTAAACTAGACCGCAGATAGGTCGCGCAGGAACCGCGTCGCATGGTAAAACAGAACCATCACTGTCGGTAAAACAGAACCATCACTGTCGCTAAAACAGAACCATCACTGTCGGTAAAACAGAACCATCATTGTCGGTAACACAGAACCATCATTGTCGGTAAAACAGATCGCAGATAAGTGGCGCTAAAGTCGTGCTGCGCAGTAGCCGCGCTGGCGCAGTAGCCACGCTGGCGCGGTAACCACGCTGCCCTAACTACTATTGGGCAAGCTGGATTTTCATGTACAAATATATAAAGACGTAAATAATTATATACGTAGATTCTTCAAATGCCCATTTCCCCATTCCCTTTACATGTATAAAGGGAAACTCGAAACTCGTGCTCAATCATCATCCTCGCTTAGAAAAAGCCCATTTTCTCCCCTAGTTGCACAATGTACTATTTATGATAATTCGAAATTGTGAAACTGTGTGATAAACTGTAGCAATGTATTGATAATTTTAATATTTGTTAAAAATTGTTCAATTTTATGTTGAATTGATTAAATTTATAACTACGATAGTCCGCAAGTTGAGGTGTTTAGAACCAACAATTTCAATAATTGGCAGATTATAATTTTAAATCGTTTTTCCGAAATTTATACAAATTTTCACATTTTCGCACGAGAATTAATAGTTTTTGACAAATTTATTTCCACCTGGGATATTATTGAATATATTGATTTCTATATTATTTATATAATATATATCAATTTTCTTTTCAAGATAATATTTATGACCGATTTCATCTCAAATCATGCAGGCCGACAGCACCTATCTCTCCGAATCAGCTCAAATTATAGTATATTATTTTACTCGGAAAATAAGCGTATACGTATTTTTTGATTTTTCGATAGCATCAAAATTGCATATGTTATGCTTTTTTCAAAAATGACTCCTCAAATTTCGTTTCTCAAAAATCGAAAACTTTTTTCTTTTTAAATCGTTCTAATTCATCTTTTTATGGATATTTGAAAATAATTCTGTACATATTCGATGCTGTTGGTGATACTCTTTCGATCTGCCAAGTTCAAAAATTTTTTTACAAAAAATCAAGGATGATATGGTTTTTTTTATAAACAATGAAAAATGCTTTTTTCTCAAAAAAGCCATCTTTTTTTTACTTAATTTTTTTTTATAGATAGCTAGTCTCAATACCTATATGATCATATACATGACATTTGGAATATTTTTGTTTTTTAAGAGATATAAACGAAATAAGAAAAAAATTTTATGTACCCCTAAGTATAATGATTATACGTATATAGCAGAGCAAGAATCTGTGCATTAGGCGAATACGTGTACGATTATTTATGTGTGTGTGTGTGTACACCATAGAGGAGTATAACGCATGGTACTAGAATTCTCCGCAAGGTGGCTAAAACTCATCTTTTGCTATCACGTATATAATGTTAGTTATTTTAGCTTATTTAAGGAACCCGGTCTCGTTATCTTAATATATATAGTATTACTTATACATACTAAGATTTTTCTTGAATTATGGCTGAAATTTATTCAACAAAGAGGCGCAAGTGTCCAAACTTTTTTGGATCACACAAAAAAAACGTATATGATGCCACTGTTAAATTTAGAAAATTGGAGAATTTAGCAGAACTTCTTCGACAAAGTTTTCCTAACAAAGCAGTGCAGAGTTCGGATTATGTATGCTTCAATTGTTATGAACGCGTTAAAAATATTGAACCAAAGGAAATAATTGATGCGATTCATTCAGACAATTATACTGACTTGGACAGTGATACTGAAGACCATGATTTTCGAGCTAGCACCAGAGAGCGGATTGAGCATTTAAACGAAACCTTAATTTCAAGTTCCTTTGGTAATGCTTCGTCACTTAAAAGGAAGAGAGGTATTGATGATTCATCTATACAAAGATACATTATTAGAAAAAAATCAGAACTAGTATCTTCATTCTCATCTGCAACTTGCTCAAAATTGTCAGAAGCATATAATGTTTGCATTGATGAATCACATGATGATTTGACTCAATGCTTCTGCAATGAATGGCTCAATAACTTGCGAGTAGCGCTTGAAAATTGTGACAGTATCAATGAGAAAATTAGAATTTTAACGTTGCTTCCTTCGTCATTAACAAAATCTAGTATTTTATCAGCATTTCCCAAAGTAACTGTTTATATGATTGACAAAGTAAGAATGCTTGTAACAACTAAGGGAATATATTCTGAACTTGACGCGTATACTGGTCATCCATTGGACGAAAAGTCTACAAAAATTGCCATGGAATATTTTCTAAACGATGACTTTAACTGTACACGTCAAAGCCCTAATAAATGTGATGTTGTGACTGTTCAACAAAATGGAAAAAAAGAAAAAAAAAATAAAACGTTATTTGACACGCAGTTTAAAAGAGGCGTATAAACTATTCAAACTAGAAAACCCAGACATAAAAATCGGTATAGCAAAGTTTTATACATTAAAACCAAAGTTTGTTATGTTGAGCCCGTCGAAGTAAGTGTGTCTGTGCATTTACTGTGCAAATTTTGATTTATACGTTAATAGTCTAAATAATTTCCTAGGAGGCAAACATTCAGACCTCGATAGAGTTCGTTCTACACTTTTATCGGCAATTGTTTGCTCCAATTTGTCCGATAAGTGTCTTTTTCAAGAATGTACTTTATGCCCAGGTTCTGAAAATATCAACCTAAGTTTGTTTGGATTAGAGACAACTAATGAACATGAGGAGATTGTTTTTGCTATGTGGGAAAATGACCATCTTGTGAAGAAAAGATTAACAATCTCCAATTTTTTTAGCGATCTTTCTTCTTGGACAGTCAAAACAAGCGTTCATTTAAATATTAAAAATATACAAAGAAAAGCTATAAAAGAAGAGAAAGAAAATAAATTGGGCAGTGATTCACAGTAACCCTATTCAAGGTACTCACTGGGTTAATCAACAGGTCTCTATTTTTACAGCAGTTTGTTATCAAGGAAAACTAACAAAAACTTTTGCTGTCATCAGTGATGATAGAAAACACGATTCTGCCCATGCCTTGTTAGCAATGGAAAAAATAATTGATTCGATGAAAAATGATTCAACCGATTTAGTAGATCAAATATCGATTATAACAGATGGAGCAGCAAGCCACTTTAAAAATCGATTTCAATTGTATGAAATGAAAAATGCTTCCATCAATAAAAAATGGTTGTTTTCAGCTACAGGTCACGGGAAAGGTGCATATGGTGGTGTTGGCGGACTAGTCAAACACTATGCAACTAGACATAATCTTCAGAACAGTCATATTGAATCAATACAAGATGCCAATGCTTTTGTAACAAAAGTTCAATCTTATACTAATAATATTAAACTAATCTTTCTACCAAAAGTAGATATTGAAGTTTTTAGACAAAATAAAATAAAAGAGTGGCTTAAGGCTCCTAAATATAACGGCATTCAGAAAACCCATGTATGGAAAGTAAATGTAGGTAAAAAGAAAAAATCTTATACAGGTCGAACTGCTCTTCATTCTTTAACAAAATTGTTAAATAAAGAGAAACAGAAGAAGAAGAAAATCAACTCAAAGAATCGTGTTAGCAGGAAAGTTAGAAAAAGCAATAAAATGTCTAAAAATCATAAAAAAGGGAAAAATACATAGGATTTTTTCTTGCACGACAGTGCTATGGGGGAACATAAAATTTTTTTCTTATTTCGTTTATATCTCTTTACAAACAAAAATATTCCAAATGTCATGTATATGACCATATAGGTATTGAGACTAGCTATCTATAAAAAAAAATTGAGTAAACAAAAAGATGGCTTTTTTGAGAAAAAAGCATTTTTCATTGTTTATAAAAAATGCCATATAATCCTTGATTTTTTGTAAAAAAATTTTTGAACTTGGCAGATCGATAGAGTATCACCAAAAGCATCGGATATGTACAGAATTATTTTCAAATATCCATAAAAAGACGAATTAGAACGATTTAAAAAGAAAAAAGTTTTCGATTTTTGAGAAACGAAATTTGAGGAGTCATTTTTGAAAAAAGCATAACACATGCAATTTTTATGCTATCGAAAAATCAAAAAATACGTATACGCTTATTTTCCGAGTAGAATAATATACTATAATTTGAGCTGATTCGGAGAGATAGGTGCTGTTGGCCTGCATGATTTGAGATGAAATCGGTCTTATATGACGAAATCGAAAAAAATACACTTCTTTGAGTCCAGAAATCCCAAAAAAGTTTAATGGTGAGGTTTCCAAACCTTTTCTATCTTGTTTTAGTGGCCAAATTATGGATAAAAACGTGTTTGAACAATGAGAATTGGCCATGTGACGATATTATTCTCTCAAATTAGGTGTTTTTATTATATACAGGAAAAAAGAGTTTAAGTGTGCAGTTAATAACTTTGCACACAAAGGTGGAACTATTTTTTCCCAAAAAGTATAATATAAAAGTAGAAGAAAAGACCTTTAATTTTAATTTTTATTTGTTGAAAATGAATGCTCCGGTGCAAGTTATGACCAATTGAAAATTGGGTAATAATTCGTAGAAAATTATTCCGTAGATTCGCAGAATCTGAGATTTTTTACGAATTATTACCCTTTTCAATTGATCGTAACTTTGCACCGGATTTGACAACATTTTTTTCCAGCTATGGGTGCACAGTTATTAAGGTGATGCTAAACCCCCTGTCACCGTCAAATACGTGGAACCACTTATTTCATTCAATTTACAATTCTAAGAAAATATCTCTCTGAAAAGTTGTTGTTTTTTATTAGAACAATAACGTTTCATGAAGATATTTGATAAAAATTGAAAATTACATGAGAAAAGTGGTTCCTCCTATTTGTCGGTGATAGGTGACTTTAGCATCACCTTAACTGTGCAGTAAAACCATTTTGCTTACTATATATAAAGAACGCCTAATTTGCCAGACAAATATATCCTCATGGCCAATTTTCATTGATCAAACGCGTTTCTCTTCATAAGCTGTATGATATTAGCTTTAGCCAAGAGATAAAACAAAACACAATTACTCATCTTTCGGAGATACCAAGGCAGATTGCAATTAGAACTTAGATCGGGCGGTTCTTTCCACATTTGAAAATGCCAACCATTGAATATTCTAGTTTGGAGAATATTTCTCGTATACCTACTGCATTGTAGCACAATGACCTTTGAGCCTGCGACGCGCTCGTACACGCAGAATCAGGTCAGAATCGTCCTCATACTTTCAATTTAAATGTGTGTGTGAGAGCTGCTTACGGGGGCAGGGAAAATTAGCAAGAGAGATAGCATGCTTTTCTCGTTGGAACATATCAATTAAAATTTTGACCGGCTAATGCGCGAATAATAATGCAATTCTAATGGTGGAGCAAATTCAAACACAGATGGCAATTTTCTGACGCCTGGTACATTAAAAAATATTATTTAGGAAAGGAGAGAAGTTATTTATCTTTCCGAGGTAATCTTACCTCGGGAAGATCCATTACTTCTCTCCTTTCCTAAATAAAGCACACACCAAGGAATAACGCCAGAATAAGAAATATTAAAAAATATTAATTATTAAGCCCAAAATCATAGTTTGAAATACAGTGAGCGATATAGTACATTTCGACATTGGTGCAGAAGTAGATTATTTGCCTCATGTGACGTTTGTCGCTCGAGTGAAGCGAACACGCACGCACGCACGCACGTACATACACACCCATACATACAGACAAACATTTTTTAAAAACACATTATTGTAACTCAGGAGTCTCAAACAAATCGCCATTCATCAAAATCTCTGATACGACAATTTTCATCTTTACAAAGCTTTCTCGCTGAGAAAACAAAATTGGAAAATATTATGGAATTCATTCAAAATAAAATAATAATTATTAATTAAAAATATTTTATATTAAATCAGTTAAATGCTTCTATTTCTTTGAAAATTTATTTACCCTTTTCAATGTTAACTATTTTGGTTCGATCTCTACAACTTCGTTTAAAGCGGAGGAGGATTCATGAATAATGGCGATGCGCGTGAGAAGTTACTGGATATCAGATCCTTTGGTGCTTGTATAGTGAGCGTCATGAACTCATATACCGAGGAAAAAAGTGTTAGGTATTTAGTATTGTACAATCGACGTCGAGATGTACGATTCGGAGCTGAAGAAATCGGTTGATCGCTGGGAAAGGAAGAAAGGGTCTGTTTTGATACATCCGCTATATCTAAATTATACAATGTCAAAATGGGGACGCGTATCTTCTTGGAATGTCCGAAGATATTTTTTGTTGCAAGCAATTTGTGCGTGATCTTAGATACGTAGTAACTTGAGACAATCTAAAACATGCATATGTTATATGGATTTTCCATTTTATCGTGTACTCAGAGATATGATTAAAAAAAGCACATGAAAAAGAATATTAATTGGTAATAAACTAAATTACCATCGAACACTAAACGAATAAATCGATACAATTCGAAAATTAATCGAAATGCGCATAGTTTATTCATAATTAGGATTTTCGGAATGATACTCGTTTACAAAGGTACATATAGAAACAATGAGATATTTCAACATTGTCTCATACAACTCAAATGTCATAAGTTTTTTACTATTGAACTTAAAATTAAATTAACTCATAATTATACACATTGATAATCCTTTTTAAATCTAAAAAATCCTGTAATAAAAATAAAAATCCCTTTTAAATCTCTACAAACCTCAAATAAATTCTAACAGTTCGAAACAAATACAGAAAAGTGCATTTTTTAATATTAGAAATATTGCTTTAGTGTTGCGCAGTCGTGCAAACAATATTCGAGCTTTAGTCAATTTGAATCGAACAAAGGCGTTTAATAACAGAGAAGAGAGATCGAATTTTTCATACTTTCTCATTATCGCACAATAAAATAAAATTAGTCAAATTACAATCAAATTATTATACGCTCCATAGCGGCGGAGATTAAATGCGCTTTGCGAAATTATGCCCTTTACAATCTCACTCGATTCATATATATGACGTCAAAGGCGCCATCGAAAAAGATCCGTCGCACTCGAAGATTCCTAAAAGTCTTCGAGCTCGGTTTCCGCCTGCCGTATGCGCTACGTCCGAAGTCTGTTCGAGCGGTTCGATCCACGTCCGATGTACATAGATCGAGCTCGATCGCTTCCGAGGAACTTAAACGCGCTCGTGCTCGATCGGTGTTTACTCGATCAACCTCGAACGCGTACGAAGAATGCGTCAAGTCTATCTTACCGATCGATACATGTACTGAGCTCGTGCGCATGCATCCGAGTGACACTTGGCAAAGCCGCACTAGTCAAATCGGTGGAAGGAGACGAGTGCCGGCAAAACCGTGAATACAAAGCACATGCACGCGTTATGGACGATAGTAAAGTGCCGTATTTGATTGAAGAACAAAAACTTGACAGGCAAGGAATAGAATAAAGTGGCTGACAGTATCAATGTACTTAGTGAGTAAGGTAAAATGGCCAGTATTTGGACAAAACGGAAATTTGGACCTATAGTTGGACAGTCAAAAAACTGGTATTACTAAAAAAGAAATGTATGCAATGGAATAAAAAAATTATATTAGTACTTATAATACCAATTACTATTAAAATACTTGGAATTTTTATTGAAATAACAGATAATTTGATTTTAATAAATAATTTAAATTTTACCCTTAGCCCCATAAGAATGACATAACTTTACTCATTTTTTTATATTTTTGATAATGAAAAAATTACAATAATAATGAATCACCAGTATTTCGATATATAAATAATGGTTTTATTTGATAAGTTTTATATTAATAAACAATATTTCTGCATAATTTCGCTTTAAAGAACAATTTTTTAATTCAAAATTACGTGTCCAAGTATACCGTTCAAATGCGTAGTACATGGACAGGTGCGGCGCTGCTGTCCAACTTTGGGCTTATGGCACTGACCATAAAAGCTAGTACTTGGACACACGGACTCCGAAAATGTATCGTGCGTTTTTAACGATTGAAGTGTTGTAAAAGTGCTTTTACTTGATATATTTACCAAAAGTGATACGTGTCTAACCCGCTCAACAGTGAAATATCAACGAACAATCAGTGAAGAATCTAGTTTCTCCGCTGTGCGAGACATAACCTTCAAATTTACATTACCTCTACTTTTAAGAATGCCTAAGAAGAAAGTTGCAGCAAATAAATCTGTCACAAGTGAGAAGAAGCAGGGCAAGAAAAGAGTTGATCATGGACATGTCAGTAAAAAGAAAAAAATTGAAAAAAATTATAGTGTTGAAAATATGCAAGCTGCCCTCAATGCTATGGGTGATGGGCAGACCTTACGTCAAGCTGCCAATGCATTTGTAGTGCCAAAAAGTACGCTCTTCTTGAAGTCAAATAATGCTCTTCCCCTTGAGTGCAGAAAAGCTCCAAACACGGTTCTGAGCTTGACTGAGGAGAAGGAAATTGAGCAATGGATATTGTTTTGTGTAGATGCAGGTTTTCCTGTGACGGAAAAAACAATCGTCCTGGTCCCCAATTGTATCGAGCTTTTATGAGAAGGCATCCTGCTTTGAGTCATAGAATTGCTCAAAATCTCACCTCCACCCGGGCATCAGTTTCTGAAGAGGATCTTAGAGATTGGTTTGCGAAAGTTAAACTCAATCTTGAGAAAAAAAACTTACTGAACATTGAAGCAGATCGAGTGTTTAATTTAGATGAATCTGCATTCATGTTAGTTCCCAAAGACAATAAAGTTATCACAGCAAAAGGTGCAAAGGCGCCCTATCAAATTGTATCGGGCAATGAAAAAGCCAGCTTAACAGTGCTTTTTACTATCTTTGCATCCGGGCAAATGCCACCTCCCATGATCCTCTTTGATTTAAAAACTGCTCCAAGAAAAAATATCTTAGATCAAATACCAAGAGGCTGGGGAGTAGGAAATACGGAGCGTGGCTGGATAACAGCGGAAAGCTTTTATAAGTACATGCAAATTTTTTCTTAAAATGGCTGAAAGAAAACAATTATGTTTTCCCTATCATATTATATGTGGATGGACACTGTTCACACATGACCTTGCCACTGCTCAAATTCTGTAAAGAAAATCAGATTGAATTAATTGTGCTATATCCCAATGCCACTCATATTATCCAACCTTTGGACGTTGCAATCTTTCATCCTCTGAAAGATGCCTATCGAAAAGTTCTTCGCACTTGGAGGCTAGACAACAATGTAGTTGATTTCCAAAAATCTATGTTCCCCCCAGTGTTGAAATTGGCTTTGGAATCTTGTGACCTAAATACAGCTACAATAAATGGATTCAGAGCTTGTGGATTATATCCATTGAATGCTGATGTAGTCAATTACAACATTTTAAGTAAAAAATACAAAAATAAAGCTTCCAGCGTTCCACCACTTTCAACGAGCAAAGTAGTTTCAAGTGATTCAACTACACTTTTACATGTATTTGAGAACGATTTAATTTCTCCTGCTACGCTAGAAGATTTTAAAGCAGCTGAACTAGATGACGCATGGATGGGTGATTTAAAATATTATGAACTATTTGAATCTTGGCGCAAATTAAGAAAGCTTTGTAGTGGTAAGTATTTAATAATTATTACTCATATATATTATTTATTTTATTTTTAATTAATATTTTACTTTTTCATTTTTAAGGAATCGAGGTAGAAATACCAGAAGCCACTTTGACTGAGTCCTTCGCAACTGTGAAATCACCAGAAGTTGATGTCGAAATGCCAGATGCTTCTACGAGTAACCCTTTGGCAACGGAGAACTCACCAGAAGTGGATATCGAATGGCCAGATGACACTATGACTGAACCTTTTTCATCGGAGAGATCAGCAGAAGTGAATATAGAAATGCCACATGCAGATGATAGTTCATCGATTATCAACTTGGACAATTGTGATTTTGAACCTATAAATTTTCAAATAGAATCAGAAATTCCAGTATCTGAGGTCGAATTGGTAGATGAATCAGGCAATCGTGTGACAGCTGCTATTATAACAGTCATCCCCAACGACAAGAGCAAGAGTGATATTTCATCAGTCTACCCAATGGCTCGACAAGATGAACATACAGATTTTCCTTATACTTCAGGTTAAATTTTATTTATAATAATATCTATATTAATATAATGATATGTGTATTATCATTCTTTATGTCTGTCTTTTAGATGAAAGTCAAGTTTCAGCGGATAAAATTGAAAATGACATATGTTCAGCTAATGATGGATTTGCAGCTGATACAGACAGTAACAATTTACATAGCAATCATGAAGCTAGCTGTGATATGGAGATTCATGGTTTTCATGGTACGAGTGAAGATTTTTCTAATTCAAACTCTGTAATTATTTCAAACAAAGGTTTGTAAAAATGAATAATGAATTTTATTATTTAATCATATATTTGTAATGAGAATGTCTACATATTAATCATTTATTATTTACAGATAATATTCTTGACTTAACAATGGTTGCTAAGGATAGAAATAATTTTTCAAACATTTTTAGTACGAGTAAATTAAACTCTAATTCTGCAAAAGATCATGATGATGTCAGTAATGTTGGACAAAATTCAAAACTAGAAAATGATACGAATGAAGTTTCTGTACCCGGAGTGCTTAATTACACAATAGGAGGGATAAGCACTGTGCCTGAAACATGTACACAAAATGCAAACTGTACTCTTAATATTACTTCGGAATCAAACTCCAGTATTTGTAAGTATTATATTATTTATATAGATGCCAGTTTTCTAATCGAAAGTAGCATTACATGAAACAAATTTTTATTCCAGGTTCGAGTGAAAGTAAAAATGAGTCTCAGCTGTCGCCAACATTTCAACAGTGTTTCCCAATACCTACGTTTACTTCCAAGAAGAAGAAAAAGGGCAACTCTCAAAATAGCACTAACGTTGCTTTAGTCGAAGATTTATTAGTAGTTCTACAAAAGAAAGATTATGATAAGGAAGAAAAGAAGCAGCAGATATTATTGAATAAAAAAGAAAGAGAAAAAGCAAGAGTTCTGAAAGAAAGAGAACAAAATGTTGTCAAATCATTTCATGAAAATAAAAAGAAAAAGCTACAGGAAAAGAAAGAAATGAAGCTCGAGATACAGAAATTAAAGAAGCTAATTAAATCAAAAGGTAATAAAGAAAATGAGACTGAATTAATGGCGCAAATACAAAACTTAAATGCTCAGTTAGATGAAATTGAGAACTCCATAATTTCTCAAGATATGGAATTGTTGCAGGCCAAAATTAAAATAAAGCAAGAAAATCTATAAGAATAACAATGAGAGTACTTTTAAATATTCATTCTGTAAATAAAATTAACTTATTTATCTATTTATTGATATATTGTTTTTGTAAAAAAAATAAATATTGCTAAAAAAATGACCAATGGAATTAATGACTAATATTATCACTATTATTATTATTATTTTATTACTATCATAATCATTTATCTAAATAAAATCAGATATTAAAGTATTGTCCAACTATTGGGTATTAAACTTGTCCAAGTACTGGGCTATCAAAATAGGCTGTCCAACTACTACGACATACGAACTTTCTTTTAAATGTAGTTTTTTTATCATTTAAGAGATCTATATTGAAGTTTTTCTTTTATTTTTAACTGTAAAGAACATAAATTATATGTTGGAATTCAAAAGTTATTAGAAGTGTTGCGTTTTAGCGATTAAATATCAGTCTTAAAAATTACTTCGAACTATCTGTCCAAGTACTGGGCATTTTACCTTATATGTGTAATATATATTGAATAATCTGTATGAAAAATGGTTTCTCTTTGTTTTTCAAACTCTCTTGCATCTTCACTAAACAATCCGTATACATATGAAATATGCGGAGTTTCACAAATTATGAAAACATAGGTCCTTCTTTGTTGGTATTTCGTGGCAGTGTTAGGTTTTTGTTTGATTCAAATGCGCAGTTTCACAAATTGCGCATATTTCGTAAAACATCAAAATCGGACTTATGAGAACATACGTCTTTCTTTACTGTTATTTCGCGGCAGTATTAGGTCTCTGTTTGTTATAAGTGTAATACGGTAAAACGCAAAAAACGGTGATTTCTTTCAAATACTTTTCCGTCGTGCGAAGTACTTATGACAATGTCGTGTATCAATTACTACATGTGCCCTGCACGCCATACAACGTGTGTTTGATAGTCACAAATCATGATTTGCAGTTTTTTCAATTCCGCAGACTCTATTTGGTGGTGGACATCAAGGAACACTTTTCAAAGTCAGCGTCAAAGTCATTTCTGCTTGTATTGAATTCAAAATGCCATATATTGCATACAATCTGTGTTCGATAGCTACAATTCATAGTTTGCATTTTTTTAGTTCTGCATACTCTGCTTGATTCTGGGCATCTAAGAGACGTTTGCATAGCCAGCGACAAAGTCATGTCTGTTTATGTCATACATTAAACATGGCATGTGTTCGATAGCCACAATTTATGATTTTATTTTTTTTTAGTTTAGAACTACATATAACTACATGCATTTTAAGTAAACCTAACTTATGAAAGTGTTTTTTAATGCTCAGAACCAAATTGAGTTTGCGGAAGTAAATAAAAGTGAAAATCATGAATTGTGGTTATCAAACATATGCTCTATTTAATGTATGACATGTACAGAAACTACTTTGATTCTGACTGTGGAAAGTACTCTTGGATGTCCAAAACTAAATAGAGTCTGCGGAACTAAAAACAATGAATCCGATATACGGCATGTTGTGTTCAATATATGCATAACTGGCTTTGACGCTGACTTGGATAATGCTCTTGGATGTTCAGAAACAAATAGAGTCTGCGCAACTAAACAAAATGCTAATCCTGATTTGTGAGTATCAAACACATCAGAAGGGTCATCTTAATGTAATTATAAAACTGTAATTAATACAATGTTTATAAGCTCAGGATCATAATTACAGTAAAAAGACTGTTCTGACCAAGCGTTGACCTTATATCTGAATAAAACATGTGAATATTATTAGTTACTCTCGAAGGAATTTTTTTAAAATTTATTTTAAATGAATTTTCATAATCAAATAGGGCTTTGTAATGGTATAGGTAAAATTTCAAAAGATAACTTTAAGTAGTTTAAAATAATTGAGTCAACAAACTTTAAAATTACCCACAGACAAATAAAAAGAATGAAAGATTAATCATTCAGGGTGAAATGATGATATACAATGTATCTAGCTTTTTTAAATTAAAAAAAATTTCTTTGAAAGTAACATAATATTCTCAAGTTTTATCCAGATATGAAGTCTACGCTGTGTCTGAAGGGTCATTTTAATGTAGTTATAAATCTATAATTACTACAATGTTTGTAAGCACAGGATTATAATTACATTAAAAAGACTGTTCTGGCCCAGCGTTGACCTTGTATCTGAATAAAACATGAGAATATTATAAGTTACTCTCAAAGGAATTTTTTTAAAATTTATTTTAAGTGAATTTTCATAATCAAATAGGGCTACGTAATGGTGTAGCTAAAATTTCAATAGATAACTTCAAGTACTTTAAAAAAAATTGAGTCAAACTTTCAAATTACCCACACACAAATAAAAAGAATAAAAGATTAATACGCCCGCGTTTAGCTACATCACTCTGGTGATGGTCTTGAAGACACTTATAAGTCAGAGTGGCCATATTATTCTTTGATGACATTTTTAAGAAATAGTGCAACTGCGAATGAATCCAGTGGGAATTTAGATTGTCTTTTTGAGGTGAAGCCTACGCTAAGAAGCATATCGAATAACGATTCGAAAACTTCTACAGAGCATACAAATCTGGTCCAGAGCAGCAAATCTGTGGAGAATAATAATTTTTCCGACACTCTTACTATGAGTAAGAAACAAACTGATGTCTCTAAGCAGATGCATCTTATGGAAAAGTATGCGCTATTCGAAAAGTTCTTGCGTGACAATTCACTAGCGATTAGTGCAGTTGAACAAGACAAACTTAATATGGCCTTCTTTGAAACTCTACTGCCAACGTTAAGAGAAGTCAGCAAAGAAGACATTTTGCTCTTCCCAACAGACATATCACGGGTCGTATTTAATTATGCATATAAAGGTTCTTCCTGGAAATCGCTAAGTGACTCGACAAGTAAGACTGTCAATCAAAGTTCGCCAGCACCAAGATTCTCCAGCAACAGAACTTCTTCAGCTGTACCACAGAGGAGAAGATTCGATGAAGATGATGGTAACAAATAACATAATTGTTCATATATTATTGAAATTAGATTTTTAATTAAAATTTCGTTTAATTACTTTTAGATTGTCTGATAGTAGATTACATACCACCTTCGTTCCATTTACAATCAAATGTACCAATTAAAATAGAAAAAAAATACCAACCGACTGCAAAGGACAGAGAAATCGAGCATCGGAATTGCAATCGGAATAATAGTGGTAAAATATAAAAAAAAAATTATTTTAAAATATGTTTCGCGTATATAAATAATAATATCTTTAATAAAAATTGTATCTTGTACACAACTGTTAAATCTTAAATTAACCTCAAGTAAACTTTATTTTATTGGATTGAATGCTAATAAAAATTATAAACTTATAAAGTAATAAATAATTAAATATTTCTTTTTTCAGAAATAACAACGGAGCGTGTTGGATATGATCGCTGGGCCTATCCACCACAAAACTGGAACAACCAGTATCAGCAGCAGCAGATGGTACATCAGTACCCTGGACAACACAACTTTCTGCAGATAGACAATTAAGTCTGGCACAATCAAGGTGCTATCCCAAGGCAAATGGTGCCAAGCATAATCCATCTATCTGCCGCAGTAGGTCCTAACATGACTAAGAGAACATTTTATCAATCAGTAGTAACCGAGCCTACTACGGATTCTCAGGCACCTACTGCAGCCAGAATTAATGTCGTCGATTCCGAAAGATTGTTCTTCAATCGGCAGAACCAAGTGAACGAAACTGTTACGAGGCCAATTATAGCGACCCGTCCGCCTAGTCTAGTTTAATTCATCAATTAAAAAATCTACAAAGTCTAACGGTAAATCAACCTCTTATTTTTTTTCAGGCACCTTCTATGAATGAACAGGACAACAACGACACAAGCTGTTCAAATTTTCAAAATTTTGTAATTCCCGTTGAGGGTACAGTAAGCGACCACTTTGTTCCTGCCAATATTCAATTACAAGATGGTGCGATCAATCAGCCACAATAATAGTTTTACAATTAAAATATTGCATTATGTAGAGTTATTGCGTTTTTTAGAGTTTTTTTTTTAATTTTACCAATTTAAATTTAAGAATTAGTAATTAATAACATTTTGCTTTGAGTTACAGTATAGGGCTTTGACTGAAAGCGATCGTATATTATGATTACGAGCGTTACTATAAAGGTGTTAAAAAATTATAATTATTTAGTTTTCCGCTTAATGTGCGTTATTTTATTTTGTAATCTTTTATATAAATTTGTTGTTTAATAAACAGTTAAAAAATGTAAGTATTACAAGTTCTTTTAATATGATTAAAAAATTAATATAAAAATAATCTTGAAGACGTTATTTGAATAACTATTTTAATCCAAGTTTTCATGTGTAGCTTTTATTAGTTTGCAGAATAACTTGCAAATCTTAATGTTAATGTAAACAAGTACGAATGACTATTATTCATTGAAGAGATACATAGGAATTGTTTCAGCTATAAGCCATATTATAGCTAAACGTATTAAAATCTGCAGTATCTACTATTTAATTTGAGGCTGTATCTTTTAATCCATTAAGTAAAGGGCCTATTTTTACCGGAGTAGCTCAATATCTAGAGACTACCTATCTTACCGACTGATATGTGTACGGAGCTCGTGTGCACGAGTTCAATCGATATTTAGCAACGTCGCACTAGTCGGATCGGTTGGAACGTGACGAGTGCCGGCCAGGGAACACTGAGAACAGATGAAGACCAGGGTAGCAAGTTCAAACGTTGAACTTATGTAAAATAATATAAAATAAAACACCAACCACTACTTTTGTAAAGTGTAATTCACATGAATTAAATGGTTTTTTGTAGATTTTCTCATATACGTTTTAATAAAGTTTGCGTAATTTTCTTTCGATGATATATCTTGTAGTATCTTTAAAGTTATTTTTGTGAAATAATAACAAAATATTAAGGTAAAGGTCCCACTAACTGGACGATTAAGCTAACTAAAAGTTCATACCGTCTATAGAACACATACAAACATCGTGAAGTGCAGAAGGCTTTTTACATTTTAATAAATATTACTATTTTGCGGTACGTAAAATTAAGAAATACGATATTTTATTATTAATAAGGAGATAAATTAATAAAACATTATGTTTCTTTCGAGGGCAGGCCATGGTTAAACCCAAAAAAATATTTTCTTTTTTTGAGCCCAGATAAGTTTTTATGTTTATTTTCAATACCATATTTATAAAAGGAACTTTGTTCATTACACTACTCTAGGTGACATCATAAACGAAAATTATTTTTCCGACGGTTATTCGACTTCATTTGACATGTTTAACAAAACGAGCGGAGCACTTTTCCGCTAAATTATTTTCATTATTCTTTATGAAGATCCAATCGATTTTTTAAAAAAAATTTGTAATATCTTTTAAAAAATTGTTTGGATTTACAAAAAAGAACAATAAAGATAATTTTAATGAAAAAATGCTCCGCTCATTTTATAATACACGTTAATAGGAGTCGAATAACCGTCGAAAGAATTTTTTTCGTTCGTCATGTCACCTGGAATAGTGTGAGGAACAAAGTTCCTTTAAGGTGATGCTAAAGCCACCTATCACCGACAAATACGAGGATACACTTTTCTCATTTCATTTTCAATTTTGAGTAAATATCTCTATGGAAAGTTGTTATTCCAATCAAAAAGAACAACTTTTCAGAGAGATATTTTCTTAAAATTTAAAAACGAATGAAAAAAGTGGATCCCCGTATTTACCAGTAACACGGGGTTTAACATCACCTTAATAAATATGGTATTGAAAATAGTGATTTATTGTGACGTGTTGGATCAAGACTTTGAGGCTTTACAACGGTAAAATTAGAGATATTATTAAGTGTTGATAGCATAAAGACTTTCAGAATGAATGCTTTTAAACATAAAAAGTTTTCTGGACTTAAAAAGAAAAATCTTTTTTTAGGTTTAACCCAGGCTGCCCCTTAATGCACTAATCAGTGTACAATGTGAAACGTCCATGTACCAGCGTCCAAAAAATGTAGTCCCAATACCTGGACACGTATATTTTACAATATTTTGATCCGAATTATTAATGAATATATTTAGAGAAACTTATCATTATGGTAATAGAGTATCATTTGTATCATTAATGATAGGTAGCAATATATAACTATAATTTTAAAGACATATAATATTTGAGTGCATTTTTAACCTAATTTCTAATCTAAATTTCGTAATCAAAACAACACCGTAACACATATGTCCATGTATTGGGCAGACACAGTTTTTAGCGTACCACTAAATAGACACAGTTTTTAGCTTACCACTAAATAGACACTCATTTTTTTTATATAAGAAAATATTTTTTGCACATAATACAGCTCTTTTTCTATTAAGCATGACCTTATTATTCCTTAGAAACTTAAAAATAGAAAACTGAGAGAAAGTAAGTTTATTAAACACTTATGATAAAAGTGGCGTTTCCTAGCCTAACTCTTAAGAATGCACGTGCAAAGCAAGATAAAAGTAATAATATAGTTGATTTAATCATTAAAAAAATAAATTCTGGATTATAATTTCAGAAAATATATGCGCTAAAATAAATATCGATTCAGTAATAATACATTTTTGATCAAGTGTCCAATTAGTGGGACGTGTCCAGTCAATGGCACATTAACCTTAGTTTTAACATTTTTTTCTTTTAATAATTAAAATTTTTTTACTAACAATACTTGAACGCTTATATCTAATTAATTAATAATAGCATTAATTTATTAATTGCGAATTTTCATTATAAGAATCCTTAATTAAATCAATTAATCAAGACCTCTCTTTGAGAAAGCATTCTGCTAAGGCCGTTAGCTGCGGTTTTTTTACCTTCGTCTGCGTAATTTGTTAATACAGAGTGTATGAAATAGAGATTAACAACTATTCGATCTCAATATTTTTTTCGAATATTTTTTTGTTTGTGGTATTATAAGTCCTCAAAAATAAAAAATTTGTATTTTCTGAAGTCTCAGATGAAAAATAAATTCAATATACAGCTCTTGCAAAAGTATTCAAAAAATGTTTTCGTGGAATACCTTTCACGAATACTCAGTATTCGCTACACCGATTCATCGAATACTTTTGTCGAATTCCGAGTATTCACGAAAAGTATTCGACGAATACTTTTTTCGAATACTTTTGCAAGAGCTGTATATTGAACTTATTTTTAATCTGAGACCTCACGAAACTCGAGGTTTGTTTATTTTTAAGGACTTATAATACCACAAACAAAAAATCGCTGCCAATTCATTGTTATATAAATTTTTCCAATACGAAATTCTTTGATCAAATAAATTAATTTTAAATTACTATATCTCTTTCTAATTAATGTCTCAAAAAAGGCTTGCGTTTTTTACCATTGATGGTTTGTTCAAAGATATTTTTTTACTAAAAGTCATAACTATAGGTAATAAATAATCTTTACAGATTTTCTAAAGTATTGTTAGTTATTAATTTTTAATATATAGAATCACTTATTAAGGATTAAAATTTAAGCATAGTAATTTATATGAAGGATTTTAGAAAACACTTTTGGGACGGATACACAAATTTATACAGATTTAAAAATATCTTAAAACAACAATGTGATTAGTTATTAATGGGATATGTCAATTTTGTGAAGAAAAGCAGTAACAAATGATTCAATATTGATAATGAACAATTGGTGATTCTATGAGTAATTTACCAGTTATTATGGCTTACAATTATTCCATATTAATTAAAAATAAAAATTCTAACTAATTTGTCAGAATATGAAGATCAATTTATTATGCGACAACTTTTCTTCAATCTAGCAAACTAAAATTTTTCTGTTGCCAAAGCTTGTTACGAACATTGACTCCTGGTTGTTACGTCCCATTTGATTCTGCATATTTTGTTGTTAATTTTTATTATCAGGACATTTCTATGAACTTAAATTAAATATTTTATCTTATATATTAATTATATATAGTTTTATTTCAATAATTAGTTTAACAATGAATATTTCAGTATAAGAGGTTTAAAGTAACTATTTAAAGTTTGAAAAAAGAAAGAACATCCACTATGTATCGGATCTAAAATAAAAATCTACAATGACAATTGCACAATAATAATTACGCGAACAATAACTAAATATATATGAATGAGTGTCTCATCATTTAAGGTGATGCTAAACCCACTGTCATCGTCAAATACGGGGAACCACTTATTTCATTTAATTTTCAATTATGAGAAAATATCTCTTTGGAAAGTTGTTATTTTTGATTAGGACAATAACGTAGCTCCTGATATTTGTCGGTGACAGGTGGCTTTAGCATCACCTTAAGGTGATGCTAAAGCCACCTGTCACCGATAAATATGAGGAACTACTTTTCTCATTTAATTTTTAATTTTTACAAAATATCTTTATGAAACGTTATTGTCCTAATAAAAAAAAACATTTTCCAGAGAGACATTTCCTCAAAATTGAAAATTGAATGAATTTAGTGGTTTCCCGTATTTGACAATGACAGAGGGTTTAGCATCACCTTAAGGGGTAATACCACTCTAGCGTCCCGAAAAAATGCCTAATTTGTACGATTTTTACAAGAGTAGGAAAGAAGGGATCAAATTTTGTTTTTGAAGGTTTACTATACATATATTGAGGTACAAAAATATATTTTTTTTACATTTAAATACAAAATGACGACTATACAGCGAATCTCGTGAGAAGCCTTTTTCAAACTGGGAGAACAGATTACTCGTAAACTATTGCGTGGATTGGATTGAAATTTTGACTGTAGCTTCACAAATAGATCTAAATAAGTACGTAGCCGATTTTCGATTGTATGTAATTTTTTTTATAAACAATTTACATCGTTTTTTTTCGAGAAAAATCGATGTTTTTTTCAGAAGTGCGCCATTTGTACAAAAATTGAAATAAAAAAAACCCTACGTACTTCCAAAGTTAACGTTATATAGATTAAGAATTTCTTTGGTTTTTTGTTCCAGGTCTCGTACTTTCCGAGAAAAGTGTTCTCCCGTTTGGAGGTTTGAGAAAAAGGCTTCTCACGAGATTAATTAAGAGAACACGCCACTAATCAGTTGATGCAGAACACAACGTCAATTTCGTTTCAGTAGTACTGTTGCCAACACTGGTCAATAAAATTTTTCCTAAAATTTATTCAACTGCTACTCAAGCTACTTACCGAACGTACCCACAGTCCTTATACGAATATTCGCTACATGCATGACACTAGCGATCCACATGTATTACCTATTTTAGTGGTAAATCTCATAACTATTCACTTGGTAAAATATAAATATATATATATATTCCACAGGCATAACCCTGGACTAATGCTGGATGTGATTAGGTAGAATAATATAAAGGTATGAAAAAATAACTATGAGACACTTGCTATGCCAAGAGGATGCATAACATATAAAAACAATTTACCTTATCGATGTCAGAAAATCGTAAAGTAAAAAGAAACTTGTAATTTCTAATCTTCATTAAAATATAAAAATCAGAGCTCTGTTTGGTAAAAAATAACCGATAATTTTACAGATTATACATCTCCATATTCCTAATCATCTCATTTTTTTTCAAAATTGTTCTTTCTTATATTTCACAGATATAACCGTTTGAAAAAAATGACGATTTCGTGAATAACAAGACAAGAGAAATAGCTTATTCAAAATTTCGGGTCAAAAAGGGTACGTAATTTTATGCTCTTTCAACAATAAAGAAGTATTTTTGAGCCACCTTCCTTAAAAAAACAACAAAAAAGTGAGTCCCGAGACATTAATTTTCACCGTGTATATTCAGAGTAATGTTAATCCACATCCATACACTTACACACACACACATACGCACATGCACGCATACGCACGCACACGCACACCCACACGCACACGCACATACATACACGCACAACCATACAGACATTTTCTAAAAATAGTGTATTTTGATTCCAAGTATCTCAAAGCATGTTTCTAACATGTTATTAGCAAAACTTTTCTCTTATCATCACTAAGCTTCCTCTATGAGGAAGCAAAAGTATTCGAAAAAATATTGCGGTCGAATACTTGCCAATCTTTGGTGTAAAGTACTGTTGTCAGACAGTACAATGGATGATTGTTATTAAACACGTAAATACGTGTCCTTCTTATGTTTGTATCGAAGTCGAAATTACAAAAAAGTATAAAGTAATGGTATATTCTATATTTGGTTCTTAAGAGATTTCTACCATAATAATTTAGAATATCGCTAGTGTAATTAAATATAATAATTTTGTAATGACCATAACTTTGTTCGGTTATACTTTTAAACTCGGCCAGTTTGTTTTACTTGCTAATATACTGTAAGAAGCATACACCCAAGAGAATAAATTAAAATTTTTAAGGTTTTTTTTTTTGTTGTTTAAAAAGTTGAAAATGTACGTGTTTAATGAATGCAATAAATTCAGAGCAATACAGAAATTCTCATTGTACCTACATTATTCCCAAGCATTATCATGTTCAACAAATAATCGAAGATATAGTCAAGCAATAAAATAGATTGTTCTATAATCGCTCTAAAGAAAGTTCTCATCGTCAAGTGCCAATCATAGCAGCGAAGCTTCGAACAACATGGAGATTATAACAAGCGAATACTCTCACACACAAACACGTTTACGTGTCTACAAATCTAGTCAATAGGAAGATCTAGTTTATAATTTCACGGGCTGCACAGCACACGACGATTTCCTCATCCCGGTGTGGGCACTTTCACGAGTGGAAAAATAAAATGTCCAGGCCGACGTTGCTACAGCCTTCCGGGAGCTCTACGGCCAGCTATGTTTATACTAATAGCAATTCCCGTGCAATACGATTCCAATGCGACTGCCTGCGGGTAGGATTACCCACGGGGCGCGCGCTTGCGCGTATGATAGTGATGCGGAGTGTAGGTTTAGATTCGATATCCTAATTCTTGAACGAGTAAAACGATCGTTTAAACAATGAGTGTAAAATCGCGTTACAGTGCCATAGATGTACCAGTTCTTCATCGAGATTTAAGGAATGCAAGACTATTCTACAATTTATTCTTATATGATCTGACTTTGAGTGATTTCTCTGTATAAACTTCAAAATAATTTGAATAAAATTTTGCAATACTCTTTTTGGGATTTGATAAAGGGTTTAAATCAATTTTCTGATTTTATGACAGCCATTTTACGATTAATATAAAAATAAAACATTGTTTAAGTATAAATGGGGTTTTTGCGCACCCGTTTTGGGAGATGTGAAAACAGATAACTTTTACATTAAAAAAAATTGGGTTATGCAATACAATTATTATAATATATAGTATGGTTTCAAGCCAAATTTCATTTCGTCACCATGGCTAATATTATATGGTTATTAGAGTAATACCTGATCCAACAGTGGAGTTGGTTTAAATTATTTTCATGAGTCAAAAATGTATTGGTACGAAAATTGTACGATAATCAAGCGATGAATATATCGATGGCCCTAACAAAGCTAATACATTTCAGATTTCTTCAAAACTCTCACTTCTTCTTAGATGCCTTTTATAGAAAACTAGCACTTTTTAGAGTTTCTGATTAATACTAATACTTTCTTAAATACTGTAAAAAAATTATATCTTTTGTCTGAAATTTTCAAAATTGCTAATTTTCTTAGAAAAATCCTAACAAGAATTAGTATTTGTCAAGAAATCTGAAATGTGCAAGTCTTCGTAAGGGACGTCGATATATAATATATATGAATCAGGTCAGCCAAATGATCCAATCGATATTTCGTAAAAAAATAATTACCAAAAGAAGATTCCAAAAAGAATATTAGCCCCTGAGGTGCCTCTGGATCCTGTAACAGCATTTTCAACGTTTTAAATTGCTATTTTGAAAAAATTCCACAAGGCTTCAGGTTTGACTAAGTTAAACGTACCAAAAACTGTTGCCAATTCATTGTCATTTAGTATCCTCAAACCTTATTAATTGTTCCTATGAAATTATTTTTTCGAAAGTAAGGTAGATGTACCAGTAACTGGCCACTGTACAATACCTTGCCAATAAAGGCAATTTTAGATAAGATTAGTAATGTATATCTACGAATTACTGTTATTAAACTATTTAGTTTATTGTATACAAAATTTCACTACGTAGTTTTGTATTTTAAGGATTAAAAAAATTGTCTATCAACTATCCATCTATCTCACATTTTTTCCAAATTTTTAACTAGTTCTGATAAAATTAACTACCAATTTTTTTCTGATATTTAATGGACATAACTTTGTATCACACTATCTTAAAAAGGTTTCTGCAAAACCAAAAAAATTATGAGTGTAAAAGATAATTATTTTTTAACCTGCTGAAATGGCGAAAGTTTTAACATACAAAATCTGAAAAATGGGAATGTACATATGAGTATTCCAAAATCAGCATTTAATTTTTTTGTCGAGAATACAGGTTTGTCTAAACGGTGATCGAAAGTCAAAGAAATTCTTTGTTAAATCATTAAAAATGATTAAAATGGAAATCTGAGTAATGGTTTGAAAATGGCTTGTCTTTGGCCAATTCAAAAAGTTTTAGCGGTTGTCAATCTCGATGAAAAAGACTGAAAATTTTTGAAACCATCTCTCACCATGTATTTTCATATACAAAGTTTACTGAAAACCCCGTTAATCGCCTATGCAACGTTTTTCAAAAATCCGCTGGAATGTATATGGGTGGTTCCATGTCAAGTGAGCATATCCAAAAATTAAAATGTCCAAAACTCTGAGAAAATGTTAATACTCATACCCAGAATGTGTGAACAAATTTTCCGAGCTCAAGGTGTCATATTTCAAGGGCAATTCGAGGTTGAAAAATGCATTTTTTTTAATTTTTTGAAATTTTGACAACTTACTTTGATTTTTAACTAAAAACTAGCTACTTTTCAGAAAAAAATGTAACAACATTTTTTGTGGGAAATAAAGCGAGGAATCTAAAAGAAATTTTGTAGACCCAATTGTGGCATTTTGTGAAATTAATCATTGTGATGTATTGTGATATTTGGATTCCAGCTAATTACCATAAATTTTTTCAAAGAAAAGAATCTTAAAATTTAGATTTCTATATTACCTTTTGTTCTAGACTTGGTGCGAAGTGATCTCAAGCTGAATATGATTTCTGCAGAATTTCTAAATAGTGCACTTTTTGTTGGTATTTCTATTTGTGACTATCATCACACGTTTAGTCCTATTATTTTAAATGTGAATATTTTGTATGCGCTGTAGATGAAATAATTGACCTGGAAGGTAAATTTTAATGTGATGTAGCAGTAATTCCAAAGTGTATTTAACCCTTGTCCGACACACTGGGGTCGTTCGTGACCGGGCCTTATACTTTTAAAATCCCCCCCCCCCTTAATGTTCGGAAACCGGGCCCGTAGTGCCATCTAGTTGTAGTTGGAGAGTAGCTCTTTCACTTAGTATAGTTTCCGGTGAGTCAAGTGCGTCAGTCTGTCTGTGACACCTGAGTGAATTGGAGCGGGGTCGTCAACGACCCCAGAGTGTCGGCAACAGTTGAGATTGATTTTTTTTTCGAATTTTTGTTTCGCGTGTTTTTGTGCTACAAATCATCGAAGAAGGTGAGTAAACTATGTTTTGAAAGTGTGATTTTTTTTCTTCACAAACTAATAGTATTTTGAATATCGTAAGATGGCCTACAATCTTCGACGTCGCACGATTCGGCAAGAGCTTCTCGATGAGACGCAAGAAGTTCCTTCCGAGGACGAAGAGGCTCAAGAGAGCGAAGGGAGTGAAAGTGGAGGAGTTTCTGGACATGAATCCGAATATTCCGACGCTACGGATGCGTCCTCAGAATTGGATGTGGACATGGAAGACACCACTTTGGACGAGCGTCTTTTGGAGTCAAGGGCCCGGGGACGGCCGAGATCTACTTTGAAAGGCAAAGATGGCTTCAAATGGAAGACAAGAGCTCCTGAGCGTCGTTCTGGTTAGTACTATAGATATATAATACGCATAGTAGGGAAGATTAGAAAGAAGGGCGGTGCAGGTAGCAGGGGTATACAAGCGCCTGAAAGAAAGAGCGAGCGAGCGAGCGAGAGATAATAAAAGAGAAAGCGAGATTGTGAGAGTAGAGGGGGAAGGGGAACTCTAAAGGGACATAAAAAAAAGAAAAAGAAACGGAATATAAGTAGGATGAGAGAAAGCAAGAGTGAAAGAGAGGGAAAAATGGAGCGCAGTTTGAAAATTCAATTTGTTTTTGTAGATCGAGTAAGCGATGTTTTACCTGCCTATGTACCTGGACCAAATGGTGATGCCAAAAATCTTGATTCTATTGAAAAGTTTTGGGATATACTTTTCTACGATGAAATGATCGATATTATTGTGGAATATACAAATAATAAGATCGAAGAAGTCTGTTTGGAGTTGGTTGCCGCAGACAAAGCAGAAAGCTACCATCACTTGACTGATCGTGATGAGATTAGAGCATATATTGGCATCTTATATTACCAAGGGCTATGGAAATCTGCCAATGTAGATAATGACAGACTTTGGGATAAAAAAAATGGCATTACGCTCTACAGATGAGTTTTCCCAAGGCTGAGATTTACATTTCTAGGCTCTTGTTTGTGGTTTGACGACAAGAAGTTGCGAGATGAGAATAATAGATTTTCTGCAATTCGTCAAATCTGGGATATTTTCATGATGAACTGTCAACAGTATTATACGCCGAGCAATAAATGCACTGTTGACGAACAGTTGTTGAGTTTTCGAGGCAGATGTGTGTTTCGTATGTACATGAAGGATAAGCCAGATAAATACGGATTGAAAATAGTTACGCTAAACGATGCAGAAACCTCATATTTGGTAAATATACTTTCATATTTCGCCTTCGTTTTGGGAAATACATATAGCAGTTTTTTAATATCAATCTAATTTATTTCAGATTTACGGAGTGCCCTATTTAGGCAAGGGATCTGCTGTCGTTCGAGAAGAAAAGATCCACGAGTATTTTTTCCGTATCGTTACTGCTCCTATCCATGGCTCTCATCGTACAGTAACTTGTGACAATTGGTTCATGTCTGTACCTCTACTTCAGCGTATGCTGCCTGCACCATACTACATGACAATTACTGGAACGATGAGAAAGAATAAGAGAGAAATACCAGCTGAAATGTGAGTTGCTTCCAAGTCACCACCAGAGTCCAAGTTCTGCCATGCAGATAATCTTACGCTGGTCAGCTTTACACCAAAGAAAAATAAAATCGTATTGCTACTTTCTTCATATATGCACACAACAGAAGTTACAGATAGTAAGCCTAAAATTATTCATCACTATAATAAAACAAAAGGAGGAACCGACACTTTTGACCAGCTATGCCATTCGTATACGGTGACGAGAAGGACGAATCGCTGGCCAATGAGAATTTTTTACGGCATGCTTGGCCCGGCTGCGGTGAACTCTCGCATTCTCTTGAAGTGCAAACTCAAAGCTGATAATTCCAATGACAAGTGTACTGCGATCAGTTGCCTTGAGAAACTTTCATTGTACCTCATCAGACCGTATCTACTGAAAAAGTACAACGACACGGTCACTTTGCGCCGTGACTTGAAAGTCAGCATTGTCGGGATTCTGGGCCTCGACGTTCACAAAGACGGAGGATATGAACGAGTGTAATTACCGAAAAGACTGAGATGTGCAGACTGCTCGCGAAAAACCGATAGAAAAACAAATGAGGGTTGCGTAAGTTGTCAGCGCCCCATTTGCGAAGTTCACCGTTTGATGTTTTGTAAAACGTGTTCGGGCATGTAATCAATAATTTTTCATCGGCTAAGTTGTAATAAAGTATGTTTTTCGATTAACTTGACTATTTTTCTTCATTCCTCGATTTATTTTTGTGAATTTTCAGTATTAAATGAGGTTTGTAATGAAAAAATGCACTTTTGAAAAATGACTGAAATTCTGATATTCATTCTTCAAAATAAATACCTTTTTTTCAGCGGGAACTATCACAATATTTTTTTATATAAAGCAATATGTTTCGACAGAATGCTGCTGGAATTTGAGCGTCCAATTCGCAAAATTGAAAAAGTTATGAATTTTTAAGTAAAACTGGTCATTTTTCGGAGTTTTTTGCAAACTATATTTTTTTTAACAAATAATATTGAAAATTTTTTGCATCGTACTCATATTGTCTTAAAAAGGGGTGGTTGATGTACAACTGTGAATTTTTTTACGATGAAAAACAGCTTAGTTCACTTAGAATAGACGATTATGTGGCTGGGGTCAAAAACGCCCCAGTGTGTCGGCTATGATTGGCGCCAGAAGTGTGTCGGCCAAGGGTTAAACCAAAATTATAATTTGCGATGCGGAAGTAGATTTTTCAGAATATTAATTTATACTATATTTTGCATCAAATTCCTTATTATTCATTTGTGCATAAAATTCAGATTTTGACCACTTCGCACCAAGTCTATAATGAATGTATATATAGTGAATGGTAATATAGAAAGCTCAATTTTAAGATTCTTCTGTTTGAAAAAATATATGGCAATTAGCTGGAATCCGAATGTCACAATACATCACCATGCATTATTTAACAAAATGTCACAATGAGGTCTACAAAATTTTATTTTAGATTCTTAACCTCATTTAGAATATAAAATGTCGTTACACTTTTTTCTCATAAGTGGCTAGATTTTTAGTTAAAAATCAAAGAAAGTTGACAAAATCTCAAAAAAAGGAAGAAAATGCATTTTATGACCTTGAATGGCCTTTGAAAAATTACACTTTGGGCTCTAAAATTTATTTACACAGAGTTTTGGGCATTTTGATTTTTGGACATGCTCACTTGACATGGAATCACCCATATGCTAATCATATGTTATAGACTTGACTTTTCTTGTATCCTATATCTTATATTAAGAAAATTTATAATTATTTTCGGAAGATTATGTGGGCTGTATATTGGTGAAAATAAGTAATATAGTTTATTAAGAAATATAAAATATTTATTGATACACTTCGTTAAGATATATATGTTCACAACGAATGAGTCGCACAGCAGCTTGGTCCAGCTAACTGTGCGTAATAGTTGAGGAACTTTAAAACAATCTATAGTCTCTATGCACTCTATATAGTCTACACATAAACATACTCATATGGGCGCACACATATTCCAACGCTCCCTCCCGACCACACAATACATATGATATTTAGCATCGTTACTTATTATTAGGCATTACAACATTTTATAATTATACATTATAAATACATAAAATGTTTTACAATAAAACTAAGAACTCATAATATTATTGCAATTTGATTATCTTTCGCTCGCATAATTCTTCATCGCTTGTCTATTTTGACTTGCATTTTTATTTATGTAGATTTATTAACTGTAACAAATTGAAAAATAAAAATGAAATTATAAGCAAAATTATAAACAATTTTAAAAATGTATGAATTGCCGAAATTTATTTTCATTTAAAATTTTGTTTGTTAATCTTTTGTGAAATTAAAATGACAGACTTTGTTAAAATATCAGCAATTTAATCTTTAGATAGTATACAACTTCGTTTAATTAGGTAACTTTGTACATATTCTTTAACATAATGTATTTCTGCCATATGTCTTAGATTATGTCCACCGTTTGTTATGGCACTTACTTCTGCTGCTTCATTATCATACCATAATAGCATCGGACAGGAGGATTTGTTTAATATTAATTTGAATGAATTATTAAGAGCAACCATTTTTTTGCATGTTTCACCCATTGCTATATATTGAGCATGGCAGGTTGATAAAGCTACATACGATTGTTTATGCGTTCTCCACGCTATAGAATCTCCGATTAATTATACTACAAAACCCTACGTCGTTAATGACCCTTTGCAGTTTGCAAAACTTACATCAGAAAATGCTTGTAAATCACATCGTTTTGATACAAATTTCAGACTACTATATTTCGTTCCTTTAAGATACCTAAAGACTCGCTCAACCATCGTCCAATCGCCTTCAATAGGATATGTAATAAATATCTGCTCAAGACATTTGCAGTATATGAAATATATGCTACAGCTTCTCTATACGGAGCATTTTCTATCGTCAATGACGAAGGTTATATATTCACAATCGAATATACCTTTTCTTGATTTTCTATTTCTATTTGCGCTTGAATGGTAACCATTTTGCTTATCTCTCTGTATCGTTATTTCTAAATAGTTTCTAGTTTAGTTTAGTAACTTTTCATTCTCATCATTTAATTTAGTCAAACTATTACTTGCTACGAACATGTTATTAACATATGATACTAATATTAAAAGAAAAATGCATCACCAAATAAATGAGCAGGGTTCAATGTCTTTAAAAGTTAATCCGACCTTTGATGCTACTTTCACAAATCGTTCATACCATCGCGTTGGGCTTATACAGAAGCCATAATGTAATACCCGTTTTAATTGACATACTTTTGCCTGTCTATTTTATTCATATGATGTGTGCATTCGTCTTTACGTCAAGTTGATAAATATTCAACTCATATTTGTTAATAATAGAAACTGATGCATACATTTCCCTCAAATCGTAAATATTTGTGTTTTTAAAACTGCATATTACAAGTTTAGCCTTATGTTTTGTTTTGCCATCCTTTTCAAATGTTTCATTTCAAAACTAATCAAGAATTACAATATTCGATTTCTTTCTGTCTTCTGATACAGTAAACCTATCAACTATTTTCCATACATCGTTTTTAATCATATAATCCAATTCGTCAATTATAGCTTCTTGCCATTAACTTTTATGAACTTGTGACGGACTTAAGCCGTTCTTCTACTCCAACGTAGGAGAGTTCGTTTTCCAGTTGTGTTTTTGTTACACGCGGTTCGCGTACGGACCCGAAGAAGTGCGCGAGAAACAACCTCTTCCGGAATTCCCCCTGATAGTTACGCTCCTGCAGCCGCCGAGGTCGGAGCTGCAGAAGTGCAACTGTGCTTTGGGTTTTGGTATGCTAACTCGAACCAGCAGGAGGGCGCGTTAGCTCTCCGCCGGGCAAGCAGTCAAAACCCCGAGAAAGGCACCAGCGCGCTTTTCTCGGGTAAAACCCTGAAGACGTAGTCTCGGGCAGCGCGTTGGCCGCACCGAGCTATGCCTTTTATGAAATCCGTTAGCGCGTTTCCCCCTCCAGTGGCTACTGAAGGACGTCCGGCGCACCCGAATAATAGGTGGAGGCGGGAAAAATGAATTATAATGATTAGTGTGAAACTTGGTTTTTTATTAAGGGTCACAGTACAATTACAGAGGAGCGGAGTTGCGATAGAGGGAAGCGACAGAGAGAGATTACACGCGGTAGATAGGCGAGGATTCGCCACATCACCGTGCGTTCACCACAAGAAGCGGCCTGAGTTAACCCTAGTATCCCGAGCGCGAGGCCTGCACGCTGGCTAGCCACGGCTTGAGAGGTCAGAGAAAACTCAGTGCTTCCTCGACTGTGCGTAGCCTATATATACCCGAGCCCACTCTCTCCATCTCTCTCGCTCCCGTCCTCCTTCTCACGATATTCGCGAATCCCCACTCTTCCAATATTCGCGAGTTCGTTGCTCCTCGCTGAACACGCTTTCGTATGTCTGCGCGCTCATGTGTGCATATGCACACGCGCGCGTTCTTAGCCATTACGTTGGCCCCGCCGTATCATCTTAGTTAACAAATATAAAACTGAATCATTTCCGCAATAATTAACTAATTAATTAAATGATTTCTTATAAAAAACTAACTTTTAATTAATACTACGTTTTTTTATATCCTAAATGTATTAACTAATTTATTTTGCTTATAATAATTACTAATGTTAATATCATATTAACATTAACAATAATAATTCATGGTACCGTTCCTGATACTAAGGGTATAGGTACAGGCCGTCTCAGTGCCCCCCAATAAAAGTTTCAATTTTGGAAACCAAATTTGAAAATTTTATTTTGTTTTCTAGGCGGCGTATACCTTTACTGGCTCGCTCTCCTAATAAAAAAGTAACGCGTCAGATAACGTATTCTGTTTTTATTTATTCTATACAAAAACATGTAACAATAATCGAAATAACAAATAATTAAAAATTAAACAAATAAAATTCCTAATTTTCGACTTGTTGAAGCCACTCTTCAAAGTCGTTGATGGCATCCATCAGGTCGTCCGATTGAAGGTGTTGGCATGGGGCCTCTAGCTCTGCTAATACTTTGTCGGCGTCCGATCCTCCGATATCGTGTGCCATTGAGATTGGGTTTTGCTCGGGGTTATCGGTTGAACTTCCCTCCTGGACATCGCTCTGTCCCTCCCTGGCCTTTTGCCTGTTTTACGCATGTTTTTTTTATTTTTTAATGCCCGAAAAGCCGATTTTTTTTTTTTTTTTTTTTTTCTCTTTCCCGTTTTGTGCTAAATTTTGCGTACCTCGCTATGATGTTTTGGCGTGCCTGTAGTTTCCAGGAACTGTCTTCTAGCTGGTCTATGGCTCTGGGCTCGTATTCCTCGCCGTCGCTTAGACTTGGTAAGGCCTTTTGGGCCGTTGCGATTTTCTCCATGTCGCTTAGCGCAGTGGGAGATGGTAGTAAATGCATTACCCTTTTCCTCTTTCGGCCCTTCTTTAGGGCTTGCGTTGCCTCCGGGTCGGGTGTCAGTTCGATGTCTGTTGGAGTGGGTCCGTAAAATTCGGGCTTCCTTGGTGAAGCTCCGGGTCGCCGAGCTTGCGCGCTTCCAAAAAACACCCACCCTCGGTGCTTCCGTATGGATTTCTCCATGTCTCCGGCCACCTGCGTTCCCTTCTGCTTCGACATTGTGTCCGGGCCCAGCCGCTTGTCCTCTTTTGGCCCTCCGGGTGGGTTCCATCGAGCAGGTCCCTCGGCTCGCTGGAATCCTCCCTTCCTTGCGCATTTAAAGCGTACGCAGGAGATGCGTGTCGTTTTATATGGCACCGTCCTATGGTACCCGCTTCCCAGCGCTAGGTCTCTTTCGCACACGACCGTCTCCTGATCGCACACACCGAATCGCACGTGCCTTTCGGTACTCGTCGCTGCGTCGCGGGTCGCGTTTCGGGTTTCGCACATGATGCTCGATCTAAATCGACTGTGAGGTCCTTTTGTCTTGCACCTTGACTCGTCACCTCGGCTTTTCCCCTCCCTTCTGCCGAATTTTCGCACACGTGCCAGCTCCTTGTTTACGTTTGAATTCTCCCATGCGCGTACCGGACCTGCGGTCCTCCCTGCTTGTGTTTCTCCGAAAACATCGCATGTTTCTTCGATTTGGCTCTCTTCTTGTCCCTATCTCTATCTACCTTTTAATTCTATTCTTTCTCGCTACATTGCTTTCTTAGAGTATTTTGAACCATATTCTTTTTTCTTTGGGCCGATTTCACGGTGCCTCTTTTATTTTTAATTTTATAATTTGTTTTAATTGATGTTTGCACGTATACGTGTATACATGTGGTGTCCAATATATCCGTGCACTCATTGAATTATTGTATTCTATTATTTTATGGTTCAAGTGTCTCTTTGTTTACTTAATTTATTTTAATAATGCATATACCTTAATTATGTATTGGGCCGATTTCACGGTGCCTCTTTTTGTTTATAATGTTCTGTTCTGCATTATTTAAATAATTACATTTCGTTTTTACATATGTGTTTTTGTTTTTCGCTTAATTACATGTTATGCTCTTTTACATTTGTTTAAATCTAAAATTTATAAACTCTTAAGCCTGTTCTATTCTATTGTGTGTTTCTCTCTCCCTACTGCCCCCCAAAAAAAAGTTTGAATTTTTGAGAAAAAATTTGAAAATTTTATTTGACCGTGCCAGAGAGAGAATACCCTAACGGTATCAAATTTCATTTGCCCAATTTATGATTATTTTCGTGTGAACAAAACCAAGTTTATACTATAAACGTTTATTCTAGTTTATCTAATTTGTCAATTTTTTGTTTCAATAATAGATTTTTCTTTTGATTACTTACTCACTGTAATACGGTTTTAAATTTGCCAAGTGAAATTTTCCCCGTTCTTTTTTTAATACCGGGTCGTAAAGTAAATACGTATCGATTCCCACGTCTTGTTGCACGATAAATGGCCCTTCAAAAACATCAAAAAATTTTGCTATTTTGCCGTTCTCCGCATCCGATACATTTAAAGCTTTCACTAACACTTTGTCGCCGTCTTTAAATTTAAAGTGTGTTTTATTCGCATTCCGTTTCGCTGCTCTATTCTTTAAGAATTTGTGCGCATAATCGCGAGCTAGTGATATTCTATTGTCGCGGGACACATCGTTGTCCTCTTCTGGTATTTTTAAATATTTTTCCCATATCCTTGTTGGCTTATGGCCCATATGCAATAAGATAGGTGGCTGGTTCGTCGTTTCATGAGGGATTTCATTTATAATGTTTTGAATTTTTCGAATATACAGAGCCCACCCGCCGTGTTTATCCTTTACGAAAGTGCGTAAAAACCTTGCCAATTCTCTGTGTACACGCTCGATTATGTTACTTTGAGGGTGTCTGATAGATGAATATATTATGCGTATCCCCTCGTTTTTTAATGTATCAATCCATTTTTTGCTCGTAAACTGCGTCCCATGGTCTGATATTATTGCCTCCGGTTTCCCATAAGTTGGTATGTAATCATTCATTAATTTTCTAATTACCGCTGTCGTGTTCGCCTTTTTTAGAGGATAAAATACTACGTATTTACTGAATACGTCTATAGTAGTTAAAATGTATTTTACACCCCCTCTCGACACGGGTAAGGGACCAAAAAAGTCTATCGATAACATTTCTCGCGGTTTATTAGTTAATATAGGTTGCGTGATTTCGTCATATCGCTGCGTTAAATATTTAGTTTTTTGGCATGTATCACACGTTTTTAGTATTTCAGCTACCCTTTTGCGTAATTTTCGTGAGTAAAAATGCTCTAAAATTATTTTATATACTTTTCGCGGCCCCACATGTCCATATATCACGTGTACCTCCGTTACAAGTGTTTTTAAGTTCCCCTCTGGTATATATATTTTTGCACAATTAATCATAATTCTATATAATATATTTTCTCGAATTTCGAATTTCTTTTTTATTTTGGCGTCCCCAGCCCTTAGTTTTTCCATAATCTGAGACGCGTATGGCTCACTTCTTTGTAATTTATCCATATTTTTACACAAATTGATTAACGCCGGGCTTGGCTTTTGTTGTACCACTGCGGCTATAATTATTTCAGTTTTTTCCGCGCGGTTCGGCTCTAAATCGGTGACGCGGCTTAGATAGTCCGCGACGACGTTTTCTTTGCCCGGTATATATTCCGGGTCGATATTAAAGTCTTGTATCGCTAAATTCCATCTTTGTAACCTGGCATTACGGTACTTGCATGTTTTTAAAAAGGCCAGAGCTTCATGATCTGTCCTCACGTAAATATTTATTGCCCCCCGTAAAAACGTGTCCAATCTCTTTAATGCCCATACTAATGCAACCATTTCTTTCTCAGTGGTAAAGTATGCGCCCTCGCTCCCTTTTAAAGTTCTACTTACAAAACACACGACTTCTTCTTCACCCTCGTCATTTAATTGCGATAGTGCCGCGGCGCACGCAAAATCCGAAGAGTCGGTGGAAAGTATGTAAGGCCGTTTCGGGTCTGCGTATTTTAAAATAATGTTTTCATCAAAAATTTCTTTTATATTGTTAAAAGCTCTTTGTTGCACTGCGGTCCAATCAAAAAATGAACCCTTTTTAAGCAGCTCAATCAAAGGTTTTGTGTGGTGCGAATAATTTTTTACGAATTTAGTGTAAAAATTGACAAACCCCAGAAAACTCTGTAATTCCTTTACATTACGGGGTCTTTTAAAATTTTGTATTGTTTTTATTTTCTCGGGATCCGGCCTGATTCCGTGTGCTGATATAAAGTGGCCTAGAAATTCGATTTCCTCGCACATAAAGTTTGATTTTTTAAAATTTAATCTTAGATTATGGGCTAAGAGTCTTTCATACAGCGCAGCTAAATGCGACAGGTGTGTTTCGAAATTTTTTGATTTTATCACCATGTCGTCCACAAACAATACTAAAAATTCGTCAAAATCTGACGTTGTTTGATCTAGTCCTCTAATTAAGGCTGATCCGCTAGTTTTTATCCCAAAGGGTACCACGTTATGCTCATAAATGTGATTATCACACTTAAAAGCCGTATATTTTTTGCACCGCTCCGCGAGCTTTACCTGCCAATAACTACACGTGAAGTCTGAGGTACTTGTTATCGGCTTTCCCGCGCATCTTTGCAATACCTCCTCAACGCCTGGCGGCCCCTCGTAATCATCAATAAGCCGCGCGTTCAGTTTTCGAGCGTCTAAACATAATCGCACCGAACCGTCCTTTTTTTTAACTACGGCTACTGGGTTAATATACGGGCTGGTCGAGCGCCTAATAATTCCTAATTCCAACATTCGGTTTATTTCCTTTTTTACCTGCTCGCGATATGCTAGTGGTATAGGATAGGGCTTAGTATAGAAGGGTGTATCATCCTTCAAAATTAGCTCGTGCTCATAGGTAGTTAGCAAACCGGGTTTTTTTTCAAACACTTTTTTATATTTTACAAGTAATTCTTTTAATTTTATTTTTTGTGATTCATTTAGATTTTCACATAAATTTACTTTATCGTCGATTTCTTCTACTGAGATATCGTACGATTCTTCGCGGGATTCCGTACATTTTCCATCGTCCTCGTCGAAGTGATTCCTGAGCTCTACCTCATTTTCGAGGTACTCATTTGCATGCTCGATGCACAGAGACGTATATTCGTTCGACGCGAACCGCCTATCTGTGTAACCGATAACACCGTCTTTCTGATTTACTTGAAATAATAAGTTTTGATTTACCGTGTCAATTAGCATTTTTAACGCTTTTATTGAGTCATACCCGATGATACACGGTTTTACCAATTTTGGCACTACTAGAATTATTAATTTTGCCTCTAATCCTCCGATAGTTATACTTAGCAGTATTTGGAACTTTAATCTCGCCGATTTTGCCCCCGTCGCGCCTTTAATGACTTTTCCACTTATAGGTAGTGTAGGGCATTCTTTAAGTTTATTAATATTTGCGTAATAAAATTCTTCTGAAATCGCCGTGACTTCACTCCCCGTGTCGATTAACGCTTTTACTTCGTTTCCGTATACGCTTATGCTGATTTCCGGACAACACGTGGTTTCGGTATTTTCTCCAGCGGGTTCTACATCGTATAATAATGTTTCCCGCGGATCTTCTATTATAGAAGCTACATTTAAGTGCTCAGTTGCGCCCCGTCTATTTTTTACTTCTAGATCCGAATTACGTGACGCAACTAATCCCCGTTTCCCGGGGTTCGAACATCGCTGATATCTATATCGAACACGTTTATGTCCGATTGATTTTTCTTATCTCTCCACTTATTGGTTTGGTTGTTTTCCCATTTTTTAGGATTTTTATACGTATTATTCCCGGTTCTTTGACTTTCGGTTGGTTTCGCATTTTGCATGGCACTTATATTTTTCGTTTGCCAAGGTTTTTTACCTTCCGTATTTGCAACAGGAGCCGCGGATTGGCTCGGCGCGTTACTCGTGAAATTTTTTGTTTCTACCGTGTTAACGGGCGCGCGGTCGCCTTTTATGCGTTGATCATCGCTGTCGTATTCTGCTAGTATTTTCAATAGACTATTTTTATCTTTTACCCTTTGCCCTGCTATAGCTAACCTGATACTCCTCTCAAAATGCTCGCCGATTTTTAATACCAGGTCTTCCTCGGGTAATTCGAGTTCAAGTTCTTTCATTAATCCCAGGATATAAATCGCGTAATTTACGCGATTCATGGACGCTGAAGCATACCACTGCCCGAACTCTACTTTTCTTTTCGCCACTCGTTGCATATTCGAATTCCAGTACCTCTCTTTGAATTTGTTTAAAAAATCGCCGTAATCTTTTATTTGGCCCTCCTGCAGGTACCACCAGTTATGAGCATCGTCTATTAGTGCCTGCGAAATTACACATAGTGTTTCATCAGCATCCGGCCGTATTAATGTGAAATAGTTTTCTAACTCAAATATAAATTTCATCGGTCTTTCCGAGGGTAACCCCTTAAATTTAGGTATATTTAATTTTATTTTTCTCGATGCTTCACTTCCGCTGGTCCCTGCCGAACTGGCACGCCCCGCATTGTGTTTGTTTATCGAATTTTCGAGCTTTTTAACCGCCTGTTCGTTTTTCTCATATACCTCATCTAATCGCGCGATTAAGTATTTTTTCAATTCTCCCCCGCTATCACTATCTTCAAATTGTTTACTCAACTTCTCGTAATTTGAATATAACTCTGTATTTTCCGTTATTAAATTATCATTTTCCGTTTCCAGTATTTTGACACGATTTTCTAAGGCTTTCACGGCCGCTTCTAGTTTCTCGCCCCGCTGCGTTTCTGCGGCGCTCGCGTCTTGGGTTTTTTTTAACAAGTCTGACAGTGCATTTATGCGTGCAACTAAATCAGTATTTATCGCTTCAATACGTGAAGTATTTAAAGGAGGTGACTCTAGTCCATCCGGAGTTTTAACTAAATTAGTAATTTTACTTTCTAATTCGTCCTGTCTCTCATCTAGGCATTTTAATTCCTCGGAAACTGCCTTTTCCCAATCGCGGTGCTTACGTTGCTCATCATCGAGACTCTCCACGGGAGCTGTCGTCTCGATGTCTGTCATAAACGCCCCCGATAACCTTTTATTTTTCGGCATTTTGTATTTTTTTTTTTATAAGAAAAAATATTAATAAAAAAATACTTGTAAAATATTTTATTTTTATAAATAATATATTTTTATTGATATAAATATCCGCCAGAAATCATAATTTTAATGACCTAATTTTTCATCTATCGTTTAAATTTTCGCTCGTTTTGCAAAAAATGGATTGACCTTTCCCTTCGTTAAATTTATTCAATTTTTAAAGAATTTATACGGCGCGTGAGCTCAATGATCTTATCATCTTGTTCCTGCTGTATTTTTTCGAATTTCCCGAATTTTGTTATCATTTTTCCTGTAACTATTCCCAGATGGCAACTCAATTTTTCGGTTTTTATCGTTAATTTGTTGACAACTTGTATCGCCTCATCTAACGACTTCCATAGATTTTGCATGTCTTGATGCTGATGTGCAATTTTATTCTTTAAATTATCATTCTCTGTTTTTAAATTTCGTACTTCCTCATCAAGGCTTAATATCGTTCCCCATCTCTCCTCATCAATCTTAATTAACCGATTTATCAATTTTTGCGTGTCTGTAATACGCGAATGTATACGCGTTTCTGTGAACGTCCCGTCCCATTCCGGAATCATTTAAGGCTGTTTCTACGTGTTTTTTTTCCCTCGAGTCCCTGTTCGGGCGCCAATGTGACGGACTTAAGCCGTTCTTCTACTCCAACGTAGGAGAGTTCGTTTTCCAGTTGTGTTTTTGTTACACGCGGTTCGCGTACGGACCCGAAGAAGTGCGCGAGAAACAACCTCTTCCGGAATTCCCCCTGATAGTTACGCTCCTGCAGCCGCCGAGGTCGGAGCTGCAGAAGTGCAACTGTGCTTTGGGTTTTGGTATGCTAACTCGAACCAGCAGGAGGGCGCGTTAGCTCTCCGCCGGGCAAGCAGTCAAAACCCCGAGAAAGGCACCAGCGCGCTTTTCTCGGGTAAAACCCTGAAGACGTAGTCTCGGGCAGCGCGTTGGCCGCACCGAGCTATGCCTTTTATGAAATCCGTTAGCGCGTTTCCCCCTCCAGTGGCTACTGAAGGACGTCCGGCGCACCCGAATAATAGGTGGAGGCGGGAAAAATGAATTATAATGATTAGTGTGAAACTTGGTTTTTTATTAAGGGTCACAGTACAATTACAGAGGAGCGGAGTTGCGATAGAGGGAAGCGACAGAGAGAGATTACACGCGGTAGATAGGCGAGGATTCGCCACATCACCGTGCGTTCACCACAAGAAGCGGCCTGAGTTAACCCTAGTATCCCGAGCGCGAGGCCTGCACGCTGGCTAGCCACGGCTTGAGAGGTCAGAGAAAACTCAGTGCTTCCTCGGCTGTGCGTAGCCTATATATACCCGAGCCCACTCTCTCCATCTCTCTCGCTCCCGTCCTCCTTCTCACGATATTCGCGAATCCCCACTCTTCCAATATTCGCGAGTTCGTTGCTCCTCGCTGAACACGCTTTCGTATGTCTGCGCGCTCATGTGTGCATATGCACACGCGCGCGTTCTTAGCCATTACGTTGGCCCCGCCGTATCATCTTAGTTAACAAATATAAAACTGAATCATTTCCGCAATAATTAACTAATTAATTAAATGATTTCTTATAAAAAACTAACTTTTAATTAATACTACGTTTTTTTATATCCTAAATGTATTAACTAATTTATTTTGCTTATAATAATTACTAATGTTAATATCATATTAACATTAACAATAATAATTCATGGTACCGTTCCTGATACTAAGGGTATAGGTACAGGCCGTCTCAAACTTTTTGCATTAAACTTATTTATATTACACTGTATCTTTATTTATTTTAGCTAAAAGAGCATGATATATATCTCATCTTTCACTTTACCTGTCACATCGTTATTTTATTGCATAATTTGTCAGAAAATACAAATTTATTGTGATATTCAGAAGTTTGAGATATATCTGAGAATTTCGTATCGCTAATAAATTTTATAGCAGTAAAGCTATATAATTTGTGATAAAATGACACTTTCTTTCGTTTCTGACGTAACGCGTTTGCTGTGGTTACCTCTCTTTCTTTTATTTTCTCCCTCCGTTTTTAAAACTTCTACTTGTTCATCATATTTATTTTTCTCTTTTTTTTGTTCAAAAACATTAAATCAATTATCTTTATCTATCTTAGCAAAAACAGTGACCCAATTGTTAACACTATTTTTACTGTATTTATCCTCGTAAACTCCTCGTTTTCTTTCGGTTAAACCTACCTTCTCGACTCTCGTAATATTTTGCTACTTCAGACTTTAAAAATATATAACCCGTTCGTTTATAACCTACTAATATTACTCGATGTCCTTCGTAACGAAATTTAAGTCTGATTTTTCTGTTATAGTTTTATATTTGCTCTAGTAAATCTACAGCCAAATATTTTTATCTAGTTTATAAAGAAGCTATGATTATGTGCAAATTTTTGCATTGGCGCGACTATTTCTTTAGATTTATGCGGCGATTTATTATATGCATACACTGCCGCTCCTAATGCTAAAAAGTCTTCACGTTTTCCGGAAGTTTTGAAGTTTTATGTTCTGGAGTTTAATACATTACTCGCGCTTTAAACAAATGCTTTAAAACAAAACTAATCTTTCACTTTCATGCTTCATATGACAAGCTATTGCTCAGTTGTTCATTTTCTCGTTATATTAAATGTTAATATAGCCATTTTAGAAAGCATGCAAACTTCGCAATCTAAAATTGAATCATTAAAAATGGCGTTTTGTAACTTTTTATTTTCAGAAAATAGTTTTTGTAAACCATTTAATTATAAAATACACGCGTCAACCATTCTTACACGCCGGAGCATCAAATTATTATTTTTAACAAGCTTACTATATTCATTGTTAAAGAGCGTTTCATTTTCTAACAATTCTAAGTTCGGAAATTCGTTCCCGTCATTAAACGATATATCTCAAATTGTCCTATCAAAAATTCGAATTTTTCTAAACAGTCATTTTCTCTGCATATCGTTATATATTACTCTGTCAAATCTTTATTTATAAATTTATCTTTGCTCTCCGACTTTCAATTTTACGTTCTTTTTCTACTTTATTCAATAATTTTTCTAAGATCATTTCAGAATCGTTATTTTTGGATTCATTTTATTTTGTGCCAGGTGCATTGTTACACTTCGCGTCATATATCTCGGGTTTTTATAACATTCTTTAGTGATTAAACATGTACTAAATAAATCATCAACTAAATAAAAAATGGCTACTATTTGTTATCCAAACATATACTGAAGATAGATAAGATTTCTCAATTTCAATAAATTTTCAGACAAAATTTTAGCACAAATAACATAATATAATTCAATCATTTAATCATTCTGTATATGTATACTTCCTGTTCCCACCATGTTTTAAAATCAGCAGGATTATCATTATTTACGCATCATATTATACTGTAATCATGCTCATCAAATGTTTTAAAAATTATCTTTGAATTAGATAAATGTTCTGTTGTTATCTGTCTTCATTTTCGTAATATTAAAATTCGTTTTCTTTATGCACGGCATAGATATAAAATTATTATGAGCATTAAAAGAAAAAAGAAAAACTCTCACCTTTTCTTTTCTTAGGGTCTTTATCATTACCTTTTTAATGACAATTTGTACATTTATATTATCTGCTTGTTTGATTTGCGCCTTTTTTAAAATCTATATTATTATTGAACTTTAGTCGTTTAGTACCGTTGGCTCTATTAAAATCATCTTTCTTTTTCTTTTTGTTTAAGACTTCAGATATTATTATATTTGCTTTTTTGAGAAAATCTCTAGATGCCATATCGATTTGCACTGTCCACATGCGTAGTAATATAACACCTGTTATTAATGTGTGTCTCATCGTTAAATATTTAATACTGTATGCCTAAACTCGTAATTTTGGTTACTTTCGTAGCTTTATCCATTAGTGTGGAGTGAAAATGCAAAAACTTTAAAAATCGAAATGCCTTAGTGTGGAAAAGTTGCAAATGTACACAAAAGTAAGGAAATTTTTTTGGTTGAAGCATATAGTCAAAGTTTTCTGTTCTGCCAAGAGCCTTTATGTTTTAGATTTTAACGAAAAAAAAACGCGAAATCGCAGAAAAGCGGTATTTTCTATTCTTTTGATGTTTAGAATTCCCGAACTGCTAACCTTAGGCATTTATGCTTCTGATCGTGTGTTTGTAACCTTCCTCTTTTTGCACACGGGCTTAGGACCGTCGACGGCAGAGTTATATATATATTTTTTTATATTTTTTATATTTTTTTATATTTTTTTATATTTTAAACTGTTTGTATTTTTTCTAGCAAATTATACTTTATTGAGTTGGTTTCAAGTTTTTATTATTCACACGGTGAACCGAAAAACGAACTAGTAATTACGAGTCAAGATTTTCAAGTATATTATATCGTAGCCCGTTATATAAACATTTTAAACTGGCTTAAAATCTTTTTTGCTTTCAAATGCAGGCATAGCAGCTCGAGACTTTGAGGTTGATCGAATATAACCATCCCGATTTTGTATACCTATTACTTTTGTTGAAGCCTCTGTTACTAGTTTAACGGTTCGCTCGACAGCTTGTGTATGACATGGGAATTCTGTGAATGTCCAAGTCCAGGGATATTATTATCATCATACATTTGTTTAATCTTATTTTTATCGAAATGATGTAGAACTGGCGGTGAAGTTATTTCACATGCAAGCCAATAAATCATGTCGATGTAGTTGTTTGCTTCAAAATTTATACTTGGAACCTTAAATTGACGTATATTGATTCCGCCCTTTTCAGTATTTTTATTTGCGTCAAGAATTTTTCGTAGAGCTAATTTTCTAACTTCCTTGTTTTCATCAGTCAACATGTTAAGTAGAACATTCTCGGGATGTGCAAAGTATGCATTGCGTGCAATAACTTTGTCAATGACTTGCAGATACTTTTCGGGAAGATAGCGAGAGGATTTAATAAATTCAAAAAGATGCTTAGTGCCATCCTTGACAGAACTATTCAGCTTTATTCTAAACCAAGACGGAGCATACACTGAAAGAATGAATACAACTATTTCTTGTAGATTTGAACTAGGGGTTTCAGTAGAAATGTAAAGCCTTAAAATTCGATTGGCTTTAGTGAGCCAACGAGCATGATTTAATTTTCCAGGATTCAAATTAACAAGATCCTCAGAACATTCTCCAGCACTAATAGCGTTACAAATTTTTAGTATATACTTTTGATCGTTACTTAATACCTTAATGTCAAGGTCGGGTAAAAAGCAGTTAATAGCTTTAAACTTAGCTACGGGTAAATTCTCACACTTGTCTAACATTTTACCTATAGGACCAGAGTAAGATTTTGGACCTGATGTGCAGCCATCAATAGCTTCAAACAAATGCCTGAGTGGAAGCTCATTAAAATGTAAAAGAGAAATAAACCACTGAAGAGGTCTGCCAATCTTTAACTCCAACAAGCGAATCACTCCTCCCTTGCTACCTGTATTTACAACTGTACCATCGCATCCAACAGCCTGCATATTATACATTGTTCCGAGAAAATTCTTTGAAATAAATGAATGTATACTTTCGGATATATTCTTCGCAGAACCCGAAGCAGGTGTTACATGACCGATGTATTTGGAACCTGGCTCTTCAACAAGAAAATAATGATCTTCTACAATGGTACCTTTGTAGTATTTAGATCCTTTCTTTTCTCTATGCAAAGTCAAATCATGTCGTCCATCAAAATAAAGCCCAAATTCTCTGTTATCTATGTTTTCAAGGCTATCATGTTTTATGTTTTCAGCTACTTTTAATTTTTCCCTTCTCAACTTGTGTCTGTCAATTATCAGCGATTGATCGGAGTTTGAAATAATTAAAGCTGTATTTTCTAAATTGACTCTCGTTTGCGTTAATGAAGATGGTGGTGCCTGACTCGTGCTTGGCTTATAAAATTCTTGAGAATCGGGAGTATTATTAGTACTCATTTCTTCTAACGAAAGTGGTTCGACATTAGGCGTACTCGTTGCAACATTGAGTTTTTTGTATGGTGCTGAGCTTTTCGTTTTTCTCTCCATTCTCATTTGCAACTTTTTAGTTTCTAAATGATCCACAGAACCTATTGCTAAACATCTGCTACTCCTTTGATCTTCAAGAAAAGCCCTTTCTGATAAAGGTACTTTCTTGTCTTTAGGACAATTGCAATTGCTAATAGGTTTACACTTGCATGCCGCAATGTCAAAAAGTTTTAATGAATTTTTTTAAATTCTTCTATTTTGTCATCAGCACGTTACGGGTGATATTTTTTATTTTGATATACTTCTCATGATACGCTAATATCATGGCTTTTACTCTTTGGTGGGAGAGAATGGGAATCAAAACTTTAGCATAAATCTGCTCAACTTGCAGACTAACTATTTCTGCAATATCATAAATGAAGGCTCTCTTTTACCACCTGATTTTAAACCAAGAAATCTCCTTTCCTCAAGACAGCACTTAAACACGCCCTCGTACGTAGGCAGAGCATGCAGACTAAGATCATTCGGCCGTCCGAAAATCGGACATTCGAAATTTCTAGCAGAGAATGGAGAAGATTTCAACATTCTCAGTAAATACACTGTCGTGATAATGGTGCGTGATAATTATATAATATCATCCGTCAAGTAAAGGATGTGCCCGTACCAGCATCTCTTTATGCCCCTTTATTAACAGCTTTACTTGCGGGCAAGAAAAACGCGTAGCCACCTAGCGACCGTTAACGGAAACTATACTTATGAAACATATGGCGCTATTTTTTAATTTCTCAAATTACTAGTTTGCTTGAAATATTATTATAAATAATCTTGAATATAACTAGTATGAACACAATTTTTAATATGTTTTAATAAATTTAAACAAATTATTATTAGTTATTAGAACGATACATCCTCCAACGTGTATAGATCTATTACTTTACTTTATGCAACTATGAAATGAAATTATCCATATAAATTTGTATTAACCTAAAAACGCACATATGTACGATATGCCACAAAGTGTATATAGGCAATATATGTATATGATATAATCAATAAGGTAATATGCTATGTAATAAACTGTCGTACCGAATAAAGTATCTTATTCACGTTTCAGAAATAATCAGAAGTATAAAAAATACCGTTTTTCTGCGATTCCGCTTTTTTTTCGTTAAAATCGAAAACATAAAGGCTCTTGGCAGAACAGAAAACTTTGACTATATGCTTCAACCAAAAAAATTTCCTTACTTTTGTGTACATTCGCAACTTTTCCACACTAAGGCATTTCGATTTTTAAATTTTTTGCATTTTCACTCCACCCTATTATCCATCCTGTTTTTGAATTAAAAAAAATCAATTTATTGCACCGGAGGAACTGCGGTCGTACTAGCATTATAAATGGCGATACGTGTTTCATCGTCACTCAGTTGGTTAGTATCAGACAAATTCTCGTAATTTTTCACTAATCCTTCAAATCTATCCCAAAATTATGAAGCTCTCTCTTTACTAAGATTATTCTGAATACTATATAATTGTTTTCTTAAATTTTTTTTAGAAGTCAAATTTGTTTCTAATTGTTAGAATTCTGCAATTTGATTTAATAATCAAACTGGATCATTTATCATGAGAACTTTGAAATGATAATTCATTAAGTGATTACTTAAAATATCTCGAACTTTAAACTTATGTTTTTCCTTAGTCCCGACATTCAAATTAAAATTCCGTGTTGTATTAGAATCAATAACATATAATAAACTTCAAATTAGTTTGACCTGTTAATTTGTAATCCCGTTCTGTTCATCAATCTTTGTTCATCAGCTCAATTTGAATTGTTTTGTTTAACATATTTTGAAATTCTATCTATTTATTTAGAAAGATTGTTTAAATGAGAAAAACCAAGTCTTTTAAGTTCATGTCTAATTGTAGAAGTTTTTGGCAACTCGTTATCTGTTTCTCCTTCTACCCCATAGTTCTCATACTAAGATTCGATAATTTGTCTCATTTTTAACAAAAAAAATGTATAATCGCAGATCAATGACTTTATGGCGTTGTTCATAGATTTGATTTCTTTTTCCAGCAATACTTCGTGCAGTTGTCGTTTTAGTGTTATTATTAGTTTCACACATCGCCATTATAGTGGTTATTAGTAATTTTACACATTGTCCTTATAGTGTTATTAGTACTTTCAGTCATCGTCGTTATAGTATTATTAGTAATTTTATACATTTTCGTTGCAGCATTTACCATAGTAATAAAATCCTTGCAAAAATTGGCTAAGTCTATGCCCTCAGTTTTACCTTTAAAATAGATACCTAATTAACAGGCTCGTTACATGCCGTTTCTATAATTGCTCACCGTTAACTCATCGTATATATAGGCCGACTTACAAACATTTTTAAAAGAGTCATTGAATGCTTACAAATTCGTCTTATCTTTCAAAGAATAGAAACACTTTTCAATGATTTTTATACGAAGAGTTATTTTAGCTGATCCAGATGGATTGCTCGTTACAGCCACATCGTTCTTTTTAGCTCTCATCGTTCATCGTATTCACATCGTTTATCGTATTCACATCGTTCATCCTATTCTCATCGGTAATATTATTCACATCGTTCATCGTATTCTCATCGTTAATCGTATTCGCTTCGTTTAGTGTCGTCACATTCCCCTCTGAGATCTCTTTTAACTCTTTCACGTACTGGTTTTTAAAATCAGGCAAAAGTACCATCGTCTCGTTCAGATCGTTCAATCGCCTCATTAACAACTCGATACTTTCAACGCTCATATTTTTGAGCCCCTTAGTAAATAAATTGTTTATCAATTTTCGTTCTAACGATTTCACAAATTGCCTTTACGATTCATGCACAATTTCTGGCATACCGAACATAAATCATACCTAAAAGAAGTGGGAAAATATGTCAACATTCGAACCAAAGATTATTTTCATATTTTCTCTCACATATGCAATAACAGAGCGCACACTGATAATTATTGCAAATGTGAAACACACTGTAAAACATCGTTCGTAGATTTACAACGGCAATTGTAACTCTATTACTAGTCTGAGAGTAGTAAAAACACAACGCCACTATAGAACCCCTATATTGAATGTAGTACATTTACACCGCCGTTGTAAATTCACAAACAAAACTGTAAATTTACTAATCTGAGAGTTGGAAAAAAATAATCCTACTCTGAGTGTAGTAATTTTACAGTCATTGTAAAGTTACAGAAACTTGTAAATTTACAAAAATCTAGTAAAAGTTTTAAAATGTCATAAAAGTACTACATTCAGAGTAGTAATAGGTAGAAATATAAGACGAATGCAAAACTCCAGTTTTATTCAAAATTTCGATACATTTTGGCTAATACAATAAGAGATAATCTTGAAAATATTTATACAGTCACTAGAAAGAAAAAGGTATAGCCAATAAAGTGTTTCATTCGAGTATAAAGTGTTAAAAAATTAGCCATCATAACCTCAAACATCACGGCTTACACTGTCGCACGTAAATTTACAACGTCGCTTGTAAATTTATAGTTTTCTAGTAAAAACACTACACTCAGACTAGGACTTTATATTTCCAACTTTCAGAGTAGTAAATCTACAAGAGGATTTTTTACAGTGCAGTAGGATATTTGGTGTCGTACAAATATTGATTTTAAAAATTTAAAAATTTGTTTTATATATAAATATATATAATATATATTTTTATTTTAACTTTAATATAGGTCTTTATATAATATATAAGTTAATATATATGCATGCATGATCATCGTAAAAATCAACATACCTAGTTTATACTCTCTGCAGTGAGCTATATTAAATCATCCTTCTTCGTTTTCGAAACTGAGTTTCGATTAAGTGTGTTATTTCCAATTGAAATATCTCGTTACAAGTCTCACAAAAGACTAGAAGCATCCTTCTAAAAAAATGAATTCATATTGTAATTAAAACAATTTTAGTTTTAATTTATTATTGATGCTATTCGAGAGAGAGAGAAAAATGATTATATAAAATCATTAATTTACACTTCATTTCAATCTCATAAAATACGATATATGACACCAGGCCTATATGCTCTACCCAAAGTGCACGGCTTATATTCGCCCAGAGCATGATCGGTGGTGCCCTCCAAAAGTTGGAAACTCGGGTAGTATATTTAACATATCAACATCATCGTACATATAGTAATGTTTTACAGTTACACCTCTATTTCCATTTTCTGCCATCTCGTGCCCTGCGATCGTTTCTTTTATCCCCTCCAAGCAGATGCTCATAGCGAATAGCAGATCAGGCAGAGTAAGCAAGCAAGTATATACAAGTAAGCTTACAGGCAAAGAGTACAGTAGGCTAGTGCTGTCGGTACACATGCGCATCGTAGGGCACTATAGCACTCTAGGCTACGTTCATACACATCGGTGTTTTTATACACATCATTATCTGAGATTTTAACTCACTCTTACTGCCTATAGGCTTGGATTGTTTTAAGTCACGTGTTTTCTCCCGAATTACATTTCTCTTTGTCTGACATTTTTCTTCTTTTGATTTTTACAAATATTATAGACATTATTTAATGGACACATCGTTACATGAAGTTAAATATACTCATCGTTTCTCATCGTTTAAATCTTATAAACATTATTTAATTAGCACATTCTTATATGAAGTTAAATTTACTCATCGTTTCTTATCGTTCAAATGTTTAAACATTATTTAATTAACATATCGTTATATAAAGTTAAATTCACTAATCATCTTTCATCGTTCAATATTTTATTATTTCTTTGAATAATATTAAAATAAGTCATTAATTTGCAAAATCATAAGCACATCGTTTATTTATGATATTTTATAGCACACTAACCTCAAAATGCCAAATTTATTGTCGATTTTGAGGTTGTTGTGCTATAAAATATCGTATGAGACTGTTGTGGGAGATGGTTTTCTGCCTTGCTCGAGGGTTTTCGCACGAGCGAAGCGAGTATATTATGACACTGTTGTGTCATAATATACTATTATGACACTGTTGTGGGAGATGGTTTTCTGCCTTGCTCGAGGGTTTTCGCACGAGCGAAGCGAGTGAGAAAATCGAGCAAGGTAGAAAAACACCTCCCACAACAGTCTCATACGATATTTTATAGCACAACAACCTCAAAATCGACAATAAAGTTGACATTTTGAGGTTAGTGTGCTATAATATACTATAGAAATTCACTTATTTAAAAAAGTTGTTGCTCACTCATTTATTATTTATAATGGGAAAAAGTACGACACTGCAATTTCCGGAATAGTAACATTTTTAATACTAGCGAAAACATATTTCGCGACTTATCGTTAAGTATTAAAAATCAGTTACTTAAAACACATCGTTATACAGTCGTACTTTCCGCGGACTTCTTAATAAATCAGTGAGAAAAAGTACGATATAGCATTTTTCGTAATCGTAACATTTTTAATACTATCGAAAACGGATTTCACGCATCATCGTTAAGTATTAAAAATCGGTTACTTGATCCACATCGTTAGAATATGCATTCGCACTTACCACGGGCTTCGTTACTTTTTGAAGTCTCTCCCGTCATCTCTTTGTCTCGCTCGCCAATGATGTCATGCCCTCGCGCTGCACCGGCTTCTCTCGTACGCTGCGTCTCGCTCCTTCTTTCTTCTCGTTGACGACAGACTCGGTGTTTATTGTGAAGAGCACTTTTTAGTTCATTAACAATTTACAATACACGTACAGCATAAAAGAAAAGCGGTTATACGCACATCGCCGTATTTAATATTTTTTATCTTTGCTCAGTGGACGCGTGCTGGGCCCATAACCTTCCGGAAGATTCTGTGGGTTGTATATTGGTGAACATAAGTAATATAGTTTATTAAGAAATATAAAATATTTATTGATACACTTCGTTAAGATATATATGTTCACAAGAAAGAGTAAGCGCGTCGTTTTTCTGAGTCTTATTCACAACGAGTGCATTGCACAGCAGCTTGGTCCAGCTAACTCTGTGCGTAATAGTAGGGGAAAAGAACCATCTATAGTTTCTATATTCTCTACACACAGCCACACTCATATAAGTATGTACGGGCACACACATATTTCAAAAATTATATTCGTTCCTACTTCCTAGTATAAAGTAAAGATTTAAATGAAAATGGCTTAAAAAAATAGTGTGTACATGTGTGTGCGCGTGTGTGTTTGTGTGTGTGTTTGTGCGTGTGTGTGTATGAGTGTGTGTGTGTATGTGTATTTGTGGGTGTGTTTTTTTCTTTTTAATGTGCAGCCTGGACTTTCGCTTGTTGGAAGCTGCCTGGCATCACACCATTACTATCTTGAGACATACGCCATCTATTGATTGTTAATCAAACTGTATTTTAAAAAAGCTAAACGTAAAAACACGAGTTTAAAATCACTCATTGTCTGCATTCAAAGAATATGTCAAAACAGCATTATCTTGACCCATATTATTAGGAAAGAAAATTGTAATTGTTTGGGATCAGATTCGAATAATCTTTTCAATGCATCGCTCAAGATATTGTATTTCAACGACTCTAGATGATATTCAGAGTTCGTCAAAGTCAAGGTCACTATATGTACAAGGATAAAGTTTTGTTTATGCTTTGAACACACATTAAATAAAGTCATCAACAGTCTTGAGTACACAATATTGTTTATAATTTTGAAGTATTATTGATCAACTGTGAAAATAGAGTGATAAATTTTTCCACTTGAAAAAGAGTCAGATTTATTACAAATAAAGACTGCATTTTATTATAATGCACACAAGGTTTATAAAATGTCATCATCATCGAAAATCACAATGCGCCCACTAAAGAACACATATTCTTATATTTAGTATTTTGGATTGCAAATTTGTTAATAGTAAAGAGATATAAATTAGATTTGCAGTAGATATGATGATAGGTGCACAAAATGAGATAAATATACACTTCCACATAAACACTAATTTCGTCAAATTTTCCTCTTCCGGTTCAAAAACTTTTTGTGCAAACTTCAATGGGAGAAAGAAGAAAGAAAGTAGATGCAATTACTTCGATGAAGGATTTTAATGTAGATTTATTTAATGCTTTGCTGAGTATTGAGCAGCACCTCTACTAAAAAATGAGGTTTTCTTTCAAATAAAAAATATGAAAAAGTAACATAACTGAATAGTCACTTATTTACATAGAAAATTATCGGAATTCTGATTTAAAGCGATCGTAACTTTTACATTTTTGTGGTTTGCTAACTACAAATGTCTTTTACGTTCTCAAAGAAAAACCATTGTTTTTATTAAGAAATTTTTTTATCATTTTTTAACGTAAATACATACTGTGTAACTTCAGGAGTATGTATAAGCTACTGTAAAAAAATGCCCGCTGTATGGATGTGTGTATGTGTGTGTGTGTGTGTGTAGCTCATCTGCGCTCGAATATTCCACGATAAAATCTGACGAAACTTTGCATGTGTGTTTGCTATCCATGTATATATGTGACTTTAAAATGTCAATGAAAATGGTCAACTCATTTTAATTTTGTAGCCATTTTCAAAAATTTGAAAATTTTAAAAGTTTGGATTTTTGAACATTTTTTGATGAAGAAATGTTTTTTGGTTAGCGAATTTTTTGTACATTAAAGTACTCATAATATCCTCTAATTTAAGATCAAAAATGATGATAAATATACCGTTTTTCATTTGTTATACCGCGTGTTAAAGATTTTTTAACCTGTATAACTCGAAAATTAATGGATAAAATTTAATGAAATTTATATTGAGTATTAGCTTTATATAGAACTATAATTCTGCCAATTTTCAAGCTATAAGACTCATTGCTTCTTTAGCCAAAAAAATTAAAATGTTGAAAAATGCGTTTTGTTCGATAACGATATCTTAAAAGATTTGTTATATTTTTCTTTGAAAGATAAAGTAACAATTTATTAAGTATAGAGATATAAGTCTTCTAACATTGTTTAGATAACATTTTTGCCATTTTTTTACGTAAAACAAGAATATATGACGGGAGTGATATGATACTTTAAGAATAATTACGCTTTGTGTATTGAATATATATATTGGAATATCGCTATGCTTTAGTATACGTAGGTATGTAACTGTAGTTATACACTACTACATGCTTGTACAAAAATGAATCGACTTACTAAGAAATGTCTATACTATATGCGTCAGCCCCGATATTCTCTTACGACCTTTTGTCAAGTGTTTTTAGTCGTACTAGAGCATCTAGCTAGAGCAGTCGCACATTACTGACGATATTCCTTCCTTGTGCTAGTTTGAATAAACGAAATATATTTTATTTGATATATACATTGTGTATTATCATTTATTTAACATCCATTTCCAATAGGTTATGGTCCCAGATACGTGGTAAAATAATTGTTATTTCTACTGTGTAAAAATAACTGTTTATATTGAAAATCTCGATCATTGTGTTCATTGTGAAAGTGCATTTTAGTGCACAAAGAAATAAAACTTTAATCGAGAAGAATAAGTGAAAAATGTGTGAAATGAGACAAACAGATGTTTAATAAAAGATAATTATTATATACGAAGCTACTGCAACAAAGTGAGAGTAGTGAATCCAGCACTGTGGCATCTCTAAGCCTGCAGACCCATGAAATTTTAAGAGGAATACTAATCTGTCATCGAAATGTCGAAAAGCATTCTCAACATGTTGAATAAATCTTAAAAAGGATTAAATGGCAGAAACATGAAGAAGAAAACAATGGATTATCACTGTGAAAGATAAATCTGTTAAATCGAAGATATTAGTACAAAGAAAACTTCAAGTAAAACAAAATAATTATTGGAGAAGTACAAATTGGAGTATTGAATGTCACATGGCAAAGTCTTTATGATAAAACATTTATTCCATGAAAGTTCAAAGATAAGAAAATAATTTTTCTTCTTAACAATGAGGTTTTTTTTTATAAAATCGTTGTTATTAACAAAATGATTTGTTTCAGAGATTTGTTAAATTACAATCACTGGCTTGTAAAAATCTGTAACAAAGAATGGAATTACCGTAACTACGACGCAGAGAAGAAAAGTCGAAATTGTCGACTACATGCGGCAGGCATAAGGACCTTATTGTCCTAGTCGAGATTCCAGTCGAGCCAGTCAAGCCCTCCACGAAGTCTGAGCTGTCGCGTTGCAGCGTGCCGCATCGCAAGTCGAACTACAGTCATATTTATGGCTCCATATGAGAGGTCTGAACGAAAATTAAAACAAATGAAAACTAAGATTGTATTCATTAAAATGATGATGTTGTATAGGATTGGAAATAAGACGGTAAAAATGATTAAAATGGTAAGCAGTTAAAAAATGAAATATCTATAAATTTTAAAGTAGATAAATGTAAAACATGTATTGAAATACATAAGATTATTAAAATAACTTGATAGATATATTGTGGCATAAATGTAAGGTATATACAATAGAATACAATTTCTAGATTATAAATAAATTATTAATTACATAAGCTACATTTAAAAGTTATATTACACTAATGAAACACAGCACTATACTATAAAAGCCTGGAATTTATATGAATAAATTTAAGCATTGTTTTATGAAAGAAATTAATAAAAAAATTTAAAGGCGATAGTTAATGATAAATCGCTTAGATTTATTTTAGTTGAATACAAACTAGACACATACAGAGGGTAGAAGGTTTGAAAACGTACTATAAAGAGTTTGCATTAAAAAAAACTCTATGATAATGAAACTGATGCATCTGAATATTATGTCAAAATCATTAAATATTTATAAATCAGATGATGATAAATCAGATAATTATTCTATAAATCTGATATTGAGAAATCGGATATTTTTGTTTATAAAATTGAATATTAAACATAAGATAATTTTGTTTGAAAAGTCTCATATTTATAAATTACATTGCATAAAGCCTTTTAAATCTCCCTGGTAGAAAATTGAGCATATTAGATGGTCGGTTCACGATCTATTGGGCAGATCCGTTTCCTAATAGTTCGCCAGAAATAAATCAGCATCTGACCAGAAATTTATAGAAAATCTAAATAGCTTACATAACCCTAAAAAATTATTGAAAATGTAAATCCCATTACAGTACTTCTGCGTTAAAACAGCATGCAAATTTTTATTCGATTATTTATTTGATTTTTTTATGTTTTATTTAATTATAAAACTCTAACCTTAAAAAAACTTTTAATGAAATAAGTTTTTAGTTTTTATTTCGAATCTATCCCAAATATATCTTAGCATTCTATTAACAATAAGCTATTAAATCCATGACATAATAATCATTATTAAATTATAAAAATTCGTTAAACGTTATTTTTTATTTATTTATTCATTAACCATAAGTTGGTCAGGTTTCTGACGAGAAAACGTCGATAGGTAGCGGGGTTTCTGGCCAGACTTTTAAGCAGAAATTGGCCATTCCCTATAAAATAGAGTAAAATCTGGCGAACATATGGGGAACGTTTCTACCAGGGCTGATATTGATTAATTAGATGATTTGGCATATTAAATCTGGTATATATTAATCGGACAATTAGATGTTATAAAATCCGGTACATTGAAAAGTTAGATAGCTTCGTTTTCTTGATTATAAATAAATCGGAATTTGTTTTTCAGAAAACTATCATAGTGAATTCGATATTTAAAAAAAAACGGAAACTATAAAACGAAATAAATTCGTAACAACAACGAATATTTATAAATAAGCCTGTAACGATAAAATAATCGAGGCTTGAGTCTAAGAAAAATATGAATTGGTAACGGAGCCTAAATAGAGTGGTAAGATAAAACATCTATTATAAAACTTTTATGATAATAAAATTGCATACGGACGATATAATGTTATAAGCTATCGATAGTAAAACTTATTTGCTGTTTAAGGTTTAGTATGGAAAATATTGTTATTCAAGGTTTATGCTAAGAATGATATATAGAATATTTAGTGAGTACTGACATTTTTGCTTTAGCAGTAAGAATCTATATATATATATATATATATATTCAGTTTATAACTATATAATATACAAATGAAAATTGTTTATGGAAATTGTATAATAAAAACAATTTAATGAAAGCTAATAATGAAATGGTATGTGATAGTTAAAACTGTAAATTCGATAACTTATGCTTATACTAAATGATATAATTTAAGACATATCATAGTGAAGCTTTAGTGAATGTATAAAATGTTAATTTAAAAATCATTCGAAAACGCTATTATAAAAGTGGTGATATATATATATATATATATATATATATATATATATCCACTTTTATAATAGCGTTTTCGAATGATTTATATATATATATATATATATATATATATATATATATATATATATATATATATATATATATATATATATATATATATATATATATATATATATATATATATATATATATATGTGTGTGTGTATGTGTATTAAATATATATTCTATTTTTCACCGCTTCTCAAAAATTGCGAAAAAATGTAGGAAATAAGCTCAGGACCCATTTTTTATTGTTTAACCTTTGTTTATGCTAGTCACAAGTGCGTAATTGCGCATGCGCGAGTTTCCATTAAAATCGAAATAAGAATAGGTAAAAATATTTGAACTGTACGATTAAAAGTGAAAATTAAAAATAAAACAATTTTCAACTGCGTTCTGCACGACTCGAAATACGCGATCACCTACCCAACTTTCATGTATAAAAAAAGGCCCTATCATGCCTTTGTTGAAAAAAATACAGTATGTAATACGGGAAGAAAAGATATTTCAGACTCGGGTGAGGTATTTTCAGGAATCGCTCATTTTCTCCCCTAGTTGCACAATGTACTATTGTTGGCGGTGATAAATACGTAAATTACACGTGCCACGAAAATGACAGTAAAAATGCCACGAAAATGACAACAAAAATGCCGCAAAGATGGCAATAAAAATTCCACGAAAATGACAATAAAAATGCCTCGAAAATGACAATAAAAATGCCACGATAATGAAAATAAAAATGTCAAGAAAATGACAATAAAAATGTCACGAAAATGACAAATCGACCATTAAACTGGATTTATTCCATATGTTCTGAAGTACATTTAAAGGGATAGCTAAAAGCAAGAAATCAAAAGCTTCATTTTTTTACAATCACCTATATGTACAAAGTTTTTCAAAACTAAATATGACCATATTGCCATATGTATATATCTATATATACATATATGTATATATGGCAATCGCGAAAACGCATAGTCGACCATGCTGTTCCTATCCGGTTATTAACAGTGTCATTGACGTCTTCATCAGTCCAGGCGGTATTTGCGCAAAGGATCACCTCCGTGGTATATTTCTTTGTTTTTTTTGGTAGTCAAGCCTTCAGGTGGCTTATAGTATACAAGTCACTTGGCCACAAAAGGGCGCTCAACCAGAACGGACAAATGAATACACATTCACACGAATGCTGAATCATTTTACAGAGCCAGACAACTTTATCGAACCGAGGCATCCGATGCTCCTGGAGCAGCGTTATTTTGAAAGCGACCCAACAAGAAATAACGGTCTTTCTCTTCCATCAAGTCGCATTATCTTGTGTGATGATCGCGCTCTTGGACCAGACATTTATACTTGCCACTTACAATATTTCACATATCGACTCTATTTCTGAAATACTGACGCTGTAGCAATGGCATTGCCTATGCAAATCCATTTTTTGTCTATTTTATCTGGTCTTACACGTCATGTAACAAATGTGTGAGAGATGTTTAACGTTTGCTTGTTAGGTACCCAGAAGAATAGTAAGAAATGAAGCTGCCGAAGAGTGAATAAAAGGTAGAAACCCTTCTGTTGAAGAAATAAATACTATGAATTCTTATTAATCAATGAATAATATCCAACAGTCTGTGTACAAGATCGGGGTTAATTTATCAAAATGTCTTTTTTTGTCGACTTTCAGATGTTAAGAATATCTCTATTTCTAATGCTACAAATTGGAACATCAAAAGAATCATGCCAAAAATGACTAGTTATCGTTGTTATAAAAATTAATTTTTATATTCAGTTATTTATTATACAGAAAACAGTAAAATTAATATAATAACTTGTGGATGTATTACATTATGTAATAAATTAGTCTCGCTAATCATCTCCATATTTATATATAAGACTGTTTTATTTTCCTTTAAATGTTATAAGCAAAATAGTCGACCATGGAAGTTGGTCAACTACAGGTGTCACTATCTATAATCATCGTACATGCTGTAGAAATCAAGAATCTTACTTTTACTGAGCTATATGTAAACATGTTTCTATGAATTTCAAATTACAAAATTTAAAAAATGGTTTTAAAAAAAAAAATTGTCTACACTTTCTAGATGATATATGTAAAATCTTAGCAAGAAATTACTAATGGTTCAGGAATTCCCAATGGCATAGATACTAGATATACAGATAATTTTGTTATCTGATTTACATGACAAATTGATCTGCTGAAAGCTGAAAAAAAATTATTCTTTGAGAATACAGAAAAATATAGAAAAAGTCTAATAAATATAAAGATAATTTACAAATTCAAAGCTTTATGAACTGAAAGTTTATGATTTTTTTGATTTCTCAAAGAGAACGTTTCTTATCGATTAAGGGAATAACCCGTGTACAAAAAAGTCTGACATAAGTCTGACAAAAAATTAAGGTATTTATACAAGCGTTTAAACTATAAATATATTATACAGTATGAATAAATAAATCTATTAAATAATCTTAAAGTGATTGATAACCTTTTTTTTAATATTTATGATAAAATAGTTGCATTTAATACAAATATTTGATTTGCGGTAACAAATAATATAATTAAACCACTTTTTAATCATTTTTAACGTAATCGTTAAAAATTGTGAATTTTTTAATGACTTTACTTGCTAAAAATTCATTAACTTTTCTACCAGGGACACTTATCGTTAATATCAGCTGGAATCATAGAAATTTATAGTTTTCTATTAAACCTTGGTAATTTTTTTTTAAATATTGCAATCTTCAATAAAATTAAAATATTCATAAATATGTGGTAAAACACTTACCCCTTATTCTTTTTAAAGAAGAAGGTTTAATGTCAAAAAGTTTTTTTTTCGATTCATTTATAACTGTAAAAGAGTTTTTACATCCATCGAAAATTCTACATTTTTTGTCATAATATTAATGAAAATTTAGAAATTATATAAATTGATTTAATCAAAGGAGTATTACAGTTTTACAACTATTTGAGTATTAGAAAGAATTGATTTCTTTGCGTGTACATATTTATCAGCAAGGCCAGCACATTATATGAACGGACTAAGAGTATGATATACCTGAATCGTAAATTGTTAAAACGGCATATCTTGCATTTTTCATTTTAAGTTATCAATTAATCAATCCTAAATTCTGTACAATAATACCAAACATTCTGTAACAATTATGTAAGATAATTAACAATACAAAGAAGCTATAGTAGGAGTTTTTATATCTCTTTAACCTAACCATGTCAAACAATCCATTCGTAACTAATTTTTTCTAATTTCTAATTTTAAAAAACTTACATACGTCGGCGGAATTTTTCAGATTATTATCACATTCATTGTAATAGCGTAACATTGAAATTTCTTTGTATGTTATCAACCGCAAAAAATCTATTTCAACAGTTTAGTTTATACCATCAGGTTGCAATTCTCATTTCAAAAATAAATTCATAGTAAAATTTGTCGTGTATATTGTTAAAATAGCAAGTGCAAAACTTTAATACTGAAAGAGCAATTTCATAGAGAGTAAATTTTTTTTCGTCAACTTAATTATCCGACATTTTACGGGGGAATTTCAATGTGTATGTTAATTTTATTATTTTTGTAATAAATTATTTCACTGTCATATACGTGAGATTTTTTCTAAAAAGTAATATTTTATATTAACGAAGGTTTGAAAGCATTCGAAAATGTTTCCTTGAAATATAAATGTATTCTCAACACTTTTAAACAAATTTTATTTAGATAACCTTTTCAATGATATACATGACAGTTCAATTGTTTATTGAATTTAAACAATTTTATCGTGAAAAATGCGAAAGCGCGTGTAATAATATATATACCTATCACGTGGTCTAGTTGACGAAAAAGAATTGACGCTCCATAAAATTGCAGCGTACATATGCCTGGAAAAAGACAGTGGGTCTAGAAAATAAAATTTAATTTCATTGCATGAACTTTTATTAGAGAAATACTCTGTAGCATTCTTATTCACCGCATTTTAGAAAAATGTTGCGTGTGAAGACATTTTACTAGGTCTGGTGAATTACATAATTCTAAAAATTAGTCTTTAATTATTGCAATCATGTATAAATTATTCACACTTTATAAGTATAGTCTTACTTCCTGAAAGAGGAAGCTTTATGATATTAAAAAAGAAGATTTATTAAAAACATGTTGGAAACATGTTGTTCCATAAGGAATCAAAATACGCTATTTTTAGAAAATGTCTATATGGATGTGTGTGTGTGTGTGTGTGCGGGTGTGCGCGGGTGTGCGCGGGTGCGTGCGTGGGTGCGTGCGTGCGTGCGTGCGTGCGTGCGTGTGTGTGTGTGTATGTGTGTGTGTATGTGTGTAAGAGAGTGTGTGTGGGCGCGTGTGTCTGTATGGGGGCATCGATATCTCCAGTAATTCACAGTAAAATGTTATGTTCCAGGGCTCACATTGTTTGTTTATATACACAAAGGAGACACAATAATAATTTTTTTAGTTCGGATTAGTTTTAGTTTTTGAGCGGGTGTTCAATTTATTGGTTTTAGTTATTTTAAAGAGAATCTATTGAACTCCACGAGCTATAAACCCATATATACTACTCTAACGGACTTTTGTCATTCCGCTTTCCTCAATTCGGATAGGTGACTGTATTATGACAGTTTATCCTCGGAAAGAGAAACTAATGCGAAAATAACATCCGAAAGATAGGAATGTCTGAGCAAAGAAAAAGGATATATATTTTGAATGTAAATAAAAGATAAGAATAAGTTTTTATTAAGAAATAATGAAAAAATTATATAAATATAATTTCGGCGTTTCGGCTCCAGTACTTTGCCAGTGAGCCATCGTCAGTGCAATGCTGGCAAGTACCTATTACAGACGCTAAATGATACTCCATAGGTGGTCATATATATGGAATAGAAATGATAAATTTGTGTATGGATACAAAAAACTTGCATCCATCTGGTGATAAAACCCGGAATTATAAGGTATATTATTGGTTTTAGTTTTTTGGGTTTTTGGTACGTTAGAAATAATATCATCGATCCAGTGAAAATGCATTTTAATGAGCATAAAATTAACTATCTTTTATTACCCGAAATTTTGGATAAGGTATTTCCTCTCTTTTGTTATACATGGACGTCAGACACGACATTTTTTGTTTGAATGGTGATTTCTTTGAAATAATTATTCAATACTTGAGAAAAAAATCATTTTGTGAAAAAAATCGATTTTGCTATGGCAAACGATAACTTGTATAAAACGGCATTATTTCTTCTGAAAATTTCCGAAAAGGTATCTTTTCACTATCTCTCGGCTAAGTTATTTGCCCAGATCACGAGGACTTTTATTTTTCAAGATATTCGAGGTTATATTTTTTTTAATTTTTGATTTGGTATTACACGGTATTTTTTTACCTATAATCGCTTACTTTTTTCATCTTTTGACGAAGATTTAAAATCAAAAAGAATTTTCAAGATTCATCGATTTGTTTTTGTTTTATAACATTTTTTCATATAATTGTTTGATCGCCGATTTCTTGCGTATAACGCGGTAATTTTTTACCAATTAAAGCTCATTTTTACGTTTGTCGGCAAAGATGTAAAATCAAGAAGAGTTTTTAAGATAAGATCGATTGGTTTTTGTTTTATAACGCTTTTTCATTTTTATGATATTCATTCTTTTGCAAAAAATTTTTAATTGCATTTTCTTGAGTATTATGTGGTATTTTTTGGTCATTCAAATTTTCTTGAATTTTTTAAAATAGATTTTCTCTAATAGCTTTGCATAAAGAACTATTCTTATAAACCCTTGTTTTTATCACAAAAATATGCATTTACTCCAATAACTAGAGAGAAAAGTATTTTAATAAATAGTTTCAAAATAAGAGAAGACTGTAGAGTACTTTTTAATTAATCGATATATTCTTTATATTTTCTTTTCCAATACAATTTGTAAGGAATAAAATTTAGTTGAGTTAAAATTTGGGTTCACAGTTCAAATGAGTTTGAATAAACTAACACAAATAATTACACTCAATGAATATTTTTATGATTTTTTTAGTTATATATTATCAACTTATCTTAAATTTATTTGTAAAAATTGTATGTATTATATACATTAAAAAGTATTTAAATTAACAATATTGTTTCATAATCCATCCTATATTTTTGCAAGAGTTTAAATTACAAAATTTAAATATTTACATATATCTTGACATATTAAAAAGCAATAGACTTGTCATTTTTATTTTTCACCATAGTATTAAAAAGAATAAATAATTTCATATTGGAAAATTTGTTAAAATTTGAGGAAGCAAGTGCCAATGATAAGAAATGACAATAGTTCTATTGAGATTTTGTCAAATTTTTAAAAATTTATATATTTTTTTTTTTACAATAATAGCTTTAAAGTAATTATTAGACATATTTGGAAATAAATTTTGTGTACTTTATGAAAACGTAATTAACATATTTAACGTACAAAAAAGAGATCTCTCCGAAAGTTTCGTTCCATCACTTTATTACATTTAGTATAGAATATTAAATGTTTAAAATTTTTGAGATTATCATATTTTCACATTATTAAATTGATAATGCTTGAAAAGAATGCTCATCAATCTAATACATTATGGAACCGAAAATAACGAAATAGTTTCAAACAGGTCCCTGGTATAAAATGTAGAAAAAATATTTTTTGCGTTTGACAAATTTTCTAAAATTAATATTTTTATTTAAAAATAAACTTTATTATCCAATCAGCTTCACACCCTCCGGGAAACGAATTTTGGTCCGACTTCGGGAGGAGGTTTCTGATACCCAAAAATGAAACCTAGCACCTGTAATTTATTCTAATGGGCCCTTATTATCGAGATATGATGTAATTTACTCGAAGTATGCGTTATTTTAATAAAAAATGATGACCCAAAGGATAATAAAAAGTAGGCGGAAATAGCTTTAATTTAAGTTGTGTTACGTATAAAAGTATTAATCTGATCAGAAGTTAATAACAATTGAAGATGGTAGTATCCCTATGAATTCTATTTTTGTATTTTTGGCTGTAAAAGAAGAAAGTAAGTAATTATAGTTTTAAGAACAAAAAATATGAAAAAAAGAATACATTTCTTAATCAAATTATCCTCAGACATACCTTAAATCCATTACATCCTGAGATATCCGGTTTCGAACATTTTTTGCTTTCACGTAACCTACAGATTCACCCAATTAACCAATTTAAGTTCTTCATGGCTTAAATTGTTCGATTTGGATCCTATTTTAACCCTATGCTATTTATATTAGTTACAATTATCAATGTCATGTAAGTATTACTGTATAAGTGAAAAAGTACGTATATTTTTATCTTTTGATTGCTTTCAGATCCTTATAAAAATACAAAGTGGTGAAATTAAATTTTCTAAATAGCATAAGGTTAAGATAAGATAAAAAAAAACAATTTAAGCCCTGAAAAACTTTACTTGGTTGATCGGGTGAGTTTGTAAGTTACGTGAAAGCAAAATATATTCGAAACTGGATATCTCAGGATTCTGATGGATTTGAGGTCTGTATGAGTGTAATTTGATTAAAAAATGTATTATTATTTTCATATTTTTTAGAATTTGAAGAATTTATAAGGATCCAATCGCCTTAAAAGAGACAAATTTCTTTGAATACAAAGCTTCCTCTTTGGGAAAGCAAAAGTAAGCCAAATGCTTTTTTAAAGAAAAACGCAATGATGTATAATAATAGAATAATATAATATAATTGTACTATACGTCAATTGTCCCTACAAATTCCGTTGAGTGGATGGATAAGAATGATGTTGAAGATATCACGGATTGTATAGAATCTTCTCCTTTAATACTATCGTTTTCAGTTGTTCGAAACACAGGGGAAGGTTGTACAGTATAAACACCCATAGCTAATTTTAACATTAAGTTTCGATTAGAGGCAGGAACATTGATTTTTCATAAAAGAATTTATTTTTGACTGGTCCTATGAAGAAAAAAATTAGGGGAGATCAAATTCAATGGGTAAATTTATCTACTAAACTACAAGTGAAGATTTTAAACTTCCGGGACTTAACTTTTAACTCGCTGAAAATTGGTAAATCAGTTATTTGTGCGATAACTTTGATAGCCGTAAATTTTAAATACTGAATTCAGATTATATTATCATAAAATCACAAAATACATCAAATTCACTTGGTGAGACGTCGCCACCGAGCGGTGGTACCGTAGCTCAGAACTCAAAAATATTCATACTGAAAACTTGTTCATTCTCTACGGCTCCACCCTTGTAATGCACATAAAATGTGGTCTAAAATGCCAATTTTATGACAATAATTTTAGCTATATAAGCCAAGATTATTGCGTCGCACACGTAGGCTTTAACATTAGGTTTATTCGATTCTTTAAATAAAGTAGGACACAGGAATTTAGGATAAAAGCATGAACACTTTTATTCAACTTTTATTCAACACAGGTTTATTCAATTTATATACAATGGGTTGAGCGCCAGTTGCGTGAATTCGCAGCATGATTTTGCAAGTGTTCTATCGACACACATAGAATTAGTTATAAGCCTAACTAACTGCGGTGAGCACGGCGGTACGGTGGGAAACGGTATATATTCGATGGAGAAGAAGCTATAACTCAGGGACGCGAATTCTACAGAATGTACGGCGGTGAAATAGGAATGTAGATGGACGACACGCAGCGCGATGCTCGACAAACGCACTTGACGCTAGATTTCCGATATATATATATATATATATATATATATATATATATATATATATATATATATATATATATATATATATATATATAGATATATATATACACTCGATAAGCACAATAATACTGTGTGCAACTTACTCTTTTCAAAATCCGGCGTGGCATCCTTCGAAAATACAAGTTGGTTGGCACACGCGGTACGAGAAGATCGACGATAATATCAAGGTATGGAAACTGCTACGAGTTCGCAAATCGGAGCAAGCTAGTATATACGTTTTCGCAACGGAGCAGGCAAAAACACGAGGTGTCTACGATCGCGGCTCGGTACGAAGTGAGCGAGTCTCTCGCTTCGTACCCGCGGCGCTGCAAGCGGATATCGCTAGTGTCGACCGAGCCCGGATGAGGTCGCAGGGCATCCGCCTGGTGAGGAGGAAAGAGGAGCATCTGCTTGCGGTGACGTCACGCTATACGGCGCGCAGTCGACGGCTTGCAGACGGTGTTTTCGGAGCCATTTAATAGTCTGTCGAACTTGTAGGCATGGTTGAAGGAGTTGCTCAGTACAGGTCCGATGCTTGATAAAACATATGTTTGAAAAACCTAATTCCTAATAAGAAGCGTAGATTGAAGACAGGCTCTATGCAGCCTCGCACACTACCCTAACTATACACACACACATACACTAGTTACGGTCACGACACTCCCGCTCGGTGACACAGAGCAGCGAACTCCTCAATACCCTGAAGCAGACGAAGAAGACGCACAGCTGCCATCCCATAGAGCCTCGCATAGGCTGGAGTCGGCTGGTCTTGGCTGTGGTGCGCTGAGCGTGTCCTGGTGTTTCCTCTAATTGCTCCTTCCTCTCCAACGAACCTGAAAGCACATACAGAAGCTATTAATATCCTAGAAAGTAAGCAAAATGGTATTAGAACAATACCCACCTGGTCATAAAATTGACGCAGCAACATGGGGCCGACAAAAGTTCATAAAATCGACGCAGCAACGTGGAGCCGACAAAAATTTCGGTGAAATTTGGATTAAATTAAAATTTAATTAAAAGCAATTCGTGATTAAAAATTCATAGAATACGACAGTGCAGGTGAACTTAAACATAAAGTAGCACCCGTAAGATATAGTCGGTATTTTCGTGAGTGATATACACGCGGCCGCGGCGAGGCGCTCGACAACGTTGCGACGGCTTGTAGCTGGCCATTTTTACATGTGCGCCGCGAGGTAGTCTCGCAGGCAGCCATTTTTTTGGCGTCAGGCGGTAGGCCATGCCATTTTTTTCGAGTATTAATTATGAAAATTATTTAAATAAAATTCGTGGTAACTATCAAAAAATTCGAAACTTTCGTGTAATATCAAAACGATAATTTTAGAAGGTAGTTGAAAAATAATTTTTGGCAACACGTGTTCATTAGATACAGTATAGACTCTACAATCTGCTTAAACCTTTTTTTTTTAAATCAGTTTAATTAAAAATCTATTTTGACTCAATTATTATTCCATTTGTTTAACGATTTTAAATAATAGTGTAACAAATAAAATTTTGTTTTGAATTTAAAATATTTACAGAAATTAGTAAATATGATTAGCAATGGTACATAACTAGAATAATTATACCCAGATTTAAATACATTTTTTTATAAACACACGCAGTGAAAATTATTTTCAATTAAATAGACGTTGAATAGATACTTTCATTTTTATTTTTATTTTAAATTATAATATTCATAACATAAAATTTAGTAAATTAACATTAATCATTTCTGAGTAGTATATTCGTAAATAATCACGAGATTATGTAAATTTTTTTTTAACTTGAATACAAGGGTAAAATCTAGATAAGTAATAAAATCCCACTCATTCGAAAATAAAAGGTAACATTTTTATTACTATTATATGTTCATAATTTAATATTTTACGTACATTTTCCCTATATATTATGTATGGTATGCACAATTTCGTAATATATATTGTTTATTTTCTCCACCTATCGCTACTATAAATTCCCACCTTTCGATCAATACCATTTTACACCTATTCCCTATGAATCCTATGATCACTATAGTGATTTAATCGTTGCAAAGTGGATTAATTAAAAATAAGTGAATAACATTTTCTTCTAACTAGTGAATAGTTTTTCCCTTCCATAAATTCTGTTCGTTTTTTACGAATAGATAACACCTAATCTACTTTCGTACATTTTATATAAAATTTCGTCTAAAACTTTTCTAATGTTAAGTTCAAATATCTTGGAAATTGAAACTTGTATAGTATATTATTTGTGGTAAATATTTGTATTAAAATTCGAAATAAATATTTAGTATAAATATTTTCTATTTACCTTGTATGGTCGAATAAATATTATGTGTAAATTGCTCAGTAGTTGAGTTTTACCTTGTTTACCCCTACCGCATGCATGCAGAAATATTGGTACTGAATTTTAGTTTGGTTTGCTTTGCTTTTGCTTGATAAATTTATTTTAGTTTCATTGCTTTCGCTTATTAATTTTTTTTGTACTTTATGCGATACTTCATCCGTGATTTTTCTTTTACACTCAGTGTTTTTCATTTTCTTTTTTTCTTGATCTAAATTAAGTTTTTTTGTAATACTTTAATTTTTCTTTTTCTCTTATATACTTTTCGTAATACCAAATCGCACTTTCTAGTGAGCAAGCAAAAGTGAGCTAAACTCAGTCATGCTAAGTTCATATTAAAGAAACGTAACGTCCTTTTACCTTAAAATGGCGACGGCTGACCAATTGAAACTTCTCGAGGAAGCGATAATTGCTAGGAAAGCAAATTTCAGAATCCTTTACTCAAATCGCGGATTAGATTATATATTGCGTCATGCTAATATAAACAAAATCAGGACATTAGTACAATGATGATCGAATCGCATGTAAAGAAAAACCTTGTTTATGTCTTAATACTAACTCGGTGCAGGGATATTTGTCCAATGTCGCGAACAAACAAGAGATTGTACGATTTGTATTCGCAATATATGATTTAAATACTCTTATGAATAGCGCGAAATACACCCTATATCAATACAATCCTACACTACTACACAAAATCTTCATACGCAAAACCCTAACATACAAACCTCTCTTTGCTCACAACAATGTAGCTATTATACACCACAATACAACACAATACCCGAAATCCCAATATACAGTATCGTATCGAATACCTACCGCACCGCTATACCATTCCTTAATCTTCACCCATACAAGTATTATTCCCCCATATCGCAAATTACCGGACAACAGACCCCTATCAAAGTGCAAAATCGTCTCGAATCGTATCTCGCACAAGGGTCATTGTTGTCGTTAGTCATCGAACCACGTCCGTCGGATCTAACGATATCTCCTAACATAGTTGATAAGACGGAGAATGAAAATGTGTCCGTATCTCGCGCGACTTTCGCAATTGATTCTTCTGTGGAGTTAGCTATAACAATTGTATCGGCATTTATTTCCGTAAATTCGAATTTATTAGGAAAGAGTGAATAAAAATCATCGGTTCTCACCTCGGAGGAATCTGCAGTAGAGCATTGTTCATCGGCTGTGAACAACTTCGAAGCTCAAAATACAACTGCGTTAAACGAATCTCAGTCGAATCACCTTTCTACACCCTCAAGTCACGGAATCGCAGACGGAGTTACGGAAAATTTTCCAATCGTAGCTACCGCGAGTAAATCTGCAACAAACCGTTCAAAAGAACCTATAAGGAGTGATCGTAACTCGAATTGGACTAAACTATTGAAAAATTTATCGAAAACTTTGAATGGAGACCGAATGACGGATTTTTCATCGCCGGAACAATCATATCGGTCTTCGAATAATAAGAACTCGAACATAGTAAAATCGAAATTAGCGGAAAGATCCGGAAATCGAAATCGCAACACACCCAACTGTTAACTGTCGGAACAGCGGGTTCCTAGTCCGAAAAATCCTCGTATTGTTGATTCATTGGCGAATGAATCACTCGAAATCACCAATCGTAAAACATCGAACAGAACTCGTAAAATCCCGAATGAATCGCGAATGTTAGATCGATTAACATGGAGTCAATCGCATGGAACTTCGAGAACTCGGGAAGTCAAATCCTTTTCCTGGAAATCGTCAGCAGAAGAATTAACTTCTTACAAAAATTGTAAGAATAATTCGAATTCGTTGAACTCATCGTATATAGGCAAACCAGCGTATAGCAAATTTTGATATGCTTGCTGGGCCTGTCACCTTACCGGACACCAAGCAAAGCTCTAATAAATCTGGGATTTTATGCTACAAATCTGACCACCTAGGAGTTATAATTCCGACACCGAAAGAAATTTGTTACGCCTATCGCATCAAGCGACGCGCTTTAATCGTTCGCTCTTGTTTTATACAAAGTTAGTACAAAAGTAAGGACAGTAGTGTATTAAAATCATGCATTAACTATACGGTAGTGCTCGACGCCAAAAATGCACGACGATCTTGCGAGCTACGAGAAAAGTATCGTGTACGGGCGTGCGTCGTTCGTATGTCTTTTTTACCCTCGTGGTATGAGCTCTCTTGCCATGAGCGATTAGGCCACGCCCCCTTGCGAGAACTCGCCGCTCGGAGATGTTCGCGCGCATTCTGCGTTCTTGTTGCCTTGATGTGCAGAGAAAATTTACCATCATATTCGCTCGAGTTTTGTATATTCATGCGTTTGTCGTTTTCCCTAACGATCTAATTGTCTTCGTAATTTCTAGCATAAGGTAAGTTTTATCATAATGTATAAATAACAGATATTACTTTATGTATACTAAATATATGTAACTAAATATACGTATTTTTAACCATTTATCACGGAAAATACCGCGTTCATCATAACCTCTAATCAACCAAACCACCTGTGGCTGACTTTGGAAAAGCTTCTAATAAACCAATTGTGTAGACAACAGTTGATTCAGGTAATAAATTTGTCTTAATACAAACATAAAGTCAAAGTGTGAGTTCTAGTATGAGTAAAGCACAAGTATATCAATTTACAATTCGATTATTTCTTACACAATAGGGTATTAAGGTAAAGTACCCAATACTCGGACATTTTTTGTGATATAACGATTTCAAAAGAAGTTTTCGATGGAAAAACTTCGTTTTTTATAATTATACTTTTTTTATCACAAAGACTAGGCTTTTTTACACTGTTTAAAGTTAAGAAAAGTTCAATAAACCTTACGGAACTGGCATAATAATGTTTTTTTTAAAAGCATATTTGGCTGTAGTACCCGGACAGGCATTTCGGGTTGACTGGTGTACTCGGACAAGACGGGACCAATACCCGGACACATATAAACGTTTTAATTATAATTAATTAAACAAATTATATAAATCATAAATTAATCGAATAAAATAGCCAATAAATAATAAATAACATGCAGTTTATTAATATAATATTTGACATATAAATAATTAAATAAATTATATTTTTATTTACATTTTTTCTTCTTTTATTTTAATTTTTTTCGATATTGCTTGAAGTTCTTCGGAAAGCAATAGCTTATCTATTTCTTCGAGTTTTTTAGTTAATTCTTTTACTGTTTCCTGCAATTGTTTAATATTTTCTTTATTCTTTTCATTTCTAATAGTCTTTTTAAGTTCTTTTAACTCTGCATTAAAAGCTCTTTTCTCTCCCTGTAATTTCTTATTGTTCTCTTTAACACTTTTAAAAACTTCCTGTTCTTTTTCTTTAATTAATTTTGTTCTCTTTCTCTCTTCTTTATTTTGTAAAATTTGAATCTCTTTTAATTTCTTCTTATCTTCCTTTTTTTTGTAAAATTTCGAGCAAGTCCACTACGACTGCTACAGAGGGAACGTCTTGTACTTTGGTTTTCTTTTTTTTCTTCACAGTAAAATTAGGTAAAGAAAATACCTTCTCGAATTTTTCAGAAACAGAGCCCTTGTCATTTTCAACTAGAAAAGAAACACATTTATGCATTAAACAGTATTTAAGTAAGAATATTTATACAATTTTTTTTAGATAATGATTAGCTAAGTTACCAAAAGTATTCTTAGATTGAAGTCGATCAGATTGCTTATAAAAATCTATTAATATTACATGTTAAATAAAATATAAAAAGCTTACCATAGAATTACAATTTTGAGGTTAGAATTGCAGGTTATCAAAACGCACTGTTGTAAAAAAAAATAATTTCAGATAAATAGATTATTGAAAGCTTTTTGTAAATAAGAAACACCGTACTTTGCTTCAATCCACATGTTATTAACCTTTTTTATCTTAGTAGGTCGAAAATGATTAAAAACTCCACTTTCTGAATGCGCGTCCGAGTACTGCTTCCCGTACGAGTCAGAGGCATGTAAACTCGGACAAGCGCGCCATCTCGTCCGGGTATACCGTACTTATTTGAAAACTGGCAGGTATATCCGGACATGTAATATTTATGTAAATAATTATTATAATTACCGGAAATACTATGGAATTCGTTTAGTATTCACTTATTTATTGGTAAAATCAATTTTCCTGCACAAAAAATAAACTATTGTCTTTTTTAACGCCAAGAGAGATCACTGAGATTTCGATTAAAAATGAGTAAAAACATGAATTTACTTGGAGTTCTCATATCATATTTTTAAAAGCAGTTTTATAATATAATTTAAATTAAAATTTATTTATATTTCAGTATATTAGTAGACCCTAAGCAATGCAAATCAATATTTACTATTACAATTAAAATACTTTCACTGATAATAATATTAATTTTGTATCAATGTCCGGGTACTGGTCCCATTTTTCGCTGTGTCCGGGTATTGGGTACTTTACCTTATTTGAATTAAAAACAATCTAACTTTTTCCAGGTTCTTTTATTTTCTATTTCGAAAAACAATAATTTAATTATGTATACGTTCTGATTGATTCAGAGCATTATAAAATTGAGAAAACCAAAATAAAACAACATATATATATATATACTCTTTAATAAGTACCAGAATTTTGTATAAATATAATATGAAAGTAGTACTTTTATTTGTAATTAATTTGTTAACAATGTTAGTGTATGCATTCAGAATGAGTGAACCCGAGAATAATGTAGATATACATAATCCTTTATCATTTCCTTATCATCAGCATAATTTCCTTAATGGTTCGATTTTATAAATAAACTTTTCTTAAAAAATTGATAATCAATATAGTTATAAAAATATGTTATAATGACTGCACGAGTTATAAAGAATGAATTTGGATGAGAGACGGTTCAATCAAAGTCTTTGAATAATTATTTATATTATATAGTCATAAATCTCCAAGAAAAGTTGATATAATTTAATAACGTAATATTCCTTTGACTATATATGACCATAGATCTTATAAAACTACCTCCCTGGTAGAAACGTTGACTAACTATGCGCCATATAATGCCTAATGGTGTGTGGTCAATTTATGGCCTATATTATGGTCAATAATCCAACTTATGGCCGACGGTTTATGGCCAAAAGGTGGTTTAATTTATATAATTATTTATAAATAAAATTTAATGATCCTAAAATAATTCAATACGAATTAGATATTTAAAAGAGAACAAATAATTAAAAAATTAAGGTAAAAGTACCAGTACTTGGCCACTTTGTAGCAGCCGAATTTATTTCTTAAATTAGAGCACTAAAATTAATACTATAATAAAAATAAAAAATTATATATTCACCTGGAAGGGAATTTAATTTTCTATCAAATTAAATTGAAAAAAGAGACATTTTAATCAGTAATGATAGGGAAATAGACATAAATGTTCAGTGGTACAATGTACCAGTACTTGGACCAGCAAAACAAGCATGTCCTAGTGTCTCAAAATACTGGTACCAGTAGTTGGCCTCTGCTTTAACCAAACATTTTTTCTTTGAGTAAGACCAAATTAATATTTCGCAGATTAATTTTGTGAGGTACAATGAGGAAATAAATAACTTACAATAATTTTGTTACGAAAGCATATTATTATTTCTTAATAATTATTATAAAATACATAATATTTTTTAACATAACTCATACCTTAATACAAAAATAGTACTTACCATTACCGGACTAGTAAGTTAAATTTTGACATATTCTGTTTAAATGAATAATACTATAAATTATATCTGCTTGTTGAAATAAATAGCAAGACTCTCAGAGTGCGTATTGAGGTTAGGTTGGAGGTTAGATATGCGAATAATATTATTCAAGTTATGATAACAAATAAGACTCCAAATATATAAAATATAAGTTATACTTAGGTATTGTTATAAAAAATAAATGTTTATATTACTTGTTTGCTCCAAAAAGTCCCTTAGTCGAAAAAACAACCGTGATGTAGCAAATTCTCAAACAAGTATATGCCAACAACTAGGACCGAGATTTGTTGCGTAATCTGCGTGATAGCCCAGTAAATGGCCATCCGGCCAACTACTAGGACGGGAACTTTTAAGGTATTTTTCGAGTACCAATACATGAACACATAAAATTTTAATATAAAATATATATAAATCTTATATTTTTTTTTTTATGTATTTCTAATATAATAAGAATAATGTAGGAACCTTAAGATACATAAAAAAATGTTTTATTAAATTTTTGTCGCCTTACTAGTAAACGAACTTTTCTTAGTCACTACTTAAGAAAAGCATGCATGCCCGCACGGACTGAAAATCGCAAAATTAAGATCTTATTTTTTAATTTAAAATCAATTATTGAACCTCGGGTTCTTTTTGTATTGACAATTTATTATGTACACAACAATATTTGATGATAATTCACGTTTTATTCTATGCCAAAAGCTTAAATATTAAGATATTTCTTGTCAGTGGCCAAGTTCTCGGAAAGGCCAACTACTGGTACATTTACCTTATACTAGTATGTTGCACACCGAGCCTACATGCTGAAAATATTCAAACCTAATCTACAAATATTTTTTCTTATATTTCTTTTAAGATATGTACGGTAAATTGTAGTTTAATTTAATCGTCTGCATTAATAAATATATATTAATTAACAAATAAATACATAAATTGGAACAAATACTGCTTATTTATTTGCGTTGAATTTGTCGAACTGCTCTAACTCAATGACTTAAGTAAAAATTTATTTAGTGGTTAAGTAACATTTACTTGATTCTATTGGGCACATTTTACTCAGCAATCCTGCTCAACTTTTTAAGCAAAATCTGCTAAATTGCTCACAACGCAAAACTAAGTTTTTCTTTAAATGTTTCAAACAGATAAGGGTCTACTCTCTCCCTAGACTCCAAACTGTCAACACACCGTGAATGTATACATGTCTGCATGTGTGTTGGGACAGATAAGCATAAGAATAACATTGATTGGTATATATATAGATATATATAATATATACCAATCAATGTTATTCTAATGTTTATGTTTATTGTATATACGATAAATAAGATGAATATAAACTTATTTCTCTTGTATCTGTATATTTCTGGTGTACCTATATATATATACAACACACCGTGAATGTATACATGTCTGCATGTGTGTTGGGACAGATAAGCATAAGAATAACATTGATTGGTATATATATAGATATATATAATATATACCAATCAATGTTATTCTAATGTTTATGTTTATTGTATATACGATAAATAAGATGAATATAAACTTATTTCTCTTGTATCTGTATATTTCTGGTGTACCTATATATATATATATATATATATATATATATATATATATATATATATATATATATATATATATATATATATATATATATATATATATATATATATATATATATATATATATATATATATATATATATAGGTACACCAGAAATATACAGATACAAGAGAAATAAGTTTATATTCATCTTATTTATCGTATATATAATAACCATAAACATATATATATATAGGTACACCAGAAATATACAGATACAAGAGAAATAAGTTTATATTCATCTTATTTATCGTATATACAATAAACATAAATATTAGAATAACATTGATTGGTATATATTGATTGGTATATATATATATATATATATATATATATATATATACTAATCAATGTTATTCTTGCGTCTTATGTTCTTATATGCTTTTAGCGAACAAACAACCTTTAAGCGCCCGACGCCGTTCGCGTGCGCATGGACTTATACTATACTATACTGAGCATCATGGGCATATATTTTACGTTTAGAATTAGTGTTAAAATTTGTAGAATGTATGAATACTGCAACTTCGCTTATATATCTCCTCGCATCAGTAAGCTAAATTTTATATTGTAAATTCGTTTAAACCAAAAAACATTGTGCGAATTTAAACTTTTATACGTGTATTTGAGGTTATAGTACATTTATCTTTACTCATATTATGGTGAACTTATGGTGTAAATGTTGGCAAATTGACCACGGAAGTTGGTCAATAGATAGCGAACAGGCCATAAATGATGGTCAATTTTCTACCAGGGCTTTGAGAAATTTTGTATAGATTTATATGTAGAAGAATCTATCAAATACAAAAATTACAATATTGAATGTTTTTTTTACAAAATCTTCAAGGTGATCCTTGTGAATTTTATAATAATCATCCAACAACAGTGCCAACGTATATACCATTAGTTAATGCGATACTTATTACTGGTAACAAATACGCATTTAAATGATTCCTCTGCACAGAGACAGTTAGAATCAAGTTCACAAACTTGCATTGTAGTAGATGTACCAGAAAGTGCGGTATCATCAGAAAACAATATTGATGGTAAAGAAAACGTTAGCGATAAAAGCTTAGAATCCACAGGAGCTTCTTCTACAGGTTTATCATAAAAAATGCTATTATTGATTATAGTATACTAATATTATTTTTTTATAATCATAAATTTTATTCATTTTACAGTTTCTACTAGAGGAAAATCGTCAAATTATATTTACCAGGTGTTGAATTCAACATATGATGGAAATTTTCAAATGGTATGTTATGATTTTGAATTAAATGACGATAATCGCAAGAACTTACTAGAAGAAAAAGGCCGATTATATTTTTGCAGAATAAAGCGGCTAAATTAATTATTGAACATGAATTTTATCGCACAAACAATTTTCGGTAAGTTATTTTTGTAATATAAAGTCAAAATATATAGTAACAGCAAAGCCTAGCTTTATTGAAACTGTTTTTACGAAACTGAATTTAATGTGTATTGTTATTCCATTTTTGATTTTCAAGCAATAACTTTAGATTAAATATTAATTATTGTATAATTAAATGGGTTTAAAATAAAATAAACAATACCTACTTAAAAGTAAGCATTTCTAACATTTAATCATACAAAACATTTTAGCAATAATTTGTTTTTATTTTATCACCATTATTTTATTTGAAAATAAGCATTCTTCAAAAATATAAAGAACACATTTTGAGAAAAATATTGAAAATCCCACAGTAGTGATTAACAAACGGATTATTACTATAAATAAAACTGATAATAATATAAAAAATCTAGTTAATACTATGAACTTTTTAGTGCGCAAAATATACATTTAAAGCTCAAAATTTACAGAATGATTAATATTCATGATTACCAAATAATACCCATTGAAATTAGTTCATTGTAAACTGCAAAATATAAATAATATCATAACAAAAACATCAAATAGTTAAGTGAAACAAGAGATCTTCATCCATATTTGTTACGTCAAATGAAATACAAATAATATACCGTAATTATTTAATTACTTAAAAGAAAAATAATTTAACTACTGTGCTTTATTTATGTCTACAAATACATAAATATTAATACAATACTTTTACTTACAATTAGTAATAATATTTAGTTAAAATATTGTCAGTAGTGAGAGATTTGACACTCTAAAAGTTTTAGAGTGGAAATCTCACTCCAAATACAATAAGGGAAATTCCACTCTAAAACCATGAAAACACAGTTATTTTTTACATTTGGAGTGAAATTTTCACTCCAAAAATTTTAGAAAGCAATGAAATATCTGTAATCTTTATTCGTTTTCTATAATACTTTTTCGCAATATAACTTTATTACGCATACATTTTATTATTTAGATGATTATTTATGTATAGATTTTCTCGATACAGATTCAAGCCGATTTTCAAACGTTCTTTCAAAAGTCCAGTAATATTCGATACAAATTTGACCATTATAGCACCTAAATTAACAGATCTCGCCAAGCCTAAAAATGATATGATAAGGATATCAAACAGCTGTTTCTACAAAATCCGCCTATTAACGGAGAAGGTTAGCACTTTTTATGAAAAACAATTATTTTATAATCATCTACGTTTTACTTATTTCAAATGTTTTAAAGAATACTGAACCTACTGCACGAAAAATAATATTGTAAAAATGACGGAACATGTTTTTCTTTAAATTTACATAAATTTGTATTACACATACAATTATTATATGTATAGAGAAAAATAAAAAGTCAAATCCTCTATTAAAAGTCAAAGTAGCTACTCCTTTTTTCCTTAAGTTGAATTTCTAGATTTGATAGTTAGGAAAAAAGTAGCATATACTGTAAAATAAGAAGCTACTTACTGCCTATTATTTAAAAGAGTTTCAACTTTTTCTTTGAGAGGTAATATTGGCATGTCTAATACAGCTATTCTTAAATTTTATTTTTCTCTGAGTAACTTTTTATGAATTTAAAATTCGATATTATTCTCCCGGAAAAAAAATAATTAATACCGAAACTAAATAGATTAGTAATCTGTTATATCTTATAATACTTCATGTAATTTCAGAACACACAAGGACACTGGCATTAATGTTGTTGCCCTTTTTATTCAAACGGACAACAAAAGTTACTGCGAAGTCAAGTTCTAAAAGCAGCTGGGTTCCTGAAAAAGCTGATGTGTTACAAAGCTTCATCATTCATGTACCGGTAAAATATGAAATAATTTTTTATTTCTAATTATTACTTTCTAAAGAAGTTCAGTAACTCAACATGAGAAAAAAAAATACATTGTTGCACTATGATCGCGGAAATTTAGTCTCGAATGCGCGAAAATAGTGTTGGACTCCTTAAATATTGTAGTGTTTTGTATTAGCAAACGACCCAAACTTCCTTTAGATTATGCTCTTAGAAAAGTATAAACATTAAAATAGTACATTATGCAACGAGGGAAGAAAATGAGTTATTTCTAGCGTGGGTGAGGTATATCAATACGAGTCGGAGTCGGGGGCGCCATAGGCACCCCGAGACAAGGATGAGTGCTGAGAATACTTTACTCGAACCTGAAATAGATCTGCTCTCTATGTTACCCATGTTACACACCGTATTTTTTTCAACAACGGCATGATAGGGCCTTTTTTATGCATGAAAGTTGAGGGGGTGATCGCGCATCTCGAGTCGTACACAACGTAGTTGAAAATTTTTGTAGTTTTGATTTTTGAGAACCTGGGAAAAAGGAAATGATTTACTTTTTTTCTAAACCTGTTCGAAATGCGCGATTTTCTACGCTATTTTTAGACATGAACAAAGACCTATTTCAAGCCTGCATTGAGAAAAATTTTTTGACTTCATTTAGTTTGTAAAACTACCGAAAACTGATATAATTGATACGTTATACGCCCTTAACCTGTAAGGTAGAGGACTCTGGTGTATTTTTACCAAAATATAAAAAAAACTTTTTATTGAATTTTCTTAATCTTTGTAATTGTAATAATGTTTTGAAACCTATCAAATGTCAAAACTCGATGTTTTAACGCTTTTTAGTAGAGTAATTTACATTAGATAACATACAAACTTAAAATTTTAAACGCATTTTTCTCGCAACTAATTTTCCTAACTTTAAAAAATGGATTACGTACAAGATTTTCATCAATTTTTTTTAAAACTTTCAGAATTTTTTTTTACTTTGTACATTATTATATTTTGAACATAAACTGTTGACGGTTTTTGAAATTCTGTAAACAGTTTCTTTTTTTGGCCAAATAAGGAAGTGACATAATTTTTTGCAGACCTTTTTCTCAAAATGCTATACGCAAGTGGCAGCATATTAAAAATGTTTGTCTTTTCACCATAGTCCTACCTTAAACTACATTTATCAGAATAAAATCAACATTTTTCAAAATTATTATATCAATATTTGCAGAGTACTGAACAAATTACTGAAGCTTTAAAGTACGCCCATGATGTATTATTAGAATTGCACAACAACCATAAATTGATATTAAGACCATATGCTGTGATTAACGGTAACGCACTAGATAATATTAGGTCAGCTTTTGTCGTTATCGGACAATTCAAGTATCAAGTACCATCAACTACAGCAGCGGTTAATTTATGCTTTCAATTAATGAAAGTTCTTAATGAATCATACTCTCCCATCAGCAACAACATACGGCAGTTCTTAGAAAAGCGAGTCTATGATTTTAACATACAGAACTTGTATGCAGGTGTTACAAATCTCATTGAAAAGTTGCATTAACTATAATTTACATAGCTTATTATTATTAACTAGATTATAATCAAGGGGCGCGGTAGCGCCCGCTGGCACGTATAAGTACCCACGGTACGATACGAAGCCGAAGGGCGCACCGTCGCCTTTTATACGTCTAATTGTGCCTTTTTAACCTCTTCAAAATCTTTAAATATCAATATCTAAACACTGATTGAGTTATGTGCAGTCTATTGACACTGATTTAAGAGATAATAATTTAGTCTAACACGTAAAAAAAGTTTCTGTTAAAAAAGATTCATCTAATTAAAGATATAAAGCATAATATATTTGCTCAAATTTTTTCTTTTCATTTTGTTCTCCGCATTTCCGTTTTCTCTAATCATATATATGTGACTTCCATTTTCTCTACTCATATGTATATAATATACACATATCATATGTATAATACACATATACACACATACAGACCATATATATATATATATATATAGTGCCTGCAGACAGTGCAGACGACAACCACAAAATCTTCTAACCTATTATCAAAATCAAATGTTGAAGGATGAAGGACGCGTTTGTGTCATTTGTATTATTAAAATAAAACGGGTTGTTTTTATGTGATTTGTTTTTATTACGTGATGAAATCTCTGTACAACGAGTTCGAAAAATATCGTACGTCCGAAAAAGTGGCAAGACGGTCATGTGGAATAAACTTATTGCAATCTCAAGTGTAGTTGGAAAAAGCTGCAGTTTTACATGGTAAGAGAGAAGATAAAGAAAATCCCAAGTGTAGTTGGAAAAAGCTGCAGTTTTACATGGTAAGAGAGAAGATAAAGAAAAAGACTAACAGTGAATTCTGTCGAAAGAGATGAAGAACGCACAACATTCAGGAGTACTGGATAAGGTATTACCATCGCTCCATTTCTGCAGGAGGCTACACCAGAAGTTGTACCGAGACCATTTCCTTGACAGAATCTAAATCATCAAGGATACACAACGTCTTCTGTTGCAGCTAAAATCGTGGCAAAGTATGGATTTAAAGAGGGTCAGGAACTTGGAAAGAAAGAGCAGGGAATGTCTAGCATTGCAAGTAAAGAAGACTAGTAAAAGAAGATGTAGAATAGTATAGTACATAAAAAGGAACAATTAAGGACGTCTTCTCTGCCTTTGAGTATGTTGCCCCCTTGAAACTCACAAGGAATAAACAAGATGAAACGAGCATTACTGAAATAATGAAGTCATCAAATAAAGTTGTTTTGCTCAGAAATATGGTTGGAATTTCTTTGGTGCCACGCTTATAGGTAAAGTCATTGTTAAAATGCATATACAGCAATTAGCTGTGATAATTGCATTCAACGAAGAATTATTAGATAAAATTTTTGTTATACTTGTGGTGTGCTACTTCTTAGTAACAAGTATTTATGTGCTTGTGTGTAATCATCATCGGGGATATACAAAGTCATCTGCTGATTGATCGTAAACATACAGGGCATACGCCACTATGCACCAGAAAAATACCAAACAATCATGGGGATGCAGTAATTGAATATCCACTCTGATGTTGTCATGATGTAAAATATAATACAAATCAAGTTCTCCAATCAAGTTGGTGTATCGCAGAAGCATCTGTTAAATATTTAATACTCCAATAGATGTACTGTTTTTTAACACAAATTTTTGTTATTGACAAGGGTGTTTGTGAATCTTTGTACTAGTGTAAGTGCCTCTTGTGTTTAAAGGATATTACTCAATTTTATTGTAAAGTGCTTGTTATAGCAAGGTATAAGGTCAAATGCTAAGATTCTGTCTTTTCTTGATATCTCAAGCAATTATACTCTGAGGGTAAAATAAACAGCCAGTGAAGTTTGAATACAAATCAAGTTCTCTAATCAAGTTGCTGCGTCACAAAAGCATCTGTTAAATATTAAATACTCCAATAGATGTACGTTTTTTTAACCCAAATTTTTGTTATTGTTGAGGGTCTTTGTGAATCTTTGTACTCGTGTAAGTGCTTCTTGTGTTTAAAGAATTATTTGAAAGTAACATATAACATACTCATGTTCTATCCAGATATAAAGTCAACGCTGGCTCAGAAGGGTCATTTTAATGAAATTATAAAACTATAATTAATCAAATGTTTGCAAGCTCAGGTTTATAATTACATTAAAGAGACTCTCACCCAGCGTTAACTTGATATCTGAATAAAACATGAGAATACTATAAGGTTCTTACGAAGGAATTTTATTTAAATTTATTTTAAGTGAATTTTCATAATCAAAAAGGCCTACATAATGATTTAGGTAAAATTGCAAAAGATTACTTCAAGTAGTTTAAAAGAAAATGAAGTCAATGAAACTTTCAAATTACCCATACACAAACATTTATTTATTTGAAAGTAACACATAATATACTCATGTTCTATCCAGATATAAAGTCAACGCTGGCTCAGAAGGATCATTTTAATGAAATTATAAAACTATAATTAATCAAATGTTTGCAAGCTCAGGTTTATAATTACATTAAAAAGACTCTTTTCACTCAGCGTTGACTTGAAATCTGAATAAAACATGAGAATATTATAAGGTTCTTTCGAAGGAATTTTTTTTAAATTTATTTTAAGTGAATTTTCATAATCAAATAGGGCTATGTAATGGTTTAGGTAAAATTGCAAAAGATTATTTCAAGTAATTTAAAAGAAAATGGAGTCAATCAAACTTTCAAATTACCCATACACAGATATTTATTTATTTGAAAGTAACACATAATATACTCATGTTTTATCCAGATCTAAAGTCAACGCTGGCTCAGAAGGGTCATTTTAATGAAATTAAAAAACTATAATTAATCAAATGTTTGCAAGCTCACGTTTTTATTACATTAAAAAGACTATTTTCACCCAGCGTTAACTTGATATCTGAATAAAACATGAGAATACTATAAGGTTCTTACGAAGGAATTTTATTTAAATTTATTTTAAGTGAATTTTCATAATCAAAAAGGCCTACATAATGATTTAGGTAAAATTGCAAAAGATTACTTCAAGTAGTTTAAAAGAAAATGAAGTCAATGAAACTTTCAAATTACCCATACACAAATATTTATTTATTTGAAAGTAACACATAATATACTCATGTTTTATCCAGATCTAAAGTCAACGCTGGCTCAGAAGGGCCATTTTAATGAAATTATAAAACTATAATTAATCAAATGTTTGCAAGCTCACGTTTTTATTACATTAAAAAGACTATTTTCACCCAGCGTTAACTTGATATCTGAATAAAACATGAGAATACTATAAGGTTTTTTCGAAAGAATTTTATTTAAATTTATTTTAAGTGAATTTTCATAATCAATAGGGCTACATAATGGTTTTGGTAAAATTGCAAAAGATTACTTTAAGTAGTTTAAAAGAAAATGGAGTCAATGAAACTTTCAAGTTACCCATACACAAACATTTATTTATTTGAAAGTAACACATAACTTTCTAAAAAGTAAAATCTTGGCAAGTATAAGTTTCGTTATTACCCACAATATAAATTAAAAGAAATACGCTACAATTAAAATAGTAAACATGAACTAATATTCTATTTTTAAAATATTTCTATTTTTTCGAGAATAGTAAGAATACATTTCCGTCTCTGGAAAAGTTGTGAAATCTATAAAAAATACTTTTCTAAAAAGTAAAATCTTGGCAAGTATAAGTTTCATTATTACCCACAATATAAATTAAAAGAAATATGTTCTTACCAAAATAAGACGTTCAATTATGAATTTCATGAATACGCTACAATTAAAATAGTAAACTTAAACTAATAATCTATTTAAAAAATAATATAGTTTAAAATATTTCCATTTTTTACTAATTCTGATAATCTCAAATGAACGCTAAAGAAATTAATGAAATCGATTAATAAATTGGCAAGTATTGTATTTTTATTTGTATATCAATTTCCTTCTTTTATTAATTAGTATGAAGTATACAAATTATTTTAAAAATATTATAGTTCAAAATATTTCTATTTTTTACTAATTCCGATAATCTGAAATAAATGCTAAAGAAATTAATTAAATCGTTTAATAAATTGGCAAGTATTATATTTTTATTTGTAAATCAACGTCTTTTATTTATGAATTAGTATGAAGTATAAAAATTAATAATACCTTTCAAATTTAATATTGTTGTTAGTTTGAAATGCGCGCGCTGGTTTGCGAGAGAGGTCGACAGATGGCGCCAGTAGCGCCGCGCTTCGCCGGCGCCAAAGGAGAGAACGGTGGCTGCGGGCAGAGTAGCTCCGGCCTTCATGGTGTGAGGACGCGATCGAGAGCGGCTACACCGACAATCCGTATTTTGTATCATATTCAATCTAAATATTACTCATTTCACTGTCTAATTGCTCTTGTATTACATTAATAAACTAGAATTAACTTAATAACGCTTGACTTCATTATTACTTCACCTTTCAGTCTCCACCGCCTTTGGAACGAGCATAAAATTGATTGGGGAAACCTGCGATTACAACAATTTCATTCAATTTGGTCCTTGCGGAGCCGGATTCATCACGGTGTCTGCTAAGCTACGAAGAACTCTGAACACAGGTTAGTCCAGTGTGCATAGTGCAGTGTAATGAAATTTCGTGAAGTGAACATTTCTAACACGCGCGGCAGCCATTCATTGCCCTATCGTGCGTCGCCACATGACGGGTCGCGACGGAAGTGCGCCAGCGTCCATCTTGTGTGCTGTGGCGCGTCGTCGGGTGGCCGCTCGGATCTAGTGCGGCGTGCCGTTATCTCGCATCGAACAGTGCTCGTCATATCCTCACGAAACCATGCGGTCCGCGGCGGAAGTGCACTCGCGTCCATATCGATGTTGGCGTGGCGCGTCGTCGCAGTGGCAGTTAAGTCGGTGACCGCTCCTATCCATCGCGCATGTACCGACGTTTTCGCTAGGCTCGTAAGGTATTTGATAGTTCGTGGTGGCTTTGTAACGTAGCGCGCCCGTGTCCGTTGGATGAAAGATACAGTTTCGTCGAGTGACCGGTCGGTAATCTCTCGGGTTGGGTTCGGCACGCTGCCGTTTGATACGGCAGATTCACGCAACATTATCGATCGGGTGGAGTTGCTCGAGATATACGCGTGATCGCAGTCAACCTTATGTTGCTGCACTTCGCTCTGTTGTCGACCGCTCAAGTCCGACGCGCATGTGACGAGGTTTTATCCTATACTCACCACGCGTTTGAAAGTTACAACTAGAGCATTTCGAAGTTGATCTCGGTCTGCCGACGTGGCACGCAGCGGCGTCGCTCGCCGACTCATACGCATCATATGTTGCGCTCGGGAGGGGAGGCGTACCTTGATGAAGATTCTTCTCGCCATTAGTGCTGTCGCAAGCGCTCCACTGCGCCGTGAGTAGCATTGGCTCGAGGTCGATGCAACCACGTAAGCTGCCTTGCTATCTGTTCCTCTCCCCAATGCTGCCACCGGGGGCTCGAGGATGTCGCTCGCTCGCCTGTCACTCGTCGGTTGCCTTTCAACTGGCATCTCGCCCCAATGCGGCGTCAGTGGGGCTCGAGGACGGCACTCGCGCGCCGCATACACGCAGTTTGCCATTGAACTAATGTCTCGGCCCGCTGCGGCATCAGGGGAGGCTCGAGGACGCGCATACTCGCCTCTCGCATCAGCCACCCAGTTGGTGCGCATATTGCCGCGCTGCTGCGTCAGTGGAGGCTTGAGGTTGATTTAGTTGGTCCGCGTAGATTATTGCATCCTCACGACCTTGGTACTTGATTCCTTTTAACCCTCGCTCTATTACATTGTCGTCGGGACAGAGCTCGAGGGCCGCTCGGTTGTCACGCCTCTCGCTGGCCATAACGCTGCCTCGCGGAGTCGAGCTAAGCATGTTATTGTTTACAGGTGCAATGGCTGTGCTGGTGGCCACCCAACATGCCCTCGTGGCAGTCATCAAGAACTTCGTAACAACGCTGCAGGCCACTCTCCCTGACGACTGGACGGTAGGCCTGGTGCAGGCCCGAATGGAGGTACTGCAAGGGTACTGGGCTGATTTCCAAAGCAACCATCTTGAGATGATTTCTGCCGCTGTCCCAGCAGCCGAATATGACCACGGAGGTGTCTATGCGGAAATTGATCAGGCATACATTTCCGGGCGATCAACGCTCCTCGATACCCAACGGCGTTTAGATCCGGCACCAGCTGTCAATGCGATCACCAATCAAGGCGACCAGTTAGGGCAAGCCCGCTTGGCTCCTGGAACTGGGCTCTCTCGGCTACCTCAGATCGATCTGCCCACCTTCTCTGGGCGTCGGGAGGATTGGGAGTCCTTTCGAGACTTGTTTCAAGCTCTCGTTCATGAGGATCCGCGCCTCAGTGACGTCGCTAGGTTCTTTTACTTGAAGACCCACGTCCATGGAGAGGCAAGGGCAGCTTTGGAGACTCTGAAGCTCACCAGCAGCAATTATGCTTCGGCTTGGCGCCTCATTGAGTCTCGCTACGAGCACCGCCGGCTGCTTGTCCAAGATTACCTGACGGCCCTTCGCAGTATTCGACCCTTGCGAGATGAGACGTCGACCGGCCTTCAGAATCTCCATGACACACTCAACCGACACCGTGATCAGCTGCAGGCCCTCAATCGCCCAGTCGACCAGTGGGACGACTGGTTCATCTCCATCGCCGCTTCATGCATGGACCCCTTGACCCGCCGAGTCTGGGAGAATGACTTGGAGAAGATGAGCCCTAGTCCATTCGATGTGACACGTCCGGCAGCCGAATCCACTCAGGCGGATGATACCCTGGCCACTTTCTCCACTCTAGCCGAGTTTCTCCAGCGCAGGTGCCACATGATGAGCTCAGTGGAGAACTCAGGGTGTTCCCGTTCCGCCCTAGGGCGATCCCTCGGTGCTCACGGCAGCGGTCCATCTTCCAGCCGCAATTTCCGCAGCCTCGCCACCAGGGCAGTGGCTACTTCGTGCTCCACCTGCCAGGGGGCTCACTACATTGGGCATTGCGAACGCTTCCTGGGCATGTCACCGGATGTGAGACGAGACACGGTGCTGCAGGCGCGTCTCTGCTTCAACTGCCTTCGGTCAGGTCATTCAGCGCGAGCTTGTCTCTCCAAGTCTGTTTGTCAAGTGTGCCAAGCTTTGCACCACACCCTGTTACATAACAGTGGTCGTAAACGCGCTGCGTCGGTTGGCGCCTCACCCACACCCTCAAAGAAGGCAAAACCGACGGCTCCCAATGTCGACCTTGTGACCTCAGATCCACCTGATCCACTGACGTCCTGACTGGCCATATTGCCTACGGCGTCCCTCCGCATTGGCAGCGGCCGCGGTCGGACAATCATCGCCCGTGCCTTACTAGATGCCTGCTCAGAAATCTCGCTCGTTTCTCTCTGGCTCACTAATCGTCTCAACATTGACCCGGAGCGGAATGCAGTAACATATCCGGCGTTGGGGGATTGACGTCTGAGCGAGCTCGCCTGAAAGCTCGCCTTGTGATCTACACTCTGGAATCATCTGGCCTAACACCCCTAGTCGAGCTTGAAGCTCACTGCCTCCGGCATCTCATGATTTCCACACCCGCGTCGCAGCTGGACGAAGAGTCAAAAGAAGCATGGCAGGGGCTCAGACTGGCCGACTCTCAGTTCGGCATTCCGGGGGAGGTTGAGCTGCTCCTGGGTGCGAATGTTCTCCCCGACATCATGAGATCAGGTTTTCTCCAACGCGCCGGCCTCGTGGCACATTGCACGGCTGTTGGGTGGACAATCTCAGGACGTGCCCCGCAGCGCAATCCCAGGTCGGCCAACTTTTCGTGTCTGGCGGCACAAAGCGAGACGGATCCACACTGGCATCCACAGTTACTGCAGGATGTGCAGCGATTCTGGGAATTGGAAGACATACCCCGCTCGGTGCAGATAGCCCCGGACGAGGAGGCGTGTGAGCGCATCTTTCACGCTCATAGACGAGACCAAGACGGTAGATACATTCTGCGACTACCTGTCAAGCCTGGTGCTTTAGCACTCCTCGGCGACGGCTTGTCAGGCGCTCAAGCTGCTTATCGATCCATGCATCGTCGCATGGCCCAGGACCCCATTCTGGCATCAGAATATCGACGGTTTATGAGCGACTACCTGAGCCTTGGTCACAGTGGTGCCCCATGACAAACAGCTGTTACCAGGGTCACAAGTGCACTACATCGCTCATCATGCAATCTGGCAACGTGGTGATCAGAATCCCAAGGTGAGAGGCGTCTTCGACGGCTTCAGGCCCACCCGCACCGGACGCAGCCTCAATGACACCCTTTTCACCGGGTGAAAGCTCCAAACCTCAGTCTGGTGCGTGATTACTCGCTGGCGAAGACATCGAGTGGCATTTTGTGCTGACATGAAGATGATGTATCGTCAAATTTGGATCGATAAACGGGACGTTGATCTTTAACGCATCCTATGGGCCCCTGAAGAACGAGACCCCCCCTTGCACTTGCAACTGCTCACCGTAACATACGGAGAATCATGCGCTCCTTATCTGGCTTTACGTGTGATTGAGCAACTGTGTCACGACGAAGGTGGCCCTTACCCCGAAGCTGTCGAGACTATGCTCAAGGATCGGTACGTGGATGACATACTCACAGGCGCAGATGATGTAGAGTCAGGACTTCGACTGAGAGATCAGGTGATTAGGCTGCTGAAGGCGGGTGGTTTCCCACTTGGAAAATGGGTTGCCAATTCACAGGAGCTCTTAAAGGACCTTCCGAGCGAGGACTGTCTCCGTCCCGAAGGACGACAGCTGGGAACCAATGGCCCTGTCACTGAACTTGGAATCCGCTGGAACCCTTCGGATGACAGCTTTCGCCTCGACTCTCCTTCAATTCAAGGCCGACAGCAAACCAAACGACAGATTCTTGCGGCCGTAGCTTCGCTGTTTGACCCCTGTGGATGGTTCGCCCAAGCTGTATTATTAGCTAAACTCCTGATGCAGGATCTCTGGAGAGCCCGGCTCGAATGGGATGAAGACCTGCCCCCCTTATTTGCGCGTCGCTGGGAAGGAATCAAGGACGGTTTCCAGGTGCTCCCCGACATCAAGCTCCCGCGCTGGGTGCAAACGGGGCCGAATAGGGATACTCAACTCCACGCTTTCTCAGATGCAAGTCGTCGAGCCATGGCAGCTGTCGTTTACATTAGAGTATCCAGCTGTGTTTCGTCGGTTGCCGTCAACCTCCTAGTGGCCAAGACCAAGCTTGCACCGATCCGGAGCTTGAAACCTGCCACACTACCCAATCCGCGGATGACCATCCCCCGCCTGGAGCTGCGAGCCGCCCTGATCGCTGCTCGGTTGCTTCGATCCCTGTCAGAGAAGCTAGGAGTGCCATTGGATAGATACTTTGGCTGGGGGGACTCGCAGATAGTCTTGAGCTGGCTCCGATCCTCCGAACCTGTGGGAAACTCCCTCGTGGACAACTACGTGTGTCACATTCAGGAGCTACTTCCGTCCAGTGTCTGGCATTACGTTCCCACTCAAGCCAATCCAGCAGACATAGCCAGTCGTGGGTCTGACCCGGCCCAGCTTCATCGCTCTCGAGCGTGGTTTGATGGACCGTCATGGCTGGCCGACCCGCCCGCAACCTGGCCTCAAGACCATCCCCACCCATCGCCTGGTGAGTTTAGTCCGGCCACACCCGGTGCCCTTACTTGCTTGACCCGAAGCGCCCCCACTGATCCCACAACGGCATTCTTTATGGTTCGACTGCGCCGGTGGGTCCGCCGGCATCTGGCTCGGATCCCAACGATCAACGTCGTGAGCCCCATCACCGCTCAAGAACTAGACGACGCCTTTACTGCGTGTGTCCAAGTGAGTCAGAGACGGTCCTTTGCTAGGGAAATAGAGTTGCTACAAAAGAACTCACCGTTGCCCGTACGCGGCCCACTGCGTGGCCTCGACGTCTTCATCGGCCCCGACGGCCTCTTGAGAGTTGGCGGTCGACTCCGTCACTCCACCCTTCCGTTCAACTTGCGACACCCACCGATCGTGGACGGAGCCTCAGCTCTTGCCAATCTCGTCATCGATTGGGCCCACCAACGGTCGCTGCGTGGTGGATTCCGGTCCACGTATGTCTTCGCAGTTCGAAGGGTCTGGCTAATCGGCGGCAAGCGTCGCATCCGCGCACACATTCACAAATGTGTCATCTGCGCACGGATCCGCGCTCGACCGATGGAGCAGAAAATGGCTTCGCTGCCCCCAGAGCGAGTGGTACCGACACGTGCCTTCACCCGTGTAGGATTGGACTACGCAGGGCCACTCCACGAGTTGGCTACCAAAGGACGAAGGGTCCGTACAACAAAGGCCTACGTCGTAGTATTTGTTTGCTTTGTCACGAAGGCAATACACCTGGAGTTGGTCGGAGATCTCGCTACTGACAGCCTCATGGGAGCGCAGACCCGTTTCTGCGGACGACGAGGCCGTCCTGCAGAGATCTGGAGCGACAACGCAACTCATCGCGCTGACCTAGACCTCCGCAAAACGCTGGCTGAGGTCAACCTTGACTGGCCTCGAGTTTCTGAGACACTTGCTGAAGACGGAATCTCCTGGAGATTCATCCCCCCGGCTGCTCCACATTTCGGCGGACTTTGGAAGGCCGGCGTTAAGTCCTTCAAGACTCATCTGAGACGTACTGTCGGACCTCGTCATCTAACCTTCGAAGAGTTCACCACTCTACTGGTCAGTATCGAGGCGATATTAAACTGCCGGCCACTCACTCCACTCACGGGTGATCCCGAGGATTTGGATGTGCTCACCCCCGGACATTTCCTGGTGGGCAGCTTGCTTACTGCCGTTCCCGATCTGATTAGTGAGCCATCTCATGTGGACCATCTTGCTCGCTGGAAGCTCGTAGCTGGCTTGCGATCCCAGTTTTGGCATCGCTGGGGCCGAGAGTATCTCAACATCCTCCAGCAACGACACAAATGGACTCAACAACGTCCAAACCTCCAAATCGGCGATTTTGTGGCTGTCCTGGACGCCACCCTTCTTCGCTCTAATGGCAAGTGGACACTGGGCCGTGTCACCAACGTCCACCCCGGCCCTGATGGTCTCGTCAGGGCAGCGACTGTGAGAACGGCGGGCGGGGTGTACACTCGTTCTATCACTAAGCTGTCACGATTGCCCGTGACTGAGACAGCCTCAATAGATTCATCACCTCTGCCCAACGATCGGACAGATCGGTCACGGCGGGCGGCATCGGATGTTCGTTCAAGGAACGAGGCGGGCGGATTGTCAGTTTGAAATGCGCGCGCTGGTTTGCGAGAGAGGCCGACAGATGGCGCCAGTAGCGCCGCGCTTCGCCGGCGCCACCGGAGAGAACGGCGGCTGCGGGCAGAGTAGTTCTGGCCTTCATGGTGTGAGGACGCGATCGAGAGCGGCTACACCGACAATCCGTATTTTGTATCATATTCAATCTAAATATTACTCATTTCACTGTCTAATTGCTCTTGTATTACATTAATAAACTAGAATTAACTTAATAACGCTTGACTTCATTATTACTTCACCTTTCAGTCTCCACCGCCTTTGGAACGAGCATAAAATTGATTGGGGAAACCTGCGATTACAACAATTTCATTCAATTTAAGATTCATTGTAAGACATTAAATTTGACATAAATACATGTTGATAAGAAATAGGTCAAAAAGTCGAACCTCAAACACTGATCTATAATACTCTCGCTACATTACACTCGCGTTATACGTAGTGCTCATATGGCAATTCATGTCTATTATAGGTAAGCTAACTGATACTTTTTGAGAACAAGCCAATATAATATTACGGAGTTTATACCTTATCTAGGGCTCTGACTAGCTGCCGTCGTGAAATTGCTACGAACCTTAGGTAACTTCGGCACTGTTCGAGGTTATTTTTCCCAAACTCGACAAATGTTCCAGGTTTAACTGTAGTTCAATATAAAATATAGTGCATTGACGGTCTCTTTAATTTCGACATATAACTATGTCCGTATAACTGTTTGTCCGTAATATTATATTGGCTTGTTTTCAAAAAGTATCGGTTAGCTTACCTATAATAGACATGAATTGCCATATGAGCACTACGTATAACGCGAGTGTAATGTAGCGAGAGTATTATAGATCAGTGTTTGAGGTTCGACTTTTTGACCTATTTCTTATCAACATGTATTTATGTAAAATTTATTGTCTTACAATATTAAATTTGAAAGGTATTATTAATTTGTATACTTTATACTAATTCATAAAAATATGACATTGAGTTACAAATAAAAATATAATACTTGCCAATTTATTAATCGATTTAATTAATTTCTTTAGCGTTTATTTCAGATTATCGGAATTAGTAAAAAATAGAAATATTTTAAACTATAATATTTTTTAAATAATTTGTATACTTCATACTAATTAATAAAAGAAGGAAATTGATATACAAATAAAAATACAATACTTGCCAATTTATTAATCGATTTCATTAATTTCTTTAGCGTTCATTTGAGATTATCAGAATTAGTAAAAAATGGAAATATTTTAAACTATATTATTTTTTAAATAGAATATTAGTTTAAGTTTACTATTTTAATTGTAGCGTATTCATGAAATTCATAATTGAACGTCTTATTTTGGGAATAACATATTTCTTTTAATTTATATTGTGGGTAATAATGAAACTTATACTTGCCAAGATTTTACTTTTTAGAAAGGTATTTTTTATAGATTTCACAACTTTTTCAGAGACGGAAATGTATTCTTACTATTCTCGAAAAAATAGAAATATTTTAAAAATAGAATATTAGTTTATGTTTACTACTTTAATTGTAGCGTATTTCTTTTAATTTATATTGTGGCTAATAACGAAACATATACTTGCCAAGATTTTACTTTTTAGAAAGTTATATGTTACTTTCAAATAAATAAATGTTTGTGTATGGGTAACTTGAAAGTTTCATTGACTCCATTTTCTTTTAAACTACTTGAAGTAATCTTCTGCAATTTTAACTAAACCATTATGTAGCCCTATTGATTATGAAAATTCACTTAAAATAAATTTAAATAAAATTCTTTCGAAAAAACCTTATAGTATTCTCATGTTTTATTCAGATATCAAGTTAACGCTGGGTGAAAATAGTCTTTTTAATGTAATAAAAACGTGAGCTTGCAAACATTTGATTAATTATAGTTTTATAATTTCATTAAAATGGCCCTTCTGAGCCAGCGTTGACTTTAGATCTGGATAAAACATGAGTATATTATGTGTTACTTTCAAATAAATAAATATTTGTGTATGGGTAATTTGAAAGTTTGATAGACTCCATATTCTTTTAAATTACTTGCAATAATCTTTTGCAATTTTACCTAAACCATTACATAGCACTATTTGATTATGAAAATTCACTTAAAATCAATTTTAAAAAAATTCCTTTGAAAGAACCTTATAATATTCTCATGTTTTATTCGGATATCAAGTCAACGCTGAGTGAAAAGAGTCTTTTTAATGTAATTATAAACCTGCGCTTGCAAACATTTGATTAATTATAGTTTTATAATTTCATTAAAATGACCTTTCTGGGCCAGCGTTGACTTTATATCTGGATAGAACATGAGTATATTATGTGTTACTTTCAAATAAATAAATGGTTGTGTATGGGTAACTTGAAAGTTTCATTGACTACATTTTCTTTTAAACTACTTGAAGTAATCTTTTGCAATTTTACCTAAACCATTATGTAGCCCTATTTGATTATGAAAATTCACTTAAAATAAATTTAAATAAGATTCTTTCGAAAAAACCTTATAGTATTATCATGTTTTATTCAGATATCAAGTTAACGCTGGGTGAAAATAGTCTTTTTAATGTAATAAAAACGTGAGCTTGCAAACATTTGATTAATTATAGTTTTATAATTTCATTAAAATGGCCCTTCTGAGCCAGCGTTGACTTTAGATCTGGATAAAACATGAGTATATTATGTGTTACTTTCAAATAAATAAATATTTGTGTATGGGTAATTTGAAAGTTTGATAGACTCCATATTCTTTTAAAATACTTGCAATAATCTTTTGCAATTTTACCAAAACCATTACATAGCACTATTTGATTATGAAAATTCACTTAAAATCAATTTTAAAAAAATTCCTTTGAAAGAACCTTATAATATTCTCATGTTTTATTCGGATATCAAGTCAACGCTGAGTGAAAAGAGTCTTTTTAATGTAATTATAAACCTGCGCTTGCAAACATTTGATTAATTATAGTGTTATAATTTCATTAAAATGACCCTTCTGAGCCAGCGTTGACTTTATATCTGGATAGAACATGAGTATATTATGTGTTACTTTCAAATAAATAAATGTTTGTGTATGGGTAACTTGAAAGTTTGATTGACTCCATATTCTTTTAAATTACCTGCAATAATCTTTTGCAATTTTACCTAAACCATTACATAGCCTTATTTGATTATGAAAATTCACTTAAAATAAATTTAAATAAGATTCTTTCGAAAAAACCTTATAGCATTCTCATGTTTTATTCAGATATCAAGTTAACGCTGGGTGAAAATAGTCTTTTTAATGTAATAAAAACGTGAGCTTGCAAACATTTGATTAATTATAGTTTTATAATTTCATTAAAATGACCCTTCTGAGCCAGCGTTGACTTTAGATCTGGATAAAACATGAGTATATTATGTGTTACTTTCAAATAAATAAATGGTTGTGTATGGGTAACTTGAAAGTTTCATTGACTACATTTTCTTTTAAACTACTTGAAGTAATCTTTTGCAATTTTACCTAAACCATTATGTAGCCCTATTTGATTATGAAAATACACTTAAAATAAATTTAAATAAGATTCTTTCGAAAAAACCTTATAGTATTATCATGTTTTATTCAGATATCAAGTTAACGCTGGGTGAAAATAGTCTTTTTAATGTAATAAAAACGTGAGCTTGCAAACATTTGATTAATTATAGTTTTATAATTTCATTAAAATGGCCCTTCTGAGCCAGCGTTGACTTTAGATCTGGATAAAACATGAGTATATTATGTGTTACTTTCAAATAAATAAATATTTGTGTATGGGTAATTTGAAAGTTTGATAGACTCCATATTCTTTTAAATTACTTGCAATAATCTTTTGCAATTTTACCTAAACCATTACATAGCACTATTTGATTATGAAAATTCACTTAAAATCAATTTTAAAAAAATTCCTTTGAAAGAACCTTATAATATTCTCATGTTTTATTCGGATATCAAGTCAACGCTGAGTGAAAAGAGTCTTTTTAATGTAATTATAAACCTGCGCTTGCAAACATTTGATTAATTATAGTGTTATAATTTCATTAAAATGACCCTTCTGAGCCAGCGTTGACTTTATATCTGGATAGAACATGAGTATATTATGTGTTACTTTCAAATAAATAAATGTTTGTGTATGGGTAACTTGAAAGTTTGATTGACTCCATATTCTTTTAAATTACCTGCAATAATCTTTTGCAATTTTACCTAAACCATTACATAGCCTTATTTGATTATGAAAATTCACTTAAAATAAATTTCAAAAATTTTTGTTCGAAAGAACCTTTCAATATTTTCATGTTTTATTCAGATATCAAGTCAACGCTGCGTGAAAAGAGTATTTTTAATATAATTATAAACCTGAGCTTGCAAACATTTGATTAATTATAGTTTTATAATTTCATTAAAATGACCCTTCTGAGCCAGCGTTGACTTTATATCTGGATAGAACATGAGTATATTAAGTGTTACTTTCAAATAAATAAATATTTGTGTATGGGTAATTTGAAAGTTTCACTGACTCCATTTTCTTTTAAACTACTTGAAGTAATCTTTTGCAACTTTACCTAAACCATTATGTAGCCCTATTGATTATGAAAATTCACTTAAAATAAATTTAAATAAGATTCTTTCGAAAAAACCTTATAGTATTCTCATGTTTTATTCAGATATCAAGTTAACGCTGGGTGAAAATAGTCTTTTTAATGTAATAAAAACGTGAGCTTGCAAACATTTGATTAATTATAGTTTTATAATTTCATTAAAATGACCCTTCTGAGCCAGCGTTGACTTTAGATCTGGATAAAACATGAGTATATTATGTGTTACTTTCAAATAAATAAATGGTTGTGTATGGGTAACTTGAAAGTTTCACTGACTCCATTTTCTTTTAAACTACTTGAAGTAATCTTTTGCAATTTTACCTAAACCATTATGTAGCCCTATTTGATTATGGAAATTCACTTAAAATAAATTTCAAAAAATTTTTTTCGAAAGAACCTTATAATATTCTAATGTTTTAATCAGATATCAAATCAACGATGAGTGAAAAGAGTCTTTTTAATATAATTATAAAACTGAGCTTGCAAACATTTGATTAATTATAGTTTTATAATTTCATTAAAATGACCCTTCTGAGCCAGCGTTGACTTTATATCTGGATAGAACATGAGTATATTAAGTGTTACTTTCAAATAAATAAATATTTGTGTATGGGTAATTTGAAAGTTTCACTGACACCATTTTCTTTTAAACTACTTGAAGTAATCTTTTGCAACTTTACCTAAACCATTATGTAGCCCTATTGATTATGAAAATTCACTTAAAATAAATTTAAATAAGATTCTTTCGAAAAAACCTTATAGTATTCTCATGTTTTATTCAGATATCAAGTTAACGCTGGGTGAAAATAGTCTTTTTAATGTAATAAAAACGTGAGCTTGCAAACATTTGATTAATTATAGTTTTATAATTTCATTAAAATGACCCTTCTGAGCCAGCGTTGACTTTAGATCTGGATAAAACATGAGTATATTATGTGTTACTTTCAAATAAATAAATATTTGTGTATGGGTAATTTGAAAGTTTCACTGACTCCATTTTCTTTTAACCTACTTGAAGTAATCTTTTGCAATTTTACCAAAACCATTATGTAGCCCTGTTTGATTATAAAAATTCACTTAAGATAAATTTAAAAAAAATTTTTTTGAAAGTACCTTATAATATTTTCATGTTTTATTCAGATATCAAGTCAACGCTGAGTGAAAAGAGTATTTTTAATATAATTATAAACCTGAGCTTGCAAACATTTGATTAATTATAGTTTTATAATTTCATTAAAATGACCCTTCTGAGCCAGCGTTGACTTTAGATCTGGATAAAACATGAGTATATTATGTGTTACTTTCAAATAAATAAATATTTGTGTATGGGTAATTTGAAAGTTTCATTGACTCCATTTTCTGTTAAATTACTTGAAATATTCTTTTGCAGTTTTACCTAAACCATTACATAGCCCTATTTGATTATGAAAATTCACTTTAAATAAATTTTAAAAAAATTCCTTTGAAAGAACCTTATAATATTCTCATGTTTTATTCAGATATCAAGTTAACGCTGGGTGAAAATAGTCTTTTTAATGTAATAAAAACGTGAGCTTGCAAACATTTGATTAATTATAGTTTTATAATTTCATTAAAATGACCCTTCTGAGCCAGCGTTGACTTTAGATCTGGATAAAACATGAGTATATTATGTGTTGCTTTCAAATAAATAAATATCTGTGTATGGGTAATTTGAAAGTTTCATTGACTCCATTTTCTTTTAAATTACTTGAAATAATCTTTTGCAATTTTACCTAAACCATTACATAGCCCTATTTCATTATGAAAATTCACTTAAAATAAATTTTTAAAATATTCCTTTGAAAGAACCTGATAATATTCTCATGTTTTATTCGGATATCAAGTTAACGCTGGGTGAAAAGAATCTTTTTAATGTAATTATAAACCTGAGCTTGCAAACATTTGATTAATTATAGTTTTGTAATTTCATTAAAATGACCCTTCTGAGCCAGCGTTGACTTTATATCTGGATAGAACATGAGTATGTAATATGTTACTTTCAAATAATCCTTTAAACACAAGAAGCACTTACACGAGTACAAAGATTCACAAAGACCCTCAACAATAACAAAAATTTGGGTTAAAAAACAGTACATCTATTGGAGTATTTAATATTTAACAGATGCTTCTGCGATACACCAACTTGATTGGAGAACTTGATTTGTATTATATTTACATCATGACAACATCAGAGCGGATATTGAATTACTGCATCCCCATGATTGTGTGGTATTTTTCTGGTGCATAGTGGCGTATGCACTGTATGTTTATGATCAATCAGCAGATGACTTTGTATATCCCCGATGATGATTACACACAAGCACATACATACTTGTTACTAAGAAGTAGCACACCACAAGTATAACAAAAATTTTATCTAATAATTCTTTGTTGAATGCAATTATCACAGCTATAGGCACCAAAGAAATTCCAACCACATTTCTGAACAAAACAACTTTACTTGATGATTTCATTATTTCAGTAATGCTCGTTTCATCTTGTTTATTCCTTGTGAGTTTCAAGGGGGCAACATACTCAAAGGCAGAGAAGACGTCCTTAATTGTTCCTTTTTGTGTACTATACTATTCTACCTCTTCTTTTACTAGTCTTCGTTACTTGCAATGCTAGACATTCCCTGCTCTTTCTTTCCAAGTTCCTGACCCTCTTTAAATCCATACTTTGCCACGATTTTAGCTGCAACAGAAGACGTTGTGTATCCTTGATGATTTAGATTCTGTCAAGGAAATGGTCTCGGTACAACTTCTGGTGTAGCCTCCTGCAGAAATGGAGCGATGGTAATACCTTATCCAGTACTCTTTCGACAGAATTCACTGTTAGTCTTTTTCTTTATCTTCTCTCTTACCATGTAAAACTGCAGCTTTTTCCAACTACACTTGGGATTTTCTTTATCTTTTCTCTTACCATGTAAAACTGCAGCTTTTTCCAACTACACTTTTATATATATATATATATAATTTTATATATATATATATATATATAATAATTTTATATATATATATATATATATATATATATATATATGTGGTCTGTATGTGTGTATATGTGTATTATACATATGATATGTGTATATTATATACATATGAGTAGAGAAAACGGAAGTCACATATATATGATATAGATCAGTATGAAATATAGATCTATGTACATATAGACCTATATCAAATATAGAGCCTATATATGCCTTATCATCCGTTTATACCTAATAAAGCTTATAGTGGGCGACTGCCTTAAATGTTTGACCAAAAATTGGTTTTCCGTATAATTTGATATGTTACTATACATCACTCAAAACAAATTTTTATCTATGTTAGAAACCCCAGAACCAATTCGCTTTACTTTCCGTCCGTATCATGGCTGACTTAAAACCAATAATTGGTATCAAATAGCAATTGATCATTATTATAAAGTAAATCTAACAGATAATATAGCTTTAAATAATATATATCTTTAATATTAAGTGCAACACATATAATATCTAAAGATATACAGTAAAACCATATATAAAATAAGATTGTACGAGGGTAGTTCAATAAGTCTTTAGAATAAAGTATAAAAACAATTTTTTTTGGGTAAATTTTTTTTTATTTTTCAACATAATCTCCTTGGAGCTCTATACACTTGGTCAATCGCTTTTTAAGTTTTTTTAATCCTTCAGAAAAGTGCGTTTTCGGAAGTTCCTCAAAATAAGCACTTACAGAGGCAATGACGTCTTCGTTGTCCGTAAATCTCTGTCCACCGAGCCATTTTTTCAAGTTTGGAAATAAGAAAAAGTCACTGGGGGCTAAATCTGGTGAATACGGTGGGTGTTCGACCAATTCGAATTTTAGTTCTTCAATTTTAGCCATTGAAACGAAGCATGTGTGAACTCGGGCGTTGTCGTGATGAAAGAGAATTTTTTTTCTCGCCAAATGTGGTCGTTTTTTTTTTAATTTCTTCTTTCAGCTGCTCTAATAATGATGCATAATACTCACCAGTAATTGTTTTACTCTTTTCCAAGTAGTCAATAAGTATAATTCCACGTGCATCCCAAAAAACTGTAGCCATAACCTTACCAGCTGACTTTACGGTCTTTGCCTTCTTTGGAGCTGGTTCGCCTGTGGAAATCCACTGTTTGGATTGTCCCTTTGTCTCAGGAGTGTAGTGGTGTATCCATGTTTCATCCACAGTCACAAATCGACGAAAAAATTCCTCAGGATTCCGACTTATGCGCGCCAAAAGAGCCTCAGAGGCGACCACTCTATTGCGTTTATTCTCAGCTAAGAGCAAACGCGGCACCCATCTTGCCGATAGCTTTTTCATGCCTAATTTTTCATGTAGAATTGAAACAACTGCACCTATAGATATCCTTGTGGCTTCAGCTAACTCACGCACTTTTAATCTTCTATCCTTCAACACCATATCGTGGATTTTATTGATGATTTCGGGAGTAGTTGCTTCTACGGGCCTTCCTGAACGTGGTTCGTCACTTATTGATGTACGACCACGCTTAAATTCATTTACCCAGTTATAAACCGTTGCTAAGGCAGGGGCAGATGTGCCATCAACTGAGTCCAATTCATTTTTTATCTCATATGGAGTTAAACCCTTTAAATGAAAATGTTTAATTACCGCTCTGAACTCGTTTTTTTCCATTTTTCTTAACAAGCAATTTTTTTTTTTTTTTTTCAATTGGTTATAAAAACACGTAAACTCAGAAGATGTGGACTGTGACTGCACCATATATCTAGTCGGGAGTGGTGCTGACTGAAAACAGATGATTTGGAGCGATTCGCGCGCCATCTGTTGGTCATTCTAAAGACTTATTGAACTACCCTCGTAAATCAGCACACGAACCAATATCTTTTTTCTTTTTTGATTATTTTTTCATTCTTTTTCATTAAAAACCAGTCTATTATAATAATGGTACATTTATGTTTAATAGCAATATGTACCATTGATAAACAATGAGTATCCCTCTAAAGAATCAAAGGTTTTCATTATATTTGTTTACTTATTTCAGATGATATTAAAGAATTTGAAACAGCGAATGTACCAAAAATCTATCTTTTTACATTAAAAAATCAGTCTCTTATAACGATACATTTATGTTTAATAACAATACATACCTTTGATAACCGATGAATATCCCTCTAAAGAATCCAAAGTTTTCAATCCAAACCCTAACCTTAGGTACAATCCGAAAAAATTCAAGAACCAAAAAAACGGCCGTTTACACTAGCATATCAAGCCGTAGAATAAATAAAAATAGCCTAAAAAAATTTGTACAAAATCGTTTTTATGTTCCCTCGGCCATCGTTTTTATGTTCCCTCGGCCTTATATCGAAAGAGTTTCATTTGACGAAATAAAAATTCAAACACTGACCTTAGGTAAAATACAAGAAAATACAATAACCAAAAAAATGTCCGTTTCTCGCAGTATATCAAGCCGTAGAATTAATCCAAACGTTGTGAAAAAATTTGTACAAGTTTGCTTTTATATTCATTCGAACATCGTTAAGCTTTACACCGAAAGAGTTTCATTTCACCAATAGTAAATTCAAACACTGACCTTAGGTAAAATACGAGAAGACTCAATAACCAGAAACATGGCCGTTTCTCCCAGCATATCAAGCCATATATAATCCAAACAGCCTGAAAAAATTTGCACAAGTTCGTTTTTGTGTTCCCTCGACTCTCTTGTAGCCTTATACCGAAAGAGTTTCATTTGACGAAATAAAAATTCAAACACTGTATGACAATAATTTTGGCTAATCCAGCCAAGATTATTGCGCCGCACATGCGGGCTTTAACATTGGTTTTATTTGAGAATTTAAATAAATCGTACACGGGAATTTAGGGTAATACTATGAACACTTGTGGTTTTATTCAATTTCGATTCAATTATTGAGCGCCAGCTGCGCGAATTCGCAGCACGATTTTACAAGTTGTTGTATCGACATATAAAGTTACTTACACAATTAACTAACTATGGTGAGCACGCGGTACGGTGGGAAACGGTAAATGGTCCGAGGGGAAGAAGTTAATTCTCAGGGACGCGAATTCAAGTAATATCCGGCGACGAAATACACGTGGAAAGGCGGCGACGCGCTGCTCGACACGCACGCGCCGCTCGCTTTACAAAAAGTTATCTATGTAAATAAATATATGGGTATGCACTAAGCACAATAATAATCTGTGCAACTTACTCTTTTATTCGAATCTGGTGTGGCCTCCTTCGACGATACAAGTTGGTCGGCACACACGGTAAACGGTTTATATTTATAGCTATATTCGCGTGCGGAACGAGCGGTTTGATATTCGCACGGAACTGATACAAGAAAACGAAGCGTCTATGTACGTGGCTCAGTACGAAGTGGACTCGTTGTCCCTTCGTTCCCGCGGCGCTACACTCGGCTTTCGGTAGTGCGGACCGAGCCCGCCTGAGGGTGCAGCGCATGCTTTGGCGAGGAAGAAAGAGAAGTCAGAAGGAGGAAAGGGGAGCGTCTGCTCGCGGTGACGTCACGCTATGCGGCATGCAGTTGACGGCTTGCAGACGGTGTTGGAGAGGACGAGGGGCCAGGACGAGGATGTGCGACGAGGGATGCAGCAGGAGAGGTATCTGGGCAACGGTGCCGACGAAGGGGACGAAGATGGGAGCTGCAAGGCCCAGGACGGCGTACTTGCAGCAGGAACAGTGGGCACGGTTAACCTCGAAGAGGTTATATTTACATACAGCTTCCTACTGCATTCATCCACTGCCACTATTATCAGGTGAGATTAGTGTTTAGTTTATCACTGTAATCTTCCCTTACTAATGCTATGTTGTTCCTAGGTGTCTGGCGAGTGCTTCGGAGGCTGTTGCTGCTGCTGTTATGGGGGAGCAGGCTACGAGTTGAGCTACGTTTCTGTACCTGAGAGGCCACACTGCCTCTGCAAACCCTCCAAACCAGGTAAGAGAGTTTCAATTTGATGTACATGTCTGCTGTAGACTAATTCATCTTTATGTTTTCTAGGGTGTATGCTGCAGGCCTCCTTCATATCTAGAGAAGCAGCCGCTCCGCCCAAGGTGGATCTATTCATGCCTTTCTAGGCATAAAATCAGGTGGGTATCATTCTAATACCATTTTACTTATATTCTTGATTTCTAATCTCTTGTGTGTTTCCTTAGCTTGGTTCGAAGGGACAGAAGTAAGTAGAGGAGACGCTAGGACATACTCAGCGCACCCCAGCCGAGACCAGCCAGCTCGCACCTATGCGAGGCTCTATGGGATGGCAGATGTGCGTCCTCTTCAGCTGCTTCAGGGCATGAGAGCTCGCTTACTCTGTGTCGTCCAGAGGGATAGTGTATGTGTGTGTGTTACGTTCTGCAGCTGATACACGACAGGCGACAAGACTTTTTCTACTTTTAATGAACCCACGAACTTTGGGGCTAGTTTTACCGCAAAGTTGTCTGCTGCCGAGGATAACACGTGGTTTCGACGGAGTACAAGGTCTCCCATGTTAAGAGTGATGTTTCTACGATTTTTATTATAATACCGAGTTTGTCTTTCACTTGCCTTATCCAAGTGTTTGCGAACTAAGTCGTGTATTGCTGCAAGACGTTTTACTCTCTCTGCTCATGCTACAGAATTTGGAGGACTAGGAGTTTCAGGATTTCCGAGAAATTGTTTAAGGGTTTTAGGTTGCCGTGGGTTCCTACCAAAGTTGAGAAATGCTGGAGTCAACAACGTTGCTGCATGGACTAAATTGACGCTGACGCTGTATTGGCGGCGAATGCGAATTCATTTAAATGGATGTCCCAGTTACGATGATCTTGTTTTACGAAGATAGAGATCATCTGTTTAATCGTACGATTACTACGCTCGACAGGATTTGCTTGATATCGTCGTTTGGATAATACCCAGTTCATCCAACTTTGACGTCATAAGTTTGTTCGAGAATTCCGTTCCATTATCGGTTACACGGTATTTATATCCCGAACGGAATACTATCAGTTCCTCGAAAGCTTTTACTATGCACTTAGCGTTAGCTGTCCTAAGAGGTGATTTCGACGTATTTCGTGAATAAGTCTTGAAATACTACGACATAATGACATTGCCTTTTACTAGTTGGCAATGGGCCCATGACGTCAGCTGCTACGATTTTCCAAGGTCCTTTTATTTTTCTTTTGGTCATAAGTCCCATTGGTGCCTGTTGTGGGACTTTATACATCTGGCAGTCAGGGCACTCTTTTATATAACGAATAACATCCCTTTTCATTCTCGGCCAGAAATACGATTGGATCAGTCGATGATAAGTTTTATCGACTCCCAAATTACCTGATTGGGGGGTGTTATGACATTCGAACATAGCTCTCTCTCTCTATCGAGTTCGGGAACTGCGAGTTTCCAACTGTCTAAATCAGCTACGATTGGGTCGATAAGAGGGTTGGGACGATGCTTGTATAAGCAATTGTTTACAATTTTTCAATCTGGATATTTTTCTGGATTATTATTTACCATTTTTATGCGATTGGTATACCAGTTATCCACGTCTAGCAATCCCGTTGCTGCTAAGCAGCAAACCTCATGAAACGAACGAGATAGCGCATCAGGTACTTTATGGAGTGCTCCCTTACGGTGTATGATTTCCATATTGTAACCTTTAAGAGCTGTCGCCCATCTGGCTAACCTGCCAGCTGGGTCTTTTAAATTTTGCAGCCAGGTGAGGCTACTGTGGTCGGTAATGACAGTAAATTTTTCGCCTAGGAGATATTCTCGAAATTTGTCTACTACCCATATTACAGCCAGACATTCTTGTTCTGTTACTGTGTAGTTACGTTCCGCTTTTGCTAAGGTCCTACTGGCGTAGGCGATGGGGTGCTCTTCTCCATGGATTATTTGGGTGAGCACTGCCCCTAAAGCATAGTTGCTGCTATCTGTTTGTAGGCAGAACGGTAGGTTGGGGTCTGTTCGGGCTAAGACTGGGGCTTCGGCCAGAAGTATCAACAGTTTTTCGAAGACTTGTTGTTGATCTTCCCCCCAGGTCCAAGGGACATTTTTCTTAAACAGTTCGGTAAGGAGGATTTTTATTTCAGCAAGGTTTTTAATAAAGCGAGCATACCATGCTACCATACCGAGGAATCGGCGAAGTTGCTTTAGGTTTCGAGGTGGGGCATAGTTTAGAATAGGGGCAATCTTGTCTGGGTCTGTTTGGACTCCTTCCCTGTTGACGACGTAACACAGGTAAATACCTTTCGAGCAGCAGAACTCTGACTTTTCTCGGTTTATTTTTAAATTGACGTCTCGCAGTTTTTTCAACACATTTTCCAGCCAATATAGATACTCTTCGAACGTGTTTGTGGCTATAATTACAGCGACTAAAAGTTTTGGAGAGATTCTACGAATACGTTGTTTTATCGGACTACAACCTTCTACAATTATTTCATGAGGTTTTATCTTAGCTACTCCAGGGGTTGCGTCCGGTGGTGGAATGGTGAGATCGAATATAAGTTTATCTAGTCTTTGTTGTTGTTTTCCCGATAAGTCGGAGGTCCCTCCGATTGCTGCCGTTGCCATGATTGTTCCCGGATCCTGATTTTATGGATGAAATTTTCTCACTATTCGTTTGTCCGTGTGCCAAGTTCAGTGTTCGTGGTCTATCGTCATCTTCAGCAGTGACAATAGGTCCATGCCCAGTATGATGTCATAAATCATTGGATTTGATACTCTGATGTCCGCGGGTGTTTCTTTACCTTCTAGGTGGAATGTAAATTTTGTAATACCTTTGATTTTTTCTAATTCGCCGTTTGGCATCATCATGTATCCGCTCTGGGGTATTATTTCAATCCTTATCTGTCTCACCGCTTCTATCCCTGTGAAGGAGGAAACTGCTCCATTATCTACGAGTGCAGGAAAGACTTTTCCTGCAATATCGATATTGAGGTACAGACGATTATCATAGCTTCCGACTGGACCAATAGGCATCGATATGTTCTCTCCAGAACTTGAGTTGACTAGGCCTGAAGCTTTCGATGTTGTTTTTGACGTGGGTATTTGGGCCTGCCCGAGTTTAGAGGTTAACTTGGCCCTTACTGTTTCCCTCTTTGATCGTTTTCCGCATTTGGTCTACATCTTGGGCACGTACGTATCGTTACGTTACGAATACCACATTTATAGCAGATGTTCCCTGTCTTTTTGGGATAGTCTGCTGCCCAATGGCCTGTGTCTTTGCAAACCCAACATGGATATACTTTTCCAGTTGTTGGACTTTCCTTACTTAACTTTTGGGGTTGGGTGGGATTGTTAGTGACGGTAGGTTTCGTGTTTTCGGGTTTTCGGGGAGGCGGTAGGGGGGTTTTGTTATTATTGCCATTATTCCAGTTTTTTTGTTTCGAAATTGGCCTGTTTTTGTTTTGACGATGTTGTCGACAGCTGCAACTTCGTTAGTGTCTTCTTCGTCTGTTGAATCGCTGTTTTATTGTACCGTTTCGATAGCGGTAATGCGGTTTTTTCTCGGGGGTGGTCGATAAGCTATTGAGGACACAACGAATGGTCAGGTGGCGGTGGGAGTCTATATTTCTTCTTCCGATCCCTTCGCATCTCTTCTTGTTGTCCCAAGGCCTGCAATTCTTCAAACGTACTGAATTGATATCTATTTATCTTGGTGAACTAATCCTCATGTAGGTTACGATAAGTTCTATCCAATTGAGCTATGAGGGTCATTAGGGGGATGCATGGATGAATCAATGCATCATTATCCTCCTTGGGAATTACCATGCCCAAGGGGAAACTGTGCGAAGGGTTAATACCAACATGGATTGCTAGATATTGGGACTTGGGTGTTAGGGTTCATTAATGGATAGCCTACGAGGTTAGGTGGTAAATGTGGGTTATTTGTAGAAGTTACTGCATTCGCTATGTACGACGAATTATCGGGGTATATTGACTGCTTGGCAATGTTTGGGACCTGTCCGAGCCGTTATTGTGGACATCTTGGCAAGGAAGTGACGGGTTCCATGTCTGTGGGATGGGTGCAGTACTTGGTTGCGATAAATTTAAATTTTTCGAGTTCGAATCCGATGGAATTCGCGAGTTATTAGGTGATATGGTTTGATGGGTGGATATATGGTTCACTGCCTGTTGGTGATGGTTAAATTGGTCGGTAGGGCGTGGTGCTGATTGTAATGGTTGTGTAGATTGCGGGGTATGGTACATTGATATTTGTGGTTGCGAGTTTTGTGCTGACTGGTTCGTGGGTGTATACGAATGTTGGTAAATTTGAGCGGCAGTCTGAGTCTGTTGGTGTAGCGGATGAGGTATTAGATTGGTGTTTGTGAAAGTGGGAGGGGTTGGGTGGTAGGGTAGGTCGGTATTTGTGGAGGTTGGGGAGTTTGGACGGTAGGGTTGTTCGATATCTGTGTAGGTTGGGAGGTTTGGACGGTAGGGTAGTTCGGTATTTGTGACTGTTGGGGAATCTGGATGGTCGGGTAGGTCGGCATCTGTGGAGGTTGGGGCCTTTGGATGGTAGGGTATGATGGTATTTGTGGGGGTTGGGAGGTTTGAGCGGTGTGGTAGGTAGGTATTTGTGAGGGTTGGGAGGTTTCGACGGTAGGGTATGGTGACGTTTGTGGGGGTTGGGGGGTTTGGTAGGTAGGGTAATTAATTATTTGTGTAGGTTGTGAGGGGTGGACGATAGGGTTGGTCGGTATTTGTGGATATTGAGGGGTTTGTACGTTAGGGTACTTTTATTTGTGAAAGTTGGGGGGTTTGTACGGTAGGATATGTATCTTGTGTTAGGTTCATTGGTGGATTATGGGTATATAGCGTAGAGTTGCTTAATGGTGCAGCTATGGGCGGGGATTTAGGCGAAATGTTTCCCATTGCCCCTCTGGTATGTTCTTGCATGCCAGCTGCCTGTAAAGGTTGAAGTTGAGTCCCCCCGAGATTTAGGTTCGCCTGCGAATATTGTAAGTTGTAGTTTGTCGAAGCCGGATCCACATTGTTACCGACTGTCGGATGATTTGTGTTTTTCTTTAATGAATCTCTGCCCCTTAGTTGCTGTTCTTGTATAGCCCCGCCCCCCGTTGCTCCTACCGGATTTGATGGTGTAGTCGGTGTAGTGCCATCATCATCTGTACTGTTTTTCGGTTCACCTGATTCGACAATAGTGGACAATTCTTGGAAGCTGAGAGTAGTTTGTTGATGGGCTCCTTGACGCCCTATAGGTTCTACAGATGTTTCTGGCAGTTGAGGTCCCGGCAGGATATGTCCCGTCCCAGTATTCGGGGTACTATGAACGAGGTTCGACCCTTTATTTAATGGTAACCCCTCGTGGCCCTCATTCAAGGCTGATTCAATGAAGGTACCCCTACTATTATCTTTCGCCCTATCTGAGGTTTTTTCTGCTTCTTCGAGAATATCTTCTGTATCCAACGACGGGGATTTTTTCCCTCGTTCAGTGGCATTATCTATTTCTGGGTCCCACGTAGCCCCTTGGTTACCGAATAGCCTTCGCAGGTCAAATCGTACTAATCGGTTAAGCCGTTGTGCTCGTGTGCCCTCTGTATTGAGCCTTGATCGTCGTAGACTACTTGCAATCAATTCATCCGAGTAAGTATTAAACAGTTCTGTTATACGAGTCCTCTCTAAATTGATTTGTTTAATCTTTGACGGGTCCATCTGAGGTAATTAAGCTGTATAGGGGAGGGGGAGGTACGTTTCGTGAAGTTACGAGTTAGCTCACTTTTTTTTGCTATCCTACCGAATTTCTCAGATGTTGGTTTTTTCTAATTTTACAGCTTAATGCTGTTTATAAAAGTTAAAAAAAAACACATAGAGGAACAAAGCAGAAAAAAACAACAAAAACTCAAGCAATTAGAATGTAAAAAAAAATTTTTTTTTTTTAAATCAAGCGAAGGCAAGCAACAATAGGAAAAATAAATTTTTAATAAGCAGTGTGTAAAGCAAACAAAGTTGAAGCGAAATATTACGATTGTCTAAGCGTAAGCGGGTATGAGGTATGCAATCAGGAATATATTGGGTAAAAAGATAGATGGTGGGTTCCGATCAAGTACGATATTGGGTGAAGGGGTTAAAAAAATACTAATACTAAGAAGAAAATTCGAGTTTTCCTTAAGAAAAATTTATTTTACGAGGGAGAATAAAATTTTTACTTTCTTATGATTTCGATATAAATAAAAAACAATAAATATTACTAGGAGTTTTTCATTAAATAGACAAAAATAGATCCAGACAAACTTTATTAATTTAAGATATTTAACAACAACCACGATAATAATCTTTTTGTTCGTACAAATTCTCAAATTACTATTATTTAAGAAGACTGGGAAATTTTGGTAAGTGGGATTGAAGGTGCGAACAAACAAAAAAATAATATAATTTACAAGCAAAAGCAAGGTCACTAAACGGAAATTCCATACAAGTATTTCTGCGTGCATGCGGTAGGGATACACAAGGTAAAACTCAACTACTGGCAATTCGTAGTCGGGTAGGGATCGATAGGGTCTCGTGATATTGTTTAATTTCGATATGGGCTGAGGGATGTGTGTTCGATAGGTGGAATATTACAAATTCAAAATAACATGGTACACTTATTTTAACGAAGGTGGATTATTGTAAGCTAGCGTTGTTTACAAAAAAAAAATAAAAATGTATTGCAAAATTAAAGTATATTGCAAATGTAATCAAAGGTTGCTAACTAATTACGAAATAATAAAAAAAATTTTATAGGTAATAACAAAAAAAACAAAATTTCAAAATGATCAAAGTTTTAATTTAAATTTACAATCAATTACCATGAAAGCAGAAAATTTTTCAATTCCTTTAACCAGGTCCAAATAGTAAATTAAACTTTTATACGAAATATTTATTCGACTATACGAGGTAAATAGAAAATATTTATACTAAATATTTATTTGGAATTTTAATACGAATATTTACTAGAAATAATATACTACACAAGTTTCAATTTCCATGATTTTAAACTCAATATTAAAAAAAGTTTTATACGAAATTTTATACAAAGTGTATGAAAGTAGATTAGGATTATCTATTCGTAAAAAAAAACGAACAACATTTATCGAAGGGGAAAAAACTATTCACTTATTTTTGATAAATCCACTTTGCAACGATTAAATCGCTATAGTGATTATAGGATTCATGGGGAATAGGTGTAAAATGTTATTGATCGGAAGGTGGGAATTTATAGTAGCGATATGCGGAGAAAATAAATAATATATATTACGAAATTGTGCATAAAATAAATAAAATAGGGTAAATGTGCGTAAAATATAAAATTATGAACATATAATAGTAATAAAAATGTTACCTTTTATTTTCGACTGAGTGAGGTTTCTAAACTTTATGCTTTTATCCAAGTTCCAGAAAAATTTTCGTAAAGCGTGGCCATTTACGAACATACTATTATTATACGAATATACTAATATTACGTGAATATACTATTATTATATGAATATACTATTATTATACGAATATACTAGTATTATGTGAATATACTATTGTTATGTGAATATACTGTTATTATAGTAATGATGATTAGTATTAATTTATTAAATTTATGTTGTGAATATTCTAATTTAAAATAAAAATAAAAATAAAAATAAAAGTATCTATTCAACGTCTATTTAATTGAAAATAATTTCAACTGCGTGTGTTTATCAAAAAAATGTATTTAAATCTGAATATCATTGCTCCAGTTCTGTACCATTGCTAATCACATTTACTAATTTCTGTAAATATTTTTAATCAAAACAAAATTTTATTTGTTATACTATTATTTAAAATCGTTAAACAAATGGAATAACAATTGAGTCAAAAAGATTTTAATTAAACTGATTTTAAAAAAAATGTTGAAGTAGATGGCAGAGTCTATACTGTATCTAATGAACACGTGTTGCCAAAAATTATTTTTCAACTAACTTCTAAAATTATCGTTTTGATATTACACAAAAATTTTCGTAATTGTTGATAGTTATCACGAATTTTATTTAAATAATTTTTACAATTGATACTCGAAAAAAAATTTCTGTCGAAACTTCACCACGCACTCACTCACTCTTTGTTACACTAAATTTGTATGTATACAATCCTAATTATTTAGGACATACGTATAAATTTGGGGATATATTTTATTGTATTTATGCCAATGTGCAAAATGCAAAAAAATCAGCATAAATTATTCATGCCAAGTAATGCTAGCGTGGCCTACCGCCTGACGCCAATGAAAAAAGATGGCTACCTGCGAGACTATCTCGCGGCGCACATGCAAAAATGGCCAGCTACAAGCCGTCGCGGCGTTGTCGAGCGTCTCGCCGCGGCCGCGTGTATATCACTCGCGAAAATTCCAACTATATTCTACAGGTGCCACTTTATGTTTAAATTCACTTGCACTGTCGTATTCTACGAATTATTAATCACGAATTGATTTTATTTAAATTTCAATTTAATTTAGTAATTTAATGTTAATTTTTAACTTTAACTTTAATTTAATTCAAATTTCACCGGAATTTTTGTCGGCTCCACGTTGCTGAGTCAATTTTATAACACGTTGGGTGCCAATTTTATGACAATAATTTTGGCTAATCCAGCCAAGATTATTGCGCCGCACATGCAGGCTTTAACATTAGTTTTATTCGAGAATTGAAATAAATCGTACACGGGAATTTAGGGTAATACTATGAACACTTGTGGTTTTATTCAATTTCGATTCAATTATTGAGCGCCAGCTGCGCGAATTCGCAGCACGATTTTACAAGTTGTTGTATCGACATATAAAGTTACTTACACAATTAACTAACTATGGTGAGCACGAGGTACGGTGGGAAATGGTAAATGGTCCGAGGGGAAGAAGCTAATTCTCAGGGACGCGAATTCAAGTAATATCCGGCGACGAAATACACGTGGAAAGGCGGCGACGCGCTGCTCGACACGCACGCGCCGCTCGCTTTACAAAAAGTTATCTATGTAAATAAATATATGGGTATGCACTAAGCACAATAATAATCTGTGCAACTTACTCTTTTATTCGAATCTGGTGTGGCCTCCTTCGACGATACAAGTTGGTCGGCACACACGATAAACGGTTTATATATATATAGGTATATTCGCGTGCGTAACGAGCGGTTTGATATTCGCACGGAGCTGATACAAGAAAACGAAGCGTCTGTGTACGTGGCTCAGTCCGAAGTGGACTCGTTGTCCCTTCGTTCCCGCGGCGATATACTCGGGTTTCGGTAGTATGGACCGAGCCCGCCTGAGGGCGCTGCGCATGCTTTGGAGAGTAAGAAAGAGAAGTGAGAAGGAGGAAAGGGGAGCGTCTGCTCGTGGTGACGTCACGCTATGTGGCATGCAGTCGACGGCTTGCAGACGGTGTTGGAGAGGACGAGGAAGGACGAGTGGCCAGGACGAGGAAGTGCGACGAGGGATGCAGCAGGAGAGGTATCTGGGCAACGGTGCCGACGAAGGGGCACGAAGACGAGAGTTGCAATGCCGAGGACGATTTACTTGCAGCAGGAGCAGTGGGCACGGTTAACCTCGAAGAGATTATATTTACATACAGCTTCCTACTGCATTCATCCACTGCCACTATTATCAGGTGAGATTAGTGTTTAGTTTCTCACTGTAATCTCCCCTTACTAATGCTATGTTGTTTCTAGGTGTCTGGCGAGTGCTTCGGAGGCTGTTGTTGCTGCTGTTGTGGGGGAGCGGGCTACGAGTTGAGCTACGTTGCTGTACCTGAGAGACCACACTGCCTCTGTAAACCCTCCAAACCAGGTAAGAGAGTTTCAATTTGATGTACATGTCTGCTGTAGACTAATTCATCTTTATGTTTTCTAGGGTTTCTGCTGCAGGCCTCCTTCATATCTAGAGAAGCAGCCGCTCCGCCCAAGGTGAATCTATTCAAGCCTTTCTAGGCATAAAATCAGGTGGGTATCATTCTAATACCATTTTACTTATATTCTTGATTTCTAATCTCTTGTGTGTTTCCTTAGGTTGGTTCGAAGGGACAAGAGTAAGTAGAGGAGATGCCAGGACATGCTCGGCGCACCCCAGCCGAGACCAGCCAGCTCGCATCTATGCGAGGCTCTCTGGGATGGCAGCTGTGCGTCCTCTTCAGCTGATTCAGGGCATGAGAGCTCGCTTGCTCTGTGTCGTCCAGGGAGACAGTGTATGTGTGTGTGTACGTGTACAGTGAGTAAGATGGGTAGGTAGCTATCGTTCACATTGTGTAACGCACAAAAAATGTGGTGTTACAACTGACCTTAAAAATTTGTACAAGTTCTTTTTTATATTCCCTCGACTCTTTTTGAGCCTTATACAGAAAGAGTATTGTTTGAGTAAAAGAAAAGTCGAACACCTACCTCAGGTAAAATACAAGAAAATTCAATAACAAAGAAAATGGCCGTTTCTTCCAGCATATCAAGCCGTATAATTAATCCAAACGACCTGAAAAAATTTGCACAAGTTCGTTCTTATGTCCCATGGACCATTTTTGAGCCTTATACTGAAAGAGATTCATTTGACCAAATGACAATTCAAACACTGACCTTAGGTAAAATACAAGAAAATTCAATAACCAGACAAATGGCCGTTTGTCTCAGCATATCTGGCCGTACAAATGATCAAAACAACCTAAAAAAATTTGTACAATTTCGTTTTTATATTCACTCGAACATCATTGAGCCTTAACCGAAAGAGTTTCATTTCACAAATAGAAAATTCAAACACTGACTTTAGGTAAAATACGAGAATACTCAATAACCAGAAACATGACCGCTTCTCCCAGCCTATCAAGCCGTAGAATAAATCCAAACAGCCTAAAAAAATTTGTACAATTTCGTTTTTATATTCACTCGAACATCATTGAGCCTTAACCGAAAGAGTTTCATTTCACAAATAGAAAATTCAAACACTGACTTTAGGTAAAATACGAGAATACTCAATAACCAGAAACATGGCCGCTTCTCCCAGTCTATCAAGCCGTAGAATAAATCCAAACAGCCTAAAAAAATTTGTACAAGTTCGTTTTCATATTCCCTCGACCGTTTTGAGCCTTATAACGAAAGATTTTCATTTGTCCAAATAAAAATTCAATCACTAACCTTAGGTAAAATCCGAAAAAATTCTATAACCAAAAAATTGCCGTTTCTCCTAGCATATCAAGCCGTAGAATTGATCCAAACCGCGTAAAAAAATTATACAAGTTTGATTTTATATTCCCTCGACCCTTTTTCAACCTTATACCGAAAGGGCTTCATTCGACCAAATGAAAATTCAAACACTGACCTTAGGTAAAAAACAAGAAAATTCAATAACCACAAAAATGGCCGTTTTTTGCAGCATATCAAGCCGTATAATTAATCTAAACGCCTAAAAAAATGTATACAAGTTCGTTTTTATATTCCCTTGACCCTTTTTGAGCCTTATACCGAAAGAGTTTCATTTGACTAAATGAAAATTCAAATACCGACCTTAAGTAAAATGCAAGAGAATTCAATAACCAGAAATATGGCCGTTTCTCCCTGCATATCAAACCGTAGAATTAATACAAACGGCCTGAAAAAATTTGTATAAGTTCATTTTTATATTCTCTCGGTCCTTTTTGAGCTTTATACGGAAACAGTTTCATTTGACCGAATGAAAATTCAAACAATGACCTTAGGTAAAATGCAAGAGAATTCAATAACCAAAAAAATGGCCGTTTCTCCCAGCATATTGTAACATCCTGGTTTAATATATATATAAATTCTTTTTTAAATTTATTTTAAATCCTTTTGTGACGTATCGCATGTTTTTAATTTTATAAGCCCGACAAGCATGTAAATCTTCGAGACGAATTGTTATTTTAGGCAAGTAGGTAAAACTTGCCGAAATAAAATAAGAATTCGTAGAATGAGATTATTACTTAATTGCGCCAATGACATCTTATGTTTGATCGACACGTAATGAGTGTGTCGATTAAACATAGACGAAAAAGCGAGAGTGTGCTTATCTGGCTGGAGACGCATTTCGTCGGCGCTTGTCTGTATAGTTTACAACCCCTGCAATTAGCACTACAGTCGCCGCCGCCGCCGAAAGGTGTATTTAATCTAGCCGGGCGCACATCTCGGTGTCTTTTAGTTTTCGTTAATACCCAGCAGAAGCTGGAAGCGAATTGTCCGCTGCATCGCCGTGTGAGTTACGACCTGTAATAGTTCAACGTACGAAGTGTAAAGTTTTGCTGCTAAGTCCAGCCATTGTTCACTAAAATCCAAAAATATTTTTATTCAGAAAAGGCCAGATTGCCTTAGACTATATAAAACATACAAATTACGACAAGCTACAAATAAAAGCAAGGTGAGATTACAAAATATATATATTTTAATTTCTTTTACAAAAAACCCGATTTTTTTCCGCAAGGGGCACATTGCCCTAGCTGATCCTTCTCCTCACGTCCTCCCCTTTCACGCCACGCACCCAAACCTACTCGTGCAAAGCGCTCGGCACGCAGTAGGAAAAGCCGTAGTATACTCGATTGTTTTTAACAAATAATCCAGTATGTTACAGCTAATATTTTCTGGTGACTTGCGGTGAGATCAGTAGCCCGGAAAAAAATCCCTACCTCCTTTCTTTTCTGCATGTGCTTGTTTTAAAATTAACAAATTAATTTATACATTTTTTTATATTATATAAATAAAAGGGTGTCATTAGGGGATTGAGCGTGGGCCCTGGTGTCTTTTTGTCATTAGTGTAGGCTTTAAGTAACACTTATCCGATTGGAAAGTGGGTTGCTGCCTATCATCACTAAAGTCCAGGAACGCCGGGACTTTCTTCCACTCGACATATCGCCTATACGACTAACAGTTTTGCAATTAAGGCTCGCGCAAAACTGGCCCACTCGACAAAATAGGATGTCAAATATTTTAATATAAAACTAACAAACGCATGGTTTTTAGCATATAATTAAATACACCACTACAATCACCAATTTTACACACACTCTAAATATCACGAATATTACACATAATTTTTTAAAAAACAATATATGTATATGTACATACATATACAGACATATCTAACTTAATAAGTTTCTTTTCCTTGACCATTTTTCTTATAAATTTGCATAATAAAAACATATACGAACTGAGCCATTCTTATTTTCTTTTATAATCAAATCAAGCTTTATACACGTACAAGACATAATCTACACTTCCAAATCCTACAAACTTATTTAATTTTACACGCTTTAAATTTAAAAAAAAGCAAATCTTAAAACCCTACACTCAAAGTTACAATTTTACACACAATTTATCAACCTTATATTTTACAATTATCTTTTGAAAACATCAATTACTTAAAAATATACAGTATGTCTTTTTCACAACCATGAAACACATAGAATCTTTAAAAAAGAAATTTTTTTTTCTTTTTTATACATATTCATTTGTTATCAAACAGAAACTTTGATTATTTCACTTCAAATTCAAAGCGAGTTAAGCCCGCATAAAGAAAGAAAAACACTACACAACCCGTAACTTTTAGACTCTTCATCACTTTTGTACAATAAGGCTAGAATAACAAGTAGACCTAATTCTAATTTTATACTATCACATATACTCAAATTAACTCTCACTCTTGTTAACTAAAATTCTTCTAGAATTCTCGAATTTTGCTTTCAAAATATACACAAATCACACTATTTTAACCTTTCAACGCACAAAAATTAACTTTTTATGAAACTAAAAATCTAAAACCATCTGTCACCGACAAATACGAGGATCCACTTTTCTAATTTCATTTTCAATTTTGAGTAAATATCTCTATGGAAAGTTGTTGTTCCAAACAAAAAGAACCACTTTTCATAGAGATATTTTCTTAAAATTGAAAAATGAATAAAAAAAGTGGTTCCCCGTATTTACCAGTAACACGGGGTTTCACATCGCCTTAAAATAGTATAAAAAAAAACGCACCCACATTCTCACTTTACACTAAAATTTTTTTTTACAAATACAAATCAAGAAAACAATCTTTTCTCACAACCTCCTTGTTGATATTCGCAGAGAAGGGGACGGAAACTTGGAAATCAATCACCTCGTTTAAGCACAACTAAATTTATTATTATGCCAAATCACAAAAACACTCGCGTAACAAGCCTTCAGAGGCAATAACGGACCACAAAGCACACTATTAACACAAATACGGTATACAAAAGGCGTGAAAATAGCAGCTCTGCGGGTAAAGGCGCGAGGCACGTCCTTTCGGCAGGAGCGTCGGAGCAAGACTGAGCGCGCGGCCGCCGCTCCCCACCAAGCCGACGCGCGGGGCCTGCGCATGCGTAGAAGTGGCGCATGTGCAGGGGCCGCCATTCTTTTGCGTCCCATTGGGCCGAGCGGCTGAGTCGTACTTGAGCTTCAACAACCCGCCCGCCTCGATCCTTGAAAGACAACAAAAGACCCGCCCGCCATGATCGGCCTGACAGGACGATGATCCGTTCAGTTGGTATCCGCATCGGAGTCCGATGCCGGGATCAGTGACAGTTTGACAATGGAGCGCGTGTATTCTCCACTGGCAGTTTTCACGGTCGCGGCCCTGACTAGGCTATCGGAGCCTGGATGAACTTGGACGACGCGCCCCAGGGACCACTTTCCATTCACACGAAGAATAGAGGCGTCGAGGACTACGGCAAGGTCCCCAACCTTGAGATTGGCACTCTGTTGCGTCCATTTGCGTCGTTGCTGGAGGAGGTTCAAGTACTCCCGGCTCTACCGACGCCAAAACTGGGGGAATAAATCTCCAGGAAATGCCCTTCTCAGACAGCCTATCGGAGGTTCGCGACTATTTGAGGTGAGCTTGGGTCAATGCTTCGCGAAGTTCGAGGTCGGCACGATGGAAGTGAGTCGCCTAGTCGCTCGGCCGACCAGGCCAGAGACAAGTCCTCGACCCCGGCAACGGACCCAAGAATAAATACAGCTTCCAAAAGTTACCGACGCCCTTATCATTTCCCAACCTGTATCCGTACTTCAAAGGGCGCAGCAGGAGAGAAGAGAGAGAGAAAGAGAGACGGGAGCGCGTGTAAAGCAATACGCTGCGCGCGCACGCCGCAGCTGCCGAACCGCTGTTAGCGCCGAGCCGCCGCGCTGACTATAGAGCGGTCGGAGCAGCTCTCGCGCCGGCTATAAGGAAGGGGGGCGCGCGCCTCCTGAATCAATCGATCTCGGCGCACCGCACCGGCCGGACCTCCTCGGTTGAGAGTAATCTTTCGAAGTAACTAGCGTGCGGTGCACGGTAAGTGCCTTACTCGCCCCGTGGTGGTTAACCCGGGTATTGTCGCGCCGGACGGGCTTTGCCCAAGGAAGCCTTATTAGGAAGGCAGTACCCCTCCGTTAATCACGTCTCTTGACGAACGCGTGTCAAGAGATCGGGGGCAGTCGAACGCAGTCCCTGATAGGAAAGCTGCTTAAGGACGTCGTTCTCTAACGAGAGTCGATAGCGCCTTTTAGCAGCGTTAATCTCCTCGTACCCCACAACCTGGAACCGGGAGTTATTAATTTAACTCTTGGAAGTTCAGTTGTAGCTACGCAGGGACAGGCTCCTAGAGAGCGCGTGCCTCTCTGTCAGTCGGCCACGACGCATCACACTGGCCGGGACTCTTCGGTTGAGAGTAATCCCCCTGAGGTAGTCAGCCTGTGGTGCTCGGTAAACACCACACTTTCCCCGTGGTGATTAACCCGGGTACTGTCGCGTCGAACAGACTTTCTGGCGGGCTTAGCTCCCACGGAAGTCTTATTAAGAAGGCAGTATCTCTCCGTTAATCACGGCTCTTGACGAACGCACGTCAAGAACACGGGGAAGACGAACGCAAGTCCTGACGGAAGAGCTGTTCTAAGGCGTTGTTCTCTAAACGAGAGAAAGTTCAAAAGTAAGGCACACAGGCAGAAGCATTCGCAAAGGCTAACACTCTCGCGCCCTCTGCTCGCGTTTGGCTAAAAGCACTGCAGGAGCGAGCCAACCGCATTGGTCGAACAGGGTAGCGATTGCAGAGAGTACGTCGCGTTTCGTCCTTTGACATTCTTTGATCCTGGGAGTAGTAAGGCGGAAACTATCGTCCGCTGGATTCCAACTGACGCCAAGCTCGTTCGCCGGGCCCTCCGCTTTCAGTTGGCGCGACGTGGGCCGCAAACAATCCTCGCGTACAATGCCGTCCAACAGCTCCGGGACGTTGGAGACCCATTTACCCAGCGGGAAACCGCCCGCCATAAGCAATGTACTGAGTTGATCTCTTAATTGCCGTGCAGACTCAAGGGTGTCAGCGCTAGTCAGAATATGGTCGACATGTCGATCCTTGAGCAAGGCGTGGACGGCTTCGGGGTAGGGACCACCCTGGTCTTGGCATAACTGCTCGAGCACACGTAATGCCAGGTAGGGGGCGCATGATTCACCGTAGGTCACTGTGAGCAGTTGGAAGTGCTGCGGTTCCTGACTTTCATCTGGACTCCAAAGTATTCGCTGCAGGTCGACATGGCGCTCATCTATCCGGATCTAACGATACATCTTCTTCATATCGGCGCAGAAGGCCACTCGGTGGCGTCTCCACCGGGTAAACACACACCAGATCGCGGTCTGAAGTTTTCGCCCAGTATACAGAACTTCATTAAGGCTGCGCCCCGTAGACGTCAGTCGAAACCCGTCGAAAACGCCTCGAAGTTTCGGACCTTGATCTCCACGCTACCAGATAGCGTGATGTACGAGATAATGTATCACCGAGCACGCCGTCGGTTGGTCAGTGGCCTCGACGGTCCGCATATGCCCGGATCTCGGGTACTGTTCGATAAACTGCTTGTACTCCTGCGCAATTGTTGGATCTCTTCGCATGCGTCGATGAAGATCTCTCAGGGAGGCGCGCGCGCCATTCAAGCTGTCTCCAAGCAGTTGTTCTGCGCCGGGCCTCACCGTCACTCGCACGACATAGCGGCCTGTGACGTCAAGTCGGTGAGTCATGATAATTCGTTCGCACGCTTTATCATCCTGGTGTATGCGAGTGCGATGAGGAAGATCCTCAGTCTCCCAAAATCGTTGGATAGAGTTCATCAATCGCTGATGCCACAGCAAGTCAGGGTCAATCTTAATGGTCAAGCACGAGGTGGTGGGGGAACTGCCATGACGCTGAATGAGTCTCCCCAAAATGGCCCAACCAACGACTGTGTACTGGGCTATGAGGTCCGCCCGCCGGACAAAACCCGGTTTGAGAAGATAAGGGAGGGCGTTTGCTCCCACTAGCAGCTCAATCTCTCCCGGAAGGCCAAATCGGGCGTCCGCGAGATGCAGATCGCGCCAAGTGGCTATTGTCTGCTCGTCCACACAAGCAGCTGGCGTTGTGATGCCAAGGCGTCGCAGGCAATGGGCCTCGAAAACCATAGATTGGGATTGATCAGGCAATTGTAGGACTAACAGAATCTTCCAAGCGGCCCGTTCGCAATCCCGACCACCAACGCCGCTTATTGTTGCTTCACTCCGAACCAGGTTGGCATCAAGTATGTTAGCCAGCCGAAGCGAGACGAGAGAAATTTCGGAACAGGGGTCCAAGAGCACCCGCGTGACATGCTCCCGATCTGGACCCCCACTGACTCGAAGAACGGCGGTGGGAAGAATGGTGAGTCAGGATGATGATGATTCTGGAGGACCGGAGCCTCCATTTTCCGTAGGTCTAGACTGTTTAGCGGGTACCGCGTTGGCTGAGAGGTCGGAGGCACGCTTATGCGAGCTGTTATGGAGCAGGGTATGATGCAACGCCTGACATGATTGGCAAACCGATTTGGAAAGGCAAGCTCGAGCCTGGTGTCCCGTTGAAGCATAGGCGGGCTTGCCCGACAATGTCTCTCCTTGCCTCAGGCGAGAGGCCCAAGAAACGCTCACAGTGGCCAATATAGTGGGTTCCGTGACATTGAGGACATTCTCCAGATGAGACTCGAGTAGCAAAACTCCGGAGGTTTCGGCCCGTGATGAGACTGCCAGGTCGATTGCCTGAGCGACGGCCCGAGGGGGGGGGGGGGGGGGGGCGAGTCCCATTGGAAATCTCTACGGAGCTTATCATATGACATCCTCGCTGGAGGAACTCAATCAGCACAGCGAACGTGGCCATTGGTTCGTTGATTCTCGTGGATTCAACGTCGGGTTGAGTGGCGGTAAAAGGGCTGGCGCTCAGCGGTTCCAGATCAATTTCCCAGGTGCGGCGGGTGGTAGGGTCCACGCACGAGGCAGCGATGGAATTGAACCAGTCATCCCACTCATCCACGGGGCGTTAGAGGGTTCATAGGTGGTCACGATGACGCGTCAACGTGTCAAGTAGTGTCTGAAGACCCGCTGAGGTTTCTTCACGCAAAGGTCGAAGAGCGCGTAAAGCAGTGAGGTGATCTTGCACAAACAGACGGCGGTGCTCATAGCGCGACTCAAGCAGACGCCAGGCTGACGCGTAGTTGCTGATGGTGATCCGTAGAGTCTCTAACGCAGCCTTGGCTTCACGTTGGACGTGTGTTTTGAGGTAGTAGAAGCGAGCACCGTCGCTGAGGCGGGGATCTTCGTGAATGAGGACTCGAAATAGATCACGGAATGCCTCCCAATCCTCACGCCTTCCCGAGAAAGTTTGGACGTCGATTTGAGGCAGACGAGCATGGCCCGCGTAACCTGCCTGGCTTTCCGAAACTCTAGTCGCGTCAGCCGGTGTAGGTGGGGCTACACGTTCGCTGATGTCGTAGAGAAGGACCTGCGCAGCCATATATTCCCTCTCGATGTCAGCGTACACCCGCCTAACGTCGTAGTCTTGAAGTGTCTCGGTCTCTGAAAGGATTAGACCACGATGGTTGCTCAGAAAGTCGGCCCAATACCCTTGAAGAAGGTCCATGCGGACTTGCACCATGCTCCTTGTCCAGGACGCATTGGGTACGTCTTTGAGAGCTGCGGCAAAGTCCCTGATGACCGTCACTAATACTTGTTGGGTTGCGAGCAGAGCCTCCATCGTACCTGAAATCAGAAGAAAAAGTCACAAGTTCGAGCTCGACGCTAGAAGAGAGCGGAGTCGTCTCCCCAAAATTTCATTCGTCGATATTGCAAATAGTCAGGTTGTTCACGTTAATATCGAACCCATATTGACAGCGCGGTCACAGGGCGAACTCTCCGCAAGAAGTAGCCGATTCAAGGTTCGAACCATGGCGACATTCGAGCGTGTGGCGAGTACGCACTGGCAGAGTGCCTCTCGAACCACCGCGAAAAGTCGAGCGCATGGTGAGACGGTAGGCCCCTGGGTTCGCACATAGGCACAATTCTCGAGTCACAGCTCGAATAGGCTAGCTTGACGAGAAAACGCTTCTATATCTACAATTCCCACGTATACGAATTTCAGAAGTCGAGAAGATCGCGAGTTCACTTTGAGATAGGACCAAAAGCCAGATTTCAACGAGTTGAGAGAGTTGAGAACGATCGCGTTGCGAGTGATAATCGAAAGTGCATGGGGCGCCCAGAGCCAGCCTCCTGCGCTGACAACATGGTGTATGTCCGCCGCGAGACCGTCTGTCGTATGTGTGCCCATGTTCGGGGTGCCGACGCACGTCTCTCGTAAAGAAGCTTTTCCCGGCGCTTCACAGTTTGGCTCATTTCCACGAAAGCCGCACGGCTGATGCGCAGAGTGTAGTAGAGGAAAGAGAGAGAGAGAGAGAGAGAGAGAGAAATAGATCGGACCATGGCGCGTGCACACACGAGGTACACGTGGAACTCTCCGGCGAAGACGCAGCTTCCTCGTTCCGCACAAAACATGTAGACTGCGGCGAATATACATTGCGGCGGCCACGGGCTTATACGACACGCGGATCGAAGACGAGCGAAATTGGCGGGACACCGGCGCGGGATTCCTTGTGCTTTCACAAAAGCGCGGGCTTACGACCTCGTGGGGCCGGTTAGGATGGTACGTGCTTTGATATCACTTCACTGTCAAGTATGTCGTCACGAGTCACAATTCCCGAAGTCACGGTCGAGCACAAGGGGCGACGAAGTCACGAAGCGACTCGACGACGGCTGGAAGGCCAATCGGCCAATCGGAGTCTCGCTTTTCACTTCACTTTTAACTTTTACCAAATTGCGCGAACGACTAATTCACCTTCGATGCTAATCCACAAATTCCGCAAGAAATTCACTAGTAACATCCGGCTCGAAGGACCATGTTGATATTCGCAGAGAAGGGGACGGAAACTTGGAAATCAATCACTTCGTTTAAGCACAACTAAATTTATTATTATGCCAAATCACAAAAACACTCGCGTAACAAGCTTTCAGAGGCAATAACGGACCACAAAGCACACTATTAACACAAATACGGTATACAAAAGGCGAGAAAATAGCAGCTCTGCGGGTAAAGGCGCGAGGCACGTCCTGTCGGGAGGAGCGTCGGAGCTCCTCACCAAGCCGACGCGCGGGGCCTGCGCATGCGTAGAAGTGGCGCATGTGCAGGGGCCGCCATTCTTTTGCATCCCATTGGGCCGAGCGGCTGAGTCGTACTTGAGTTTCAACACTCCTGATAAACCATACAATTTCACATAACGTCATATATAAACCATACTCACGTTTATTATTTTCAATTTGATGAACAGTCCCAGCGAACCTTTACAACAATCCTCGAACAAGATTTCTCTCAAGGAGCGCTACAGACCCTACCTATAAAGTAAAAAAAAACATTCCCATTTTACACAAAGTAACATTCTTATATAGGTTATATTAGTAAAAACTTATAACTACGACTTATCTAAGAAAAAAGGACTGTCGTAGAATCCCCAAACACTCTTGATCGCCTTGGATTGCACTTGCAAAATTGCCGGTCATCCTTGTAGTATTAAGCACAAATAAGTATAAACAAACGTTTGCTCCCTTACAGCGACAGGCTAAGGCCCAAATTTTCCTCCAGAAGACGACACACAACTGGCTGATGTCCAGGCCGTACCTCACAATACAGCCTCTCCCTCGTTTGAACGCATTTTGCATTCAGGACAATATCTGCAATCTTTTGAATATTTTAAATACAATATCACACACATAAAAACACATCCACCACTATTATTTACCTTTTTGGTTACAGTAATTAACTGTCGTAATTTTTTTTTTAAATCTTATTCTGTTGAAGTCTTTTCACATTGCCACTTTTATACAAGCATATTAATAATTATAAAATTTAAACTTCTCTTATTAATTTTACACATTTTAGTATCTACCTAGCTTCACTTTTACTTTTAACGCGTGTTTTCATTTCATTAGAAAGCTTATTTTTGAACAATCGAAATCTTGTATAACACCTTACACTTATTATTTTACATTAAGAACAAAACTCTGCTATAACATACTTTACATATATTTCCAAACATTTTTCAAGCTTAAAAATCAAATTTCTTTTCTTTACGCATTATTAGAAGTTGCGTAAACAAAGATACATAAATATAACATTAAACTTACACATTGTTAAACGATACCTTTAAGATATATTAACGCAACCTTGATCCATCTTGCCACAATCTAGTGTAATAATTTAGATTGACGAGTGACATGAAATACCTTTTACAACTTTTCCTCTCGCCTCGTAGTTCAATTCTTGAGCAAGGAATTGTGCATGATTCATGTACAAACTGCCACAGGGACCACCTTATCCTAGAAGGAAACCGGCGCACAGCAACTACGACCCCACGATTAACTTAATTTAAGTTTACCAGCATACCTAAACAAATCAAATTATTATTGTACATAAATAATACTCTGGATTGTTAATGCGCCCAACCTTACGTTTAAATAAATACTTACAAATAGCCAGTGCAAAAATCCAACAGCTAAATCACCTTCGAAAATCCAGAGCCTATCTCAAGTTTTCACATTTCCGAAATTGTTAAAAAAGAAAAAAAAATCAACCACAAAGTAACCAATATCAAACGTTAAAATTTGTTCGTTTTAACAAAAAAAAATTGGGACTTATCTGATCGAATCCCCCATTCCATCGACGAAGGTACACCCTTTTGCGATTAAATCTTGGCCAATTCCTAGGTTTTCTTTTTCCCTTTGAAAACTCCTACCTTTAAATAAACTGCATACAACAAAAAAAAATAAACACGCCATCGGCAGACGACGCATCGCTGACTACAGTACAGGCCACGCATTGTATGAAACATTCCACTCGGCTAGACGCGCGGAACAGATTTAAGTAGTAGAAGCACAAGGGTCTAACACACAACGAAGGCATTGCTTTGTGCAAACGCTATTTGGCCCTGTCCTTACCCCGTATTAATGATCACGCTTTCCCAATAAAATTAAACTATTTTTTTATATAGTATTATCATTACTATACCACTATAAGTGAACACACACACACACACACACACACTTATATATATATATATATATATATATATATATATATATATATATATATATATATATATATATTTTCTTTCTTTTCTTTTTTTATATACATACATATATATATATATATATATATATATATATATATATATATATATATATATATATATATATATATATATATATATATATATATATGTATGTATATAAAAAAAGAAAAGAAAGAAAATATGATGTAATATGATAAAAATAGCAATGCACATTATATATATATATATATATATATATATATATATATATATATATATATAAATTATATATAAATATAAATTTATATTTATATATCACAAAATTGCTATTACATTTCGCATTGTCCATCAAGAGATTTTATTCTTTTTTTTATTTTTTTTTTAATAATATTCATGCAAATAAATTTTATTGATTCCCTTGTTTTATGAACAACACGTTTTCTTGATTATAATACCCACTTCCCATTATTGAGTAACGTACCGCAAAAATTAGTACAAAATATAATGATCAATTAACCTTGTCGAACACATGATCCCAAACATTTTTAACTCTCCTTTTCACGAAGTTTCTAGTTTCGAAATTAACGAATTACGCGAACAGATTGAATCCTTAAATGAAAACGATCATAATACGTGGATATGTTTGAATATCCTAGAAAAACGAATAATTAATCTAACACGCACTCAAATACTATTGAAAGAGGTGTTAACCCAATTAACTAACCACCAAATAGATTCAAAGAGCCTTTCTAAACTTTAATAACTAATTTTTAGAAGCTTTGAATCGTAATTTTTCAGAGCAAATTTTTTGAGCTTGTAATGTTCATCTACATATATCGCGATTATTAAACCACTTCCAACAGCAGCTTTAAAATTATCTAGTGTATATTGACAAATTCGTGCAATTTTCTTCTATATGTTCCACCTTTATTAATCGTATGAGCCCCACGTTTTTTACTAACTGATAGATGAGACTTTTCTGAATCTTTTTTGTACACTTTAAATACTCAAGTTTTTCTTTTTGCCGCTTCTCCAAAATTCTACGGCTTTTTGTTTGTATTCGAAACTAATTTCTACACTATCTTAGCCTCATAGTCTTTATATTCTTCATGAAAATGCAACGACTCTTCAATAAGCATGTCTACATCATTAAAGTCATTTGTAGCATCTATTAATATCTGTTTAAATTTTTCTGACAACTGAATTTCTTTATAATTCGTCACGCTATGTGGTATTTGTAAGGTTTGAAAATACGCTAATAATAAATTTACTACATTTAAAGGATTAATCCTCATCTTTGAATCTAAAATAAAAACATTTAAATAATTCTTTATTGCGATTATTTAATAGAAATTTAATTGAAATGAGAAATTGCAATGTACATACTAATACTACATAATATTTAAAAGAAAAAAAAGAAAATTATTCGAATGAGAACGCTTGCTTGAAAGAAGCTTAAAAACGTCAATCACACTATTTCGAAATTAGTGAAAAGAAAATAATGTTTAACATTTATATTTTTTTTTTTTTTTTTTAATTAACGTCGCCATGTTTGTGCTCCCATGTGGTGCTAATCGACGACGGGGGTCTGCGGTGTGTTTGTAAACAAAGCACATGTAATTTTTACAGAGGTGCTTGTATCAATCGGCAGAGACTAACATTTATATTTAATATCTTTTTACTATTCTTAAAAAACTTTAGAATTAACGTAAATTAAATATTCAAATAAAATTATATATGATAAATGACAGTTAATAAAATACTCACGTGATTGATAAAATAAATTAGCTGATTTTGTAAGCATATTTGAAGGCATCGATTCTAAAACGTCCTTAGCACTCGGCTCGGGTTGCCGCTATATACAAATTGACGTCATGGTGACCAATTTTTAAATTTGCGGAAATGAATTTTTAAAAATCGCATCGTATAGAGGATAAAAAATGGCAACTTTTTATATATATACTTTGTTTGTACAATGTTTAGTATTTGAAAAAAAAAATAAAAACGGCAAAATTTTAAATCTTATTTGCACCACGTTTTTTAAACTTAACTCGCTGCAGCTCCGACAAATATGAACGGATCTTGCTTATTTTTTGCATAGACTCGTAAAATAGTCTAGCGCTGCTAATAAACTCATAGATAGTTAAATATTAAATATTTTTCATTCAACAATTTAATTGCAAACCAGTGAGCTACCTTTTATATGGTTAAGTATGTTCAACGAAAAAAAGTATCGAGGGAAGTTTAAGACTCAACTAACTTTCAACGAGACATTTGTTTGTTAACATTTGAAGAAGTTTCTCAGAAAATTTCAGATGAATTGGATAAAAGTGGCAAAGATAGAGCGATTTTGCCAAACTTGCACGATACGCGCGAACATTAGCGGGTCTGCGCGATACATGACGCTCAGTGTATGTCACTCATAGAATAAGAAATAATTTAAGAAACATGATAAAAGTTATCCTGAAATAAACAAAACAAAAAAGTTCGAAAAACGGAAGTTGTCTCAACAAAAAGAAGAAAAGTAAGCGACGAACAAAAGCAAAAATTAGAATTAAAAATTAATAAAAAAGAAAAGAAAACAAAAACAATAAAAGGAAAAAAAAGTAATATGTTTTTGAAACGCGTTGTATGTATTGCGACTAAATTGTAAATAAATCTTAATGTAGAAATATAAATAAATATAAGTATTAGTTATTTGAAGTTTCTAATTTACTGAACAATGTCAAAAATCTGTGAAGTTTATATGTTTCCCAGAAATTTATATTTTTAAAGATTGTAATTTACTATTCAATTCATTCACGCTGCAATATTCGTTTTAATGTGTGTGAATTTCATTTGAACGCTTTATTATAACCATTTATTATCTAGTGTATATAACATTTAGAATTAACAATAATTTCTAAAACTTTCGTACAAAGATTTAAAAATTCAACAACTTTATGAATAACTGCCGTTTGATTTTGCCTTTGCTTTGTTTATTTAATTTCTTATTGTTTCATCAGATACTTATTTTTCTTAACTTCTACACTATAAATCGACAGTATTAAATAGTATGATTTGATTAAGTATGTATTTTTAAAAAAAAAGGACAACAAATCTTCAAGTAAACGGCATTATATGACTGACATACGCTGCGAGCGTCATGTATCGCGCAGACCCGCTAATGTTCGCGCGGAGCGTGCAAGTTTGGCAAAATCGCTCTATCTTTGCCACTTTTATCCAATTCATCTGTAATTTTCTGAGAAACTTGTTTAAATGTTAACAAACAAATGTCTCGTTGAAAGTTCACTGAGTCTTAAACTTCCCTCGATACTTTTTTTCGTTGAATATACTTAACCATATAAAAGGTAACTCACTGGTTTGCAATTAAATTGTTGAAAGAAAAATATTTAATATTTAACTATCTATGAGTTTATCAGCAGCGCTAGACTATTTTACGAGATTATTCAAAAAATGAGTAAGATCCGTTCATATTTGTCGGAGCTGCAGCGAGTTAAGTTTAAAAAACGTGGTGCAAATAAGATTTAAAATTTTGCCGTTTTTATTTTTTTTTTCAAATACTAAACATTGTACAAACAAAGTATATATATATATATATATATATATATATATATATATATATATATATATATATATAAAGTTGCCATTTTTGATCCTCTGCACGATACTATTTTTAAAAATTCATTTCCGCAAATTTAAAATTTGGTCACCGTGACGTCAATTTGTATATAGCGGCAACCCGAGCCGAGCGCTAAGGACGTTTTAGAATTGATGCCTTCAATTTTCAAACATATTTAAAACTTTCAAAAATTTTCATAAATTAAAATTTTTTTTTTAAGTATCAAATATTTTGAAATTCCCAAAAAGTATAAAAAAATTTTAATTTTGACAAAATTTGATCCGGAAATAACTTTTTCCTTGAATGGAAAAGACTTTTTCTCCCGCTGCTGAGCACTTTTCTTCTTGCTGCTCGAATACGCTCGAAATGCTCAATTTTCCATTTGCTTTGCAAGCATGGAAAAGGGCCTAATAGAAAGTGTAATCGAAAAACTTTTCCCACAGTTACCTCTGTTAAGACTAGCGTCATTACAAGACAGAGATACATATGAGCAATTTAGTTTACTACAAGCTAGCCATCATCGGGACAGCCGTTTGATTATTCCCATTTATATTTGTCATCCTCGGACGTTGATCTCTTTTTTCAAGAAAGTATCAAGAGTAGAGATAGTTATTCTTTCTCACTCCCTTTTTCATCCTCTTTTCTTCGTACTTTCTAAGAGCTCGTGAGTGCGGTAACATCATCGGAAAAGTGGCGAGGTGCAGGGCTCGCACAGCAGCAAATCTCGGTGCTGAATTCGATTCTTCCGCATTGTTCTCGATGGGTGAGTAAAACGAGATTTTACGAGATTGATTCCGAAACAATTTCACTCTCACCGAGTAACAGGAATACGCCGAACGACCGATTACTACGTTTTGTTTAACAACCAGAAGAGTGCTTCTCTTTTCTTTCTCTTTATACGATTTTGCCCTTCTGCGGGTATTCACGTTTTAAGACGATGGTACTGTTACTCCGAATTTTTTTGCTAGAGCCCTTCGAGTTGGTATAATCCTTTCTCGCGTACAAAACGGTTTGTCCGTACTCACTGTTGTTCCTCTAGCATTTTTCTCTTACGCATGCTATTATTATTGTACATATCTACTTATAAGTACTGCACCGCATTTTATTGATTGATTCAGAGCGTACACCGTTTGCGTAATTTCTGTTAACTTTTAAATTCTTATAATTGTGTATTTGGGTCTTATTAAACTGACATATTAGATATACACATTAAATTTTATTATAATTCAAATGAAAGGCTTTTATTGTATATTTTATTTGTAATGTTAAATCTGCTATGTTTTCGTCGTATATTGCAACAAAATTTTAAACTTTTGATGGGTACTTCCTTCAAGGAAACTCATTTTCTTATATTGTTTCAGATTAAAATTTTGACAATTCTTTTCTTAAATAAAATATCGTGTTTTTAACATATTTTGGGAGGTGTTAAAATTAATTTTAATAAATTCTTCAAGTAAGAAAAATACAAAATATTATTTTGCTTCCTCATAGAGGAAGCTTTGTGGTGGTAAAAAGAAGTTATGCAAATATTATTATAGAAACATGTTTTGAGATGTGTTATAGAAAATATCTGTATACAAGCGCGGTCATTTTTTGCATATATGGATGTGTGTATGTGTGTGTGTATGGATGTGTGTGTATGGATGTGGATGAGTATTACTTATATGAATATTCACGGTCAAAATTTATGTTCTTGGGCTCATTTTTTCTGTCTTTTTTTAAGGAAGTCGGGTAAAAAATATTTTTTCTATGATTTTCAAAGTGTTATTGTTTTTAGTGGTTTTTCCATTTTTTACTTTTAAATTTTTCGGATTATTTGGTATGTTTGAAATAATATAATCGATTCAGTTTAAATTAATTTGAAACAGCATAAAATTACCTATCTTTTCCAAATTGAAATTTTAAATAAGCTATCTCCCTTGCTTTTTTTATACATGGAAACGTGATTTTTTGTTTAAACGGTGATAACTGCGAAATATAATATGGAACTTTTTTTCTAAATTTAAGAGGGGTTCCTACTATTTTTCCTAAAATTTCCTCTTGCTTATGAATTTTTTAAAATTTTCACATATGTTTATATAAACAAAAATGATAGTTTTTTGAAAAATGTCTTCGTACTTTACCGTATATCTATTGATATACAACGAAAAATTCATGATTTTTTTAGTCAAAATGAGGTATATTGCCAACGTTCGTGGTGTACACAGAATTCATTATACTGTCTAGATAAATTCCTAGTTACTTTTTATACCATTTTGAAAATATTGGTGCATTCACATCAAAATTGAATACAAGTAACTATAATTAAAAATGAGACCATTTTATTTAAATTAAAAGACAGAGTTTGTACGTAATTTATAGGTTTTTTTCATAAATAATTATTTTTCATTTGATCTAGATCAGTACACAGCACCTTGGCGGTGCACAAATTTCTTCATAATTCTAAACAGAATATGTCAAATTAATTTCAAAAAGTTTCGACAAAAGCTAAAGCACCTGGAATGTTTTGAATAAAGAAAACAAAAACTGCAGAGGAAGCTGTTTTTGTTAAAAAAGTAGATTTACCTTAATGTAAAATCATACTTTAAAATGTAATTTTCAAGCGGAATTTTTTTTTAAATTTGATGATAATAAAAAATGCGATACCTCTCTGTGTTAAGAAAGTTTTAAAGAATCGAAAAAAGAAATAAAAAAATCAATTATTTCTCAAAAAATGGTAGAGATCCTCCTTAAGTTAATCAGAAATATGGCGCAGAATATTCAGTAAAATTTTCAAGTCTTTACCCTTTCCTTTTTTTGAGATAAAAATCGATTTTTTATGGCCGGCGATAACTTGAGTAAAATGGCACCATTCTTTCTGAAAATTTTCAGAATTTTGCTATCTCTTGGCTGAGTTCTTTGTTTAGATCATAGCGACCTTTATATTCCGAGTTATTTTAGGTTATATTTTTTTTAATTTTTTGATCGCTTATATCTCGAGAACGGTGCGGTCGTTGTTTTCGTTTTATAATGAAGATTCGGCATTTGAGATAGATTAATAATTTAAGAATAATTTAAGAGAAATTTTAAGGTTCATGGGCCTGTTTTTTTTTTAGAATGTTTTCTCTATTATACGACGTTTACTACACAAGGTAAATTATATTGATATTTTAGAAATAATTCGATTGCTTCAGTGTGCATTTGAAAGTGCATAAAATTACCTAAATTCTCAATCACGAAATGTTTTACAAGCTATCTCCCTTCTTTTGTTTATACGAAAACTTCATTTTTTGTTTAAACGGCGATATCTCGAAAACATATAATGGAAAATCTTTAAAATAAATTTACCTGAAAAAGGTAGCTTTCCACAATCTTTTGGTTGAGCTATTTGCCAAGACAAAAAGGTCTTTCATCTTTCAAGATATTTCAGGTTATATTATTTTTTTTTTAATTTCAAATACTTATATCTCGAGAATGACGCAATCGTTTTTTATTGAATAAACGAATTATTAATTGCTTTTTGATGAAAATACGAAATCAGAAAAAAATTAAGGATTCCTCGATTCGTTTTTGTTTTGTAACGATATTTCTATTTTACAATATTTTATTATGATCATAAGCTTATAATTATTTTAATTTATTCATTATAACCATTTATTTAGTTTAAATGCCAATGAATTGGAAGCGTGATTTTTTCTTTTCTAATGAATATACGGGCCAGCTCTTACCTAGGTATGACGGGTTGCAAGTCCGATCTCCGTCACTGAAATTTTCGGAAAAGCATTTTCTTAAAATGTCCCCGAAAAATTTGATCTCATGGGGATTCGGACCCATGTCTCTTGAGCGGCTTCTGTCTTAAAAGCCCCATTTTAATTGATTTAACTTATAAATTTCAGAAAAACTGTAAAACATAGATATTTATGGTATATGAATTTTAAGAATAAGGAAGTTTAGGTAAACTTTATCATGTTTATTAGTAAATTTCATAAAAAAGAGGTGATAATAACACCAAAATCTGTACTAATTAGATAAAATATTTATCTAACATTAACTTTCATATTTCTCTTCTTGTACCGTACATATCCGTGTTTTGAAGATTTTCTCAAATTTTCAAGTTGTTTCATCAAAAAGTTCCTCTCAATCAAAGTGGTTGTGTGTGTGGGTATGCGTGCGTGCGTGCGTGCGTGCGTGCGTGTGAGTATATGTGTGTGTGTGTGTGTGGGTGTGCGTGCGTTTGTGTGTATGTGTATGTGTGTGTATGGGTGCGTGTATCAGCAGTACTCTGCATATAAATTGTGAAACTTAATGTTTTAGGGCACATGTATATTAAATATATAAAGTGTTAGATAAAGTTGGAAAGGTTATATCTTAATAGATTTATGTACATTACACACAATGATATATTCTATATAAGTTGTATATATGTATATAAATTGTATTGTAAGTTTAGTATTGTAAGTAAGTGTATGTTAATTAATCCGCGTCGAGTGTACAAACAAATGTATTAAATAATATACAACTATATGTGGTTAATTAATTTAACTCGAGGTGAAACAGTAGCTTTTATTTAAAATTTCTTAAAAATTTAACCAGATATAGTTTTTACAAATTCGAGGGAATATTGAACTATTTAAAAAAATATAATTTATTACAGGAATCTGCATTGCCGACCTTTTTTTATTTTAAACAGTTATTCGAGATTAAACAACTTTTGTAAACAAAAATGACCTACTATATATTCTGCAAATTTGTATATTGTATTAGCATTGTTTGGTTTTGGCAATTTCAAAAGATTCCGGTATTATTAGCAACTGGAAAAAAGTTTTAAATATTTTCCATGGTAAGTAATGCGTATGGCGACCCAAATCCTCTTAACAATTTTCGATCCATTTTTTAAGAAAGTTATTGATAAATGAAACATGAAAAATCAACTGAACATTTCTGGTAAAGGCCTATAATGACGTTTTATATAAATATTTAGTTTACAGAGAACAAAATATAAATGATACGCCGGTACGGTAGTAATCTGTCAGTATTTTGGATCACCTTAAATTGCAAAAAATTATTAATTTTTAAAGTTTTAGTATTTAAAACATCTTAAACTTTTCTTAAAAATGCATAATTTGAGAAAATGTAGTAAATAAATATTAGACTGTTTTGTCAAATATTAAAATTACCATAATAGTACTAAATTTCATATAAAATATCATTTTTGTCTCCTTTTATTAACAACAACTATTTATTAGTATGAAAAGAAATTTCCATTTTACACTTTCTTGACAATAGGCAAGAAAGTTTAAAATGCAAACTGATTGCTCTTTGGGTATTTAATTATTTTAGGTTCACTCCAAAATAAGTAACTGTGTTTCAATGATGGCGAGGAGTGAGAATTCACTCCAAAAAAGTGAAAGTCCCTCCAAAAATGTAGAGAGTGATTTTACGTATTTTTCAAAGTAAAAATCCGCTTCCAATTCATTGGCACTTACAAGCAGAGTGCACACCCTCCGGGAAAAAACATTTGGTCAGACTTTGGGAGGTAATTACTCGAAATATTCGGTATTTTAATAAGAAATGGTACCTTTTCTTCTAACCATAACTCTTTAAGTTTTTATTATGAATAAATCATTCAAAATATAATTAATAGTAGGCAAAAAGACCTTTAATTTAAGCTCTGTCAGATATGAAAATATTAATCTGATCAAAAGTAACTAATAATTGAAGATGATGACTGAAAATGCATGGAAAATCGACGAATTTAAAAGATATATGGTTAGAAGGAAAGATACCATTTCTCATTAATTTCGTTTCCCGGAGGGTTTGCACTCTCCTTGTAACTGCCAATGAATTGGAAGCGGCTTTTTACTTTGAAAAATACGTAAAAAAAACACTCTCTACATTTTTGGAGTGGACTTTCACTCTTTCGGAGTCAATTCTCACTCCAAGCCACCGTGAAATCACTTATTTTGGAGTGAATCTTCACTTTTAGAAATAGTGAATAATTCACTCTTTTGTAAAAGTGACTTTTTCACTCTATTTAGAGTGAAAGAATACGTGTCAAGAAAAAATAATTATTCATATTTTTTTACGTTTTAAAAATGTTTTGATGAATGACTACAGTTTACTAGAAAGACTAAAATTGAGAAATAAATTTAAAAAAACTTCAGAAAAATTGTTGGTTGGATTTGAACCTTGGTCGTTTATACCGAATAGAAATTCAGTTCAGGCAGTAATTGGGCCCTAAATCACCTGCAAAATCACGAAATTTATCACATCCTAAATCCTGTGATATTACCGAGAAAATCTTTAGTGTAGAACCAGTATACGATATATGGCATAGTGCGTTTCTTACACATAAGAATTATACACGTAATTATTGTGCACAATATATCATTGGTCAAGTATATCTATATATAATTTGACCAATGCTAAATTGTGTAGAATATTTAAGTGTATAATTCTTATGTGTAAGAAACGCGCTATACCCGATATATTAAGAAATTTCGCATGTAATTTGCAGTACAATTAATCTACATATTTTATTACTAGGTTATATTTTTAAAACTGATTCGTATGATAATTTTTTGTATTTAAAATCTTTCAATGTATATTTTCCCTTAATATTATAAACAATTATTACCAGGATCTAAGGTACAAAATTTAAACAGACCCTAATTCTATGAAAAAATTATTTAATTAAATTATAACTTATTTCTTATAATTATTATAAAAATAACATGGAAACATACTTTTTACTTTCATTATTTTTACGCATATAATGTGTTACCACAATTAATAATGTTGTCTTTAGTCGTTGTACTTGACATTAACTATTTAGTTTCACGCGTTTATATGCTAAAAAACGTAAGCCAGTATACGTATAAAATAATATAACATTCAAGCGATTTTAGGTATCATTAAATTTGAGTCCGCAGATGGATGCAAATTTAATTATGCTTTAATTATAATTTAATTATAATGATATTTGCATCCGACTCCAGACCCAAATTTAATGATACCTAAAATCGCTTTAATGTTATATTATTTCATACGTATAGCGGCTTACGTTCTTTAGCATATAAACGCGTGAAACTAAATTGTTAATGTCAAGTACAACGACTAAAGTGGGGCCTGCGGCGGCTCAGTCGGTAGAGTGTCGGATTCCCACGTCGGTGACCCGGGTTCGAATACTAGTCTCTGCCGATTGATACAAGCACCTCTGTAAAAATTACATGTGCTTTGTTTACAAACACATCGCAGACCCCCGTCGTCGATTAGCACCAAATGGGAGCACAAACATGGCGACGTTAAAAAAAAAAAAAAAAAAACAACGACTAAAGACAACATTATTAATTGTGGTAATACATTATATGCGTAAAAGTAATGAAAATAGAAAGTATATTTCCATGTTATTATTATAATTATAAGAAAAAAGTTATAATTTAAATAATAATTTTTTCATTGAATTATGGTCTGTTTAAAGTTTGTACCTTAGATCCTCGTAATAATAGTTTATAAGATTAAGGGAAAATGTACATTTAAAAAGTTTAAATACAAAAATCTGTGATACGAATCAGTTTTAAAAATAAAACCTAGTAATAAAAAGTGTAGAATAATTGTACTGCAAATTGCACGCCCAATTTCTTAATATTAGATCACTATTAGAAAGTTACTTTTATAGATGAAAAATTTCTTTAAATCAATTATATGTACTTTCATATGATCCGTCGCATTATTATTCGTACTTACATAGTGAAACATATAATAACATACCTACTATTCAATCAAAAACACTTAAGCAAAGTTACCTTACCTGAGAGCACAGCGAAACGTTTTCTTAGCCTCACTTTCGGGAGCGTCATATAAATAACATTGTGATCGGGATTACCCCAATTCTGTTTAGTAATTTAAATTGAAATGACAAAAAAGCAATAGGTTTATACTCTTTTTTCTTCACTACTTCTTATTCTTAGATTGTTCAAATTAATAAAGTTGAAAAATATAACTGCATAAAGTAACAAATAATATGCATAAAAGCTTACTTTATAGATCAAATTTCTTATAAGAAATGTAGGCCTACACTTTGATTGTGTATAATTCCATAATAAAACTGAATAGAAGGTTGTTTGGACATTACATTAATTGCATTTTATGTTGCGTTTAATATACTATTCGAATTATTTACCTAAAAATGTTCAGATTATTGAAAATAAAAGTGACCGAAATTAGCCAGTGATCGGCATTACCCCGTTCTCCCCTAGTGTCCGCCCCGGCAGTGGCACCAGGCAGCGGCTATCATAGGGTGCAGCACTGGCTAATACGACCCTGCTGTGTGTGTGTATATATATATATATATATATATATATATATATATATATATATATATATATATATATATATATAATAAGTATTTGAAGGTAATGAGGTTTTGAATTTTAAACTTGGTCTGCCTGTGTAAGAGTTGGAAGATTGTAGGTTATTTACGGCTTAGGTTTAGCCTGTCTGTGTTAAGTAATAAGTGTTTGGAGGTTATGGGATATTGGGCTTTAAACCTGACCTGTCTGTAGAGAAGAGTTTCGAGGTTATGAGGTATTGACGTTTTAGGTTTCACTTGTCTGTCTATAAGAGTTTAAAGTTTAGGGGGTATTGTGGTTTTCTATTTAGCCTGTTTGCGCATAAGATTTTGAAATTCTCTTCACTCCTCACTTTACTTATAATATTATTCATTGTGAAGAAATAGGTGCATTCAATTTGAACTCAAATATTTTATAACTTTGAATATTATCGATTTATTTACATAAATTAGTCGTATTTAGGAAACCTTTATTCAATTTGGAAAAAATCATACTAATACGGATATGATTAAAAATAAAAGATATCGCTATCGATATCTCAGAGAATTACTCATATTTATAAGTATACATTTTTCAGAGAATCAGCAATGGTATATATATATATATATATATATATATATATATATATATATATATATATATATATATATATAACCCTTAAATTTAATCTTGTTCAAGGCTTAATATGAGCATGTAGTCATTTTTTACATTTTCTAGAAAATTTCCACCTCCATTTATTCAACAAAATTAAATCTCTTTACATACCAAGAGCAACATTTTTACTGAAGAAATAAAAAAGAAAATTTTATATATATATATATATATATATATATATATATATATATATATATGGGTAATTCTCTGGGAAATCGAGATCAAAAAATTTTCTTTTTTATTTCTTCAGTAAAAATGTTGCTCTTGGTATGTAAAGAGATTTAATTTTGTTGAATAAATGGAGGTGGAAATTTTCAAGAAAATGTAAAAAATGACTACATGCTCATATTTAGTCTTGATCAAGAAAAGAAAAAAAAAAAAAAAAAAAAAAAAAATATATATATATATATATATATATATATATATATATATATATATATATATATATATATATATATATATGAGTAATTCTCTGGGAAATCGAGATCAAAAAATTTTCTTTTTTATTTCTTCAGTAAAAATGTTGCTCTTGATATGTAGAATGGATGTGAATTTTTTCAGATTTTTTGAAACCCTTAAATTCAATCTTGATCAAGGCTAAATATGAGCATGTAGTCATTTTTTACATTTTCTAGAAAATTTCCACCTCCATTTATTCAACAAAATTAAATCTCTTTAAGAAATAGCAACAAGGGATTTTTTAGAAAATTTTCTGAATTTTTCATAAAAAATGGTTCCAAACCATTTAAAGAACCTTTCGATTAATTAAACTCGGGTTTGATCACTCAAACTATACCAAACGTCATAAAGATAGCTTTTTTCAGTACAAAAGTGACTGCCACAGTCGAAAAATGACAGAAGTGTAATATATATATATATATATATATATATATATATATATATATATATATATATATATATATATATATATATATAAAATCAAATTAACATGAAATATTGTTAAAAACATTATTAAAATGCACATTTTAGCAATAAAGTTATATTTATCTTCAAGCAACTTTAAATATAAGGACTTAAAAAATCTGAAAATTTCACGACTATTTTACGTACTAAAAGGAACATTTTTGCCGAAATATTTTTTCCTTTTTTTTGTTGTCGATTTCTCAGAGAATCATCCATACATATATATATATATATATATATATATATATATATATATATATATATATATATATATATATATAAGGACTTAAAAAATCTGAAAATTTCACGACTATTTTACGTACTAAAAGGAACATTTTTGCCGAAATATTTTTTCCTTTTTTTTGTTGTCGATTTCTCAGAGAATCATCCATACATATATATATATATATATATATATATATATATATATATATATATATATATATATATATATATATATATATATATATATATATATATATATGGAAGTATGGTCATATTTAGCTCCGAACAACTTTAAACATATAGGCTTAAAAAAATATGAAAAAATTTACATTTATTCTACATACTAGAATGAACATTTTTTCTGAAATAAAAAAGGATTTTTTTTGTTTTCGATTTTACACTGAATTACTCATATATATACGTATATTCTAGATTCTTCAGAAAAAAACTTATATTTTTATGATAACTCTCTGAGAACTTGTTTTAAATTTATTTGCCCAAATCATAAAGCATTTCATATTCTCAGATACTTAAGGTTATGTATTTTTTATATATTTTTTAAATCCCATACAACTCGTAAAGGGTTGGGTCATTTTTATCCAAACTTGACTTATTATTTTCTTATTTGGAAAAGATTCAAAATAATTCAAAAGCATTAAAAAGATTCGCCGACTCATTTTTGTTTTATAACAATTTTTCTAATTTGTATTTTTATAGTACATTATGGCAACAAGAGAGTAAAGTCGTAGATTATTCCCGCGGATTAGTTTACTGGGGACCGATTCAACGTAAGTTATGTATATGTATGTGTATCTATATGCGTATATCGTATCGCTCTCTGCAGCAAGCCGCCGGCTGCACTCTTTGGACTTTGCATGCAACTTTACGCATGTTTACCGATGATACGATATATAAACATATACATATCCATATCTGTGTCCTGTGGGTTCCCGGAAAAACGACTGAAGTCCATTTTTTAAAAAATTACATAGTATATTTTCAGATAAAAATGCGAAAAGTAATAAAAGTATAAAAAAGAGACCATATCTACTATTTATGAATTTTTTTAACATTAGCTTAAATGAAAAATAAAAACTACAAATCTTAATATTTCAAGAACATAGAAACCGAGCTTAAGTCGTTTTGCTGGGAACCCACAAATATACATATACATATACATATACATTTACATATAGATGGTCGCATGTCAAGTGAGTACGTGCAAAAGTAAAAATGTCTAAAACTCTTAAAAAATGTTGGTATGTATACCCAGAATATGTAAAAAAAATTAAACCCCAAAGTTGTTAATGACAAGGGCAATTAAAGGTTTAAAATGCATTTTCTTAAATATTTTGAGATTTTTCCAATATTGTTTGATATTGAACTCAAAAACTAGGGACTTTTGAAAAAAAGTGTAACAACATTGTTAAAAATGGGGCAAGACGTCTAAAAAAGATTTATTAGACCCTATAGTGATACTTTGTGAATCCATGCATTGTAATATATTATGATATATTATGATATTAAGATTCTAGAAAATCGCCATCAGCTATTTCAAAATAAAAAATCTTAAAATTTAGATTTTTATATTTCCTTTAATTCTAGACTTGTTAGGAAATGCTCTCAAGCTGAATATAATGTTTGCAGAATTTTTAAATCAACTTAACCCGGGTTCAGTTTTGAGAAAAAAAGACGTTTAAAGTTTATATATTGTTGTATCTTAATATATAAATAAAACCAATCGGCTTTTTTTCTTGTTTAGTTTATTAGTCATACTATTAAAGCATATAGTTATACGTGTCAGAACATTTATTTATCAATATAAATTTTTTCAATAACTAAAAGAAGTTTATCCAAGTTAAGTTGTTTTTTAATAGAACGGGTATTTTTTGCATAGAACAGGTATTTTTCACTTTAATCGAGATTTTTTTCAACAAATAAATCTCAGAACATATCTTTTATTTATTAAAACAATGTCCATACATGAATTGCTGCATCTAAAATGTATTATAAATATATTTTTATATTTATAGGTATATTTTTATTTAATTTTTAGCTTAAACTTATATATCTTTTTGACCTGTTATTTCACCATTCGGAACTATCATTTGCGATACTTCAAATAATATTTTCAAACCGCTATCGGTTATACTTCTTAGAAATTATAAGATTGGGATAAAATTATTTGATTCGCACAGTCTATAGCACAGCAGGAGAGACAGCGGCTACGGTCTCCAGCGTATAGGTTAATATGGCAGGAAGCCCGGGGCGACATGAAAGATTTCGATATATTCTACTGTATACGTTCTAAAAAACTTGTTTGATGCACTATATTTATAAATGAAGGGTTGTAGAATACGAATATGTACGTTTCATCAAAAACAATTGGGGTAACACCAGTCTAAAATTTTCAAAACATCGATTTCTTTCGGCTTAAATGATACTTTGGACCCTTAAAAATCATATCCAATTGGTTTTATACAGAAATAAAATTTGTAAGAGGTCCAATTCTCGATTTTGCGGCAGCGCCTCGGAGCGCGCCGTGGCGGCTGACTCAGCCACCACGGCGCGCTCTGATTTATCGACTATGTAGTGCTCCTACCTGTCCAAATTCTATTGCTTATGGTCATTGTGGTTCCTCAGTAGTCCACCAGGGTGTACTAACACTGAATAGAAGTGTGTGTGTGTGTGTGTGTGTGTGTGTGAACTAGTACAGCTGTTCCAGCTGAAATGTTCCAGCGCTCAGAATCTTTGCACAATTTGAAGTACGATAATTACGTGGGCGACGGAGATTCAAAAACCTTCAAAGGAATCATAGATTCTGAGCCCTACGAAAAGTTCACCGTAAAAAAAAAGAATGTATCGATCATGTGCAGAAGCGGATGGGTTTTCGGCTCCGTAATTTGAAAAAACAAATAAAAGGACTTGGAGGAAAAGGCAAGCTTACTGGCAAGCTCATAGACGAGTTTGCAATTTATTATTGTTTAGCAATTCGTAGGAATCATGATTCTGAGAAGAAAATGCGCAATGAAATCTACGCAACGCTGGACCACAAATTGTCTACTGATGATCAACCGAGACACGAAAGATGCCCGCGCGGAGAAACTTCATGGTGCTCTTGGCAAAAGGCTCAAGCTACTGGAGAAGATTTTGTACGTAAACCACCTCTCTCTGAAGAAGTTTATAAAGCGATTTCGCCAATTTATAAAGAGTTAAGCAGTGACGATCTACTTACGCGTTGCTTAGGCGGCTTCACACAAAATAGCAACGAAAGTTTCAATGCGACTGTCTGGTCTATGGCTCCAAAACCTTTCTCTACTGGCAAACACGTGCTCGATACCGCAGTATATATTGCTGCAGGTATCTACAATGATGGCCTTTCAAGTGTCATGAAGCTGATGCGTGGAGGCGGACGCGCGTCGCATCAAGTTTTCCGAGAGATCCCTAACAGACGATGCCAGAGAGGCCCGGATGTTCTTAAAATCAGCCAGGAAGGAAGAGGAGGAGTCAGACATTAATAGAGATGGCCAAATGTACGGTGCAAGCATCGCAGATTAGAGGTATACAAAAATTTCAAGGATTTAAATGCTCCGAAAACTTTAAACGCGTTTTTCTCGAAACGGGTTTTTTCAAACTGGGTGCACTCATAGCTTCAACACCATTGTATGGATCGACCTGCAATTTTTACAGTAGCTTCACAAATATATTCTCCATCGAAGTACGTAGCCGTTTTTTGATATTTTGAAAATTACTTGTTTTATTAACAATTTACTACTCTTTTTTAGTCGAAAATTCATACGTTTTGTTCAGAAGTGCATAGTTTCTACAAAAATTGGAATACAAAAAAATCCTACGTACTTCGATAGCTATTAGTATGTAGCTTCAGAAAATTTTTGGTTTTTTGTTCCAGCTCTAACGATTTTCGAGAAATTGGTGCGCCCGCGGAGCACCTTCAAAAAAATCTTTTTCCGCAGATCTGCTGTAGCGTCGCCATTTTGTACAAAAATCATAATAAAAATTTTTTTTTCATACATCAATCTATGTTCAATGAACCATCTAAATATGAATACTATTCCTTTTCCCATAATCCCAGAATAAATTGTCAAAATTAGGCCTTTTTTTCGGCTCTCTTTTTGCACCCAACGCCTCAACTGTTATCTCTATTTAACTGTGCATAAATATATATGCATACTCATGTATGATTACGTGCAGCTAATACGAGGGTAGTTCAATAAGTCTTTAGAATGACCAACAGACAGCGCGCGAATCGCTTCAAATCATCTGTTTTCAGTCAGCACCACTCCCGACTAGATATATGGTGCAGTCACAGTCCACATCTTCTGAGTTTACGTGTTTTTATAACCAATTGAAAAAAAAAAAATTGCTTGTTAAGAAAAATGGAAAAAAACGAGTTCAGAGCGGTAATTAAACATTTTCATTTAAAGGGTTTAACTCCATATGAGATAAAAAATGAATTGGACTCAGTTCATGGCACATCTGCCCCTGCCTTAGCAACGGTTTATAACTGGGTAAATGAATTTAAGCGTGGTCGTACATCAATAAGTGACGAACCACGTTCAGGAAGGCCCGTAGAAGCAACTACTCCCGAAATCATCAATAAAATCCACGATATGTTGTTGAAGGATAGAAGATTAAAAGTGCGTGAGTTAGCTGAGGCCACAAGGATATCTATAGGTGCAGTTGTTTCAATTCAGCTAACTCACGCACTTTTAATCTTCTATCCTTCAACAACATATCGTGGATTTTATTGATGATTTCGGGAGTAGTTGCTTCTACGGGCCTTCCTGAACGTGGTTCGTCACTTATTGATGTACGACCACGCTTAAATTCATTTACCCAGTTATAAACCGTTGCTAAGGCAGGGGCAGATGTGCCATGAACTGAGTCCAATTCATTTTTTATCTCATATGGAGTTAAACCCTTTAAATGAAAATGTTTAATTACCGCTCTCAACTCGTTTTTTTCCATTTTTCTTAACAAGCAATTTTTTTTTTTCAATTGGTTATAAAAACACGTAAACTCAGAAGATGTGGACTGTGACTGCACCATATATCTAGTCGGGAGTGGTGCTGACTGAAAACAGATGATTTGGAGCGATTCGCGCGCTGTCTGTTGGTCATTCTAAAGACTTATTGAACTACCCTCGTATTAGCTGCACGTAATCATACATGAGTATGCATATATATTTATGCACAGTTAAATAGAGATAACAGTTGAGGCGTTGGGTGCAAAAAGAGAGCCGAAAAAAAGGCCTAATATGATTATATAAGACCTTTCAATTATGTTATGGGAAAATTATCACATGTAACTATATATATAATTACATCTGATAATTTTCCCATAACATAATTGAAAGGTCATATTATATATATAGTTACATCTGATAATTTTCCCATAACATAATTGAAAGGTCTTATATAATCATATTAGCTGCACGTAATCATACATGAGTATGCATATATATTTATGCACAGTTAAATAGAGATAACAGTTGAGGCGTTGGGTGCAAAAAGAGAGCCGAAAAAAAGGCCTAATTTTGACAATTTATTCTGGGATTATGGGAAAAGGAATAGTATTCATATTTAGATGGTTCATTGAACATAGATTGATGTATGAAAAAAAAATTTTTATTATGATTTTTGTACAAAATGGCGACGCTACAGCAGATCTGCGGAAAAAGATTTTTTTGAAGGTGCTCCGCGGGCGCACCAATTTCTCGAAAATCGTTAGAGCTGGAACAAAAAACCGAAAATTTTCTGAAGCTACATACTAATAGCTATCGAAGTACGTAGGATTTTTTTGTATTCCAATTTTTGTAGAAACTATGCACTTCTGAACAAAACGTATGAATTTTCGACTAAAAAAGAGTAGTAAATTGTTAATAAAACAAGTAATTTTCAAAATATCAAAAAACGGCTACGTACTTCGATGGAGAATATATTTGTGAAGCTACTGTAAAAATTGCAGGTCGATCCATACAATGGTGTTGAAGCTATGAGTGCACCCAGTTTGAAAAAACCCGTTTCGAGAAAAACGCGTTTAAAGTTTTCGGAGCATTTAAATCCTTGAAATTTTTGTATACCTCTAATCTGCGATGCTTGCACCGTACATTTGGCCATCTCTATTAATGTCTGACTCCTCCTCTTCCTTCCTGGCTGATTTTAAGAACATCCGGGCCTCTCTGGCATCGTCTGTTAGGGATCTCTCGGAAAACTTGATGCGACGCGCGTCCGCCTCCACGCATCAGCTTCATGACACTTGAAAGGCCATCATTGTAGATACCTGCAGCAATATATACTGCGGTATCGAGCACGTGTTTGCCAGTAGAGAAAGGTTTTGGAGCCATAGACCAGACAGTCGCATTGAAACTTTCGTTGCTATTTTGTGTGAAGCCGCCTAAGCAACGCGTAAGTAGATCGTCACTGCTTAACTCTTTATAAATTGGCGAAATCGCTTTATAAACTTCTTCAGAGAGAGGTGGTTTACGTACAAAATCTTCTCCAGTAGCTTGAGCCTTTTGCCAAGAGCACCATGAAGTTTCTCCGCGCGGGCATCTTTCGTGTCTCGGTTGATCATCAGTAGACAATTTGTGGTCCAGCGTTGCGTAGATTTCATTGCGCATTTTCTTCTCAGAATCATGATTCCTACGAATTGCTAAACAATAATAAATTGCAAACTCGTCTATGAGCTTGCCAGTAAGCTTGCCTTTTCCTCCAAGTCCTTTTATTTGTTTTTTCAAATTACGGAGCCGAAAACCCATCCGCTTCTGCACATGATCGATACATTCTTTTTTTTTACGGTGAACTTTTCGTAGGGCTCAGAATCTATGATTCCTTTGAAGGTTTTTGAATCTCCGTCGCCCACGTAATTATCGTACTTCAAATTGTGCAAAGATTCTGAGCGCTGGAACATTTCAGCTGGAACAGCTGTACTAGTTCACACACACACACACACACACACACACTTCTATTCAGTGTTAGTACACCCTGGTGGACTACTGAGGAACCACAATGACCATAAGCAATAGAATTTGGACAGGTAGGAGCACTACATAGTCGATAAATCAGAGCGCGCCGTGGTGGCTGAGTCAGCCGCCACGGCGCGCTCCGAGGCGCTGCCGCAAAATCGAGAATTGGACCTCTTACAAATTTTATTTCTGTATAAAACCAATTGGATATGATTTTTAAGGGTCCAAAGTATCATTTAAGCCGAAAGAAATCGATGTTTTGAAAATTTTAGACTGGTGTTACCCCAATTGTTTTTGATGAAACGTACATATTCGTATTCTACAGCCCTTCATTTATAAATATAGTGCATCAAACAAGTTTTTTAGAACGTATACAGTAGAATATATCGAAATCTTTCATGTCGCCCCGGGCTTCCTGCCATATTAACCTATACGCTGGAGACCGTAGCCGCTGTCTCTCCTGCTGTGCTATAGACTGTGCGAATCAAATAATTTTATCCCAATCTTATAATTTCTAAGAAGTATAACCGATAGCGGTTTGAAAATATTATTTGAAGTATCGCAAATGATAGTTCCGAATGGTGAAATAACAGGTCAAAAAGATATATAAGTTTAAGCTAAAAATTAAATAAAAATATACCTATAAATATAAAAATATATTTATAATACATTTTAGATGCAGCAATTCATGTATGGACATTGTTTTAATAAATAAAAGATATGTTCTGAGATTTATTTGTTGAAAAAAATCTCGATTAAAGTGAAAAATACCTGTTCTATGCAAAAAATACCCGTTCTATTAAAAAACAACTTAACTTGGATAAACTTCTTTTAGTTATTGAAAAAATTTATATTGATAAATAAATGTTCTGACACGTATAACTATATGCTTTAATAGTATGACTAATAAACTAAACAAGAAAAAAAGCCGATTGGTTTTATTTATATATTAAGATACAACAATATATAAACTTTAAACGTCTTTTTTTCTCAAAACTGAACCCGGGTTAAGTTGATTTAAAAATTCTGCAAACATTATATTCAGCTTGAGAGCATTTCCTAACAAGTCTAGAATTAAAGGAAATATAAAAATCTAAATTTTAAGATTTTTTATTTTGAAATAGCTGATGGCGATTTTCTAGAATCTTAATATCATAATATATCATAATATATTACAATGCATGGATTCACAAAGTATCACTATAGGGTCTAATAAATCTTTTTTAGACGTCTTGCCCCATTTTTAACAATGTTGTTACACTTTTTTTCAAAAGTCCCTAGTTTTTGAGTTCAATATCAAACAATATTGGAAAAATCTCAAAATATTTAAGAAAATGCATTTTAAACCTTTAATTGCCCTTGTCATTAACAACTTTGGGGTTTAATTTTTTTTACATATTCTGGGTATACATACCAACATTTTTTAAGAGTTTTAGACATTTTTACTTTTGCACGTACTCACTTGACATGCGACCATCTATATGTAAATGTATATGTATATGTATATGTATATTTGTGGGTTCCCAGCAAAACGACTTAAGCTCGGTTTCTATGTTCTTGAAATATTAAGATTTGTAGTTTTTATTTTTCATTTAAGCTAATGTTAAAAAAATTCATAAATAGTAGATATGGTCTCTTTTTTATACTTTTATTACTTTTCGCATTTTTATCTGAAAATATACTATGTAATTTTTTAAAAAATGGACTTCAGTCGTTTTTCCGGGAACCCACAGGACACAGATATGGATATGTATATGTTTATATATCGTATCATCGGTAAACATGCGTAAAGTTGCATGCAAAGTCCAAAGAGTGCAGCCGGCGGCTTGCTGCAGAGAGCGATACGATATACGCATATAGATACACATACATATACATAACTTACGTTGAATCGGTCCCCAGTAAACTAATCCGCGGGAATAATCTACGACTTTACTCTCTTGTTGCCATAATGTACTATAAAAATACAAATTAGAAAAATTGTTATAAAACAAAAATGAGTCGGCGAATCTTTTTAATGCTTTTGAATTATTTTGAATCTTTTCCAAATAAGAAAATAATAAGTCAAGTTTGGATAAAAATGACCCAACCCTTTACGAGTTGTATGGGATTTAAAAAATATATAAAAAATACATAACCTTAAGTATCTGAGAATATGAAATGCTTTATGATTTGGGCAAATAAATTTAAAACAAGTTCTCAGAGAGTTATCATAAAAATATAAGTTTTTTTCTGAAGAATCTAGAATATACGTATATATATGAGTAATTCAGTGTAAAATCGAAAACAAAAAAAATCCTTTTTTATTTCAGAAAAAATGTTCATTCTAGTATGTAGAATAAATGTAAATTTTTTCATATTTTTTTAAGCCTATATGTTTAAAGTTGTTCGGAGCTAAATATGACCATACATCCATATATATATATATATATGTATGGATGATTCTCTGAGAAATCGACAACAAAAAAAAGGAAAAAATATTTCGGCAAAAATGTTCCTTTTAGTACGTAAAATAGTCGTGAAATTTTCAGATTTTTTAAGTCCTTATATTTAAAGTTGCTTGAAGATAAATATAACTTTATTGCTAAAATGTGCATTTTAATAATGTTTTTAACAATATTTCATGTTAATTTGATTTTATATATATATATGTATGTATGTATATATATATATATATATATATATATATATATATATATATATATATATATATATATATATATATATATATATATATATATATATATATATATATATATATATTACACTTCTGTCATTTTTCGACTGTGGCAGTCACTTTTGTACTGAAAAAAGCTATCTTTATGACGTTTGGTATAGTTTGAGTGATCAAACCCGAGTTTAATTAATCGAAAGGGTCATTAAATGGTTTGGAACCATTTTTTATGAAAAATTCAGAAAATTTTCTAAAAAATCCCTTGTTGCTATTTTTTAAAGAGATTTAATTTTGTTGAATAAATGGAGGTGGAAATTTTCTAGAAAATGTAAAAAATGACTACATGCTCATATTTAGCCTTGATCAAGATTGAATTTAAGGGTTTCAAAAAATCTGAAAAAATTCACATCCATTCTACATATCAAGAGCAACATTTTTACTGAAGAAATAAAAAAGAAAATTTTTTGATCTCGATTTCCCAGAGAATTACTCATATATATATATATATATATATATATATATATATATATATATATATATATATATATATATATATATATATATATATATATATATATATATATATATATATATATATATATATATATATATATATATATATAAAAAATTTTCTTTTTTATTTCTTCAGTAAAAATGTTGCTCTTGGTATGTAAAGAGATTTAATTTTGTTGAATAAATGGAGGTGGAAATTTTCTAGAAAATGTAAAAAATGACTACATGCTCATATTAAGCCTTGAACAAGATTGAATTTAAGGGTTATATATATATATATATATATATATATATATATACCATTGCTGATTCTCTGAAAAATGTATACTTATAAATATGAGTAATTCTCTGAGATATCGATAGCGATATCTTTTATTTTTAATCATATCCGTATTAGTATGATTTTTTCCAAATTGAATAAAGGTTTCCTAAATACGACTAATTTATGTAAATAAATCGATAATATTCAAAGTTATAAAATATTTGAGTTATATACTAGTACCTCGCGTTACTTTAATGAGGGGACATTTCTTTTACCTGTAGCTGATACAACACAAGAAAAAGTTGTTTATCCAAATGACATCGAACATGTACGTTCATCGAGCCGCATTTTCTTTTCCTTTCCCTTCTACTACTTATCTGAAGTGCATGGTCTCGTTGACGTAACTAGGGAAAATGCTAAAAGAGGATAATGAAATAAAAAAAGTCGCTTGCTCGTAGTGTTATAGATAGATAGCGGGAAGGGCGGGGGAGAGAGGCGCCTTGAACTTTCTTCTCTACCGTTCTTCTCACTAATCTAAAGGCTAATCGTCATGTAAGAACATAAGTACTTATACCGCACACGTGACATAATACAAGACGAGCACGCGAGCTAAGCTACGCAATTTATTTAATTACGGGAGACACCGTTACCGTTAAAGTACCGCTCTCCTCAACTTTCAATGTCGACCACATTCCGGTATATATTTATTCTCAACATCTCCGCCGCTGAATTATCCGTGCAGAATCGCCAGAAATATATAGCAATCGATACGCGCCGCACTTTTCATGCGAAAGCGGAAGAAACCGGCAAAAGAAATATCGCGACGAATCGATTATTTGAGGAACGAATGTGGGAGATGTGCCCCGTTCTGAGCTTGGCATCCACTCTTCATCTAGCAGCTCTCTTCTTCTTATTTTTTTCCTAGCTTACCTCGAACGAATAAATTTTGCTGAAACGTCGCTCCTTCAAAGTCCAAGTGTTCGTATTGTAATTAAAATAATGGTTATAAAAGAGTATGTTTAAGTACAATTTGCAAAATGCACAAAGTATACAACTTGATGTACTTGGCCATGTTCTGACTATTATATTAATTAAATACTTAAATTCATCACTTGTGTGAGTATCGAAAGTGTCGATTATTAGTACAGGGTTACTGGTGCAAGATTATCTAAATAAACATACCGTAGAAAATTGAAGAATACATTTATGCGCAGTTTACTGAGAAATAGGACAAAATAAAGCTAGAAGTAACAGTCGAGTAATGAGTTGAAGAAAGGTCATGCGAATAAATCCTGGTAAAGAATTCGAGGGTTAATTAAGTTCTCTCGCATGCCAGACAATTTGATAATTAACGCCGAGATGTGCACACTTGTGTAAACTCGTGCAAAAGTGCGTGATAGCGCCTTATCTTTGACCGATCTCGTGACGTTGCCTCAGCGTGATGCGCGGAATACTTTGTATTACGTCGTACACGGCCCCACTCGAGCATGACAGCGGAGCTGGGGCGAGGCGAAGATTCGCTTCGCCGAGGAGCGGAGACCGTCGAAATATATAATTCGCATGACTAATTGAACGGACGCTTTTCAGTACAGTTATTGTTTTCAAAGAAAGACACGCGATCTATGCATATACTGTTTTACAACGGGTGTATCCGCATATTTAAGCAGCTGACTGCACTCACAGTGTTGTTATTATAAATGGATTATCGACTTTAAATTACCTTCTTGTTAGTAAAAGTAATTTTTCTTTTAATTTTTGTTTTCCGTGTTTGTAGAGAAAACTTAATCACATATTTAGTATTATATAACTTGATTCAGACCTGACTTAGCATAGTCCGCGGGCTAGACCTGGATTTCGTAGCCAACTGAGGTCTCTATTACCTAGTAGCACCTTTTCTTTATATATTTTGACTTTCTGAATCCGAATAACAAGGGTATAATGCTGAGAAATGGTCCAGTAAATTATCAAGTAACAATTTTTATACACAATTGCAAAAATTTTTTTTTTAATTTTGGAAATATTTAGTTAGATTCTTTAGGTACTTTTAAGAAGAAAAGATTATTTTACAAGTTTTTATTTGGGACCCATGGATTTCAAGTAAATAATCGTTAAAATGTCAAAAAATGCGATGTTTGAAATTTTTAATTGTTTATTGCAGCACGGCAACTGAATTTTTTTTCAATCAGGGACTTAAATTACTCCTTGAACCATATATTACTAGTTTGTAATGGGTATTTGTAATCCTTTTGACGATATGAATGTGTTTTAAATGTCGAGTGTCGTGTGATTTACAGCGCGTATAGGTACGCGTGCTATGCGCGCACTGCGAAACACCCAACGGTCGACATTTCAAATACATTCATATCGTCAAAAGGATTACAATTTTCGCATTTTTCGATACTTTGATGATTCTTTACTTGAAATCCATGGGTCCTATTGAAAAACTTGTAATAATATTTTCTTTTTGAAATTACCTAAATAATCAAATAAAATTTTTCCAATTTGAAAAAAAAATTGTTTGCAATTGTTTATAAAAATTATTAATTAATAATTAATTGGACCATTTTTTAGTATTCCTCCCCCTTTATTCGTAATCAGAAGGCTAAAATACATAAAGAAAAGATGCTTGTAGATGGAGACCTCAGTTGGCCATGAAATCCAGGTCTGCCTACTGGACTAATATGTTTAACCCTTAACGTGAATCGTGTATTAGTACATGCTAAAACCGGTAGAGTAAAATTTCACTCCAAAAATGAGTGAACCGATTTTAGAGTGAATTTTTTTACTCTAACGCTTAGAGTGAAACATTTCACTCTAGAAAATAGAGTGATATTTATTCGCTCTAATTTTCACTCTAGTAGTTAGAGTAGAACGACACCGCAAACGAATTTTATTTTATTTAAAGCAATTTTGAACCTCATTAATTAAATTTAATTTCGAAAGACACGTGAATAAGTAGTCGGTACATGTGGTGTTATCAGTCTTCTATGATGTGAGTTGATAATAGTCGGCAAAAAACGGATGAATAATCTTGAATCTTTTGACAATGAAAGAGAGTACCAATCTTAATAGTGTCAACCTAACCACTAAATATCATAAAAACGCTTCTTTTTGTTGCAAATTTCGTAGTTACAATATAAGCTTTTTGTATTTTCTATGTTATAATGACTGTTTCTTTATTATAGAATATGTTACTAGATAAGTGCTCATTGTAATACTGTCACCCTAACCTCAAAATATTGCCAAACAATGTCTATTTTGCCAATTTCGCGATCAAAATATCTATTTTTGGTATTTTCTGTAGTATAAATATTGTTTCTCATCAAAGAATATTACTAGATGATAACCAACCGTAATAGTCTGAACCTAACCTCAAAATATCGCAATATAATTATTCTTCAAATTTTTTGTGTGTGTATGTGTTCGAGTGTGTGTATGTGTGTGTGTGTATGTGTGTGTATGTGTGTGTGTATGTGTGTTATGTGTGCGCGTGTGTGCGCGTGTGTGCGTGTGTGTATATATGTGTGTGTGTAGGTGTGTATGTGAGTACGCATGTATGTGTGCGTATTCGTGTGCGTCTGTATAGGTAAATAGCGATAAATAATAAAAAAATCAATAATTAAAATACATAAAACACAAAAAGGTTATATTGTTACTACGAAATTAGTAACATAAATCGTGTTTGCGATATTTTCAGATTATATGCATACTATTACCATTAGAACTCATCTAGTAACATTCATTCATGCAAAAACCATAGTTACTACACGAAAAATACCAAAAGAAATGATATTTTGATCATGAAATTTTAAACAAAAATAAGTGTTTTAGCGATATGTTGAGGTTAGGTTGACACTATTGCGGTTGGTTCTCATCTAGTAACATTCTTTGATGCAGAAACATTAATTATAAACCCAGAAAATACCTAAAATATCTACATATTTTGACTACGTAATTTTCAAAGAAGATATAGTTCTTAATATTTTGAGGTTAGGTTGACAGTATTTATTTAGTACCATTCTCTGATGTAAATACAAAAATTGTAACGCAGAAAATACCAAAAAATCATATTTTGACCTAGAAATTTCCAAAGAAGTGTTTAGCAATATTTTTAGGTTAGGTTGATACTGTTATAATAAGCAGTTATCTAGTAACATTCTATAATGCAAAAACCACCATTACAATACAGAATACAAGAAAATATATACTGTAACCACGAAATTTAAAAAGAAAACTGTGTTTTTACGTTATTTTGAGGTTAGGTTGATACCATTACGATTAGTAATCACCTAGTAAAATTTACTTTTTACAGAATTTAACTCAGGCTTGACCCCGTAATAATCCGCTGTAAAGAAATCCGTACAGTTTTATAAATCATTAAACGCTATTTTACAGTTTTTTTTACAAGTAGTAAGAAGTATAATAAATTAAATTTTTCGAAATGTTACATTGTAAATGATTGCCCTTCAAATTTTGGTATATACAACATTGTACTCTTAAAAGCAACCATTTTAAAATTCTTTTACTATAAATACTTGATAATATCTGTAATTTTACCGTTGTCAAGCCTCAAAATCTTGCTCCTATAACGTGACACAAGTTAATACGAGCATTGTCAGTACTATATTTATTGGGAAAGTTTTGCAGTGTGCACATTTCTAGGTGACCCGATCAACAATAAAATATTTTCCGACGGTAATTTAACTCCTTTTAGCATAATGCGGTTTACTTTAATGTTAAAATTTTTTTATCATTATTATTCTACGTACTACTCAATTTTTATAAAACTTTCCGTAGTGATTTTAAAAATATTGGTTTGTTCTCTGAAAAGTAATGATAAAACTTTCTTTCAACGAAAAAGTAAACCATAATAGTTTTAGTACACGATACATATAAGGAAACAAATTACAGACGTAAAAAATTCTTTGTTGATCTTGTCAACTAGAAACGTACATGCCGCAAAGTATTTCCAATAAATATAGTATTGACAACAGTAATATCTTTTGTCACGTAACAGCAAGATTTTGAAACTTTGCAACATTAAAATTACAGGTATTATGAAGTATTTGTAGTAAAAAGAAAATTCAGAATGGTTGCTTTTAAAAGAAAAATTTTTATCGGCTCATGAAAAAAAATTCCGTTTTTCGAATTTAACTCAGGTCCTGTCTCCCTTAAAGTGTCTCCACGGTGAAATTTCTAAAATCTTTGTATCAATTTTAAAAATATGTGGCTTACATGGAATATTTGTTATGATTGTATGAATTTGCATAGCAAATTCAGATTTTTTAGCCTTTGTATTCAAAGTTATTCAGCATAACGTGTTATTTTTTAGTAAAAATGACATAGTGCATTTCTTACACATAAGAATTCTACACGTAATTATTGTGCACAATTTAGCATTGGTCAAATATATCTGTATATAATTTGATCAATGCTAAATTGTGTACAATAATTAAGTGTAAAATCCTTATGTGTAAGAAACGCGCTATGCCGTAAAAATGGACTATATTTAAAATAGCCCTCGCGTATACCATCCACATTGTTATGCACTGCTAAGAAAATTCTATCATATTTTTATAGCTAGAAATAACTAATATTCGTTTTTAATTTTACTTGATTATTTATTATATAGCTCTGAAAAATATATAAGTAATTTTGTTTCAAAATTGCTATATAAATACCGTTATTTTATAAAAAATTGGATTAGAAACAAACTTCAAAGTATCATTTAATAAAAATTGAGCTAATTTTTGTGAAAAATGCCTTAAAGAAAATATTCTCAAAGTTTTAATAATATTTTTAATTTTTGTATGTGTGAGGATCAGTTTATGTCCGAATTCAGGACTCTGATAAGACTATTCATCAAAAGGTGTCTATGACTCCTGAAAAATCTTTTAATTAACAAAATGTTTTTTTATACATATAATATAGTAGTATCGAATAAATTAAACCGTTTCCAATGTTAAACAGATGACAAAGTAAATAGTATTAATGAAAAGAAAGGGAATAGAAAAATTTATTAAAATCATGAAAAAACACCATGGAACTACCTTAAGAGGACATACCAAAAATAAAACTTATTTGTATGAGTTCATAAAAATTCTTCCTTTCAAAAGCAATCATTCTGAAATTTACAAAGCAATTATTCTAGTTTAAGATTTTGAGATTCAGTTTCGGTGAAATTAAAGGTATTACCAAGTATTTGTAGTAATAAAGAAAAGTAGAATGATTGCATGCTTTTGAAAGAAAGAATTTTTATGGACACATACAAATAAGTTTTATTTTTTGGGTCAAAGGTTGTGTGTCCCCTTAAAATAGGTTATTTAAAAAAAAAATTTTATTACAAAAGTTCAAAGGCCTTTACAATGTTGCTTGTAAACTTTTGAAAAATTTAATTTATTATACTTTTTACATATATAAAGTATAGCATATAACGTTTCGTTGTAATTTTTTGAAACTTTATAGATTTTTTACAGCCAATCATGAAGTACTAGAGAAAATTTATAAAAAACTTTTCTTCTAAAAATTGGTCATATTTAATCAAAAAAAAATTTTTAGAACGATAAACTATTTTTTGAATATTGATTATAAAATTGTGACAATATACTGGGATCATAAGCTTTCGTTCAAAAAAGTTTCATCCTTGGGTCATGATATCGTCATATTTATTGTCCACCCGTAGACCTATCGAGTGATCATTGCAGACCGAGACGAGCAGAGGGATGTCGAGGGATGCCGAGTCAAAGTGTGCTACCAGCACGAGCGTTAATCGTTCTCCGCCAGTGATGCACACGTTATTTTTCGTCCTGTACTTTTGTGCAAATGCATTAAAACTTTTATTGTATATAATTCCTTAATAAAACAGAATATAAGGTTGGTTGAACATTAAATTAATTGCATTTGCGTTTGATATACTATTCTAATTATTACCTAAATATGTTTAGATTATTAAAAATAAGAGTGACCGGAATTAGCCAGTGACTGGCATTACCCCGTTCTTCCTTATATAATTTTTCGCGCATATATAAAGTGAGCGGAAAGTGAGTTACTTTACCGTCCTATGACGGAAAAGCGCCTCCGAAAGTTTTATTTTCCGTCTGGGGGCGGTAAAGAACCACTTTCCACCCGCTGTACTCGTATATGCATGAAATAGCATACTTTCGGTGACGATAAGACAAAAAAGAGGTTATTTTGTTCGCCGGTCGGAAAATGACTACTTTACACCCGCTTTATACACATGAAAAAACACGAAAATTATGCATGTGTAGCAAGAATATATTAATTATAATATAAATAACTTAATTTTAATATTTACCCGAAAAAGATAAAATCATTCTTTGTTTTAAGGTGGCAGGTTTGGGTTAAACCTCAAAAAAGACTGTGTTTTACGAGTCCAGAAAACTTTTTATGTTTAAAAGCAATCATTCTGAAGATTCTTATGCTATTAATAAACAATATTATCTTGAATTTTAACATTGTAAAAACTCAAAATCTTGATTCTACACGTCACAATAAATCATTCTTTTCAGTACAATATTTATTAAAGGAATTTTATTCCTCACGCGATTCTGGGTGATATGATAAATGAAAATTTTGTTTTTCATGGTTATTCGACTCCTTTTGTTATACATGTGTTATAAAAACGGCGGAACGCTTTTTCATTTAAACTTTTTTTATTTTTTATGGAGATCTAATTGATTTTTACAATTTTTTTTTATTTAAAAAAAATTTATTAAACAGACGAAAAAGAATAATAATAAAAAATTTAACGAAAAAGTGTTCCACTCATTTTTTAATATATATCAAAAGGAGTAGAATAACCGCCGAAAAAAAAATTTTCGTTCATCATGTCACCTAAAATCGTGTGAGAAAAAAAGTTCCTTTAATAAATATAGTTTTGAAAATAGTGATTTATTGTGACGCGTAGGATCAAGATTTTGAGGGTTTACGGTGGTAAAATTTAAGATTTTCAGAATGATTGCTATTAAACATAAAAAGTATTCTGGACTCATAAAAAAAAATCTTTTTCGGTTTAACCCAGGTCTGCCCCCTTAAGCTTCTAAAACTTTTATTTAAAAATGGCTATTAAACGAATTTTATGACCATAATTTATTTTCGATGAAACATGCTCTTTTGACATATGGAAAAAATAGCCATTACTAATTTTCCTGAATTAAGGATACGTTACTAATAGGGTTGATCTGAAAATAAACTTACTATCTTACAATCGTTTATTTAACAACTTATGTGCTATGTAATTCGAAAATAAGTAATGCTGATCTTGAAAATATAAATATTTTTTTAACACGATCAAGTAATTAGTCCCTTTACCATGCATGTAAAGAGGATGGAAAATTGCCCATTTCGAGCCTGGTTGCCAAACCTGTGTAGAAGTGGTAAAACATTTTCAAAACTTTATCATTTTCAAAATTACAAACTTTTCAAAATTTCTACTTTTTCAAAATTTTAACTTTTGCAAAATTTCAAAATTAAAAAAAAATGTAATTTTTCGAAAGTTTCAAAATTTTTCAAAATTTATATTTAATATCTATTTTTAATTGTATTTTGTATGTGAGTGGTGCACGACTTAAAATGCGCTACTTCCCATCCGCCTTACAGACATAAAAAAGGGCCTATGTATGCACTTATTAAAAAATATGTTGTGTAACAAGGCGGGGGGGGGGGGCATTTTCTAGCTCGGGTGATGCTTTTAGCAGTCGCCTTTGTAAGCCTCCGACTCGTACAAAGTGATCCTATCATCGTTACAAATAGCCCATTTCCCTCGATTGTTACACAATATACACGTACTAGCGTCCCCCGTCGCGGCTTCGTCCGCGATTTGAGTGTCTGGAATTCATTTGTTAATAGAATTCATTCAATCATATAATTATGATTTTCTGTTTCATTTGTAATAATAAATCAATAAAAAATGTCTTAGTCTAAAACTTCTCTGTAAACTACGTTAGCGACGTTGCCTTTTGGAGCTAATATTACCAGATTACTGGCGGAGCCTACCCTAGAACATCCCACATAAAACTGTCCGTGAGAGAAACAGTTTTCTATCAAGTCGATGCCAGGCATTTTCAATGACTACCCTTGAGATTTGTTGATGGTCATGGCAAAGCACAACTTGATTGGAAACTGTATTCTCTTAAACTCAAACGAATAGTCTGATGGGATTAGAGGTATTCACGGAATAAGAACTGATTCCCCGCGAGCACTTCCAGTGATTATTGTAGCTTCTATAACATTTTTACGAAGAGTTTTTATTTGTAGTCTAGTTCCGTTACACAATTTAGGAGGACAAAGATTTCTCAGCAACATTATAGGCGCTCCAACTTTAAGGTTCAATCTATAAGGTGGAAACCCGGGTGGAATCAAACTATTTAAAAATTCAACAGGGTAGTGGACAGCATCATCGGTTTCAATAACAGAATCAAATGATTTATATTCAGCAATCTGTTCTTCAAAAGCATTCAAGAGTAGCTCATTAATGGTAGCTGCTTTATCATTTTTTGGCGTTAAAATAGCTCGCTTGCACAACCAATCTATGGGTTTATCTTTTATATTATTCACATCAGGATATATCATGGAAATAAGTTCTGATAATGTGGTGACTACCGTACATAAATTTGATGGAATAACAATCTCATCTTCTACGGACGGGAAAGTTCCGTTGCCTATTTGGAGTAGTGTTTCTGCGAAGATTCCGGCAGATTCATCATTATTTAAATAAACTCTCATATTTGTGTGCAGAGAAAGTTTTTGAATATGAGGCCATAAATATGACTTCTTTATGCAAGAATTCACTTCATCCGCACGTGTACCTCTAGGTACAACAGGCAATGTTTGCCGGAAATCTCCAGCTAATAGAATAATGACTCCCCCCATCAATCTCGTATCATTTCCCCTTATATCTTGCAATGTTCTATTGAGAGCCTCAAATCCACCTTTATGGGCCATTGTGCATTCATCCCAAACTATTAACTTACACGCTTTCAAAACTTGTGCCATATTAGACTGTTTTGAAATGTTACAAATTGGTGTCTGGAGTTTATTGAAGTTCAAAGGTAATTTAAAAGTAGAATGAGCCGTTTTACCTCCTTGCAGCAATGTAGCTGCAATTCCTGAAGAAGCAACAGCTAAGGCTATACGGTTGTGTTTTCTTATTTTCGAAAGTAAAAGATTAATGAGGAATGTTTTACCGGTTCCTCCAGAAGCATCAAGGAAAAACATTTGACCGCTACTTTTCTCGACGCTTTCTAAAATTATTCTGTATACGTGAGACTGTTCATCGTTCAGTAAAATTTCGCTATCAGTTATAATTTGTTCCAGAGCATTCGTATCGTAACTGATTTCTCGAATATAGTCTCTGTTTTGTAGAGATAACTCATCTCTAGATGGCTGAGGCAGACCATATTGCTGCAGACATTGACCACCCATTGACAACAAACTATCTTCCAGACAAACTAAGCATTTATTATAAATTTTACTCAACATTGAGTTGATGATCCCATCTTGTAAGTGAGCTTCCATTTCACGCCGAATATCTTCTGAAAGATGATCTTTGTATTTTTCCCAAAGACTTGAAGCATCAGATAAATGACAAAATAATAACATAACCGCAAACAAATTTCGCAATCTTAGTGGAGAGTCACAAAGTACTGCTTCTTCCAAAGTTGCATCCCAGTGCTTTTCTTCTTCTAATAAACCTAAGGGTTTACATGCTGCCTGAAATGTAGGTTGTACAATGCCATCAACAGTTTTCAATTTCAAAAAAGATTTTGGACCTCGAACTTCGTGAAGCAAAAGGCGTAGATAATAACACTCAGAGTTATTAGGGTGGATGGTATATACTCTACCTAGAGCCGTATCTTTCTTTACTTCAGGCCAGCCACTGACATCATCCCCACGTTTTCTTCTTTCAAATTTATTTTTCTTCCATGTGTAATAAGATGGAACTTCAACGTAAAGAAGCGTTCTTGCAAAACTATCTACCTGGCATAATTAAAAAAATGCAAGAAGTGTAGTTTTAGGAGGATGATTTATGATATTCCTCAAGCGATTAGAATCTTTTTGATCGAAGTAGACGCGTTGACCATTTTCTAAATGAACAGCGAGGTGAAAGACTGTTGGAAATCTTTTATGAATAGGGAAACTTAAGATTCTCCATACTGCCTCGGAACTACTGATATATCGACCACTTTCATAAATTTTAACTTCGTCTTTTTTATCTTCTATAGCGAATACAGCCTGATCACTGCCTTTGGTGATATATTTACAAACATACTTTATCGATTTAACAGAGTTGCAGTATTCCACATTTATATGAGCTTCAAAAATCCGCGAAAGAACAGGATTGTATGGTACGACCCAGCTGTTATCAATGGTGATGCCATTGATTTCAATAATAAAACCACCTTCTTCCGGTTTCCTACGTCGATATTTTGGGTATCCATCATCTCCTGTTTGAGTTTCTTGCAGAAATTCTTTAGGAAATTTTTTGCTGCAACAATCTTCTTTCATGCAAGGCGACCTGTTATTTAAGCTTCCGCAAGGTCCGTGGATCATGTTGGCCTTGACGATTTCATAAAGAAGAGGATCTTCGGCTGGGTCTGGTATTTCTGCGCTAATAACATCATCTATCTGATCTGGAGTGAAACGTAGTTTAAGCCACAATAAAATATGTATTCCCTTCGTATTATCATTTCGAAAGTTACGACACGGAAACAGTCTCGTTCTGTTATACTGAAATTTTTTTCTCCGCGAAAATATTTTTCTCTGCGAAAATTTAGTAAGAAATGGAAGAAGCGTTTCAACCGTTTGCACGCACGGAGGGTGTGATTTTTTCGAATTGTTTTTTTCCTAATGTCGTGCCAGATATGATGCCGCAAGAACCATCCTGAAATCTCTTTCCCCCACATAAATATAGTACAGCTGGAAAAAATGCACATTTGACGCATTTCACCCCCTGGGGGTGAAATTTAAAAAGATAAGAAATTTTTTTTTGAGTAATGATATTCCAGATATAATGCCGCAATAACCATCCTGAAATCTCTTTCCCCGCAGAAATATAGTGAAAAAACGAAAAATGCATATTCGACGCATTTCACCCCCTGGGGGTGAAATTCCGAAAAACCCAGAAATTGCTTTTTTCCTGATGTTATTCCAGACTTTTTGCCGCGAGAACCGTCTCGAAATCTCCTTTTCCCGCAGAAATATAGTAAAAAATCGAAAAAACACATTTTAACCATTTCCATCCCCTGGGGGAGGAATTTCAAAAAACCGTTTCTTAGTGAGCACCTACTATGTGGGTAGAAGGTACTCACAAATTTTCAAGTTAATCGGATGAGTGGTTTTGGCTGGGCATTGATGAATCAGTCAGTCAGTCAGTCAGGACAAGTATTTTTATATATAGAGATTATGAAGATTTAATTTTTTACGTTATAAGAAATAATTTTTTTTTTCGTAATCCAAATTTTGCAAGTTGAGCGACAGAGAACATCGGTTTTTCGATGGTCCTGTAGACGCCAGTGCAATGTATTGTCTCGATTTTAATTTGACTTTGACTATATCTCTTTAATAAAAGAATAAGATATATAAACGCATTAACATTGCGACCGATTGCCCATCGGCATTCTTATTTGTCTCAGGAGATCTGATACACAGTATTATGAAAGCGCCGATTTCCCGTTAGTCCACGTTTTTGATTGATTAGTTATATCAAATTTACTTGACATGATTTTACTTTTCATTTTTACTGGTATTGATTCATGCTAATAAGTGAGACTAGCCATGTTCCACCTAAATAATTAGTGAATCCAAAGATACCTTTTTAAATTTCTAGGAATTATATATAATCAAATTAATGAGGTCTTAGTCCATAAATTACGTAAGACTTTTTCAGATAATGTTAGACCCCCCGCCTACGTACGACATTTTTTCTGATTTTCCTACGTATTTAGTATCCACCGTAAAAGTAATAAAGACCCTCCTCCCCCATGAGAGCCTTATGTAATGTATAAACGGCTTCTTACGATTATAAAAAATTGTTCCTATTTTTGATGTATGATTCTATGTTAAATATAAAGAGATGAACTTAAAAATAATTTGTTTCCCCTTGATTATTTACGTATAATGAAACTGATATCTTAATTCTAATTCTGGATATTGAATCAACTCAGTTTTTTTCACTTTTGATTTACTCTTAAAATATCACTTCCGTAATAGTATTGTAATAATAGAAATAAATTGAAAGTTTCAATTTATTTCTAAAATTATCATTATAGACATGGCATTTTTTCATCTTAACCTTCGTTTTTTATCGATTATTGGTATTTCTTTTTCCACATTTTTAAGTAACTACTAAAAAAGATTATTATTTGCTCCAAGCGCCGAGGTTAACTTATCAAATATTTCATTTTCTTTGTAAATCAAAATATCGAACTTATAAATTCAAAATTCGATACACCTACCTAGATTCGATATCTCACTCGATATCTCGACTGGATATTAATGTAAGGGACTCATTATACAATTTGCAAATGATGAATATAATAATTTAATAAACAAACATGTCTTTAACATCATATATTTATGCATTATAAAATATTTCAGAATACATAACTCAATTTTAACTTGCAATAGTTTCATCATTAATTAATGTGTAAGCTTATCGATAATCATCACTCGACCATCGATAATTTTTCATACAACAGCATCTCGCGTGACAAACAATCACAAAGAAAATACACAATGAATATAACCAAAAAAAATTTTTGTCAATCGCATAACTCCCGATAAGACCTCTCGTTCGACGGCTCCACTCCTTCGTACCACACCCAGACTTTGTACTCGTAGAGTCACGGAGGAAACGACATGCCCTCCGGCAAATCGACGAGCGTAAGGTGTCCGAAGTACGTCCCACAATCAATTAAAGCCGACTTGCGCGCTATCGATTGAGCGCTCTCCTCGCTAACAATCGCGTATCCTTCATAAACGGCGCATCACGATTTTCATTCGATCGAGGCAAAGGCGAGAGCGTTGGCCGCGATTTTTCACTTTTGTGCCCGAAGGTGTGGCCCGAAGCAGTGCGCGATCGGCCCGTCGCTGGCGGTTGTCCGCCAGGATATACCCTACGAGCTAATGGACGATCTCGTTGAGTCTGCTTACGCGGAAAAGGCGTGGGTCTCCCACCGCGATGCCACCAAAACTCCCTGCAATAGCTCGCAAATGAACAAGTATTTTATTCACTTTTCGTTATGATTATTTTGTCAATTTTAGTTGCATTTCATTTTTGATAAATTAATTGGATTTTGCTAGCTATCTGATAAAGTTCGAATTAACTAAAAATTTGAATAATTTCTCTAATAGTATCCATTTGGTAATTTTAATTTTTATTGTCAGAGTTATATAATTACAAATTGTATTATTTTGAGAATTATATAAACATTTTTTTAATTCTCTCCATGGATTTCATATTGTTTCACTATTTTCAATTAATACAGTTTTTATCTTGTAGTAAAATAAAACAATAATTCATATTGAAATTTCTGTTTATATATAAAATGGTATATTAATATTATTTATTAGATAAATTGCTTAGGCTAGCCTGCACAAATGATTCGTGTGCGCAGCAATCACTCGTACATCAACTTAGAATAATTATTATACGGAGTTCTCGCAAATTACGCATATTGTTGTTAAGTACAGGTATAATCTCTTAATGTCGCATAGAGATCTTGGGTTTAACAGTTTGAAAACCCGTTCGTAGTTATGTTTGTTGCTAGTATAACCTAGTATTTTTACTCTCGCTTCGATATAGTATATTAATATTTTGTATACATATATTATAAAGGGTATTTATTTTATTGGAAGTCGTTGATTATTTATCTGATTATTTTTTTACACGTGCAGCTCACACGATTTCATGAGAAGCGAAGAAAATATAAAAATACGTAAGTTTAGTTTGTAATAAATCTACTTTTTGTTTTTGATCATGTATTATAAAGTTATTAAATTGCGATGAATTATACTTATAAGTTATTATTTTTTAGCACTTACCTTACCAATTGCAATTCAACTTCTAAAAAATTGGTATCGAGATGTAAGCTTTGAAACAGAAGATGCTCTTTATGATGTAAAATATATATGGAATTCAACAGGTTTGCTTGCAAATGATAGGTTATGGTTATGGCTCATTTTGAAGAGAAACTTTTGGAAAATGAAAAAGAGCTCTGACAGTATACTATAATTGTCATACTATATAGTTGCGTATTAGATATCAAAATAAGTAGGCTAAAAATACAATTTCTTTCCATTTCAATCTAGCCCTGTTGCGTATAATATAATGTATGTACAAAATTGACACTTTCTGATTGTATTTTAGTTGTTTAATTACTATTATTTTGTATAAGAGAAAATTAATTAATCACGAAACTTTTTTATTTGGATAATCGGTATTATGATGTTCAATTTTGTAATGAAACAAATGATTGTATAAGCCTTTGCATGCTAAAATTGAAAAAAATTTTATATCCTTATAAAATAATCGTTAAAATGCTGTAATCAGTTCAGCTGCAAATTGCTAAAATAAATGTTTTTTCTTGTTTACTATACATATAGATCTATCTAGCATTCTATATACCAAATTTCAATGATTATTTTCTAAGAAACACATAAAAATATTGTTTCGTTTATGAAATCCAAGGGAGCAAAGTTGCTAATCTCTTCCCATTTACTAAATTTATAGTCAACATATATCTATGCTTTCGTGGCACCTTAAAAATAATTTTTATCCGCAAGTGAACGTATGTAACATTAGACTATACTGTTTAATCTCTGTATGGTTCTCTGAAAAATTACCCATTTACAATATAACTTTTTAATACAAGACAATTATTGAAAACATTATTTCTTTTTATTTAGATGAGCAGCTATCAAGAAAACTGTGCGCAACAAATAGACTTTTTATTTATTACTTACTAATCCTTGCTATATATATAATACAAATTTGCTTCCTAATTGATGAAAAATTAATTGAAGGATTTTTCAAAATCATCACATCAAAGAATAATTAATTGTAGAGTTTAAATTATTATGTCTACGAAAAGAAAGAGTTCCAAAATTTTAAATTAATAAAGTTTAATTTAACGTTTGGTAAATAAACATTTAGAAGAGACTCGGGTAAGGTGAATCATTTTTTTTTAATTTCTATAATACATTATTATTTATTCCTAATTTTAACTTTAGTCAAAGATAATTATATAAGGATGATGAGCCAAGTTCTATAAATATTAAAATATTAAAATTGGCAACATTCTAAAGCAATCTATAGTTATAATACTAAAATTGAACTAAAATTGAATTATAATAATAGAATTGAACTAAAATTGAATTATAATAATAAAATTGAACTAAAATTGAATTATAATAATAAAATTGAACTAAAATTGAATTATAATAATAAAATTGAGCTAAAATTGAATTATAATAATAAAATGGAACTAAAATTGAATTATAATAATAAAATTAAACTAAAATTGAATTATAATATTAAAATTGAACTAAAATTGAATTATAATAATAAAATTGAACTAAAATTGAATTATAATAATAAAATTAAACTAAAATTGAATTATAATAATAAAATTGAACTAAAATTGAATTATAATAATAAAATTGAACTAAAATTGAATTATAATAATAAAATTGAACTAAAATTGAATTATAATAATAAAATTGAACTAAAATTTAATTATAATAATAAAATTGAACAAAATATAAAGCAGGTTCTGCTTGGGTTTGCAAGGCAATAACTACCGCGCCAGCCAGGTCGCTAAACGTACAATTAGTAGATGTGCATAATACTGCGTGGCAGCGCCAGACTTCAGGAGGTTCGGGTGCTTTAAGAGGATGTCGGAGCTAAAATCGTGTTTTTTCTTTTAGTGAATACTTTTGAAGAATATAATAAAGCTTTTGCATGCAAGATAAAGTTGATCTGTTAAGTTATTTTTCTAATGAATTTGAAATACGATAGGTTGTTTACGCATGGAAACCTAACCTCAAAATTTTAATCCTACCAAACTTTTGCAAATAACTTTTTATAACGTTATTTTACAGTAAGATTCGGAGCAGACCCGTATAGTGCTTACTATAATTATCCGACCTGTACAAGATAAAGTTAATCAGACTTGAAGTTTTTACATATGATTAGAGATGCAAAATAGGTCGGACAGCAAAAGGGTGGGCGGGGCTCCGACATCACCTTAAGGGGAGAGTCTTATGTAAATTGTCTAAAAAATAGATTTTTTTAATCCTTGAAGATCTTCCTATACATCTAGAGAATATAATTCGAGAGTTATAGTGTAGTGTAGCGCAATATTCGACTTTGAAAAATAGCTACGAGCGCTGTACGTCGAGCAGGTAACACGGAGCGCATCATACAACGGAAACTTTAAACGCATTTTTCTCAAAGACACGTTTTTCAAACTGGCAGGAAAAATAACTAATCGACTTTTTTTATCAATTTTCCGTGACCAGGGCTGAACAGAAAAGCAATGAGAGAATTGTACTAAATGGTTTCCTAACGCAATTGTTAAAATACGCAGACGATATAGATAATATAAGAAAGAACAAAGAAACTATAATAAGAGACATGGAAATACTAATAAAAATAGCTGAAGAAGTAGATCTAGAAATAAGCAAAAGGAAAGCCGATTACATGGTCATGAACAGAGCAGGACCTGACGATGCTGATACCAATTTGAAAATTTCGGGCAAATCCTTCATAAAAGTAGACGAGTTTAGAAACCTAAGCACGATAATAGACTACAAAAATGAGACTCATAAAGAAATCAAGAAGAGACTGCATTCGGGAAATGCATGCTTCTATTCGGTAACTAATTTATTAAAATGGCGACTATTATTGTGGAATAATAAATTAGAATTTTTTAACATAAATATTAGTTTTTAAACATTTGTAAAAATCGTAAAAATTATTTATTTTTTTATTTTATACGTTAAACTTGTCAAAAGTATCTACGTTTTTATAAAGTTAACGTAACTTTCTTTCGATTGATATATCTTATAATAACTTCAAATTTATTTTTGTGAAATAATAACAAAATATTAGTTTGAAAAAATTGTAAAAAGCAAAGAAATTTTTTTGTCTTTTTATACATTAAGCTTTTCATTTCCGTTTCTTACGCCTATGAAAAAGTTGTTTAGGGGCACCGTTTCGACCGATTCGCAGTAATTATAAATAAAAGTCAGAATCTAGCGGGAACTTATTTAAGAGGTTATATCCCCCAAATTTTTTTGTTTTTTTCCATTTTTTTATTGGCTTAAATCTTGCCAAAACAATCCTAGAATCAAAATCTACAACGCCCAAGTACCGATTTAAACTCAACATTTTTTTAAATCAACTTTACTTTACTACAACTTTACTGTTTACTCACACTTGCCCTATGTTTAGTCGATCAGCCGTTCTCGTTGTTTACGTTGTTATTCTGAGTTTTACTTTACTTTTTAACTGTGAATTATATTTACAAGTACTTAATTATGAGTGAAAAGATGTACAGTGGCCGCAAAGGCAGTAAAACAAGAAGTACAAGTACAAAACGGAGTAAAATTAGTAATCGACGACCGCCTAACCGCCATTCGTTCGAAGGGGATTCGGAGCACGTTAGTACCTCGGCTAAGAAATTGAAAACTACTGATTTAGACCGTGACCGCGATGTTGATAATAATTTCGGCTACTGTTTCATCAATTTTTTCGCTGTATTTACTGCTCTTTCTGAATTAGTAGTATGCAAAAAATGTAATGGTGACGTGCGGTTTTTAGAGTCAAACAAGCGTGGACTAGGCTTCAAAATTATTGTGTCTGTTTGCCGTTTACGATGCTCTTGGGTTGACTGTTGGACCAAACATGTACGAGTTTTGCGTGGAAACGAACGCCAATCGCGTCAAAACCGCTGAGCATCGTATGTCCGATATCGCGAAAGAGGCCAGGCGCAGCATTACATCAGGCAAAAAAAAAAGAAGAAGAGGAAATGAAGGCCCTGGAAGGACAATTATATGGTGCAGGGATAGCAGACTGAAGGTAAAAAAATTATTATGGACTATATTTTTGCGATTCTTAAGATTTATAGCATTTTGAAACTTCAAACGCTTTTTTCTCGAAACCATGTTTTCAAAATCGGCAAGCAGTAGAACTCAAAAAGTTTACATCCGATTGACTTAAAATTTTAACAGTAGCTTCAATGTTTGATTATCTAGTGAAGTACACACGATTTTAGCGATTAATTAACAAGAAAAAAAGTTATAAACAATTTAAGTCAATTTTTTTTGTCGAAAACCCGATTTTTTGTTAAAACAATCGTCATTTTGCGAAAAAAAATTCTAAAAATATAATCATGTGTACTTCACTAGCAAAACTCATGTAGATAATAGACAATTTTTATTTTGTTATAGGTGGAGTTGGACGAGACTTGTACTGCTCGCCGCGGAAGACCTTTTTGAAAAAGCGGTTCACGGTAATCACTGCACAGCCGCCATTTTGTAAAAAAAATATCAATAAAAATTTTTTTCTCTTCAAGAGTTGCTTAATCCAATGTTATATTATTTGTATACTTTCAATCTCAAATGTCCTTTAAAAAAAATAATTAACAAAGCCTTGTTTTTTAGAGCATAAGGGGGATATAACCCCTTAAAGTAGAATTACCCGATATTTGGAGCGCTATGCACTAGCTCGTGCACTACTTACTGCGCCACTTCCAGACCTGTGAAGGGGTGAGGTTGTAAAGGAATATAGTCAGTATGATTTAAATATGTAACAATAAGAAGAGTTTATTGCTGGGTCTCAATAATATTAAAAATAACAATGTCCTTCTATTTAAATTTAATTTAATTCGTATCTGTATGTGTGTGTGTGTGTGTGTGCGTGTGTGCGTGCGTGTGTGCGCGCGCGTGTGTGCGTTGCGTGTGCGTGTGCGTGTGCGTGTGCGTGTGCATGTGCATGTACGTGTGTGTGTGTGTGTGTGTGTGTGTGTGTGTGTGTGTAATCGGTCGGGTTTAGATACGCAGTCGCGCGAGAGATTGCAAAGCGCAAACTCACGTACGTTCTGTACAAGGCCGGAGGAGAGAGCGAGAGGCCCGCGACAACCACTTTTGTCTCCGCAGGTGGTCCTCGCGGGGCAAGGGAATGGGGAAAAGCGCAACCTCTCTGGCCCCCTGCGAATGCTCAGCATTTCGAAGCTTGCGGATCGACGCGAGAAGGAGCACCTTCCTCGCACAGACTGCACGGGAAGTTCAAACGTCAGAGGAGCATGGGATATCGATCCGAACAGGCACATTTGGAAAAATGTTTTTACGGTTGCGTGTACGTTTTTATAAATAAGACGTCATTTTCTTTCGTTTGATGTATCTAACAGTAACTTTAAAGTTTTTTTGTAAAATAATAACAAAACTTTAGTTTAATAGTACATTGTGCAACTAGGGGGGAAAAGGGGCTTTTTCTAAGTTAGGGTCATCCGAGTCTGAAAAAGCCCTTTGTTCAAAATCGTAGATACTCGAATTTGGAGCATTCGTATCGTTAAGATCCGAGTTGTAATATTTTGGTAATTATAATCAATTTTTAAAACAAATATTGTCCATAATATATCATAAGAATATTACAGATAATATTATTTATAAAAAAGCGCTACATTTCGTAAAGTTAATAAATAGTACATAATATAACAAGGGCAAAAAGTTGAATATTTTTCCCGCGGGTGAGTTTACTGCCCGAGCGAGTGAAGCGAAGCGAGGGCAGTATCACCCGAGGGGAAAATCGACTTTTTTCTCGAGTTACATATAGTACTTTATGCTCATCTCGACTGTGGCCACTTTTTGACTTGGAAAGGGACTAATGGACTGTTAAAAGACAATATTGTTAAAAAACAATCGAAAATCAGAGATATTGCTAGAACTTGATGAAATAAAGGAATTTGGACTAGTTTCTAGTGAAGTCACTTTTTCCCGCTAATCATTTTTGCGGGCAAAACGTGTAATTTTGGTCTCGCTTTTCAGGGAAAAAAGTGGCCATTTTCGTTAAGATAGACATAAAGAATTATTTAAAAAGAAAACGAACCGATTTTGAAAAATTCTCTAAAAAGAATAGAATAATCTCTATAAACCTTTTTGAAGTCGGCGCCAAATTTCACACTATATATGTGTATGTAACTGTATATGTGCTTAGACCCAATCTAGGATAAGTTCTAATTCATATCCATGAGAAAGATTCTATAAGTCAGTTTGAAATTCAACGCCAACTTCAAAAAGGTTTATATCGATTATTTTATTTCTTATAGAGAATTTTTCGAAGTCGGTTTGTTTTACTTTTAATTTTTTATTATTTTTTAATTTATTATATTAAAAAATAAGTTTTAATTATAATTGCTACTTACCTGCCACATTTATTATTGAACTATTTAGATATAGTCAAATACTGTTTGAGTAAAATTTTACTGCATTTGTCCATAAAATTGAGGTTCATTTGTATATAAATAAATAATTAGTGTAAATAATTGTCGTCAAATGCCGAATTTTCATATTTGTGCAAATACAATCATTTCATTAAAAAATAAAGTTGTTTTGTGTAATATTATACTATTAACTGTAGACCTCGGGATTTTTAAGTTTGTTTGAGTAAGCATGATCTACGTTTTTTTTTAATTGGAACCCTAATTCAGAGCTGCAAGAGTTAACTTTATATTGCACTCCCGCGCTAGTTAGCATTATTATGATTTTTCATTGAGAAGGAATTATATTGCATTGTCTTTTGAGTTGAACTCTTATTGCACGGGACTCTGAATTACAATTATCTTGCCCGAACGAAATCTTTAGTTTGAATCTTGTTACACAAGGCAGTAAGTAAGAATTTGTTGCATTACATTTTCAGTTAGAACTTTATTGCACGCTGCATTCAATTAGAAATGTATGGAATTCACGATTAAGTTAGCATTTTATTAACCGGAGGCGTCGATATAGATGTGAATTATAAATATAAAAGTAAAATAAAAATAAGATTATGGCTACAGCTAGTTAAAATAATCAATGATAAATCAGCACACATTTTTTGAGTTCAAATTAAAAAGAGATATAGCAATTTAACATTAGTTTATTAGAACAAAAAATTTTATATTAGAACAATTAATTTAGTTGGAGGAAGCTAAGTGGCAATGAATTTGCAGCGATTCTTATGCATGTACGGCGGATAGGGAATTTGGAATGTTGACTCATCCATCATACCAATGAAAATAACAAGAATAAATTGTATAAAATTGTTATGATGGATGAGTCAAAATTCCAAATTCCCTATCCGCCGTACATGCATAAGAATCGCTGCCAATTCATTGCCACTTAGCTTCCTCCAACTAAATTAATTGTTCTAATATAAAATTTTTTGTTCTAATAAACTAATGTACAAAAAAATTTTTTGTTCTAATAAACTCATGTATAAAATTTTTTGTTCTAATAAACTAATGTATAAAAAAATTTATAAAATTTTGAACAAACAATTTTGAAATTTTATACAATTTATTCTTGTTATTTTCATTGGTATGATGGATGAGTCAACATTCCAAATTCCCTATCCGCCGTACATGCATAAGAATCGCTGCAAATTCATTGCCACTTAGCTTCCTCCAACTAAATTAATTGTTCTAATATAAAATTTTTTGTTCTAATAAACTAATGTTAAATTGCTATATCTCTTTTTAATTTGAACTCAAAAAATGTGTGCTGATTTATCATTGATTATTTTAACTAGCTGTAGCCATAATCTTATTTTTATTTTACTTTTATATTTATAATTCACATCTATATCGACGCCTCCGGTTAATAAAATGCTAACTTAATCGTGAATTCCATACATTTCTAATTGAATGCAGCGTGCAATAAAGTTCTAACTGAAAATGTAATGCAACAAATTCTTACTTACTGCCTTGTGTAACAAGATTCAAACTAAAGATTTCGTTCGGGCAAGATAATTGTAATTCAGAGTCCCGTGCAATAAGAGTTCAACTCAAAAGACAATGCAATATAATTCCTTCTCAATGAAAAATCATAATAATGCTAACTAGCGCGGGAGTGCAATATAAAGTTAACTCTTGCAGCTCTGAATTAGGGTTCCAATTAAAAAAAAACGTAGATCATGCTTACTCAAACAAACTTAAAAATCCCGAGGTCTACAGTTAATAGTATAATATTACACAAAACAACTTTATTTTTTAATGAAATGATTGTATTTGCACAAATATGAAAATTCGGCATTTGACGACAATTATTTACACTAATTATTTATTTATATACAAATGAACCTCAATTTTATGGACAAATGCAGTAAAATTTTACTCAAACAGTATTTGACTATATCTAAATAGTTCAATAATAAATGTGGCAGGTAAGTAGCAATTATAATTAAAACTTATTTTTTAATATAATAAATTAAAAAATAATAAAAAATTAAAAGTAAAACAAACCGACTTCGAAAAATTCTCTATAAGAAATAAAATAATCGATATAAACCTTTTTGAAGTTGGCGTTGAATTTCAAACTGACTTATAGAATCTTTCTCATGGATATGAATTAGAACTTATCCTAGATTGGGTCTAAGCACATATACAGTTACATACACATATATAGTGTGAAATTTGGCGCCGACTTCAAAAAGGTTTATAGAGATTATTCTATTCTTTTTAGAGAATTTTTCAAAATCGGTTCGTTTTCTTTTTAAATAATTCTTTATGTCTATCTTAACGAAAATGGCCACTTTTTTCCCTGAAAAGCGAGACCAAAATTACACGTTTTGCCCGCAAAAATGATTAGCGGGAAAAAGTGACTTCACTAGAAACTAGTCCAAATTCCTTTATTTCATCAAGTTCTAGCAATATCTCTGATTTTCGATTGTTTTTTAACAATATTGTCTTTTAACAGTCCATTAGTCCCTTTCCAAGTCAAAAAGTGGCCACAGTCGAGATGAGCATAAAGTACTATATGTAACTCGAGAAAAAAGTCGATTTTCCCCTCGGGTGATACTGCCCTCGCTTCGCTTCACTCGCTCGGGCAGTAAACTCACCCGCGGGAAAAATATTCAACTTTTTGCCCTTGTTATATTATGTACTATTTATTAACTTTACGAAATGTAGCGCTTTTTTATAAATAATATTATCTGTAATATTCTTATGATATATTATGGACAATATTTGTTTTAAAAATTGATTATAATTACCAAAATATTACAACTCGGATCTTAACGATACGAATGCTCCAAATTCGAGTATCTACGATTTTGAACAAAGGGCTTTTTCAGACTCGGATGACCCTAACTTAGAAAAAGCCCCTTTTCCCCCCTAGTTGCACAATGTACTATTAAACTAAAGTTTTGTTATTATTTTACAAAAAAACTTTAAAGTTACTGTTAGATACATCAAACGAAAGAAAATGACGTCTTATTTATAAAAACGTACACGCAACCGTAAAAACATTTTTCCAAATGTGCCTGTTCGGATCGATATCCCATGCTCCTCTGACGTTTGAACTTCCCGTGCAGTCTGTGCGAGGAAGGTGCTCCTTCTCGCGTCGATCCGCAAGCTTCGAAATGCTGAGCATTCGCAGGGGGCCAGAGAGGTTGCGCTTTTCCCCATTCCCTTGCCCCGCGAGGACCACCTGCGGAGACAAAAGTGGTTGTCGCGGGCCTCTCGCTCTCTCCTCCGGCCTTGTACAGAACGTACGTGAGTTTGCGCTTTGCAATCTCTCGCGCGACTGCGTATCTAAACCCGACCGATTACACACACACACACACACACACACACACACACACACACACGTACATGCACATGCACACGCACACGCACACGCACACGCACACGCACACGCACACACGCGCGCGCACACACGCACGCACACACGCACACACACACACACACATACAGATACGAATTAAATTAAATTTAAATAGAAGGACATTGTTATTTTTAATATTATTGAGACCCAGCAATAAACTCTTCTTATTGTTACATATTTAAATCATACTGACTATATTCCTTTACAACCTCACCCCTTCACAGGTCTGGAAGTGGCGCAGTAAGTAGTGCACGAGCTAGTGCATAGCGCTCCAAATATCGGGTAATTCTACTTTAAGGGGTTATATCCCCCTTATGCTCTAAAAAACAAGGCTTTGTTAATTATTTTTTTTAAAGGACATTTGAGATTGAAAGTATACAAATAATATAACATTGGATTAAGCAACTCTTGAAGAGAAAAAAATTTTGATTGATATTTTTTTTACAAAATGGCGGCTGTGCAGTGATTACCGTGAACCGCTTTTTCAAAAAGGTCTTCCGCGGCGAGCAGTACAAGTCTCGTCCAACTCCACCTATAACAAAATAAAAATTGTCTATTATCTATATGAGTTTTGCTAGTGAAGTACACATGATTATATTTTTAGAATTTTTTTTCGCAAAATGACGATTGTTTTAACAAAAAATCGGGTTTTCGACAAAAAAAATTGACTTAAATTGTTTATAACTTTTTTTCTTGTTAATTAATCGCTAAAATCGTGTGTACTTCACTAGATAATCAAACATTGAAGCTACTGTTAAAATTTTAAGTCAATCGGATGTAAACTTTTTGAGTTCTACTGCTTGCCGATTTTGAAAACATGGTTTCGAGAAAAAAGCGTTTGAAGTTTCAAAATGCTATAAATCTTAAGAATCGCAAAAATATAGTCCATAATAATTTTTTTACCTTCAGTCTGCTATCCCTGCACCATATAATTGTCCTTCCAGGGCCTTCATTTCCTCTTCTTCTTTTTTTTTTGCCTGATGTAATGCTGCGCCTGGCCTCTTTCGCGATATCGGACATACGATGCTCAGCGGTTTTGACGCGATTGGCGTTCGTTTCCACGCAAAACTCGTACATGTTTGGTCCAACAGTCAACCCAAGAGCATCGTAAACGGCAAACAGACACAATAATTTTGAAGCCTAGTCCACGCTTGTTTGACTCTAAAAACCGCACGTCACCATTACATTTTTTGCATACTACTAATTCAGAAAGAGCAGTAAATACAGCGAAAAAATTGATGAAACAGTAGCCGAAATTATTATCAACATCGCGGTCACGGTCTAAATCAGTAGTTTTCAATTTCTTAGCCGAGGTACTAACGTGCTCCGAATCCCCTTCGAACGAATGGCGGTTAGGCGGTCGTCGATTACTAATTTTACTCCGTTTTGTACTTGTACTTCTTGTTTTACTGCCTTTGCGGCCACTGTACATCTTTTCACTCATAATTAAGTACTTGTAAATATAATTCACAGTTAAAAAGTAAAGTAAAACTCAGAATAACAACGTAAACAACGAGAACGGCTGATCGACTAAACATAGGGCAAGTGTGAGTAAACAGTAAAGTTGTAGTAAAGTAAAGTTGATTTAAAAAAATGTTGAGTTTAAATCGGTACTTGGGCGTTGTAGATTTTGATTCTAGGATTGTTTTGGCAAGATTTAAGCCAATAAAAAAAATGGAAAAAAAGAAAAAAAATTGGGGGATATAACCTCTTAAATAAGTTCCCGCTAGATTCTGACTTTTATTTATAATTAGTGCGAATCGGTCGAAACGGTGCCCCTAAACAACTTTTTCATAGGCGTAAGAAACGGAAATGAAAAGCTTAATGTATAAAAAGACAAAAAAATTTCTTTGCTTTTTACAATTTTTTCAAACTAATATTTTGTTATTATTTCACAAAAATAAATTTGAAGTTATTATAAGATATATCAATCGAAAGAAAGTTACGTTAACTTTATAAAAACGTAGATACTTTTGACAAGTTTAACGTATAAAATAAAAAAATAAATAATTTTTACGATTTTTACAAATGTTTAAAAACTAATATTTATGTTAAAAAATTCTAATTTATTATTCCACAATAATAGTCGCCATTTTAATAAATTAGTTACCGAATAGAAGCATGCATTTCCCGAATGCAGTCTCTTCTTGATTTCTTTATGAGTCTCATTTTTGTAGTCTATTATCGTGCTTAGGTTTCTAAACTCGTCTACTTTTATGAAGGATTTGCCCGAAATTTTCAAATTGGTATCAGCATCGTCAGGTCCTGCTCTGTTCATGACCATGTAATCGGCTTTCCTTTTGCTTATTTCTAGATCTACTTCTTCAGCTATTTTTATTAGTATTTCCATGTCTCTTATTATAGTTTCTTTGTTCTTTCTTATATTATCTATATCATCTGCGTATTTTAACAATTGCGTTAGGAAACCATTTAGTACAATTCTCTCATTGCTTTTCTGTTCAGCCCTGGTCACGGAAAATTGATAAAAAAAGTCGATTAGTTATTTTTCCTGCCAGTTTGAAAAACGTGTCTTTGAGAAAAATGCGTTTAAAGTTTCCGTTGTATGATGCGCTCCGTGTTACCTGCTCGACGTACAGCGCTCGTAGCTATTTTTCAAAGTCGAATATTGCGCTACACTACACTATAACTCTCGAATTATATTCTCTAGATGTATAGGAAGATCTTCAAGGATTAAAAAAATCTATTTTTTAGACAATTTACATAAGACTCTCCCCTTAAGGTGATGTCGGAGCCCCGCCCACCCTTTTGCTGTCCGACCTATTTTGTATCTCTAATCATATGTAAAAACTTCAAGTCTGATTAACTTTATCTTGTACAGGTCGGATAATTATAGTAAGCACTATACGGGTCTGCTCCGAATCTTACTGTAAAATAACGTTATAAAAAGTTATTTGCAAAAGTTTGGTAGGATTAAAATTTTGAGGTTAGGTTTCCATGCGTAAACAACCTATCGTAATTCAAATTCATTAGAAAAATAACTTAACAGATCAACTTTATCTTGCATGCAAAAGCTTTATTATATTCTTCAAAAGTATTCACTAAAAGAAAAAACACGATTTTAGCTCCGACATCCTCTTAAAGCACCCGAACCTCCTGAAGTCTGGCGCTGCCACGCAGTATTGTGCACATCTACTAATTGTACGTTTAGCGACCTGGCTGGCGCGGTAGTTATTGCCTTGCAAACCCAAGCAGAACCTGCTTTATATTTTATTCAATTTTATTATTATAATTAAATTTTAGTTCAATTTTATTATTATAATTCAATTTTAGTTCAATTTTATTATTATAATTCAATTTTAGTTCAATTTTATTATTATAATTCAATTTTAGTTCAAGTTTATTATTATAATTCAATTTTAGTTCAATTTTATTATTATAATTCAATTTTAGTTCAATTTTATTATTATAATTCAATTTTAGTTAAATTTTATTATTATAATTCAATTTTAGTTAAATTTTATTATTATAATTCAATTTAAGTTCAATTTTATTATTATAATTCAATTTTAGTTCAATTTTATTATTATAATTCAATTTTAGTTCAATTTTATTACTATAATTCAATTTTAGTTCAATTTTATTATTATAATTAAATTTTAGTTCAATTTTATTATTGTAATTCAATTTTAGTTTAATTTTATTATTATAATTCAATTTTAGTTCAATTTTATTATTATAATTCAATTTTAGTTCAATTTAATTATTATAATTCAATTTTAGCTCAATTTTATTATTATAATTCAATTTTAGTTCAATTTTATTATTATAATTCAATTTTAGTTCAATTTTATTATTATAATTCAATTTTAGTTCAATTCTATTATTATAATTCAATTTTAGTTCAATTCTATTATTATAATTCAATTTTAGTTCAATTCTATTATTATAATTCAATTTTAGTTCAATTCTATTATTATAATTCAATTTTAGTTCAATTCTATTATTATAATTCAATTTTAGTTCAATTTTAGTATTATAACTATAGATTGCTTTAGAATGTTGCCAATTTTGATATTTTAATATTTATAGAATTTGGAATGTTGACTCATCCATCATACCAATGAAAATAACAAGAATAAATTGTATAAAATTTCAAAATTGTTTGTTCAAAATTTTATAAATTTTTAAAGAATTTCTAAATTTATTAAAATTATTTTAAAACACATTTTAATTTTTTTTCAAAATTTTAAAACACATTTTAAATTTTCTAAAAAAAATTAAAATTTTAATAAATTTTGTAATTTAAAAAAAAAATTAATTATTTAAAAAATTTTAAATTTTAAAAATACGTTAAAAATATTTTAAATTCTGAGAACTGTTTTAAGTTCTGAGAATTTCTTTAAATTTTTAGAATTTTTTTAAACTTTCAAATTTTTTTAAATTTATAACTTTTTAAAATTTTTTTAAAATTTTAACAATTGACCCAGTGGCTAAAGTAAGCCAGCAAGTTTAATAATGGTCCCAATGAAGCCTAAGACAACTTAGGAATAAAGTCGAGTATTCCCTCAGGTGATTACTGCCCACGCTTCGGTTGGGCAGTAAACCCGCCCTTGAGAATAATCTTCGACTCAATTCCCTTGTTATATAATGTACTATTTTCGCCCGCTATAGCAGGAGTAATGCTAGCGAGCTAGGCGCAACACTCAACGGAACAACGCAGATTTTAGGCTATGCGGATGACTTGGATATAGTGGAAGATAACGGTGAAACGGTGGCGAGAAATGCGGAAATCCTTATAAACGCGGCTAAAGACACGGGGTTAGAAGTGAGCGAATCGAAAACGAAATATATGATCATGGAGAAATTGGGCATTCGCGAAGCAGAGGGGGATCTCAGAGTCGGAAATTTCACTTTTGAAAAGGTTAGCGAATTCAGATATTTAGGTACAACTATAAATGATCGAAACGAAATTAAAGCAGAGATTAATAAGAGACTTCATTCGGGTAATGCCTGCTTCTACGCTGTGAACAGATTACTTAAGTCAAAGCTACTGTCGAAAAATGTCAAAATAAGGATATATAGGACTATAATAATGCCGGTAATCTTGTATGGGTGCGAAACCTGGGCGCTCACTAAAGCGGAAGAAAATCGTTTTAAGGTATTTGAAAATATGGTTCTGAGGAAAATATACGGGCCAAAGAAAGATGAGGAAACTGGGGAGTGGAGGAAACTGCACAATGACGAGCTACATAATTTGTACGCGTCACCAAATATTAACAGAATAATAAAATCACGGAGACTAAGATGGGCAGGGTACGTGGCAAGAATGGGCGATGATCGTACAGTAGTGCGCATAATGAAAGGAAAACCGAAAGCAACGCGACCTCTTGATAGACCTAGACGCAGATGGGAGGATAACGTAAAATCAGACGTAACTGAAATTGGGCGGGAAGGCGCGAAATGGATGGGGTTGGCACAAAATAGGGAAACGTGGAAGGCTTGCGTAGATGAGGCGATAAACTTTCGAGTTCGAAATGCCACTTAAAAAAAAAAAAAAATAGCAGGAGTAAAGTAAATTTTCGAAAATATGCTCTAAGAGGGTTTAGGCAACCCTAAACATCAGTACCATCCGGATGATACTACATGTTTAGGTGTGCCTAAACATTCTAGTAGACTGATTTTGTAGTCTAACAAGTGTGTGTTTGCAGCGTTTCGAAAAATGGCCAAATTTAGTTCCGCTTCATAGGTATAAAAAAAAAACGTAATCAATACATGTTTCACAAAAAATACGATGTGCACCTTGGGAGAGAGGCCTTTTTCGCCCTTGTGTGTTGGCAATACTCGACTTCAGCTCCTAATACGAACTATTACAGTCAAAACTCACAGGCGGTCGGATAAAGCCTACTTCTCCCCCATTGTACGCAATATACGATCTTTGCTGGCCGGTCGGAATACAGCAGGCAGTCGCCTTTGAGCAGCCAAGCGAACGACATCGCCACGCACGCTCTTGAGTGAATACGTTGACATCAGATCATTGTCACGAAAACCGAACGTTCGTCCGATAATCCGCAGACATCATCGTCGTTATAAGTAGTGGGTGTAGTACTCTATCCCTCTCTCTCTTTGTGTATATTTCTCTCTCTCTCTCTCTATCTTTCTCTACGCTTGGTGACGGGAACTCGGGTACGGGTCGCGACCGGTTTACCATCGCGTCCGCGCGCGAATCGAACGAGGGACTATTCTGTGGAACTAAGGCCACAGTCTAGCCCATTCGATAAGTGATCGCTATCACTCACGAAGACCAGACCAGAGATTCGGAAGGATCTCTCGAATACACCGCACACGTACGCACACGCACACAACTCACAGTTTATTGTTCAATCCCAGAGCTTGTAGATAAACGAGAGGGGTTTTATGCCACACGGCTTTCCCCTCTCGGTTTGAGCGATTAAACTCGTCTTTTTTCGCTCAATCGATCTCTTTTATTTTAACCCTTCCAACCACATTTCCTACACGAAAACACAGAAAATAAGAAAGCGAGAATCCACGCCTGAGGGGCTTCTCGCGCGACATTTCACCCGTGGTGCACACTATATTTTTTGTAACTCGTATTGATTTTCACAAACTAAATTTAGGCCAGTATTTTTCTCACTTCTATTGGCAGAACGAGCGGGCGTAAAGTAAAACGAGCAGCATGCATAAAGTACTTACTTTACGCCCATTGGTCGGAAAACGGCCACTTTAGGCCTGGTTTTGAGGGCAAAACGTGAAAATCGTGTATGTGTTACAAAAAGTATTTTATGTGCGCATTGACGTTCATAATATGAAAAAATTGCGCCTCTCATCTTGCTTAATAACAACTACAATAATTAATAAATATCAGATATTGAACCTTCGATCCTCTACTGTTCACGAAGTCTAATAATTTTGTGTCGTGTAAAATTTAAACTTTAATTCGATTGTGTAAAGAGCACATATATCTCATTCACAGGAAGAAAATTGTATTTCCGTGACCGCAAGTGTCTCAGTACCAGTTATCGAGTAATAAGAGGGGGAAAAATGGGCTTTTTATAAATGTTGTTTGTTCTAACACTTGTAGCTTCTGTTATTATTCTTCTAACGTAACAAAATGTCTAAGTGTCACCATCAAATCCTCCATCGCCTAGATTATTTTGAAGTATTCATTTTTAAAACATTTTAAACTTTATCTTTGTTCTTGTATCCCTAATAGCACAAAACGTTTTTGAAACGTTTTTATAACGTTTATTAAAAACTTTGGAACGTTTTTAAAAAAAGTTATATAAACGTTTTAAAAACGTTTTAAAAACGTGAAAAATGTCCTAAATTTTTTAAAGATTTTTTTGTGAAAAAATTTAAAACGTTTATAAGACGTTTGCTATTTTCGGCATGTAGCAATGCAGTTTATTTAAAAACGTTTAAAAAACGTTTTAGAAACGTTTGCTATATTCGGCATGTAGCAATGCAGTTTATTTAAAAACGTTTTAAAAACGTTTGCGATATCAGTCGTTTTATAAACGTTTTAGAAACGTTTTAAATTGTCTACAAGACCGTTTAAAAAACGTTTTAAAAACGTTTTAAAAACGTTTCAACTTGTAGACGTTTTCTTCCTTGTAGTTGAACTTTTTAAATAATTGTTTTTAAAAATGTAATGTTTTTGTAAGTAAGGAAAAAAGTTGTTACTTTATTGGTTTAAAAATCTATTTTATTTAAAAAAAAAAAGAGTATTTTTGTACATTAGATGTCAGAACCACTTGTTGAATCGATTTCTATCTGTGTTCTTGATTCTGCTCTTTTTCCCCCACTTACTTTCCTCGATTGAAGCTTTAGCATCTTTGGCAGCCTTTCTTTTTGATCTTTTAGCTGCTTCCTTCTCAGCTTGTTTTTTTTAGATAAACTAAACACATATTTGAAGTTGATACTCGTATATATTTACATTCATTGCTATATATTGCATTGACAAAAGTAAGGGATCACTTACGCTACGGCCTGTGAGCTTTCCTCGATTTCAGCCAAAGGCTGGTCTTTATCACGACATCACGGTCCGATATATGTTTTTTGCTGTACAATTCCTGCGTAACTTCTGAAAATATTATTAAAAGACATTAAAATAAATGCAATAAATTTTGGGTATTTGACGTCCGTCCCTTTATACGACTTTAGCCAGTATTTCTGAATTGATAATTTATTTATTTTATGTTTAAATTGAATTTAAATCGTCTCAAAGATATTATTATTATAATATTTGAATATATGTTTCAACGTTAAAAACGTACCAGCGTATTGCGAAATGGTGCCGCATCTTTAATTAAATTATTAAAGTGCTCAAATTGCCCAAAACTCTTACACGGCAACTGTTCAGTCAATTTAAATAAGTTCTCTGAACTTCTCTCATCAATTGGCTCCTCTGGTGCATGTGCATATTTCGTGCACTGTAAAGCCAGCAATTGATCCTGCATAACTGAAAAATATAAATCAATTAATAAATTATGTCAATAATTAGATACGTAGATAGTTTTTATTTTTTTCGAGAAAAAAATTACATTCAATACAATTTTATTACAGGGTGTTTACAAGAAGTCTGAAAAAAATTCCTTGATATTCCTATATATCTTCTTTTTAGATATTGCCAAAGTTATATCTGCTCATTCTCACATAGATGCGGTCTCACACAAGCGTCTTTTAAAATTAGGATTTCGTTTCACGGGTTTTATATTTTGTTTTCAGAATTTTCCAAGATAAAAAAATTCCCTCATATTTTCAGGTTTTTCATGTTTTCCATGTGTGGTAGACACCCTTAATGTCATTTTTAAATGAGTACTTACTCATTATATATTTTAGTTTGTCACTGTCACTCAAACTGTTCATCTGTTCCGGCGTTAAATGATAGAATTTTCTTTTCTTTTTTTTTGTTTGAAACTGAAAATAAAATATTTTTATCAATAGAGAAGTCGAATAATTTGATAAAATAAAATTCAATTAGATAAATTAGAATATCTTACTGGGTTATATATGTACAGTCGCAGGTGCAATTGCCGAAAGTCCTTCTTTGAAGGCCTTGTCTTCGTCGTCTTCTTTCTCCTCCTCCACCTCCTCCTCCCCCTCCTGCTCCTCATGCCCCTCACCCCCCTCCTCCTACTCTTCCTTCTCTTTCTCATCCACCAACCCCTTAACTTGCTCCTCTTTCTCATACTCGTAGTCATTCGTCTGCTCATTCATATTCCTCTGTAAATCACAATACTTTGCTATATTTTCTGCAGTATGATTCTTCTTCAGCTGCACATTTACGGTTTCAACATTCGTAATATTGGACAGTCTTTTTTTTTCTTAAAATAATCGTTATGTTCCGTAGTAGACCCTAGGAAAAATAAAAATATTTAGTCTTTTGGTTTTTAAATATTATTTAAACAAAGAAAAAATCTTTTTAAAGAAGTTTACTAAAAATAAAGCATACAAGTGATTTCTGAATATATAATATTACATGTTAACGATTTGGACACGAGTTTTGATTTGATTAATGTAGGAATATGCTGAATTGTGTGCAATAAAGGTCGGAAGAAAAATATTTATAAATAACTATTAATTTTATTAAAATTGTTTTCATGGTCAATATTGCCAATACAAAATCATTTTCTGTTCTAAAAATGTACAAAGTATCAGAAAATGAAATAAAAAAAATGTTGAGTTTTTCATCAAATTTTACTATAGGACCACCTTAAGAAGTACAGGTGGTGAACATGCGAAATCACATTTTCTGTTGAAATACCAGTTTTAGCAGAATCAATCAGATAGCGTACGGTAGATGGCGCTTATATGTATGGCGTGGGTCGACTTGGTCTAAAAAAAGAGCTGACCGAGCGAAGCCTCTGAAGCAGGCACAGCGTATAGAGTTAACCTTTTTTTGTATAACTTAAATAAAATTCTTTACATTAATTATAACTACGAGTTTCTCTGTGTACTTATTTCAACAGGTTATGGGCCCAGAGCTCGTAACGGAAAAGTTGTGTAAAAGATTTTTGTGGAAAAGAAGTGTCAGATAGAACGGTGTGTATTTTTCGTGCATTGATAGAAAAAACGCGTGCCGGAAAAATGGCGGAAAGTGCCGAAAAGTATAAAATACCGTTGTTTGATGGAACGAACTTTGGAAACTGGAAGTTCAGAATAGAGACGCTATTAACAGAATTGGAATTACTCGAATTAATTGAAAAATCGTAAGGTAAAAGCACCAGTACTGGGACACTTTTGATATGCCCGTTTAGAAAGACTTAAATTCTGAAATCTGATAGCAAAATTAAAAAAATATATTAGTATTATCGTGTAGCCCGGGAGATTTCCTATCGATTGAAAAAAAATGTTTTTTTTAAACCGTTTCTATGCGAATAAATAGTGGTTTTAATAAAAAAGTTCCTGGCTGCAGTAGTGGGACACGATGTTTCGAGTTGACCCAGTACTGGGACAAGCAATTGGCACCAATACTGGGACAGTTATTAAGTAGCTTTATTCGTTACCGTTCTGCAAACAAATAGAAATAAGCTCATTTTCTCAATTTATTCGATAATACTAATTGATTTACATGCTTTTGTAGTTTGGTAAGAATCGGCAAATTAAAAATCACAAAAATTGATGAACAGAGACCTGTAACCCCACTTTTTGAGGTTATAGGATTACACCTCCCAAGCAAAAGTTATAGATTTCCAAAATCCACTATTTCCGAAATTCATTCCAGTTGACATTACTGATTGTTATTTAATATCTTGTTTAGTAAGCTCTAAAGTAGTTTTCAGTCACTGAATCTAATTATAATTTGTATATTTTGAGTGTCCCACTACTGCTCCCTCGCAAAACTATGGAACCAGAACTAGGACACCTAATTGTACAGAAAATAATTATTGTTTTCACTAAATACAACTTTAATCGTATTCGTGAGCGTGCCATCTATTGATAAAAACATTAACTTGATCTGGTAGACTAAAATATTTCTTTTGAATGCAAAACTCAATCCTCGGGATTAAGTCAAATCTGCACGATTCAGTAGCGCCCATCGTTACTCTAGGATCCTGCTCAGAACACATTTTTAGTAAAAGCTTTGAATATAATTTCTGCCGCAGAGTTGGAATAATTCATGTTTATTTGAATAGTTGATACTCTACACAATAGATACAAAATTTTACTATAACGATTTATGACTGTATTTTTTATGAAAACAGTCATTTTTCGTCCGTGTCCCACTATAGGTCCCAATTTTTGATTTGTCCAGGTACTGGTGCTTTTACCTTATCTAGAAAGAGTGCAGTTCTTGTTAACAGATACTAGCGCGGAAAAGACAAAAAAGGAGGAAGAGCTCGAAGTTTTGGCGAAGAAGGACAGAAAATATCGGTCTCAGATAATTCAACGAATAGCAGATAGCCACTTAGAATATGTCAAAGAAAAAAAAACTGCCTTTGATATTTGGGAATCACTTTCAGTAACATTTGAAAGGAAGGGCATTGCAAGTCAGTTGTTGATGCGAAAGAAATTACTTACAATGAAGTTCGATGCTTTTAGAGAGTCTTTGGCAAGCCATTTTCTTGTATTCGACAAGTCGATACGCGACTTGAAAATTACCGGTGCAAAACTTGAGGAAAATGACATTGTATGTCATTTATTATTAACAATGCCAAGTGAGTATGATCATGTTGTGACCGCTATTGAAACACTTAGTGAAGAAAGACTAAATTTGAGTTTTGTAAAAAGTCGTTTACTTGACGAAGAAGCAAAGCGGGTCAATGTAAAAAAGAAAAATTACAACTCGGAATCGTCAACTGTGTTTACAGCGCAATCAAATTCTCGGAAACAGAATTCCGGAAAGTTTAAATTTAACTGTTATAATTGCGGTTCGTTTGGTCACAAACGTGCAGATTGTAAAAATAAAGTATCGAATCTGAAGAATACGTCAGCCAACTTTACCGCTGGAGGTAAGGTAGAAAATGATCAGTCAAAAAGTGGTGGTTACTGTTTTACCACTGGAACCGTGTGTGTTGACGATGACGGGCTCGATGGCACAAATTTTTATCTAGACTCTGGCGCGACTGAGCATCTCGTGCGCGGAGACGTTATGTTGATAAATATGAGGAAGCTAGCACATCCTATCAAGATAAAGGTAGCTAAGAAAGGAACGACGTTAATAACTGATCAAATGGGAGAGTTGTCAGTCATTAGTGAAGTTAATGGACATAAAGTTTCAGTTAAAATAAATGCACTCAGTAAATGGTTTAGCAAATAATCTCATTTCAGTCCGGAAGTTGGATTTAAATGGTTATAAAATTACTTTTCAAAATAATAAAGGGCTGATTATTAAAAATAAAACAGTTGTAGCTGTTGCACCAGTAGATGAAAAAGTAAATTTATATAAACTGGATTTTAAAGAAATTGAAGGATGGGCGAACACATGTGCATTGAGTAAAGATGACGAAGCTTGGCACAAAAGGCTCAGGCATTTAAGCTTTGAGAATATGAAGAAACTTAATAATATAAGCAATGAAATTAATCTAAATCAGAGTAAATTGCTTGAAAAATGTGAGATATGCATTGAAGGAAAGCAGACTCGACTGCCGCATAATCGTTCACGAACGAGAACGAGTCGAGCATTGCAGTTAATTCATAGTGACGTCATCGGACCAATCAGTCCAACGTCATATGACAACAAACGATACATAGTAACGTTTATAGACGACTATACTCATTTCACAGCAGCATTTTTAATGGAAGCTAAGTCGGAAACGTTCCATTATTTCAAAATATTTGAAGCAATGTCAACAGCTCACTTTGGTTTAAAAATCAGTCGTTTTCGATGTGATAATGGGGGCGAGTATATATCCAATGAAATGAAGCAATTCCTTGAGAGTAAAGGGATTCGTTTTGAATTTACGATTAGATATACGCCTCAGCAAAATGGAGTAGCTGAACGTATGAATCGGAATATTTCGGACAAATCACGTTGTATGCTAATAGATAGCAATGTAAACAAGACATTGTGGACGGAAGCAGATCGTGCAGCTGTATATACAATAAATAGAAGTCCAACTGTAGCCCTTAATAAAACAGTACCAGCATTGTTGTGGTATGGAGAGATGCCAAAATATGATAAACTCAAGGTTTTTGGGTGTATAGCATACTTAAAAATTCCGAAAGAATTAGTAGCTGGAAAATTTGAATTTAGATCAGAAAAATGTCTAATGATGGGATACTGCTCAAATGGATATCGCTTGTGGAGTTTGAAAAGTAATCGAATAGTACTTGAAAGCGACGTTGAATTCCTTGAAAATAAATTTCTTTTTGATTCATCAAACAGTGAAGACTGGTTAACAAATAAAGAGGTTAAGTTTGATGAAAAGTCTATTGAAAGAAACGAAGAAGTTGATACGAGTAGTACTATTGAAAATTTGGAAAAGAAAAATAAAGTAAATTTGAATAGTAAAAAGGTAGAACCTGAAGAAAACCCTGAAATAATAGAAGAAGTAAGTTGTGAAGATACGATTAGAAGAAGTCAACGAGATAGGAGAAAACCAAAGTATTTAGAAGAATATACAGTATTAGCTATGAATGCGGAAATGTATGTTGAGAAGCTACCAGATTCATATGAAGACATAATAAACAGTGAAAATAAGACTGAATGGATAGATGCAGTTGAGAGAGAGTTAGATTCATTAGTTAAAACTAATACATGGACAGTTGTAAACGCACCGCCTGAATGTTAAACTATTGATTGTAAATGGATTTTTAAAATCAAACGTGATAGTTACGGTAATATAAATAAGTATAAAGCTAGGTTAGTTGCTAAAGGGTGTGCGCAGAAAAGGGGTTTTGATTATGATCAAACATATGCACCAGTTGCAAGACTGACTACATTCAGAATTCTATTATCTTTAATAATTGAGAATGATTTGTTTACATCTCAGCTTGATGTTGAAAATGCATTCTTGCATGGAGACTTGCACGAAACGATTTATATGAAAGCTCCTCCAGGGGTTAATATAGGAAAGAACCTGGTATTGAAATTGAACAAGACTTTGTACGGGCTTAAGCAAGCTCCGAGAGAATGGAATTTCACATTTAATGAATATGTCATAAGTTTAGATTTTGTTCAGTCAGATGCGGATAAATGTTTGTACATTGGTGTAAGTGAGAATGAGGGGATGTTTTTATTATTGTACGTTGATGACATGTTTTTAGCTGGAAAAGATGTAGCAAAAATTAACCATGTTAAAGAAAAATTGAAGACTAGATTCAGAATGAAAGATTTGGGGGAAATAAGTACATTTCTGGGAATTAACATTAAAAGAACTGAACACGGATTATCTCTAAATCAAAGTAATTATTTACAACAATTATTAAAACGTTTTTACATGGATTATTGTAAACCGGTAAAAACTCCGATCGAAACTAAAATTGAAGTTAATTGCGAGAACGATGTTGACTTGACAAATGAACCGTATAGAGAATTAGTTGGGTGCTTGTTATATGTAACACAGACTACTAGGCCGGACTTATGTTTTGCGGTAAACTATTTTAGTAGGTATCAAAGTCAACCTAAAATGAGTCACTACAAGGGACTAAAACGTATATTGAGATATATTAAGGGAACCATTGATTTAGGTATACTTTATATAAAAAGTAAAAAGTTAAATCTAACTGGGTACGCGGACTCAGATTGGGGAAATGCAGTTGATCGTAAGTCCACATCGGGATATGTGTTTCATCTAGGTAATAAGCTAATTTGCTGGGGTACGAAACGTCAAACGACAGTAGCACTTTCATCTACTGAGGCGGAATACGTAGCTTTAGCTCACGCAGCCCAGAGTTTCTTTGGCTTAAAAATCTTTTGGATAGCTTTAGAATATCAAATGAACCTTTTCGAATGTTTGAGGATAATCAATCCTGTATAAAGTTATTAACTAAGTATGAACATAAACGTCTGAAACACACAGACATTAAATATAATTTTATTAAGGATTTAGTAGAAAATGGAACTATGACTGTAAAGTATATACCAACTGATAGTCAACTAGCTTATATAATGACAAAAGGTTTGCCAGGAGAAAAATTTGTTAATCTAAGAGAACAAATGGGTATGAAAGTAGGATTTAAGTAATAAATATGTAGGATTATATTTTTTTATTTTATTTTTACTTTATTAACTTACAGTAAATAAAAGTAATTAAAAATACGGAACTTGCATGAAATTTAATTTTAATTTTAATTTTATTCGATAATATACTTAAAAATAATCAATTTTCCAAGACAGTATTTCTTAATGACTTATTTATTTATTTATTTATTGATAGTAACATTTTAGATCACTATTTAAATCATTGTCACGTGATATTGTCAATACCAACATTGAACACCGCAAAGCCAGCACTTCTCTGATGACTGTAGTAATTAAACAGTACGGCTGTAATTTTCGAAGCCTAGCTGCAATCCTACGATTTACTTTTTCATGTTACTTCATCTATTCCAAGTGTTAAAACAATGGTATTAGGACCCATGCAAGTTCCCTTTCAGCAAACTACCCAGGACATGAGTACTATTGTTCTTATTTAATTAAGTGTCAATATTCTCAAGATTAAATCAGTGCCATTCAAAAACATTCTTTTTATTTTCGACTAAAAAATAGAGGTTTTAACCCATAAAAGTAAAAAATTGTTATTTTCCAAATAAGTTACTTGTATTTGAGAAATCGATTACAGCTCCTGCTGCAGACGCCGTTTCGTTCATCAAATCTGCAACTATTTTCTCAGCTCGTTTTTACAATACTGAATCCAAATCTAAATAGAAACAAAAATAGTATAAAAATTGTATTTATAATAATTAAAATAATTAACAATTTCTAAAGCATATAAGGCCTTCAGTCAAGTCTTTATTTGTTATTTTCAATGAAACAACCAAATAAAACATATTTATCATACTTATTATGACTACAATAGTCTGTCTGCAAAGCTTTTCTTAAGTTTCGTTTGGCAAAGCCTTACATGAAGAGTCTTTAATAATTGATATACGGTAAACAAGAAATAAATATTAAGGTAGTTCTTAACCATAAATAGGTCTAACAGAAAAAAATTTGTATATTGTATCAAAGAGCATAGTATAATCGGTGAAAGTGGTACGATAATAAATCACGGTATTATACACTAGAAAAAAACGTTTCACATACATTTGTGTTTGTTAAACAAATATATTGTTAATAAAAAATAAAAGTTACTTAAGGTTTCAAGAATTTTTCATTTCTAGTTTGTTTTGAATATTTCAGGGCTTATTTTTTCTTTGGACAAATATCTTTAAATTTACCAAGTTGAAATTATAAAATAATTTTGCAGGAAACATATTTTGCAGGACTGTAGTATATAAGGAAACCAAATTTCTTCGTAGTCTATTTAAAGATATATATTTCACGAAAAAAAAACTCTAAAACATTAAAAACAAATGAGAAATGTATAATTCTTGAAATGTTAAGTAATTTTTTTCAATTAACAATATTTTTGTTCAGAAAATATAAATTAATATGAAACATATTTTGTTAAGCATACAATATTGGGTTTTATTACTGTGTACCCTGGTAGAAAATTATCTAGTTTTATCGAGGCCCTCGATTATTTCCTTGGCAAACTAGATAGATCTACATAGTTCTAGATTAATTTTCTACCAGGGTACTTTCACTGGTTATACCAAACTCTTTTATACTAAAATAATAATTCTTTTCTAAAAGGCTTTTTTAACGGCTAAGAACTATCTTAAAGATCTGTACAATATGACTTATATTTCAGTAACAGATTATTTTATTTACTTATCTGATTTACGGAATACGATCTGATAAGTTTTTGAATGCGATATTAAAACAGACTGGCTCAAAGTTGTATATTCAAAATTAAAACTTAATTCACTCTAAAAAATGAGTGAACCGATTTTAGAGTGAAATTTCACTCTAATAGAGTGATTGTTTTCACTCTAACTACTAGAGTGAAATATTTCACTCTAGAAAATAGAGTGATATTTATTCGCTCTAATTTTCACTCTAGTAGTTAGGGTAAAATGACAACGGAAACGAACTTTATTTTATTTGTAGCAGTTTTGAACCTCATTAATTAAAATCAATTTCGGAAGACACGTGAATAAGTAGTTGGTACGTATGGTGCTAACAGTCGGATTATTTGCATCAACCCCGCGCATTCGCACTTATTCTGTGATGAATAATCTTCAATCTTTTGATGATTAATAGAGAGTACCAATCTTACCCAGATAGCACATAACGTTTGAGAAACGTTTCTACAATGTCTCTTTTGAAACTATGGAACGTTTCCTTAAAAGTTTCCGAACGTCTCAGAAACGTTTCTGAATCGTCGAAATGTCCGCATTCGTTACAAAGCGTACGTTGTGGAAACGTTTCTGAAACGAATTTTGAAACATTTTCAAGACGTAAGAACCGTTTCAGAAACGTGTCTAGCTATTTTTAAATCATTTATTCAAGCAATACATATTAAGGTTTCTTAGACGTTGTAACGACGTTTCTAAGACAGCGCTGGAAACGATCGTACGACATACTGAAAATGTTTCTGCCACGCATGGGAAGAATATAGAAAAATGAACTACGTTTCTGTACATATGTTTCTAGCACGTTGCCACAACGTTTCATCGATTGTTTATTAAACCGTTTATTAACCTTTTCCAACGTTTCTGAAACGTTGCTATGAAGTTGAATGTGGGCATCCATGACGTCGTAGAAACGTTTTCGAATCGATATTATAATCCATTGCGATTATTATTATTATTATTATCCTTTATTTGTCTTTTACGATTTCATATTTTTTATAATACTTATTTAAGATTTTTAATAAACAATTATAATAATTTAAAACAAATATTATATAGATACTTTTGATTTACTTATAAAAGGGAAATTGGTGCAAGATACATAAAATACCACTTGAGATGCGAACATGTGATGTGTGTCTACTTAATTTTCATAAAAAATTTATAAGCTTAATCCTATGTAACTTATATCAAAATTCATATTCATGAACCAAACAATTACAAAATACTTTGGGTACAATGACAAGAGAGAAAAGTACAATGAAACACTTCAGAATATCTGACCATAGAATGCAAACCAAAAATTTTTTTACAATAAAATGCGAATAATTTTTTTACAGACATAAATAAAAACAAATACAAAGTTTTAAACACTTTAAGTATTTCACATTTTCTTACTTGTATTAATTACAAAGAGTCGTACTATAACAATTACTTTAACATTGTACAGAGCAATGAACTAAAGGTGTGTAATTTATTATTAATATTACATTTTCAATATACGGTACATTATTTATTATTCTATAATAATCCAGAATAGAAACACATTTTTTGTATCTATTATTTAGACATGAATAAAATTCGTAATCAAGATAGATGTACAACTTGTCTCTTGAATTGTGCACTTTGCGTACCCTCAAAGTATACGCTATTTAAAATAGATTACGTATCTAGTATCTTTGATTTTCAACTAATCATATATACCGAATTATACGGTTAATACTAATTGTGATTTATCATATTTAAATAATTCTAGTAAAATTCGCAACAAAAATATTTTTGAAAACAAATAATTGCTTTTTACCATATCGTTGAAAAAATTATGTACAAACTTTTAATCTTTCAATTAAGATTTTACTGCTTTTCTTGGAGCTTCTTCAATCTCTTTCTTTTCTTCAAAATCAAATCTGCTCTGCTGAAAAGTGATGACTGAATTACAATCTACTTCCTCAGACGATAAGGATTCGCCTCCGTATTAAATTGTAAAGGCAGCTGCAACAATTCACTGAGTAAGTTAAAAAGAGTTAAAAATATTATACATTTATAAATTGTGAGTGAGAACTCAATCATTTTTTATACACATAATAGATTTATGAGCTTTCCTTTTAATCGATACGATTAACGCATCATATTTAATTAAGGTGATGCTAAAGCCAGCAGTCACCTACAAATACGAGGAACCAATTTTCTCATTTTATTTTCAATTTTGAGTAAATATCTCTATGAAACGTTATTGTCCTACTAAAAGACAACAACTTTCCAGAGAGATATTTTTTCAAAATTAATAATTGAATGAAAAAAGTGGTTCCCAGTATTTAACGGTACCAAGAGGGTTTAGCATCACCTTAATAAAAAGCTCAAGCATTACTTTTTCGATGTAGACATCATTATTAACACATTATTTATCAACCTTTTTGGATATCATTTACATTAAGAATATTAATTGTAAGCATATAATAATATAATGTAAATAATTGAACGATATTTTCATTATTAATATAATGCTCAAAATAAAGTGTATACTTGTATACAACATGTAAAAATTGATACCTATTCAATAAGCTTACAGACTTTGTACTGGTACCTTCTCGATAAGCCTACACAGAGTTTGAACTCTGCCAAAAGTCACTTATCATAACATTGAAAATAATATTTAACCAATTCAATTTCATGTTTCAAATAAAGCACATTTTCTAAATTTTTACATAATGAATGATGCCTAAAGATTTCTATTTAAAAAAGTGATGACGGGTATTTTCGGAAGCAAGATAATCATTTATTTGATTGGTTGATGTTAGAGCATGCAATTAAAGAGTTTGAGGTTACCTTTGATAATAAACCGTACGCAAGGCACGTGATTGTACTTCTAGTGTACTAAAAATAGAAAAGTCCGTTTTTGTCTATTTCATAAATAAAAATATATATATATGCAAAATGGACATTCTTTATTTTTAAGGAATATATTATGAAAAAATCCTACATTTTTCAGTATCCTTTAATTTAAGCATTATTATGACAATAAAAATACTGTTTATATAATATAAGTACTGCATAAAATTTAGTATTATACTAATTCAGACTAGCTAATCCCCTCAATAACTTATTAGATTTTAATGAATATCCTGAAGGATTAAGTACCATACTAACTATTGTCGATGAAGATTTGACGAAGAATCAAAGGCAGTTTTTATGGTGTCAGTGGATTTGTACTTGCTAATTAATCTGACAAAGAACCTGTAAAATTATTTTTGCAATAGCATTATGTTTATATTACAATTTCTATTAAATCTTTAAAAAAATATATAATGCTTTATATCTATGGAATGATTTATAAATAAAATTAATTTCAATAAAAATTCACTTGTATGTACAAAATTACTTTTGACAACAGAAGCATATGTCAGACATGAAAGTTTTCATTATTATATTTAATTGGTACAAAAAAAGCCATAATAGTATCTCTAATTTACTAATTACGTTTGGCTTACATATAGATTTTGCTGATGTGTTGGTTGAACTTTCGTCGGGTTTACAATTTTTATTTTTTTCCGGATTGATTCGTAGTATTCCTCAGTCCGTGTTGCATTTGGTTCTTCTGCCACTGAGATATTTGACGAGCCCTGAAGTATAGCTGTATAATAATAACAAAAGATAAATGTACAAATAAATTTTTTAGCCTTTCTTCCAAAAATTAAGTTGTATAAAAAATCAATGAATGTTAAAAGGGGAAAAAATTATATAATACATAGAATCCCTTTTTTATTAAATTTAAGTAAGTATTAATCAAATAAATTAAATATATTATGATGAAAAGTTTAGTATTGTTATCATGAAAAAGTAATTTAGGGTTTAATCGTCTTTCGATTTAATCGTCTTTCATGCAAAGAATGGTATTTTAAGGTGCAACGTGAAAACTATAGGCATATTACAAGTCTGTATACCTAACATAAAATTCTTATCTCATCTGCCTCTAAAATGTAACCCAACCCAGTCTTTGTTCGCGTGTGTTTAGCTTGAAAAAAATATTACTTTTAGCATTCGTTTGAAACGTTAACTTACCAGTATTTCCTTCAAGCGGTGGTGGCTCTGGAAATTATATCGAGCCTTTCGTCCCGCTTAAATCGTCATCCATATCGTCGCCAAAATTCTCGTTGTTGGAAAATATGAAAAATAATAGATGGTAAATCGACAATGTAAGTTTTTGCATAAAAAATTTTCTTATAAAAGTTAATAGACCAAGATTTTATAAATAAAACAAATTATTTTTAAAAAGAAACTGCATAACTAAAAATAATGTAACAATGTATATTGTATTGAATTTGATAACACTCACCTGTAAATGTAAACTTTCGAGAAAGTCGAATGATTCGCCAATTTTCTTCTGGCAATGTTCTGGAGGTCATAGAGTGAATAAGCCTGTTGGCCACCGCGTCTCTTCTCCATTGTCCAATAGTCAAAAATCATGAATTATTTCCGTCGTACAACCTTCTGCCAATTCACCTATGCACCACGACTTTGACATCTTCGAAACATAGTTTGATTTAGACAATCCAAACTGAAAAAAAGATAAGAACCTCGTGGCTTGTTCGGATGTTATTCTGAGGCAGCTCTCTTATACACAGTGACAGCGTCATTACGTGACCACGTGCTGACCGGCAACTCGTTCTACCACTACCGCGCTCAATTTTATTACCACTTTAAGCATATAGTCCCCTATCTCCCCTCCCTTCTGCCCCCCCCCCTCTCTCTCTCGTTCTCTCTCTCTTTCTCTCTCTCTCTCTCTCTCTATATCTCTCTCTCTCTCTTTCTCTCTCTCACCTGCTGACTATTATGTTTGTTTTCGGGAGTCGCTGTGACGTTACTCTGGCTGATGTATTCAGTATAGAAACAACAGCGTCTTGGTCCTGCGCTTCGATTATGCGTGCCAGTCGGCAACTAGATCTAACGCGCTCGTTTGTAATATGGTCACGTGTAAAATCGTACACTTTTCTATAACATTCGCCCACTTTGTCTCTCTATCTCGATCTATCTATCTCTCTCTCTCTTTCTCTCAATTATACATTACTTATATATTCTCTTATATAGTTGTTTATTTGCACTGCAGGCACGCTATATTAAATATAGGGTAGATGCACTAGTAGTCGGACATCAAAGGAAAAACTTGTATTCAAGATTTTGCAAACAATTCAGAAACATCTTTGATTTTAAATTACAGGTTCTATTACACTTTAAATGTATTCTACTTTTTGATAAAATATTTATTTTTGCTTAAAATATTTACAGGATTATTATAATATGTGTTTTAATAAAATATGACGAAAGCACTAGTAGTTGGCCACCGGAATCTAGTACACGGCCGCTTGATCGCTTGTAGTCGGACAGAACAATCTAAGGCAATACATCGCGCTTTAAAAACATTGTTTATTCTTTTTAATAGTTCTATGATTTAAGTTTAGCTATAGAATATTGAATAAATATTAAATGAATGAAATTAAATATTAATTAATCGTAATGATCATTACAATTGAAAGTGGCTTTGGTCATGGGTTATCGACCAGGCCCGTCCGACAACTAAAATTCGTCAAAAATTAAAATAATTCTAGTAGTCGGACACCTATAAGCACATATCGACAAAGATATATCGAAAAAAATTATTATTTAATGGTTCTTAAACTGTTTTAACATCAGAATTAAATGTTTAAATGGTATAGATCATTAAAAAATGATTAATTTAGCGATATTTTGTCTACGGGTTTATTTTTTAATAGAAAATAGACAAAGTGTCCAACTACTGGGGAGTGGCCAACTACTAGTGCCTATACCCTATATTATCCTCGCTTGCCAATACAGGAATGGCATTAAATAGATATTAAATCATCAACTCTATATGAGAATTTTTTGTCGAATATTTGTATACTATACATATTCTGATTTGCAATATAATATGAGGTTATAGAAAAAATATTTAAGTGTAGACATATATTTAACATCGCTTCCGTGGCTTTTCGCTCGATGACCGATTCTATCTCAGATCGAGGACGTCGACTGCATCTATGTCACCGAATCACTTCAAAATTTAGTATATTAATTTAGTCTGAAAATAAGTGTAAATTAAACGTATTTTTTTATTTTTTAATTGCACCAAAATTGCAATTTTTATGCACGTTTTAAAAGTGACTCGTAAATTTCGTATCCCAAAAAATCCAATAATCTTTTTTTTAATCGTTTTATTTCGTCAGCTTTTAATATTATAAAATAATTCTATGTCCATTCGATGAAGTCGCTGACTCTGTTTCAATCATCTGAAAAAAAGGATACTAAAAAACAAGGATGCAGTTGCATTTTTTTAGAAAAACAAATAATCTTCTTGTTTTAAAAAAGGCCATCTTTTTTATCACTCATGTTTTGTTGTCGTGAGTTGGCCTCAATGCCTATCTTTTAGTCTATGTGGGATTTCGTGTTTTTAGCTGTTGAACAGAAATAAAAGAATTTAAAAAATGGTTTTGTATTCGTACAATATAGACATGCAAGATAAGTTTCAATAGTATATTATTACGCAACTAGGGGCGAAAATGTGTTTTTTCAAGTGAGGATGATGATTGAGCACGAGTGGAAGTCGATGGCGCCAAAGGTGCCCGAGACGTACATGGTGCTCAAAATCATCATCCGAGTCTGAAATAACCCTTTTGCCCCAAGTTGAGTACCGTATTTTTTATAACAAGTGCAAAAAGAAGACCATATGGCCCTTACGAAAAAAACCTGCAGGAATTCCTGCAGGAAATACTGCAGGAAATATTGCATGAATCCTGCATAATTCCCTGCAGGAAGTCCTACAGTGTTTTCGTACTTTTTCCTGCATGAATTCCTGCAGTAATATCTGCAGTAATTCCTGAATGAATTCCTACAGGAATTCCTGCATGAATTCCTGCAGGAGTTCCTGCAGGATTATTTTCAGGATTTATTCTATGATACGAAGCGGGCGAAATGCAAATAAAGCATTTCTGCAAGAATTCCTGCACTAAAAATCACCAAAACTACGTAAAAGAATGTTTTAGTTGCAATACAAACATAAAATATAGCTATCATCAATATAAATAGTAAGGACTAGTTAGGGTTTAAAAAAACAAATAAATATTAAATTAGATATTTTCAATAAATTCTGTACCCTATATTAATAATTCTATTAATCGCTAAACAGATTATATTAAATAAATAATGTATTAATAATGTATTTTATAACACAAATATATTAAAATTGACATTCTTAAATCAGATGTATTTGCAAAATGCAAATTCCTATATCTGGCCATATTTATTCTTCGGTTTCATCATCATCGTCATCAAAAAGCTCCGCGTCGTCGTTACCATCATATTTTTGTTTGAAATAGCTGCACTTGTTTCTTCCAGTATAAGCAAATGTTGTTTTCCAGCCTTTTGTACGACCAAAATGTTTCTTGCATAAAGCTACAAAAAATATAAACAATTAGGATGATTTAGAAAAAAAAAAATTAACAGCAATAATAATAGTAACAATAGTAATAATAATAACAATAGTAATTATAATAACAATAGTAATGATAATAACAATAATATTTACAAAAATAACTATTGTTATTTGAATTACCTTTAGCTGCTTTTAAACGTGATGGATCCAGTGGCGGCCGCGGCTCCTTACCTGCTGCCCTGTTCACTTTAGGCTGTGTGCCATTCATGATGCAAGTACCTAATTCCTTTTCTGTGAAGAGGGCGGTCAATATGTCGTTCGTGTAATCTTGAACCGATGAAAACCGTACATTTGTGAGCATCGATTTTTTTATTTTAAAGCGCGGAATTTCCTGCGAAAAATTTATATTAGAATAACCCTATCATTCACATACGTATCGTATAATATTGTTTTTAAGTATTAATATTACTTCCGTCTTTGATGAATCTTCTTTCGATTTTTCCTTTGAACTTTTACTTGTTTGCGGTTTGTTATGATATTCCTTTGAACTTTGACTTGTTGATAGTTTGCCATGATATTCTTCCGAGAAATCTAAATTGTCCAACGATCAAAATTCAGATTTCGTATCATCATTTTCGATACATTTATATAGTGAATCAAGGTTCTAAGAAATGGATAAACGATTATCCATGAGTATATTATATTCAAGGTAAAAATATTGTCGGTTAATAAAAAGAAAATATAATTACTTTTACAGGTGAAATACTTATATTTTTATGTGGTTTCTGTTTATCTGCAGTCTTGATACGGTTACTAATATTTTGAAGAGGCTGCATAGTACTGAATATTGACTTTGTGTCATTAATGCGTTTATCGATAATTTTTTTTATTTGACGAAAATCTGAAACAATAAATAAATTATGTTAAGAAACTCATTTGTTAAAAAAAAAATAATAATATAAATACAAACAATTTAAAAAATGATTAACATTATCTTTCTCATACATTTGTTTTTTCATTTTCTGCTGATAATTTGAGAATTGTAGCTCGACTTCTCTTTTCATTTGTTGCAAACTCTCTTTATTGATTTTTTCTTGATCAAGTTCATTTTGTAATTCTAAATTTTTATTTCTTAATTTTATTATTTCTTTTGTTTTCTTTTTTAGTTCTTCATCCTTAAGTGTTAAGAGATTCTCAAGCTCAGATGCTTCTTCATCATCACTTTCGGATTCATCGGCATCAAAACTTTCTTCAGATTCACTGCCATACTTTACCTATAATGAATTATTTATTAAATATTTATTCATCATAATAATTTGAATTTAAAAAGTTATCACTAAAAATAAGCGTACACGAGTACGAGACCCTAAAGTGAAATTAGCTTATTTCACCATATTTATGCTATTATGGAATTTAATATGGTAATATACCTAAAAATCTGTTGCAACGCCGTTACCCTAAGCGGGTCCTGGGCGTAGTCGTCCAGAGCGGACGGGTGGGTGCCTATCACAACTACACAGCGCGTCCTCAGGTTGCGGATAGAGGAATGACCCCTGAGAAAGAGGTTAGCTGCGAATAAAGCGAATAAGCAGTCGCGGACAGCCGATAGGCCCAGGCGTGGGTGTGATGAGCCCGCACTGGCGAACGCATTCATCTAGAAACACTACGCAAGCACCGCAACAACTACAAATACTATACAAAATCTCCTATCTTACTTTCTTCTTCTACCTTACGCTGTAATCTATCTCTTTTACCACACATTTCAAACAACAAATGGGCCAAAAATCCTGCTGTCGTGGAGGATACGGGAGCGATGACAACTGCCCTGAGAGGGGATGTGTAGAATGATTCGCCACCTGGTCTTACATGGCAACGAAGCCAGCGAAGGCGCGCTGCCTTGCAGGGGGGCGTTAGGATATGAGAATGAAACCGAGTGTGTCTGACGACGAGTTGACTATGTCCTCGCCAAAGTCGGAAAGCTCTCATACTTAGTTCTAGGGAGGTATGAGGGTTATCACCCCTAGACGGATGGACTCACCTGCGATAGGAACAGGATCCAAAACGCGCGGGTTTAACTTACTATCATGGCTCAAAGAAAACAAAACCAAACCAAAAGAAACTTAAGGGTGGGAACCTGAAATGTACGCAGTCTACACAGAGCGGGCGCGTTCCGGGAAATCATAAATGAAACTGAGAGGTACCATTTAGATTTGGTAGCAATACAAGAAACCCGATGGAAAGATAACGCGATGCTAGGATCCGGTAACTTCACCTTTTTATATGGGGGCGCGAGCGGGCATTCTCTAGGCACCGGATTTCTTGTTAATAAAAGCATCATACATTCCGTTAAAAGTTGCAATTTCGTGAATGACCGACTCTCGTATATCATCATCGAAGGAGCGTGGTATAATTACGTGGTTATTAAGAAAGTCTGCACGAAACCAGCAACGATAACGGTATTATGGTCATAAATTTCGCGGCCGCAAAAGATCTTATAGTCAAGACCACGTGCTTCAAGCACAAGGATATACACAAGGCAACGTGGACATCGCCGGATGGGGCCACGCACAATCAAATCGATCATTTTCTTATTGATAAGAGGCGAATCAAGTACCAAGTAGAAGTTAGCAACCGATTTCAGGCGCTCGAGGAAACGGATGAACAGACGGGAGTAGATGACGATCCGAACAGGTTGTGGGGGGCTATCGAAAAAACTTTAAAGGGGGCCGCGAACAAAGTACTGGGTAAGAAAAAAAGGCCGAAGAGCAAACCATGGTTTGACGAAGAGTGAGAACTCTGGTTTGAAAGGCGCAAGAAGGCTAAATTAGATAGTGTACACAATGAAAGCGGTAGGGCCGTAGAAGAATACCATGAAATAAGAAAGCAAGTACGTGTGATTTACAGAAACAAGAAGCGCGAGTATCAGAAAAATGAAATTAGAAAAATAGAAACTAATAGTAGGGAAAATAACCCGCGCGAGATGTACAAAGGAATAAACGCTATTAGGAAGGGTTTTCAGAGTAGATCGCAGTTAATGAAAGATAAGGACGGGAACCTCGTGACAAGCGAAAATGAACTATTGAAATTATGGAAAGATTATTTCGATAAGTTATTAAACGTGCATGAAAACTCCGAGGAAATGGGAGACGAAATCCACACTGCTGAACTCCATATGGACGAAACGACCTACAAAGAAGTAGAGGCCGCGATCAAAAAGCTAAAAAACAATAAGGCCGCAGGAAACGATTCTATACCAGCTGAACTACTTAAATATGGAGGCACCGCGCTTACATCTAAAATTTTTTATCTAGTATGTGCTATTTGGAGAAATGAAACAATACCAGAAAATTGGAAAGAATCCATCATCATACCGATCTTTAAAACGGGAGATAAAACAGACTGCAATAACTACCGGGGAATCTCACTTTTAGCTACCTGCTACAAAGTTCTGTCAAACGTAATACAGGCCAGAGTCACACCATTCGCGGAAGATATAATAGGAGATTATCAGTGTGGATTCCGGCGCAACAGGTCAACGAGCGATCAAATGTTTACCATAAGACAATTATTAGAGAAAAAGTGGGAATATTGCGAAACTATACACCAGCTATTTGTGGACTTTAAGAAAGCGTACGACTCTGTCAAACGAAGCAAAATGTATGAAATCCTAGTGCTCCTTGGCGTACCAAAAAAACTCGTAAAATTAATTCAAATATGTCTGAACGGAAGCACTGGAAAGGTCCGAATAGGCGGTAATGTATCCGAATCGTTCATGATACGCGACGGTTTGAAGCAAGGTGACGGGCTTTCAACGGTACTCTTTAACTTGACGCTAGAGCATGTTGTTAGAAAAATGCAGGCTAGCGAGCTAGGCGCAACACTCAACGGAACAACGCAGATTTTAGGCTATGCGGATGACTTGGATATAGTGGGAGATAACGGTGAAACGGTGGCGAGAAATGCGGAAATCCTTATAAACGCGGCTAAAGACACGGGGTTAGAAGTGAGCGAATCGAAAACGAAATATATGATCATGGAGAAACTGGGCATTCGCGAAGCAGAGGGGGATCTCAGAGTCGGAAATTTCATTTTTGAAAAGGTTAGCGAATTCAGATATTTAGGTACAACTATAAATGATCAAAACGAAATTAAAGCCGAGATTAATAAGAGACTTCATTCGGGTAATGCCTGCTTCTACGCTGTGAACAGATTACTTAAGTCAAAGCTACTGTCGAAAAATGTCAAAATAAGGATATATAGGACTATAATAATGCCGGTAAAATTGTATGGGTGCGAAACCTAAAGCGGAAGAAAATCGTTTTAGGGTATTTGAAAATAAGGTTCTGAGGAAAATTTACGGGCCAAAGAAAGATGAGGAAACTGGGGAGTGGAGGAAACTGCACAATGACGAGCTACATAATTTGTACGCGTCACCAAATATTAACAGAATAATAAAATCACGGAGACTAAGATGGGCAGGGCACGTGGCAAGAATGGGCGATGATCGTACAGCAGTGCGCATAATGAAAGGAAAACCGAAAGCAACGCGACCTCTTGGTAGACCTAGACGCAGATGGGAGGATAACGTAAAATCAGACGTAACTGAAATTGGGCGGGAAGGCGCGAAATGGATGGGGTTGGCACAAAATAGGGAAACGTGGAAGGCTTGCGTAGATGAGGCGATGAACTTTCGAGTTCGAAATGCCACTTAAAAAAAAAAAATTATACCTAAAAATGCCTAAATAAGATTGTTATATAGATATGACGTTTAGGCATACTGCGTTTCTTACTCATAAGAATTATATACGTAATTATTGTGCACAATTTTGCATTAGACAAATATATATTGAAAAAAATTGTGAGAAAAAAGTGCTCAAGTGTATTGAGCTAATTTAGCTAAGTTTAACTTGAGTAGAATCTGCTTAAGTAGTTGAACAATTTTGACTCAATATTTTGAGCTATGTATGCTGAACTAGGACTCGAGCTATAGCTACTCGAGCAGTTAGGCAAAAATAGCTTAACTACTTAAGCTAAACTCACCGTGTTTGTTACAATTGGATTAGCTGAATAAATTTATTTTATAACTATAAATAATAAAATATTGATTATAACGTAGAACTTTTAAAAAGAAATTTCATTTAATTTGGATAGATGTTTGTATGATGTATGATATCTAAGAAAATACTAAACTGATAGAACTGAGATTTTAAACATAACCTAATTACGGACAGACTGGCATAGGCTACTTACCGACGACATGTATGTCCTCATTCCCAACATCCTGTATATGTCCGAATTACCGACATCCTATATATGTCCTCATTTTCCAAACCTTGTACATGTCCTAATTAGCGACACCCTGTATATATCCTATTAGCAATAACCTGTTTATGCTCTAATTCCTGACACTCACAAGGGGGGACCAGGGAGTCCGGGTCACCGATTTTGTTGAAACTTTAGGGGTCGTTTTCTGGTACCTAAAAACGAATCCCAATACTTGTGGTTTTATCCCATGGGCCTTTGTACGGTATCGGAAAAACCCTTAGGCGAGATGCGGAATCAATGGCCGCTTCGCGGCGCCATCAAGCTTTTGGTGCTGCGGCAGCAACATTTTTGGGTGCGCAGCTCACCCAAATGCGCGGCGAGCTGCTGCCCCAACATACAGTCACGCTGTAGCTCTAAAAAAGGGAACTGAGCGCTCTAAACATGAAGCTATATTGAATAATTGAACTGATTCTTAAACTATTTTTTAAAGTTTCTGTTCTTAAACATTAAACAGAAAAATAATAAATAAGACAATTATACAATATTTATGTGTTTAATATTATAATACAATAATTACAACAATAATAATAAAATGGTTACAATAACCTTATAAGTCATACCGAGTGGCAATATAATGTGTATTGTTTACAACTGCAGATACAGAAGGTAAAATAAGTGGTAAATTTGTGAATTGTATAAATCTGCGTGAAACGGTGTTTGAAATTCAAATTCACGCAGACAACCGGCGGTTTGCTGATGAAACAGGACACGCGCCAAATTTTCTCGCGCCAACCACCAAGTCGGACGACTGCCGCACGCGCAATACTCCGCGGCCCCTATCGATGGAAACGCTGCAACACCAACAGTCGCGCATCGTGGTGGCTCCAGCATTGGGGCGGCTGCTCACCCAAAAGGAGAAAGCCGCGCTCCCGAGGCAATGTCACGCGTCGCTCTCAACGTTTGGTGTTGCACGAGCACTAGTTGGTGACGCATCACGCCCAAGGGTTTTTCCGTGTAGCTCAACTGCTCTAGCCCAACCAGTTAAGCAAAAACTGCTTAACATGTCTAGTCACTTTTGCTCAACCTTATTGAGTTAATATAGCTCAAGCCCAGCCCAAGATCCTGAGTTAATTTAGCTCAACGTTAAGGAGGTTCATCTGGTTAAGGAATTGATGAATAGATTTTAATGAAATGTGGTACACCGATAGATATAGTTCCCAAAACGATTCAGTTAAATTTTCGGAAGATAAGGATACCTCAGAAGCGAGATATTAATATTTTTATTTTGTGGCATTTAGGGTTGAGTCTAGTGAGAAATCGCACTTTTGTCGTTTTCATTTGCATATTTCAAAGAACTAGATGAAGAGTTTTTCTTGAAAATTTTGTCGTTATAAGACAAATATTTGACAAACATTTTTTGAGCTTAAAAATATCCATTGAATGCTTCTGAATGTAAAAATAAATTAATTGAAAACGAAAAAGATGCATGTAATTGTATATTTGTAACCATAAACTTAAAATGCAGATTTTTCAAAAGTGTAATTTCGTTGTGTATGTTTTGTCTTTTACTTTGACAAGAAGCTATTTAGAAAATTTTAAAAGACCATTTTTATTCGAATATTATTCAATAAGTAAGCAAAGTGTGAATATTAAATTTTTTATCGTTTTCAGGGCTGCAAGACAATTTTAAAATTCATAGAGCAATTTACTAAGTAGCTTGAGGCCAAAGTAGTGCTGTGTGGGCAATTTTCTGTGAGGCCTAACTCCCAGTCGCCATCGTCAGGTGGCACTAGCCGCACGCGTTCTATTGCCCCCTCCGAGCGCCGACCGCTGAGCAACGAGCGTAGCGGCAGGCCAGAGAGTCTCGAGCCCTCCAAGCAAGCGGACGCATCTCTGTTGTCAGCCCGCTGTATCTTGCGACTCTTACAATAAAATAGAAGTACCAGAGTATCTTGGGTGATCTTGGACTGTCTCCCTCACCCACTTCCCTCCGAATCAAGTGCTATACGTATATTAATTCCTTAACATGTTTTTTTTCATTTACATATAATTGCAGGGCATTGTTAAATCTTATTTTATTTGGAAATATATATCAAAACATATAATTGGCTTGAGAAATGCCTAATTATTTTTTTAATATATATTTTCAATTGAAATAAGATTTAACAATGTCCTGCAATTCTGTTATGAGTAAATGAATAAAAATGACTTATTTAACATGAATTCAGACTTCCATCTCAGGTAAACATTCAATAATTATTTATTATTTAAATATTCAACAGTTATAAAATTATAACTGTCAAAATAATCTATTAATATAATAAAATATACTTTAAGTTATAATATAAAAATTTTAATTTAAATTAATAGTTAAAAAACAACACGTATACGTGTCATCAAATTTTCTTAAATAAATCCAGTGGGTGAAAAAAAAAATAAGGGGCATTTAACATATTACCTCATCGTTATGAGATTGTGCATCACTTGCTGTGGATATTGCTGATAACAATGCCTTGTTTTGCTTAGCTTGTAAATTTAAACGATTCTTCTTAGCTACGTTTGTACCTTTAGACTCTGTTGTGACATCTTCATTAGAATCATCAGAATCAGCGTGTCTTTTGGCAGAAAGTTTGCGTCTCTCGGTTTTTGTAGGACTTATTACACCACACTTCATTAAATTTGAATGTTTGAGCCTCATTTCAGTCCATTCTACAACAAATAGTTTTCATTAAATATAGCTTCATTAATAGACATACATATCATATATTCATAACATTTCAGAAAAATTATCAATAATAACGATACATTATTTAAGGTTGTAAAAGTTGTAAAAAAAAATAATAATTTCAAGCTTACCACCCCAACATAGCACCTTGGCATTGGATTTGATGAACTCAGCATTTTTCAGTTTTGTTTTCTTGGTAGCAGCGCTAGTTATATCACAATTACTAGGCCAATTTATAATAACTTCTTTTGATTGTGCAATAGTTTCATCGATATTGTCTGCATCACCTTCGTTTTCGAGCCAACATACATACCCTGTAGCAACTAGCTTTTCACCTCTTGAATCATATTCATTACAAAATTCTACTAAAATGCATTTTCAATTATCGATGTTGCACAGCTTTTTGTCATCATCACTCTCAGAGTCCATTATTGTTCTGTAATTAAAAATAAAAGAAATAAATAAATTGGCCTTTGTACTTTGAAAGATCGTAGCCGCATAAAGAACATATTGTGTTTAAAGATCAAATTTCTACTTACTTTCAAAGACTTTCTTCCACCTGATAACGATGAAAATTATCCGTAGTGTCAAGAAATCAATAAAGTATCAATTTATTTAGGCAAGCGATGATTTTAAACTGTTTCAGCTTTCAGTCAAACCCTATGAGATGAAAACACTGTAGCAACTTGCAAGTATATTGATTTTTTTTATTATATTGATTTTCTTCTGTGCACGATCTGCTTCCTCGTTAAGATATTTAAATTTGTTAAAATTTGTCAAAAAGTACTTATACGCTATAAATGCTATATTACTAATTAATTGTTTTCTATTACTGTAATCTAAATTTCTTGTCACAATTATTAATGTAGATAAAATGATATAGTGTAAGGAACATTATATGTAATGACAATAGGTTATGTTATGACAAAATAATGTTTCTTACCGTATATCATTTTATCTACATCAATAATTGTGAAAAAAATGAAGATTACAGTAATAGAAAACAGTTAATTAGTAATATAGCATTTGTAACACATAAGTACGTTTTCACAAATCTTAACAAATTTAAATATTTAAACAATGAAGCGGATCGAGCACAGAAAAAAAAGCATAAATACTCAGAACCTAAAATGAGTAGAGTACTTTAAATCCAAAGTGTGCGTTTGATTTGTAGTACGTATACGTACGTATATAGATATATATATATATATATATATATATATTTAGATATATACCCATCGTGGATAAAACGTAAGTATGTACTCTAAATCAATCGCACTCTTACAAAAAATAAACAGTTGACAACAAAACTTACGATTATAAGAACCAACGCTGATAAGAACTGAAAACACTGAATTTTTATTTAACCTAAAGTTCAATCAAACTTTAAATTTTTAACGTCGTAGTAAACAACTAAAGTATTTTATAAATACTACGTCATAAACATACTAGAGTTGCAAATTAATCTTAAAAATATAATATGATGCACAAATTAGAAAGTTTTTAAGTGATGGCTCGAGCAGTAAAGCAACAAGTAGAATCTCACTGCACTTATGCTGCAGGTTGCTGCCGGTACGCCGTTCGCTTTGTGCTCTTTCTTTCGTGTCTCGTCATTTCTGCTGTACCAAAGCCGAGAGCTATGATTGGCCGAATATATTTAAATTTAAATTTATTTAAAAACGAAGAAATTAAGATATTGCAGACCTAAATATACCCGGCTGTTCTCCAGATATAAGCGATCAAAAAAAATAAATAAATCTTGAATAAGCGAAAATTACTGAGTCTTATCAACTGTAAAAATAACTCCTTCAAGATATTTCAAAATACTACCTGATTGCAAAGTGTTAAATCGATTCATTCGTTTTTACTCCAGTTATCTGCGGGCAGTAGAAAAATGGTTTTATTCATAAACTATTTTTTTTCTCAAGGACCAATGAACAAAAAATTTATGAGAGATAGATCAACATGTTGCCGATAACCATGAATTTTTTTAAAATTATTTCCGAGATATTATTTTTTTAAAAAGAAAAACGCTTTCGTGTATAACTAAAGAACAACGATAGCTAATAAAAAATGACAGGTGTGAAAAAACAGCTAATTTTATGCCCTTTCAGATGCACTTTCACAGACTACATTATATTGACTCTATCATGTAACAGAAAAACTTAAACAACTCCCGAAAATAGATAAATCGCCATAAAAGAAAAGCGCATGTCATAATTTTTATAATCGCAAATGTACGTAAATATAACTTGATGCAGAATTTTTCACACTACAAGAGTTCATATTAGCAGACTGTCTTTTAGTGACTAAGTGGACACAATCATCCACTATTATTCTTTATAAATAAAATATATATACCTCAAAAAGTGCTGCAGCCAAAGAATTAAACACAGTAATGCAAAACACTCAAGGTAATGCGAATCTTATTTGCATTGCCAAAACGTAGGTACAAATCAAATTTTCCATAGGCAAACTATTGATGCATTTAGATTTACGTACTCTGTATACTCGTATAATGGTGAATCGTAATATAAACACGTGCGTCTATAAAACAAGCGACTCGCGAAAAACAGAGAAATATATGACGTGTGTGCAGCAGCCAGCAGGGGAGAGAGAGTGACAGAGTAAGCGAGAGAGAGAGAGAGAGAGAGAGAGAGATAGAGAGAGATAGATAGATATAGATAGATATACTTTTTATTCATCAGAAGACAAAATCTTACAATTTCATGTACATGTAGTTATAATTATAATTAAAAATATCAGTCGATTTAATATAATTGTTATCTTAACTTTCACTTATTGCATATTTCTTATTAAAATAATAATTCACTTTATCAGTTCGTCAGTTTATAAAATTTAAATGTAATGAACTAGTCACAGTCAAATATCACAGAAAACGCTTCGTCAAAAAATAATAATACATAGAATAAAAAATAAATACAATAGAGATAACATATAAATATAAAAGAATACATACACATACTTTGCTAAATCTTTGCGTATACTATCACGTCTAAATTTAAAACACACTCATTCATAACACTTTAACAATCACGCTAATAAATACATTCACACCTAACTAACACTAAACATATTTAATAAATAAATAAATAAATTAATAAATAAATAAACAAGATAAATAATTAAATTAAATAAATAAATAAATAAATAAATTTAAATAAATAAATTAAATAAATAAATAAATAAGTTTAAATAAATAAATAAATTAAATAAATAAATAATTCAAATAAATAAAAAGCTTAAATAAATACTCGACTCATCTCTGAACATACTCTTCACCATGTAATTGCTTAAGGTGCCTGCGAGAGAGAGAGAGAGCGAGACCGAGAAGCGGAGGAAGGGAAGAAAGAGACGAACTGTATGGATCACGTGACCATACATTCGAGCATGGTAGAACGAGTTGCCGGCCGGCATGCAGTGACACTGTGTAGAGAGTTCCCGCATAAGCTCAACAGTCAGAATAACATCCGAACAAACCGCGAGCCACTTACCTTTTCTTCAGGTTGAATCGTGCAAATCAAGCAGTGCAAATAAAGTGTTTTGAAGATGTCAAAATCGTGGTGCATAGGCGAATTCGAAGAAGATCACACGACTGAAATAATTCCTGATTTTTGGCTACTGGAAAATGGGACGAAGACTTGGTGGCCGCCGTTTAAGAGCAACGACAGAGTTATGCGTGCTATTACCTGCAGAGACCCACCACAAAAAAATTGGCGAACTTTTACACTTTGTCGACAGTTTGCGTTTGCAGGTGCGTATTATAGATTGTATACATAGACACGTTCTTTTAAAAAATAGCTTTGTTTCATTTATAGAAACTTTGTCTATAAACTTTACTCGAAAAAAATTTTAGTGTAAAAATTTGCATTGCCATTAAAAATCTATTGTTTTTATTGCATTTCGCGAGATGGTGTCAATACTATTTCTTCATCGATTAAATACTTAGTGAAAAAATTACGTTTTTTTTATTTCAATTAATGATAGATACATATGATGAAGCTGTGATTAAAGCCGAATTATCGAAAGAACATTGAGACGTAGACGCCGAGTATGAGAAATTGCAAAACAAGAAGCTACGTAAAGAAAGACGCAAAAAATTAGAAGATTCCGACGAAGAAAATCTTGAGGACAATGAAGATGATGATATGAGCGAATTGACAGGTTCGATGTCCTTAAAAGACTTTCCAAAACCGCCACTACATGAAGAAAATACTGGTAAGATTATTATTTCAAACGAATTCTAAGAGTAGTGGTATTTTGCACCAAGCACGAGCGAACAGGGACTGGTCTATATTTGAAAGGCAGATGAGACAAATGTTATAGTAGCTATGCAGACTTGTACTATGCGAAGTTCTGCCTATAGTTTTTACGTTGCACGGCTCATACGGATGATCGGCGCCATATTTACTGTCTGCGGCGTTTTGCCTTTCACAAGCTACGGCAGTTATGAGAGATCTGTGTGCGTTAAACATAGATCATTTGCAAAATGTTTACTTCGAATAAATCGTTGTGTCCAACCTTAAAATACCATTCTTTGCATACACTGAAAAAAATAAAAGGCTACTTCTACTCGTGGGGTACAAACAGTATCAGCTTGGCTCCTCCCCCCCCCCCCCCCCCACACACGACGAAATATGCGCGCAGTAGACGCGCAGAAGACTGAAAGTGAGGCTATGTCTCTCCCACCTCTGCCGCGCTCTACCGCGCAGCATTGTGCGTGCCTACTGCGCACCTATTTTGCTCCTACTCGGGTGATCGAGTAGATACTGCGCGAGTAAGGACTAAGGAGTAGAAACAGCTTTTTATTTTTTTCAGTGTATAGGGAGACGATTAAATTGATCGATTGGAATAGTATATTACGCAACGCGTGCGCGCAGTATAAGGTAATCGCGCACGAGTGCAGTTTGACCCGAGCGAAGCAAGGGTTATAAAAGCACGAGTGGGAGATGACCTGCACGCACAAGTTGCGTTCGCTATTTTTCTAAACAGCAGGCGTACAGATCGATGCGTGAGCATAATTGAACTTTGCGTACGGAGTGAGGACAAAATTATTAATAATAATGTGATAATAATAATGTTTGATACATGAATTTGATACATTTAATTTAGATGATTAATACTTACTTAGATGTAATAAAACAAGGGCTTCTCTATATTATACAATTCATTGCCTTTATAAACTGGATGTTTTCATTGACTTTTGATAGTACTAAATTATTGGCAAAATACAGAAAGGTTAAAGAATTTATTTGCACATTTATTTTTGGTTATAATGTAGCTATACTTAAGAACTCGTCAACTGTACTTAAGATCTTGGAGACAGAAGAATCAAATACAACACGGACTGAGGAATACGAGCCAAACAGGAAAAAAATTAAGATTCTAAATGCGACAAACAACCAACCAACATCACCAGCAAAATCTATTTGTAAGCTAAACGTAATTAGTAAATTAGAGGTACTACTTCATATTATGAATAATTAAAATGACCAACATTTGGATTCATTAGACTTTCATTGATTTCAATAATTAATCTATTACTATTATATAATACTATTATATCCTGATATATATGATTCTGTTGTCAAAAGTAACCTGTTCTGTATAAACAAGTAAATTGTTATTGAAATTCATTTTATTCGTGACATTTTGAAGATTCATTTTTTATTTGTAGGTATAAAATTAATTCTGTGAATATTTTTAAAACGTGATTCATTGTAATCGTGGACTGAGTAAGAACTCTGTGAAAACTTTTCGAACAGGTTCTAAGTATTCGGCGTCTGGATTTTGGTCTATAGTCTGTTAAATTATAACAGTTCTTATACATTTTATTATCTATACTTTATTTTAAATATTATAATAACGATCAAAATACTGTTTAGTAATAATTAGTTTCTATTTTTAATTTAAATGATATTCAAAAAAATTGATAAATATTGTGTGAATAAGGATATCTAAGTCGAAAAGACGATGCTTGAGATTTATATTGATCATCAATTTATGTGCAAAAATAATCATGTACCAATAATTTACAAATGTATCATATTTTTAATAGTTGAAACTTACACTGTGCGTTTTTACAGTTTCTCCAACGAAATCATCCGAAAGCGCATCCGTATTGTCTGTAGAAGGAGATGATAGTTTAACCATGGGTGCTCAGCAGAATGGATTTAATTGTGGAGAAGAGAAAGAGCTTAGTGGGAGTTCCACAGATCTTTTACAATTACAATCACAAGGTAAACAATGTGTACCGTATTTTTTTGTTAAAAACTATATTATCAAAACTGATTATTCATTTTCATAAATGTTGTTGACACATTTTAATAGAAATCAATTAAATATGAACAATCACTTGGTATTGTCCACTCTATCATTGACTTAAATAATACATTTTTTAAATTTTTTAGTTATTCAGGACTACGCTATTTTGATAGCATAGTTTAGTAACATAGAACAGTTAAAAAAACAAGTAATAGATGAACAATGTATTTACCAAGAATTAATAAAACTGGACATTCATATACAATAATTAAATTGAATAGGATTTAGTTTGTTTATCTAAATAATTAGTTAAAAAAGCAACGATTTTTTTAAGAATAAAGAAGAATTTATTTTCAATGTCGCTGAAAAAACACTCTAAATCCATCATTTATTAAGCGTGTGTGCTTTTGATATATTTAAAATAATTATTTTATGTAAAGTTTACTTATTAAGTATCTAACAAATTCCCTTGTGTGTCCAATATTGAAATAATATTAAGGCTAGAGTACACTCAGAGAGGTCAAAAAACAATTTTTTTCTTGAAAAAATTATTCCTTGAAGCTCATTTTATATGCTAGAAAGCTCCTAATTGTTTTTAAAGCATCTTATAAGTTTTTTGAATATTTTTATAGGATTTAATTACATTGGCTTATATGCAATTTACAATCTTTAAAGTCCTTTTCCTCAGCCCTTCATAAAAATGCTCTTTGTGTATATGCGCGCAGTGAAATTGTTTGTAACTCCACAAGATTATTGTTTTTTACATTATAAACATATGTATAGAGCCATTCTTCATATAACCCATAAGTACACATTTTCCACACGAACTTATAAAATATAATTATGTATGTGAGTAAAATATGTATAGGGGGGTATATGAAAAATCGCTCTATACATTTCTTTATAATGTAAAAAACAATAATCTTGTGGAGTTTCAAACAATTTCACCGTGCGCTTTTGCACAAGGAGCATTTTTGAGGCCAGAAATGAAGTGCTGAGAAAGACGACTTTAAAGATTGTAAATTGCATATAAGCCAATGTAATTAAATCCTTTAAAAATATTCAAAAAACTTATAGGATGCTTTAAAAAACAATTTGGAGCTTTCTAGCGTATAAAGTGAGCTTCAAGGAATAGTTTGTATCAAGAAAAAAAAATTGATTTTTTGACCCATCTGGGTGTACTCTACCTTAAGGTAGTACGAAAGCCATCTTATGACTGACAACTACGGGTCCATGTTTTTTAAATTGAATATCCATTTATGAAAATGAAAATATCTTTTTATTACACTGTTGCTTCAATCAAAATCAACAGTGTCACAGAGAGATATTTGTATAAAAATCAGAATTAAAGTTTAAAAAACCGTGTAGCCGTAGTTGTAGTAATAAGGGTGGCGTTCATTTCACATCACCTTAATAGCTTAGCTTCTTTTCTTATTTATGAATTCACTTCGCTATATAAACATGTTTAAATGAACACTCGCGAGTTCGTGAATAATATTATGTTCATATGCAAACTGAAAAGCTCTTTTGTATTATAAGAGATAGAATCTCTTATTATGGCTTTATTCCTCGGTGTGTGTGAATAACGAAGTTATTTTAATGTTCCCGAGGTAGGTGAGAAAAGAAAAAAGAAAAAGTGATTTTTCTTTTTGACGTTTCCGTGAGCACTGTCGCCCTCATCAGAAACTTGTAGAATAATCAATATGTATCACATTGGTCAAATAAGATACATAGAAGCTTCCTCCTCCGTATATAGAGAGAGGCTCAGTCAAAAACACATTTCGAGCCAAGCAACATTTTACTCGTTCGGATTCCTTTCCTCTCCGCTATACATGTGGAGGAGGAAGCTTCTATGTACGTTTACTTGACCAATGTGATTACGCCGATTATTCTAGAAGTTTCTGATGAGAGTGTCAGTACTCACCGAAGAATCAAATAGAAAAATCATTTATCCTTTTTTCTTTTCTCACGTGAGAGAGACGGGGTTAACTGGCGGCCCCTTTCGGGGACGTGCCGGTCCAGCACTCAGGCTATACATATTGTGCTTACAAGTAATGAGTAATTAAATGATGAGTAATCACATTCTCACTATTTCTGATTCAAATTCAACATGCAAATTAAATATTGGGATTTAGATAATGCTTTTTTATTTAACTTGAAAATATAAAAAGTTTAATAGTCCAGTGCATATTTTAATAATACAAATTATTATTAATTTGTTTATGTATATTCTTTAAATATAATAGATTAGTTGCATATTACCTTAATTTCATATGTTTTTACAGATATTCAATCGTTAGAACATCCAATATGTACTGCAAATTGGTTTGTGGTACAATTGGCTGAGAAATCTGCAAATAGCATAATTCCACGATTATGGCTCAGTTCTGACAAACAATCCTGTGCTTGGCCCCCATATACCTTTGAAACTTTGGTTGAAAAGTCCATTAGAGAATCCGAAGAGCTAGATAGGAATTGGATGAGTCGAGATATATTACAAATTGTAGCATCAACAGGTTCATATTATTTTAGACAATAATATTATGTATTGTATATATTTCGTTTATTAAAAAAGTTTTTTTTTGTTAAGAAACATACGAGGATGCTGTCATAAAGACGCACATGTCGTTGCACACCAGAAATATGGATCAACGATTTTTAAACAATTGTATAGAAACTGATGAAATGGTGGATGTAGAATCTTGTAAGTAAAAATGATAGAATAATTTATTAATATCATGTGACATGATGTCACAAGTGTACAATTGATTTTGATAATATTTAATTAATAATGATTAGATCAAAGTAGAAAATTTATCAAATTCCTTACTTTTTTTCAGCAAATAATGGTAATACTACGAAAACTTCAAATAAGCCTCGAATAATAGGTGTCAAAAATGTGGTTCGCAATTCGCTGCGAAAAGATCGTACTGTGCTGCAGAGTAGTAAGTATTTTTCATACACTGCCATTCATATACTACAAGTAGAATTTGTTTAAATATTGCATTGCATTCTTCAATTATGTATTTTCCTCATTACTAGATCCAGAGACTTCAGTGAGAGCTAGCGGACAGGGACAACGGCCACCACTCGTGGAACTTAAGGGGGTAGCACCGTGTGTCGACTTCAAAAAATCGATGTTGGGTTTTTGACATATTTCGCAAGTAAAATATGTTGAAAATATTGTGTGAAAATTTCAGATTGAAATTCAAAATACTTTTAAAGATATAGCCAAAAGAAGCGAGCGCGCCGCAGGTATATTGTAACGCTCCAAACAGCAGTGCTCGTCGGCAGCAGCTGCTCCGGCCGTCCCCACTCTCTTGTCCCTTCTGTCTTTATTTTTATATATCTACGCAGGTGTACATATTATAAGTAACGTATTATAGTATACGACATAGATATATAAAGGTATAAAATTTTGAACCTACAAAATTTCGGACATTTCAGACGTAACCGTTATTCATTCGACGTGTAAATATCAAGTTTGAAAATGGACCGACGCGGCAATAGAGACAGTCGGCATCTAAATAAAAGAGGCAAAAAAAGATCTTTTCACGGTAATCAATTTACCGCGGAAGAAGATACTACATTTGTCAGTACATCTGCTAAAAAAATCGAACATAACGATGCTTTTGAAGTGTCTCATGATCCGTCTTTCAAGTACGTTTTTATTTGTTTCAATTTAGTGTTTGGTGTATTAGAAAATATTGTGAAGTGTAAAGAATGTGACAGTGCCATAAAATTTCTTATGAATTCACCAAGAGGACTAGAATTCAAATTGAGTGTAAAATGCTCTTGTCGAGATTATCTTATTGATTCTTGCCCGATGATCAAAAACGCGTACGAAATACATCGACGGTTTACTTTCGTCATGCGATTACTCGGCGTTGGCCAGGCGGGCGTCAATCTTTTTTGCTTAATAATGGATCTCGGAACTTTCCATAGAAGCCTATACTCAAGAATGTTGAATCAGATTTTGATTGCCGTGGAAGCTGTTGCTAGAGTTGCTTTCAAAAAAGCCGCAAATGAAGAAAAACAAAAAAATGCCGAAAAAGGTTTTCCCGAAAATGAGTTGTCGGTTTCTGGTGACGGATCCTGGGCTAAGCGAGGATTTTCCTCGCTTTTAGGAATTGTTTCGTTGATAGGAATATACTCTAATAAAATTATAGATGCCATTGTCAAATCCAGTATATGTAAAGGTTGTCAATATCTAGCTCAGAAAGATCCTATTGAAGCGGAAAGTTTGTATAAAGATCACAAAGCCGAGTGCATGGCAAATCACGAAGACAGCGCCGGTAAGATGGAAGTGGACGGCGTTCTTGAAATGTTCAAGCGTTCTTTGGAATATTTTGGCGTGAAATTCGTGAAGTATATTGGAGACGGTGACTCGAAAACGTACAAACAGTTGGTCGATAGAAAACCGTACGATGGCGAACCAGATGTTGAAAAACAAGAATGTGTTTTACATATCAAATAGCCCATGTACCGGCAATTGCAAGCAACCAAAAAACCTATCACAGAACATGCAAAAGTCAAAAAGCAGATCAAGGATGCCGAGCAAAAAAAATCGACAAAGAAGAAAAAAAGAAAGCCGAGGAAGAAGGTAAACCTGCTCCGAAAAAGCGTAAGACCGTGGCTAGGAAAAGCAGTGAACCTAAACAGCCTAAACCTCTGCAACTAACAAGCAAATTAATATTGAAACTGTCAACTTATTATGGATTGGTAATCACGAGAAATTGTCATTCTCGTGTAGACATGCGAAAAGCTGTTTGGGCAACTTTTTTTCATTATATATCTACGGACGCTAAGCCGCAGCATTCTAATTGCTCTGATTCATGGTGCAAGTATTTAAAACACAAGGCAGAAAAGCCGGAAGAGCCTTATGTGCACCCAGTGATCTTCGACGAAGTTACTACAGAGCTGGTAAAAAAAATCTATGAAGAACTTTCGTCCGAAGATTTATTGAAAAGATGCTTAGGAGGCAACACACAGAATAATAATGAATCGTTCAACAGCCTCGTGTGGAATTTTGCTCCAAAACATCATTTTACTGGGAAAAAAGTTTTGGAAATCGCTACACTGACAGCTGCCTGTATCTTCAATGAAGGTTTTCTACCTGTGCTGAAAATAATGGAGACAATGGGAGTAACAATTGGCCAAACAGCAAGGGATTACTCCGACGTTGTCGACAATGCACGCATTTTAAAATAGAACAAAAACGCTGAAATCAACTCAAAAGAGGCTAGAATTCTACGGAGGGCTCTCAGGGCTGCTGCAGATGAAAACTTTGATGAAACCGAAGGACTACTCTATCGACCAGGCATAGTCGATTAAGGTAAGTTTGATTTTTTTACGAGAAATCTGTTATCAAAACTTTAAACGCGTATTTCTCGAAACCACTTTTTTTGGTCGCGGGGGAAGCACTCACAAAAAACTATTCAACCAATCGTGCTGAAATTTTTACCAGTTATTCTTAACATACAAGACTATTACGCTAACCTCTGAAACATTAAAATTTTTAACAATAAATTAATTTTTTTAAACAATTTTGGCCAAAAAAAACCCAAAAAAAATGTTTTGCTTAAAAGTCTGTCATTTTTTTTTTATGAAAAATATATGCATATTAAAGATTAGCGTAATAGCGAGACATCTAACAAACAATAATCTATGTGTTTTTTTTATTTCAGATGATCACAGAAGCCTGAGTGCTCCCCCCCCCCCCGCCATCGCCTCCAAAACGAGGAGTCTACTTCAGGTGGGCAAAACCAAAATAAAACTTCATAAATATTATAAAAAAAAAATATTTTTTTTGTCTACTAAACATCAATAAAAACATAAAAAAATTTGAGAAAAATCGCATTTTATTTTATACCTCAAAAAAATTCATAAATAAACGTTGAAAAAAGGCACGTCACACGGTGCTACCCCCTTAAAAATTATAGCATCGACGATAAAGTTCTTTTTGTAGCTGGTAAGTCCACCACATAGTATCGAAATAAATATTTTCAAATATACGGCAGGCCCGCTGTTAACGGACCTCTCTTTTATGCCAGTTTTATAGTATATTTCGGTACGGGTGTGAAAGGTATAAAAATCACCTTACACACCAGTTTTGAACAGTATTTTATACCACGAGGGCCGAATAATCATGTCGAAGTTATGATTTTGAGGTTAGCGTGATATAAAATATATTTAATAATAAAACAAACGTTTATGTCAAACAGAAATGTGCAGAGAACTTCTTCACCAGCAGGCGGAAGATCGGTGCTCGAGGCAGAGAGGTTCTCATGTCGGCCAAATGCCTGCACATATATCATCCAATAATGCTTTGCTCAGAGAACGATTCCCTATAGGCACTATAAAAGAATTCGCAAAATTTAATGATGACCTGCGGGACAAAGAGTATGCTTATGCACTGGTAAATACTTATATATTACAAAAAATTATAAATTGTTTTATTCTATTTTTAAACTCATTATCCCTATTCCAGGCAAACATTATGAAAACTATTGGAGGGAGAGACGGGCATACAAAAACCTGCAACATCTTAAAATTTATTATGAGGAACGAAGTCGCCAACAAGTATAGCTTTTGCGGTTTTGGTCCACTAAAGAAAAACGCTATGAAAGATCATAGAGTATGGGATCTTATTTCAGGTAAAATTTGTTAATATAATAATAAATAAAAATATAAATATAAAATAATGTTTTGCTTGCAGAAGTCGTTGTATACCGTGATATATATACGGCATATATGGCCGACAACACATGCAAGGTCTGGTTAAAAGGAGCCAAAAAAGAATTGATGATGCACTTGCCGCTGCCAAAAGGAAAGCGGAAAAAGCCAACAAGCAGTGAGTACACGCCTATTAAAATTTTCGATATTTAAGGAGTAATTTATTTGTTTCATGAATTATATATCTTTTAGGACTAGTCAGATTCATTCAGATGCAGTCGATGGCGAGGAAGAATAGAACCTTTATATATCACACATTTTAATTATTCTTAATGTTTATTTATTATTTTTATTATTTAATTTACTTGATATTCGTATAGTGCCTTATTATATTTTTTATAATAAGTAGCTTCTTCTAGTCATTTTTTGGGCGTAACTGACAAGTATTTATGCAATTTAATAAGTTAAATTGATAATTTCTTACAAATAAACGTAAATATTGTGGACATCAATCGCGTTTTTAAAACGTTTTAACAACGTTTTTATAACTGTTTTCAAACCCGTTTTGAAATTTTAAATAAAACGTTTTTAATACGTTAAAAAACGTTTCGCGCTGTTACGGAAGCATATCATATAATGGCAAAATATTCAAAATTATTTACTTGCATATTAGTAAGATAATTTTAGCTTTTATAAAGATAGTTTTTTAAACAATACTTTTTCAAAATACTGTTTTACATATTACAATCAATAAAATATTTATGTATTGTATATTTTTATAGTATGTGACGTTACTGTTATGATCGTTAGTAAAAATTGTGAATTCAAGCAGATTTTGCTGTTAAAAGAATTAATTATTTACACACTACTAAATAGTAAAGGTATTAATATATTATATCATTACTTATATATGCGTGGTTCGATGTTAAGTGAGCATATCCAAAAATAAAATGTCTGAAACTGTATAAAAATGTTGGTATGTGTACCCAGCGTATGTAAAATTTTCAGATTCAAGGTGTTAAATGTCAAGGGTAATTAAAGGTTGAAAACCGCGTTTTTTTTAATGTTTTGAGATTTTGCCAACATTGTTTGATTTTTAACTCAAAAACTAGATACTTTTAAGAAAAAAGTGTAAGAACATTTTTTGTTCAAAATGAGGTAAGAAATATAAAAAAAAATATTAAATCCTATTATGATACTTTGTGATCTCATGCATTGTAATATATTATGATATTAAGATGCTAAAAAATCACTCTAATCTTTTTCAAAATAAAAAATCTAAAATTTAGTTTTTCATATTTTCTTTAACTCTAGACTTGTTAGAAAATGGACTCAAGTTCAATCTAATTTTTACAGAATTTTTAAATAGCGAACTTTTTTTCGGTATTTGTTCTTTTTAAACCCATACATTGTAATATATTGTAACATTCAGATTCTAGTATTCCATATCAGCTTTCATTCTAGAGCTTGTACAAAATAGTCTCAAGCTAAAGATAATTCCTGCAGAATTGTTAAATGGTGACTTTTTATTACGTTCACACAATGAAAATACCGAAAAACAGTTCGCTATTTAAAAATTTTGCTAAAATTATATTATACTACACCTTCGGGTCTGAAATTTTTGTTACATACTATGGGTACACATACTAACATTTTTATGTATAAATCATATCCTAGTCAAATTAATCTCAATTATACAGTAGCAGTTTTTGACTACTGCTCAGTCTACTGCTCAGTAAATGAGGTTGAAATTTCGATCTCGTTAATGGTAAGTGGTTCGAATATTAAGCAAACAATTGCTTCCTCCTAGAGGAAGCATTGTAATAGTAAAAAAAGTTTTTTTATAAATGTATTGGAAACATGTTTTAAGACTTAAGAAATCTAAATATATTAGTTTTAGAAAATGTCCGTATGGGTGTGTGTGTGCACGTATGTTCCCCCCAATATCTTAAGTAAACCACGGTAAAATATAATGTTTCAGGGCTCATTACTTTTTTTAACCCTCCTGCGCAGAAGTTTATTTTCGTGTATATGGACTAGATCGAATGTAAGTCTGCAACAATATTTTCTGCAAATTCGTAACATTTTCTAAATAATAGCTATACTATTTAGCTTCAATTTGAGAGGTTGTAGATGTCCCAACAAAGTAAAGATTTAAATTTGTGATACAAAATGTATACAAAAATGACATGCGGTTTGGACGAGTATACTTGGCTCTCTGCGCAGGGGGGTTAAAGACCGGTCTAAAAAGATTTTTTTTTATTTTTTCGATGTTTTTGTTTGTTTTTATAGCAGTTTTTCGATTTTCGAGTTTTAGTTTTTCGTTTTCTATTATATATTTAAAATAATACTATTTATTCAATTTAAATGCATTTTAAAAAGCATAAATTTACCTATCTTTTCCGATCCAAAATTACAAAAAAAACAGTTCTCTTTTTCCGTCATACCAGGAAACGTCGTTTTTTGTTTAAACGGTGATATCTCGGAAATATAGGATGGAAAATTGTTGAAAAAATTTGAGGTAATTAAGATTATGGGAAGATTATTCTGTATAATTCTTTATCCTTTTCTTTTTTCGAGAAAAAAATCAATTTGCGAAAAAATCGTTTTTCTATTAGGGGAGAACGGGGTATTGTCGGTCACCTAAGCAAAAGTGCTGGTTATTTCTACTTTCGAAGTGTTTTTTATTAACTTTAAATAATTATTATGTTAGTTCAAACCATTGACTTTACATATTACTTATTGGTCTAATACAAAAATGTAAGATATCGAAGCTGTAAGACGAAATAAAAAGAAGCATTTTGACTGGATTTACTCCACATCAAAGGGTAATACCGGTCAGCCTTGGCACATTTCCGATCACTATTAGAAAGTTACTTTTATAGGTAAAAAATTTCCTTAAATCAATTATATGAACCTTCATATGATCAGTCACATTATTATTCGCACTTACATAGTGAAATATGTAACACATAGCCACTGTTCAATCAAAAATACTTAAGCAAAGTTGCCCTACCTGAGAGTACACATAGCCACTGTTCAATCAAAAATACTTAAGCAAAGTTGCCCTACCTGAGAGTGCAGCGGAACGTTTGCTTAGCCTCACTTTCGGGAGTGTCATATAAATAACATTGTGACCGGTATTACCCAAATTCTGCTTAGTAATTTAAATTTTTTTCACTACTTCGTATTCTTAGATTGTTCAAATTAATAAAGTTGCATAAAGTAACAAATAATATGCATAAAAGCTTATTTTATAGACCAGATTTCTTATAAGAAATGTAGCCCTAAACTTTAATTGTGTATAATTTCTTAATAATACTGAATAGAAGGTTGTTTGAACACTAGATTAATTGCATTTTATGTTGCGTTTGATATACTATTCGAATTATTACCTAAAAATGTTTTGATTATTGAAAATAAGAGTGACCGGAATTAGCCAGTGACCGACATTACCCCGTTCTCCCCTATATTGGATAACTTCAATAAAACGGCTTTATTCCGTCTGAAAATTTCCAGTAAGGTAGTTTTTAACAATCTCTTGGCTAAATTCTTAGTCCAGATCATAAGCATTTTTTCTTCAAGATATTTGAGGTTAGGTTTTTTTTAAATTTATTTTTTATGGCTTACATCTTGAGAATGGCTTGGTCATATTTTGTCAACCGGCGCTCATTCTTTTCGTTCTTTTTATGAGGATTCGGAATTAAAAAGAAATTTTAAGATTCACCGATTCGTGTTTGTTTTCTAATGATTTTTATATTTTAGTATACGAGGTCTGTCCCAAAAGTATCCGACCTACGTTCATATCTTCGCGCGGAGAGACTCAGGCGACCTCTGGAGGGTACGAACGTCACCAGCAACTCCTAACCTTCTCGTCAGTAGCCTGAGATACCGATGAAACGCCTTAGTTCCCGCGCAGCGTGTATTTGTTTACAACGACTTTTTTACGTTCGTCGCAATTTGCTTATTGCTAAAAATGGCAGAACGAACCGAACAGCCAATTTGCATAAAATTTTGCTTTAATCTCGGTAAAAGTTGTGCGGAAACTATTGAAATGTTGCAAAAGGCCTTTAGATGAGTGTATGGGCAAAACACAAATAAAAGAGTGGTATAGGCGGTTCAAAAGTGGTCGCACATCTGTTGACAGTGATCCTCGCTCATCAAGTCAATGTTGATTGTTTTTTTCGATTATGAGGGCGTTGTGCACCACGAATATGCCCCTACAGGACATACAATCAATAAAGAGTACTACGTTGAAGTTTTGAAAAGATTACGTAATGCAATCAGGAGAAAACGACCGCAACTTTGGGAAACCGGTGACTGGCTTTTTCATCACGACAATGCTCCAGCGCACGCATCAAACCTTGTGCAGCCGTATTTATTGAAACACAGTGTTGCGCAGCTCCGCCAGCCTCCATACAGTCCTGATATAGCTCCCTGCGACTTTTGGCTGTTTCCTCGATTGAAAATGCCGCTTAAAGGACATCGATTCGACAATAAACAGACTGTTGAAACTAATGCGACGAATGCACTAAAGGCGATTCCGAAGTCTGACTTTCAAGAGTGCTTTAATAAGTGGAAACATCGATATGAGCGTCTTGTTCAATCAAATGGGGACTACTTTGAAGGATGCCACCCCCCGGATGACGAAGAATAAATCAAGCTCCGAGAAATCGAGGTAGGTCGGATACTTTTGGGACAGACCTCGTATTCTGAAATTGATAAGGTAAATTATTTTGGTATATCAGAAATAATATGATCGATTCAGTGTAAATGCATATTAACGGGACGCCGGATATCTCTGTCCTTCTCTAATTGAGTTTTCATTCATAATTTTAAGAGAAATCATTTTTTTGAAAAAATAATAGTTGTCCCCGCTTCGTTTTATAGTAATCTAAATATATTTCCAAGCTGGGTTCATATGATTGTTTTGTTTTTGAGAAAACTTTGACAAACTTAGTATATAAAGGTTAATCTCCACGCACTTGGCCCTCATAGTGTGTCAAAGTTTTCTCGAAAACAAAACAATCATATGAACCCAGTTTGGACGTATATTTAGATTACTACAAAACGAAGCGGGGACAACTATTATTTTTTCAAAAGATTGACTTCTCTTAAAATTATGAATGAAAACTCAATTAGACAAGGACAGAGATATCCGGCGTCCCCTTAAAGAGCAGACGATTACCTATCTTCTCCGACACGAATTTTTTTATAATCTATCTTCCTTCTTTAGTTGTACACGAAAACCGCATTTTTATTTAAGGGGACGCCGGATATCTCTGTCCTTGTCTAATTGAGTTTTCATTCAAAATTTTAAGAGAAATCATATTTTTCTTTAAATAATAGTTGTCCCCGCTTCGTTTTATAGTAATCTACATATATGTCCAAGCTGGGTTCATATGATTGTTTTGTTTTCGAGAAAACTTTGACACACTAAAAGGGCCAACTACGTGGAGATTAACCTTTACATACTAAGTTTGTCAAAGTTTTCTCGAAAACAAAATAATCATATGAAACCATCTTGGACATATAATTAGGTTACTGTAAAACAAATTGGGGACAGCTATTATTTTGTCATTAAACAATTAACTTTGTAAATAAATAACGAAATACGTGTGTAGGATAGTAGGAATCTACTGTCGGTATCCGACGTCCCGTTAAGGTGGCTCTCTGGTCAAATTTAAAAAATACCCCATTTTTATTTTTTCAATTTGCTACTTTACAGATATGTTTCTAGTGATTTCTCTAAGTTATATATTAATTTTCAGCTATTTTTATTAAGACGCATTCAAGTTATGTAGGATATAGTGATTTTTTTCGACTAAAATGCAGGTATCTTTAAATTTATCCTCGTGTATTACACATTGGTATATACCTTTGCATAAAATTCTATACATACAGTGTATAAATAGAAATGGAACTAATGGTTTACATTTTATATATATATATATATATATATATATATATATATTAATTCTAAATTAAAAAAAACATGCGTATAGACATTTTTTGAAGTCAGGTTTTTGTAATAATTACTACTTTAAACAACATTGTAAAACAAAGCAAAACAAAAAAAAAAGTTTTAAAGCAGCAAAAATTTGTCTATGATTAATGTATATTAATACAATATGGCAACATCAATTTGGTTCTTTATAAAAAAATGTAATTATCAGGATCATTTTTTATTTATATAATATTTATTAGATTTGCCAGACTCAACCTTTTCAATAAAATGTTTCTTTCATAATAATTTTTTGTTCAATTTTACATTTATGAAAGTGAAAAAGCAACTTACGGTAGGCCCAGAAAACTTTCGACACCTTACAAGTTTGCCAGTTGTCTTCGAGGCATTTTCTACAAGCAATAGCTTTAATGACCATACTGCCTTTCATTTGTGCAGGAGGCCAAGACACATGATCGTCGTCCTTGTCCAACCAAAAATCCGGCACAGGTTCCGCGCTCGGTTCAGATTTCGCCGCATCTTCCGTAGAAATCGAGTCATCGTCTACAGCGGGAAATTCTACCTCGAACCATTTCCCCGTATCCGGTAATTTTGGCATTCTGCAAGTCCGTTTTGAAGTACAACCATGCAGTAAAACTCGCAATAAACGATGCACAATAACTGGAAAAAATTAAGTGTAGTTTTCGTCTAAGCCAGTAAAAAAGTGAGCATCGCGCAAGCGGCGTGCGGGTAAGACTCTTAGTATACCTATGTATACTTGCACAGGTCTTTGTTTAGACGAAAAACAAAACTCGCGGATGATTATAAAATAAAATAAAATAAAATAAAATGAAATGAAATATAAAATAAAGGGTAAAATCATCGGTGATATTATAATTCTCCCCAACCTCACCCCCCCCCCCCCACCCCACCACCCCCCTTGACACAGTGCACACATCCTTACAACTTACCGTCGATGTTTACCTTGTTTCAAAAGTCCTCGTAAAGAAGTCAATCCGCAACGCGAACTCGAAAACACCAACTGAAAAATGCACGAAATCTCACTGTCCAACGAGAGCGTTACAATTGATGTAGAAGCGATGGAGATAGGCACTAGAAAATACACGCTCTTACTGGCTATTTGTGACACTGTCAGCCAATTCAAAACACGTCGTCGTAGCCATGACGCTATCTGACTTACGTAGTTACGTCATGGGGGAAACTAGGGATATACCGTGCTGCTTCATCACGAAACCAGTCATCATCATATATTTGCATTTGAAAAGTTAGTGATTGATTATTTCATTCAATGTTTTAACAATACGCGTCGATTATTATTATTTTTTTTTAAGATACGTAAATTAACCTCTCAATCTCATTTCATTTGATTATATATATATATATATATATATATATATATATATATATATATATATATATATATATATATATATATATCTTATTTCGCATGGACTCCACCCCTCATATATATATATTTTTTCAAAAATAAGTATAAACCTGAAAATACATGATATATTTTTATTAGTTAGTTGTAAATAAAACTATAAAAACATCTATTTTAAAAATTTAAATAATACATGAAACCATGAATTTACCTATGGTTTTCCTTTTATTCGTACCTTTATTCCGTGTGTTTTAGAAAGAAAAATAATTGCAATATAGTTCCAGATTTCATTACGAAGAATATGCACTTAAAAACAATTGTAAGAGACATATTAATATATCAAAATAAAACTTTTTCATTTTATTCACTTTTCTCACATTTTATGCATTTTTAATTCGACAATTTTAAGAGATAACGTACTTCAGTCTGTGTATAATTTTAATTATTTGAAATTTCAGTTCAAATACCGATGACGAGTCAAACAACATTATTTATGTTACAAACATTCTTTTTTTGTACTTTCACATGTATGATTTGCTATATGAAACGTGATTTAGAAAAAACCTACAACTTTATTATAAATAAAAGAATGAAACTGTACTAAATTTATTCTAAAATGATTATTAAAAACATCAAAGTTATAAAAAATATGACTTGACTTATATCTGCTAACCGACAACGACAGTGCCAACCTACACAAACTCCGAAGTCATTTTCATGTTTTTCCAAGAGAGGGCAGAGCGGAACAGACAAGCCACAATCACAGAGGCTATGTGACATGTTGTTCGTATAAGTTTGATTATATTATATATTAATATATCATGATATAAGTTTAAAAGAGTACGCTAAGAACTTTTACTACGTACACTATTTTCGTTTTTTAACAGTAGTTTTGTAACAAAAGTGATGTGATTTGTTTGCGTTTGATTCGATTGCCTGCCTAAGTATCTTTTTGCTTCTGCAGGAAATTGGAATTCCTATACGATTACATCTAATCTTATATTGTGTCAGTAACTCGAGTGTCGTTTCCCAGATGATTTGTGTGGCTGTTGTTTTTGCTGCTTCTCAGTTTCATGAGTTTCAAAGAGTCCACAGCAAATCAGCAAGTCCAAGAGAGATATTCTGGTCTTCAAATAATTTCTAAACGCGTCTTTATTATAATTCCTATGTGTGTTTTCTAGGGCCAATGCTCTGAGACTCTTAAGTATCCCGTGGTGCACTTGCTCCAGCCTGGGTCGACTTGAATCCATACTATAAACCACGTAAGTTTATTCCAATCATTGTCAACTTTATGTCTATAGTATTCTAATCTTCTTTTGGGTTATAATTACAGATTTGTATGAAAGGAATACCAGTACATGAGACAGCAAAAAGGAATTGGAGCTGGTCAGCTCCGACAAGTTGATACTCGTATGCTTGTTTGAATACTTCTTCAGCTTGCAGAGCTTGCTTATTAGCTGCAGTACGTACAATCTATTTTTTAATGATTAATATAGGTCTTATAACTCAAGTTTTATACTTTATTAACATTATATTTTAGATTAATTTAATTTAGATTAATTTAGATTTTAATTTAATTAATTAATTTACTTATTTCGTTTAATCTGTATTTTATTGAAATCTATTTTTACAAGCAGACTTTCTGATGATTTGAATCAGATTTATCAATTATAATGTTTTCGAATCTAGCTTTGAATATATAATTTCATTCACATAAGCTTACAAATTCTGATGGATAATTTTCAATTAAAATCCTATTTTACATGACAAAATCAACTTATTAAGGCCAGCTTACTCCAAATAATTTTGAAAAAATCGAAATTTTTTTTTCATAAATTGCTACTGTATACTCGTAGAAATAGTATAGAATTAGTCCCGAAGGTCAGCAAGACCGAGAAGCAGGTATAAAAGAGTGGGGAGCGGTGCGCGCCAAGCGGTAAATCCGGTGTGTTTAATAAATATTAACGGGATGTGAAAAAGAAGCGAAGATTCCTACGTTACCGACTTTTTGTTTTTATTTTTTAAATAACTTAAAAATATTTTTTTTTAAGTTATGTCAGACCCTTCCTATATCAATAAAATATAACTACAAATTTTTTCAAGCAATTCAATTATATTTATTATTCTGAACTTCTCGTTCTCATTATTTTAAACAACTGTATTCAGCATTGTGAATGATAAGTTCATAGTAATAAATGCAATGGAAATGCTTGAAAAAATGTGCAGTTGTAGTTTATTGATGAAGAAAGGGCCTGATGGAAAGTTTTTTCCATAAAATATTTTTAAAGTTATTTAAAAAATAAAAACAGAAAGTCTGTAACGTTAGGAATCTTCCCTTCCTTTTCACATCCCCTTAATTTACTTTAAATATCACATGTAAAATAATTAGTATTTAGTTAGCTTATAAACTTGGCACATATTTAAATTTCTCGCGAGAATTGTCGAAGTTGTGATTTAAAAACAAGAAACTCCGATAATATTTCATTGAAATATAATATAACATGCATCTAATATACTATATAAAGTACTGCTATCTAGCGATAAGAGTCCAATAACCATGGGTGGCCATACTGCAAGGGGGTCCATGCTGTGGAAGTCTGCCCTTTATGATGAAAAACTAGTTTTTACTTTAAAATATATTAAAAATTAATTTAAAGTAGGGAACATTTTTTATAAGTAAACATGTGGTAGAGGCGAAATTTAGATGGTATTATATGTGCATACTTTCTTGCAAATGTTTGCTCAGAATTTTGTTACCTATGACAATGAAAATCTTATTTATTTATTTATTTATTTAGTTAAAACATTTTCATCCTCTTTCCAGAGAGAGTTTTTATATAAACATAATATATCATTATAATTATAGATCTAATTATACGTTAACATAACTTAAATTAAGTTTTATACTTGCATTTCTCTTAAAGAAATATTTAAAGTTACTCTAAAAAACGTGACATAAGTAAATTTCATAATGAATGAATGAAAAAAATCTACAAAAAAATACATATTTTTAATAGAAAAAAAAATAAATAAAATTCGACCGCGACAACCAAGACCATTAGCATGGTGCGTGAGAGAGTAAGTATATGCTCAGTCATATTAGACTTGAAAAGTAGTATTCTGAGAAATAATTTAAAGAGGATATGTTGTAACTGAATCTTGTAGAAAAAGGTGTCATAACAATAAGAAAAATATTTTCAACACGCAAAAAGTCTGTGCAACATTGTTTAAACAATGAAAGAATGTACGAAAAATCGTTTTTGGCTCTAGAGAGAAATATGCTACTAGCGAAAAATAAAAAATAGGTACTTGTACTATGTATTAAAAATACCGATCAAATGAGTCGCCCGAAGCTAAAATTAATTAATTTGTTTATTTATAAAAAAATCTAAAACTATGAAAATAAGCTTTTAATTCAATTATTATTGCTTTGATTAAAAATGATCATAAGATTTTAAAACTCTGTAATAATATAGTTCTAATTGTACTTATAATGTGTACAAAATTTGAACAAAAAATATTCAATAATTGTTGCACAATCCACTTGCAACTAAAAAACCCATTGCGGCAAAAATTAATTTCTACAAGTTTGTTACGGTACTGACAACGGTTTGATGTCTCATTCTCTTTTTTAAGACTTGTATTATAATATCCAACTTGAATCTAAGTGATTTAATAAGTAAAAACTATTTAAGAATGGCGTCAAGACATGGTCGTGATTTCGGAAGGTAAAAAGGGACTCAGTATTAAAAATAATATCTTAATTTAAATTATACATAGATACTCGTATTCAGAAACCTACTATTTTTGTGTAAATTTTAAGCCACGAAAAGTTAGTCTACGATATCTCCAAGCCATGAAAATGTTGTTTTTTGTTTTAATTAACTTCAGCTTAATATGCAGTATTAAGATCCGAAAAAACAGCATGATTTAGATGGATACTTTGGGTATGTGCATACAAAAGTATAGCGATATCCACATTAGTGGCTGTCAGTGCATCGGCCACGCGCAAGCGCAGTCAGCGCTCGAGTTGGCGCGCGCGTGCGCACTCATCTTAAAATCACAAGTACTCGGTTCAAGTTAATTAAAACAAAAAATATAAATTTCTCGGCTTGGAGATATCGTAGACCAATTTTTCAGGGTTTCAAATTTACACAAAAATAGTAGCTTTTAGAATATCTTTTCACAATTTAAATTAAAATATTATTTGTAATACTGAGTCCCTTTTTCTTTAGATTTTTAAATAGTTTTTCCTTACTAAATCGCTTAGATTAAAGTTGGATATTATAATACAAGTCATAAAGAAGAGAATAAGACCTCAAACAGTTGTCAGTACCGCCACAAAGTTGCAGAAATTAATTTTTACCACAATGCGGTTTTTAGTTGCAAAGTGGATTGTGCGACAATTATTGAATATTTTTTGCTCAAATTTTTTACACATTATAAGTACCATTAGAACTATATTATCATAGAGTTTTAAAGTCTTATGATCATTATTTAAACAAAGTAATAATAATTGAATTAAAAGCTTATTTTCATAGTTTTTGATTTTTTATAAATAAACAAATTAATTAATTTTATCTTCGGGCAGCTCATTTCATACGTATTTTTAATGCCTACAAGTGCTTATTTTTTTTCATTGTTTTAACAATGTTGCACAACTTTTTAGGCGTTGAGAATATTTTTCCTTTGTTTATGACACCTTTTGGACGACATTCAATTGCAACATATCCTCTTTAAATTATTTCTCAAAAAAAATTAATGACTGGACTAAAGAGAGAGTCTAGCCCGCCACGTTCCTCACGTAACAAATAAGTTTACCGTCCCATAAGAAGTTATCACTTCAATGATTAATTTTTTAGTAATGTTCGTTCAATGTTTAGAGCGAAAACGGCCGTTAGTATGTTTAAGTATAAGGCGGTCATAAATCTAAAATATTTAGAGCTGAAGTTCAGCTCATAATTCGAATGTCCAAATGAAAGTGTCCCCTGTATGGGTGCGTTTAGATGGAGTTTTGAAGCCTCAAGTATTTGGAGCGGGAGGTTTGAATTGTGTTCATTATCGCACCTCTAATAACATTTGTTATTAGTTTAATGTACTTTTTTATAGTAACTACAGTCTATACATTAAATTTAAATATTTATTTTGTATGACTAGAGAAATATATTAATAAAATAATAATTATAGAGTAGCGCTAGTCAGGCCATTTCAAATCTCCCGCTCAAATGCTTAAAGGTTTTAAGATTCCATCTAAACGCACCCTAATGGTGCGTTTGGTTCCTATTTCGTTGTCTTATTCATAAAAATATAGGAACCACCTGAATACCTAGATGTAACTTAATATATGATTTTAGTGTTTAAACAATCAAAAAGCAAAAAATGCCAAATTCTTAAATTTTCTGTTTTTCATAAAATTTTTTTAAATTCATCTTACATTTCTGTATATACTGTTTCTGCCTTTTAGCTTTCAAGCCAGCGGAATGAGAACCGTAACGACCCATCCTAATAATCGAATTGAATGCACAATATATTTATGCTCACTCTAATAATCATTTAATATAATAGCATTATCTAGGATTTACAGGACTGTTGCAGAGTTAAGGTTACGTCGATGCATTACAGCATTACGGTGATATTAAGAAGTCATTGATTGAACCGAAAAGTTTGCTCGTACAAGGTCATACTTGCGTATGCAATACAGCATTACGAAATCAAAACATGAGTTCGAGAAAGTCTTCGGGTCCTCCATACTCTGATAGACATAAACGACGTTTATTTAATGCTCGAAAGGCGTCAGTATTTAAAAATGTAAAAGATAGATTCCAAGAATGTCTTGATTTATCTAATCAAAGATCTGTTGAAGATATTGTGGAAAATTTTGAAGATGAAGAAAATTATTCTCCTCCAACTTCAAAACAGAAATGCGATCTTGTTACTACTGCTGTTTTAAACAGTATAGTGCATAGTTACAGTCGTTCAGGATCGACAGAAGAAGTCAACACCGAACTGTCTACCGAGGGTGCACATACAGTTCAAGTTTCGCAATTCCAGGATACGTGTGGTCGATTTGAAAAAGTTGAAAATGATCACCGTGGAAATCAAGAAACAAAGGAGGCAGTTACCTTCAAGTGGAATGACTGGGTTATATATCTCACAGACGTAGATGATTTTGATGAAAGTGATTCTCATTTAGATTCTGATGAAGTGAATCTGATGACGTCGATGATGCACAATTACAGAAATCAAAAGAAGAACGGACCAAAAATGAAGAATTTGTGAAAGAAATTAGAGCGTGGAGCATTGACTACGTACACACCGTTCCGCATACTGCAATCAACAGCTTATTACGCATACTAAGGAAAAATAATGCGCCATTTCCCAAGGATGCACGTACACTTCTAAAAACGCCAAGATCAACAGAAGTTTTTGAAATGGGCGATAAAGGACAGTACTGCCATTATGGACTTACGAGTGCAGTGTTAACGTTTATAACGACGATCGAACAGAAAAATATACAAGTAGACCATTTAAATTTACTTGTAAACATCGACGGTGCTCCGCTTGCTCAATCCTCAAAAAAAGGATTGTAGATAATTTCATGTTCAGAATCCATATTAAAAGATGTTGAGGTAGTTGGTCTCTATCATGGTCAAGATAAACCATCCGATTCGAATGAACTTTTGAAATGGTTCGTTGAAAAACTAAAATATTTAATTAACAATGGAATAGAAAACAAACGAAAACGTTATAAAATAAAGCTTCAATGCCTAGTATGTGACGCTCCTGCCAAAGCGTATATTTTAAATGTCAAATATCATACAAGATATTGGAGTTGTACAAAATGCACTATAAAGGGAAATTGGAAGAATAAAGTTTATTTTGCTGGAGATATTGCAATCTTGAGAAGCGATGAAGGTTTCAAAGAATTTCGTTACATAGATGATGGTTTGAATGATGGTTATCAACAACGACAAACAATTTTGAATGATATCCCTGAATTCGGTTTAGTTACTAATGTAGTCCTAGATTACATGCATTTGATTTGCTTAGGCGTAATGCTCAAGATAGTTGAATTGTGGTCAAGCGGACCAACAAGTGTGAAATTATCTGAATCACAACGTCAGACAATTTCCGATAGATTGCAAAATTTAAAAGATTTTATGCCGTCTGACATTAGTAGGAAGCCTAGGCAATTTAAAAACGTTCGTCGTATTTGGAAAGCACATGAATTAAGGCAGTTTTTATTGTATTCTGGCCCTGTCGTGCTTTTTTAGATATTAAAATATAATGTTTATGAAAACTTTCTGCGTTTACATATAGCAATCAAAATATTAGTAAATCCAGTTTTGTGTAAAAATTCAGACTATTTAAAAATTTCCGATGAACAAGTAACAGAATTTGTTAGAGGTTTTATGGAAATTTATAAGAAGGAAAACGTGACTTTTAATGTTTACAATCTGCTACATGTTGTTCAAGATGTCAAATATTTTGGTCCATTAGACAGCTACAGTGCCTTTCGATTTGAAAATCATATCAGAAAGGTGAAACAATTAGTTAGAAAAGGTGATAAACCTCTACAGCAGATTGCACATAGATTATCAGAAATTAAATCTTCAAAAGAATCTAATATTTGCGACAATAATGAGCATTTTGTACTTGAAAAAAGTCATTCTGATGGTCCAATATTATCGTTTAATTCTGGCATGTGTCAATATCTGATTCTGCGAAAAAACCTTCTACATCTTAATTGTCGTGATCCGAAAAATAATTGTGTACTGCTAAAGGAAGAAAACTACATAGAATGCTTGAATTTCATTGAAAATTCCGATAATACTAAATATGTAATAGGAAAGGAGTTCAAAATTGTTAAAAGTTTCTATTCAGCTCCAATAGATTCTCAAAATTTAAATGTCCAGGTAGTAGAGTCATTTGATAAATTGAGTTATTATTCATGCGAATCTACACTCTAAAGTCTAAAGAACGAAAATTGACATTAGAAAGAATAAATGCATACATTCATTCTTTAGGAAAAGAATAAAGTAGAGAAATCATTCTTTATAAAAGCATAAAAGGTGTCCCAGTAATAGTAAAAGAATAAATGACGGGTTTTATTCTTTACGAAAAGAATAAAGTAGAGAAATCATTCTTTATAAAGAACGAAAATTGACGTTAGAAAGAATAAATGCATACATTCATTCTTTAGGAAAAGAATAAAGTAGAGAAATCATTCTTTATAAAAGCATAAAAGGTGTCCCAGTAATAGTAAAAGAATAAATGACGCGTTTTATTCTTTACGAAAAGAATAAAGTAGAGAAATCATTCTTTATAAAAGTATGAAAAGTGTCCGAATAATATTAAAAGAATAAATGATGCTTTTCATTCTTTACGAAAGAGTTAACAACACAAAGTATATATATATATATATATATATATATATATATATATATATATATATATATATATATATATATATATATACTTTATAAAACAATAAAATGCATCCCAGTATAATATTAAAAGAATAAATTGTGGTTTTTTTTATGAAAAGAGTAATGTATAGTACAGATTGTCGACGTAGGTATGTTTATTAAATAATGTTCATTATTCAATTAATGTACAATACTGTAATATACAATGTGCACTCTAGGGTACAATGTGCACTTTGGGGTAATTGGATTTAATTCAGGCTGGCAGGTCTATAGAATAAAATTTTAATGTTATGGAGTATTTAGATTTGAGTTTATAATTTAGGATATTTCGACTCGAGCCTGACCTACCTGTCTGATACTGATGATTTATCGGTTATGGAATATCTATATTTCAATAATGCTTAGCTTGTCTGTTGTATATTTTGAGGTTGGGGTAATTAGATTAAATATTATCATGGCTGTGAAATATAATTGAGAGGTTATGGGGTATTTAGATTTAAGAGTGTACGTTATGTTATTTTGATTAAAACTTGGCTTATCGGCGCATTACGATTTTGAGGTTCTAAGTGTTTAAATAGTAGGTTGGCCTGTCTAAGTAATACCGTTTTGGGGTTGTCGAATAATTAGATTTTATTTTATAAGTTAGGATTTTTAGTTGTAAACCTGGCCTGTTTGTGTAATATAATTCTGAGATTATGGGATAATTAGATGTAATTTTGTAGGTTATGTTATTTGTATTAAAGCTTAGCTTCTCAGTGTATAATATGTATATTTCAGCTGCTGTACAATACAATTTTGAGGTTATGGGGTATTTAGAATCAAGTTTCTAGGTTATGTTATTTTGATTTAAGCTGAGCTTATCTGCGTAATACAGTTTTGAGGTTATGAAGCCTTTAACTTTTAGCCTTGCCTGTCTGAGTAATACAGTTTTCGGGGGTTATGGGGTAATTGGATTTCAATTTATAGGTTAGGATTTTAAGAATTCAGTCTGGACTGTTTGTGTAATATAATTTGGAGGTTTTGGGGTATTTTGATTTGAGTTTGAACGTTAGGATATTTTAACTTAAGCCAGTCTAGCCTGTCTAATATAGTTTTGAAATAATGGGCTATATATATATTTTCATGTATAGGTTATGGAATTTTGAAGTAAGCTTGGCAGTTATGAACTTTTGAGGTTATGGGATAATATAAACTTAGCCTGTATGTGTAATAGTATTTTGAGGTTTAGTATATTTATCTGCGTATTAGGATTTTGAGGAAAATAAGAAAAATAAGCTTTTATTGATTGAAATGACCGCATAATGCACAAAAATAAACGATCAAAAAATTTCAAGCATATGAAAAAATACAAAAAAAAGTAAAAGTAAAAATAAAAAACAAAAACGAATCAAAAAATATAAATAAATATTATTGAACTGCCTTTCTTTATACAAAACAAAAACAAAAAAGAATGAGTTGTGAAACATTAAATTTGACCGTAAGTATTAAGAGATATAAACACCCACGCAAGCACGCACGTACACACACACACATACAAACATTTTTTAAAAATACTGTATTTTACTTAAAAACTTTTTGTTTACTATCGCAAAACTTCCGCTGTCAGAAAGCAAAATATTTATTTCGTTTACATGAAATTATAAATTTGAAAGAATTTATCGCGTTCTTCAAAAATGCTTTTTTGCATGAATATTACTTCTGAATTATTGTAAGTACATTAAATAATATGCGTCGACAATCTGTACTATACATTACTCTTTTCATAAAAAAAAACCACAATTTATTCTTCTAATATTATATATACTTTATAGAACAATAAAATGCATCCCAGTATAATATTAGAAGAATAATATATATAAGAATATAATATATATAAGAATAATATATATAAGAATATAATATATATATATATATATATATATATACTTTGTGTTGTTAACTCTTTCGTAAAGAATGAAAAGCATCATTTATTCTTTTACTATTACTGGGACACCTTTTATGCTTTTATAAAGAATGATTTCTCTACTTTATTCTTTTCCTAAAGAATGAATGTATGCATTTATTCTTTCTAACGTCAATTTTCGTTCTTTAGACTTTAGAGTGTATTGTAGCAAAAGTATGTAAAATACCGCTTACTAAATACTTTGTACTGTTACCAATGATGCATACTTATACAGATAAACTGTGAAATAACACTTACAACTATAATAATAATTCTCTTTAAGCCTAAATATTATACGTTTCTTTTATTTCTTTCATTTCTTTTTATTGTTCAAGTTCATAACTTGTTTTCAACAAAATATCGTTTAATCAAGAACAAATTCGATTTTGATATGGTGCATATAATGTAAATAAGACGTTTCAAAAACATTTTTTGAAACGTTTCAAAACGTTTTTAAAATGTTTTTAAAACGTTTTAAATAAACCACACTACTAAAATGATGGATACAACAAACGTTTCAAAAACGGGTTTAAAATGTTTTTAAAACTTTTTTAAAACGTTTTAAAAAAGCTTTTAAAACATTTTAAAATACTACACTACTAAATGATAGATATAGCAAACGATTTTAAAACGTTTTAAAAACGTTTTTAAATCTTTTTATACACGTTATATAAACGTTATAAATACGTTTTTAAATCTTTTTATACACGTTATATAAACATTATAAAAACGTTTTTAAATCTTTTTATACGCGCTATATAAACGTTATAAAAACGTTTTTAATTTTTCTGCAAATAAATCTTTCGAAAATTTCGGACATTTTTCACGTTTTAAAAACGTTTTTAAAACATTTTTATAACTTTTTTGAAAAACGTTACAAAGTTTTTCATAAAACGTTTTTAATACGTTTTGTGCTATTAGGGATATAATATATGCTGTTAAACTTATACAAGGTTTATATAGGAAAATAGAATCTCACTGGAACGCATTCTTAAGTTGATATGGTCGTGACGTTAATAAAATAACTTTTATCAAAATATAACTTTTTTAATTTCAGTTAATACTAAAAAATTTATTAACAAGCGTATCATCGAATTTTGAAAAAACAGTCAAATATAAGAACCTTGAATTTTGTTTAGCACTATAAACTAAAAGATAATTGTAAAAATAAGTAATTAAACTATTTAACACTTCAAGTTTAATAATTTTGCTTATGAAATTTTACATAATAGCTACATGCAAACTTTGGTATTGTAAATTGTAAAAAAGACATCTGCCGCAATCAGCGCATTTACGGTGGTTATGGATCCGTAAAATATTTTTTTATGCATAGTTGTATTGCGGTTTGCATAAAATCATGACCAATCGAAAGGGTTAATCAAGCAAGGCTACCAAATATAGACGAAGTTCTTGTAATGCAAATTCACTTTTCGCCATCATCTCACGCTTTAATTCTCAGTGGCGAAATCAATCAATTGCGACACGCTACAATACATTACAATACACTGCAATATAATATTAAGTATTTAACTTGCATTGCATTGACCTTCAGAGTCGATCATTATTTTATTTTCTCTTAAAACTGTTATCTAAGAAATATGACATTTATACAAGAAATTCATATGAGGACAGCCCACAACTTTCAAGAAACTGATTTTGATTCAGCTTTGTCATATAGTTCATATAGGCTATTCTCTCCAAAATATGACTTACTGTATCCGAAATACGTGTTATTTCAATAAAATATGATATCTACATGGTCAAAAAAAGTAACATACATTGATTATCAAGAAACTATAACATACAATTCGTATATTACTTTTAGAAACAAAATATTCGTAGATTATTAACAAACAAATGTTGGTTACTTATGTGTACATTATCAATAACTTTAACTTAAATATATCCACACTATGCAATGAACTTTAAGTTAAGAATACATAATATAAAAGTATATCAGGTATTCATTGGACTCACCTTGTAAGCAAAATTATATAATCTAATATAGCGTAGAAGTTCACATATTTATAGAATGATACTACTACGTGCAATATGAGTTGGGGAGGGCGTGGCAAAAATGGCACTTTCAGGACAAGAGAAGCATTTCAAGATAAAATATGTAAAAATGTCTTTTTTAGAAAATCGAAAGTATGGAGGTATTTATTTTAATCGCAAGATTATATTCCCATGCAATTAAACAGTAATTTTACATATAAAAGGTACTAATTATTCAAATATTTCCGGGTAAAAATGGATTTCAGGCAGGTTCAAGAATTATCATGAATTCCCATGAATGTTCATGCATGATCATGCGAGATTATGTTCAAATTTTTTTGGATGTTGACATGTTTGTATATGATCATGCATTATTATGCCCGAAACTTGACCCGGGATACATACGCGTGATCATAAACATTCATGCGTATTTATGAAAGTTCATCAATAATTAAGCACGCTCGTGAATAATTGTTCATAATTTTGTACAAGCATGAATATTTATGTTTTCTGAATCAGTAATTTTGAAATTTTGTAACGCATGCACATACATAATGCTGTGTCATACGTGTCTATGAGTATTTATGCACTTCCATACGCTTTTACGTATTTTTATGCGTATACATACAAGTTTAAGAAGTCATTTAAAAAATTTTGATATCTCCTTCAATTGGGTTTTTCACATCAGCATGCATGGAAATATACGTTCTAGCACGTACATTCACTTACATGCATGTGCAGGCACGTTTATACATGTCCATGCTAATTTAAAATATAGCGCAATGCAGAAAAATGTATAATTATGATTATAGTTTGAGTTAAATATAATTTGAGTTTATACTGCTTTATTTAGTATGTTGGCGTTTACTTAGAAATTTGATGACTTTGAATCGAACAGACGCTACTACATATAAGTTAAAAATAATTATTCATACATTATACCTTTGAATAAAAAAATTTCTTTTGCTTATTTTGGAGTTAATATTATTATTGTAGCTTAATATGGCTGTAGAATATTTTTTAACAATAATTTACATTTTGTATGCTATTCTGAAATAATTATTTAAAACTACATGCATCATAATCCCAGATTATTCATGAATTTGCATGCCCATACCTGAATATCTCCGGTCAAATAAGATTCATGATCATGCATTATGCTCTATGCACGACAATGCCTGATAACGCCTAAACCATTTTTACCTCGGGAAAGAGCATGTTTGCCCGACCAATGGGGTAAAAAGAGCACACGGCGGGAAAATTAGAGCGCTGTCAACGGGGCAATGCTTTGTATGTAATCTCAAATAATATTTGTAGATTTATTTTTATAATAACAAAAATGTAATTTACACATACGTTTATTAATAAACTTATATTTTTTGGAACGCTTTTTAATATAAACTGATTTTTGGCACAGCTATTTTCATATTCTGGAATTTATTTTGCCAAGGTTTGACGAAGAACTTTAAATTACTTAGCAATTGCACCTTTCTTTTCTTCTCTCAAAACTGCTTCTACTACCCTTTTCATCGTAGATTCAGACCACGTTTGTCGGCTGCTACTTTTTTCGTATTTCTGCGCCATAATAACTTGTTGTTAATAGCTAATATTTAATTAATACCGCAGCAAATTACTAAGGTAACTAGCTAGGTTATATATGCGACCAGTGCAATCTTAGACTACTCACTCAACAATGCTCCTATCGCCCCGCCATCGTTGCTCCTTTTGCCCCCAACAACATCTAGTTTGAATCTATGATTACTCATATTCTATACGCTGTCAATTTTACAAAAGTCCCTCATCAAATTAAATTACAAACAGTAAACTTTCAACTACTGTACTTTAAAAAAGTCAAAATATACGTGATTATAATCAATTTCTCGTTGGAAATTAACAAAAATGAAAGACGGAAGGTACTAAATATAAAATGTTTTTTATTCTATTCTGAATTAATAACTTCTTTTAGTTTTTACAAAATGCAATACATAATAACTTAAAGAAGTATTAACAAAAAAATTATTTCAACAGATGCATATTTTTTAAGATATTAAAAGTGCTCCTAATGCCTAGTGCTCCTGTTGCTCCGCAATAAATAAGTCAGATATGCCAAAAATGTCAGCTTTATGGTTTATTTTATTGTGAATTAGAGATATACCCACCTGTATGTAAGATTTAAGTAATTTAAAAATTGTACTCCTAAAAATATACGTTAATATGAACATTTTGTACCCATTCAGAATTATTATCTATTTAATTTAATCTCTAAAAAAAAGGAGTTAATTTGTTTCCCATGCATAAATGTTCAGTTCCGTGGCATCAAATATCCATGTATATGTTCATCATCATAAAATTTTCTTTTTGCACATGATTCGATGTATTACTCCTAAATGCATTTATCAAACCTATAATATGAACGGAGACAAGCCTTAGTTAAATTCTGTAAAAAATCATTGTACATTTTACAGATGGCAAAAATATTTTGACACTATCTAAGTTGATGCAAGTTTTTATATCTCAATACTATAAAGACCACTTAGAGGGGTCTAATTCGCAGAAAATCACATACAATATATATATTTAAGAAGGCAGGCCTGGGTTAAACCTAAAAAAAGAATTTTTTTATAAGTCCAGGAATCTTTGTATGTTTAAAAGCAATCATTCTGAAAATTTGTATGCTATAAACACTTAGTAATATTTTAAATTTTACCGTTGTAGAACCTCATAATCTTGATCTTACACGTCACAATAAATCACTATTTTCAATACCATATTTATTAAAGTTGCTGTCATCCTCACACGATTGCAGATGACAATATGATCGAAAATATTTTTTTCAACGGTTATTCGACTCCTTTTAACATGTATTATAAAAGGAGCAAAGTACTTTTTCGTTAAAATATTTTTTTTTTCAAAGGTCCAACTGATTTAAAAATAAAATAAAAAATAAAATTTCAAAAAATGGGATAGGTCTCCGAAAAAAATAATCAAAAAAATTTTAACGAAAGAGTGCTTCACTCTTTTTGTACTATATGTGAATAGGAGTCGTTCGTTCATCGCGTCACCTACAATCGTGAGAGGAATACAGTAACTTTAATAAATTTGGCATTCTAAATAGTGATTTATTGTGACGTATAAGATCAAGATTTTGAGGCTTTACAATGGTAAAATGTAGGATATTACTAAGTATATATAGCACAAATATTTTCCGAATGATTGTTCTTAAACATAAAAAGTTTCCTGAACTTATAAAAAAAATTCTTTTTTTTTGAGTTTAACACAGGCCTGCTACCTTGAATGGTCTCATAGGTCCGTAAATAACAAAGAGTGGAGATACGGGGCTGACCAAAAACTAATAGTTTCGTGAAATGTGGGCATACGAGTAATTCACGATAAAAATTAATTTATTTCGTTCAAAAACATTAAAACAATAAAACAATTCATTGACACTTAGCTTTTACAAACCTTATAAATTATTCCAATATGAAATTATTTGTTTTAATTAATTCTGTGGTGGAAAGTCAAAACGACAAGTTCATTTTTCTAAATATCGAGATATAATATAGATTTAAATTTTTAAATTGCCATTCAAACGTGTTCATAAATACAAGGAAAAAACATTTAAAAATTCGTGTATATTGGATGGGACGTCGTGCCGTGAGAGACGGGGAGGTAACCCAGGGGTGTCGAGGGGGTTTAGGGGCGTGAATTGGTCTAGGGGATGCCGGAGGCGAACCCCTCATCGAGAAGGTGGGGGATGGAGTCCTCCTCCTTGCAAAAAATTTTTTAATTTAAATAAAAAAGAATCATTAATTCGTTTCGATTATTACAATTTTTTTCAAATTTTTCTAATTTTTAATATTCTAACATATTCTAATTTTGCTTTCTGAAAGCTTTGTCAACAACGAAGATAGATCAAAATAGAAGCGCAAAGACTATAATTCAAAGTGAAGCTCTCCGTGGCGTAGTTGACCTCCCCATGAGGCAGGCGGCGCACTATTGGCGCAAATGAGAAAATTTGTGTGAAAATAAAATAGCGCCTCGTAGAAATGACTGAAGGACTTGAATTTATTTTTAAACTGTTGGTAGACTGATATAGATTAATGAAAAATTATTGGCAATGCTGAAATATAATTGCCCATACGTGGGTATAACCTCAAATACCTAAGAAATCGAGTATCATCAACATACCAATTGATATATGGGAGAATTACTGAAGAGTGAACACTTGAAGTGCAGGTAATGGCTTTAAGCATGTAATTTGATTTTCCCATTTACTGAAGAATCTATCATAACCTCGAATAGGTATTTTACTTTTATAACGTAGGATTTTTCGTCATATGCACTAATATATAGAATATTAATGAGGAAGTAAACACTTGAAGTGCAGATAATATTTTCATTCAAATAAACAGATTTTCACATTTCGTCGGAAACCGATCATATCCTCTAAAGCGGGTATTTTTTCTTTTATTATGTGTGAATTCCCACCACATGCACTGATATAAAAAGATTTACGAGAAAGTTAACAGTTGAAATGCAGACACTATTTTTTATCTAATAAATTGGCTCTGATTTGGTCAAAAGGCTAACATAACCTCGAATACAACTATATTTGCTCTTATAAAACGTGAGGTTTCGTAGAATGAAGTAATATTTTAAATGTTTATGAGCAAGTAAATACTTGAGGTGCAGGAAATAGTTCCCAACCAATAAATTAATTTTCCTGTTTGGTCGGAAAATTATCATAACCTCAAAAAGGGTACTTTTCCTCCTATAATCGTGAGTTTTTGTAATATATACTGACATTTGAAAGATTTATGTGGAAATATTCGGTCAGAAACTTATCTCAATCATAGAAAATCTCTCTCTCTCTCCCTCTCGGTATACAGACCACCCCTTGGTATACAGACCACCACACGTACTGTTTTTACAGGGCTCCGACTTAACAGCCAAACTACACATACGCAAGATTTTAGTCACAAAATTATAATGGGAGATCTGAATGCGAACCTACTCGCTTTCTCTCTCTCTCTCTCGCTCTCTGGCCCTCTCTCTCTCTCTCACTCGATCTCTCTCTTGCTCTCTCTTACTATGTCTCTCTCTCTTCCTCTCTCTCCATTTCTCTTGCTCTTTCTAGCTATTTTGCTCTCCCTCGCTTTCTCTCTCTCTCTCTCTCTCTCTCTCTCTCTCTCTCTCTCTCTCTATCGCTCTGTATTTCACTCTCTTTCTCGCTCTCTCTTTCGCTCTCTCTCTCTCGCTCTCTCCCCAGCATCCATAAATCTTCGAACCTATTAACCCATACATCCCTAAACCCATAAACTTTAAACCTCTTATAACCTTAAACCCTCAAACCTTCAAGGGAACAAAACACCTTTCAAACGTAAAAAAAAATGAATTTTTAAATTACATGAATAACTTGAATTAAACTGGAGTTTTCTTTCATCAAATTTACATAATAATACCTTCATTTTGACATTTTTCATACCCTTTCTGTGTCTGGCATACCTTGGTGAGAAAGCGCACACTCATCGAAGACTTGATGCTCTTTCCGTAGGATTTCGGAGCTACACATAAATGATATTGACTTAACATTTTTTTACATTTTCCATATAGTATTAGTTTCAGTATGAACGAGGGAAATTCAATTTTCACGACCAGTAATTCTTTGTAAAAAGTAAAGGTTACAAAACTATTAAAAATAATTATTTAAGTAACTAAAATATTGATAATATTGATGTAAAAAACATGATCAACTCATGATCCAGGTACCGAAGTTAAGTACAGAAATAGGGATTTGCGTCATGCCCATCGTGAAACTAGCGTAATTATATGGAGGTCTCAAAAAGAAGCACAAAGTCTTCTGTCTCCACGTTTCGTCCCGAGTTCGTCTACTGGACTCATCGGTAAGGCGATATAGACGAACCCTGCCTTAGACGCTCTGGAAGGGGTTAGCATTCGGGCTTATATACCGCTGATAGAGATTTCTGTGCGCTTGCGGGAAAGCGGGAGTAATAGCTATGTTAAGTGTGTAGGGACTGGCAGCCGCCTAGCGATTGAGCGGGGCGCGAGGGCGCGAATAAGCGAGTCCCCACAGTTACTTGGTTTATTTTACCGTAAAAAACTTTGTGCAAAGCATGTATATTGTATCCTATGATCAAATTACTTCGTTCATTGTGTGCATGAAAACCATTTAGTCTCGAATTAAATGAAGATGCCGTTTTTAGTTACACACTAATTAATTATAATCTATTTTTCTCAGAAACATTATATTCAGAATATATTCGGATACTTCTGTACAATTAAACTAATCAATTCACGTTTCGTAAAATCTATAGTAACTTCAAGCGATTATCTACATTAGTTCAACAATTTCTTCGATTAATCATTTTTATGTCTAAACGTAAACTAGAAAGTATTTTACAACTTCATTTTCAGTCATAGTTTTCATTACTATCTTCTGCATCAGTATTATTACTGTAGTCTCCTTCACTTCCAATTATATAAGTATCAGTTGTGTTTGATGAACTAACAATGTGAAAATAAGATAATTAGAAAACTAATTTAAACAGTTTTAGAAACATATAAATATCAGTAATTTAAAAATATTTTTTTACTTTTGCACGAGATTTTTCACACGCTTCGGCAAAATTTCATGTTTATGTTTCTTCTATAGACGTTCTTCTATATACATCATTGATACTTTTGGATCGGATCTATACATTTGTCGGTTGAATACATCAAGGAGGCGTGTTGATCTGTTATACTGACGGGCATGGTTTTTGAAATTTGATCTATAATACTTGTACGAAGTTTCATTCGCATCTTCTGAAGAAAAAGCCATTGGGAACTATTTCGCTATATCGACTCCGTGTTTTAATATTTTATGAACTGTTGGACTCATTCTTGCCCATGGATACAACTCAAAGTAAAGATTATATTTTTACAAACGGAACAAAGTATTTTAACCGTATCAAGTTCTCAATTTGGTTTGCATCTAAATTTTCTTGCTAAATTGCCCATATTTGTCGTTCCGAACCCTTGTAGAACTTGATCTACTCTGATACCAAAACTTTCGAAAAGTCTTTTCTGCACGTATCCCTGTCGATCTTCAAACCAACCTGAAAAACGAATTATCGTTATGAAAAAATAGCTATGTTAGTTCATCGACGACATTTGCTTGCTATAGTCTAGTGGTCAAACTGCCCAAAAACAAAGCTAAGACTTAGTGCTACTATTTAACTAAATGACTAGATTACTAAATGGTACATAAATAGATTAGATTAAATAAACTCTTCCTTTATCAAACAGCCTTAATAACCCGCATTTGTGGTACACTAGACAGACCCTGAACGCCAAATTATCCAACAAACTACGAGGGTAGTTCAATAAGTCTTTAGAATAAAGTATAAAAACAATTTTTTTTGGGTAAATTTTTTTTTATTTTTCAACATAATCTCCTTGGAGCTCTATACACTTGGTCAATCGCTTTTTAAGTTTTTTTAATCCTTCAGAAAAGTGCGTTTTCGGAAGTTCCTCAAAATAAGCACTTACAGAGGCAATGACGTCTTCGTTGTCCGTAAATCTCTGTCCACCGAGCCATTTTTTCAAGTTTGGAAATAAGAAAAAGTCACTGGGGGCTAAATCTGGTGAATACGGTGGGTGTTCGACCAATTCGAATTTCAGTTCTTCAATTTTAGCCATTGAAACGAAGCATGTGTGAACTCGGGCGTTGTCGTGATGAAAGAGAATTTTTTTTCTCGCCAAATGTGGTCGTTTTTTTTTAATTTCTTCTTTCAGCTGCTCTAATAATGATGCATAATACTCACTGTACATTACACAGTAATTGTTTTACCCTTTTCCAAGTAGTCAATAAGTATAATTCCACGTGCATCCCAAAAAACTGTAGCCATAACCTTACCAGCTGACTTTACGGTCTTTGCCTTCTTTGGAGCTGGTTCGCCTGTGGAAATCCACTGTTTGGATTGTTCCTTTGTCTCAGGAGTGTAGTGGTGTATCCATGTTTCATCCACAGTCACAAATCGACGAAAAAATTCCTCAGGATTCCGACTTATGCGCGCCAAAAGAGCCTCAGAAGCGACCACTCTATTGCGTTTAATCTCAGCTGAGAGCAAACGCGGCACCCATCTTGCCGATAGCTTTTTCATGCCTAATTTTTCATGTAGAATTGAAACAACTGCACCTATAGATATCCTTGTGGCCTCAGCTAACTCACGCACTTTTAATCTTCTATCCTTCAACACCATATCGTGGATTTTATTGATGATTTCGGGAGTAGTTGCTTCTACGGGCCTTCCTGAACGTGGTTCGTCACTTATTGATGTACGACCACGCTTAAATTCATTTACCCAGTTATAAACCGTTGCTAAGGCAGGGGCAGATGTGCCATGAACTGAGTCCAATTCATTTTTTATCTCATATGGAGTTAAACCCTTTAAATGAAAATGTTTAATTACCGCTCTGAACACGTTTTTTTCCATTTTTCTTAACAAGCAATTTTTTTTTTTCAATTGGTTATAAAAACACGTAAACTCAGAAGATGTGGACTGTGACTGCATATATCTAGTCGGGAGTGGTGCTGACTGAAAACAGATGATTTGGAGCGATTCACGCGCCATCTGTTGGTCATTCTAAAGACTTATTGAACTACCCTCGTATTTAGGGTAGGATGGGGTATTGCCGGTCACCTAAGCAAACGTGCTTGATATTTCCACTTTCAAATTGTTTCTTTTAACTTTAAATAATTATTACGTTAGTTAAAATCATTGGCTATAAATATTTCTTATTGGTTTAATATAAAAATGTAAGATATCGAAGCTATAGGTCGAAATAAAAAAAGCATTTTGTCCGAATTTACTCCACATCAAAGGGTAATACCGGTCAGCCTTGGTACAATTCCGATCACTATTAGAAAGTTACTTTTATAGGTAAAAAATTTCTTTAATTCAATTATATGAACTTTCATATGATCCGTCGCATTATTATTCGCACTTACATAGTGAAACATATAATAACATAACCACTGTTCAAAAAGTTACCCTACCTGAGAGCGCAGCGAAACGTTTTCTTAGCCTCACTTTCGGGAGCGTCATATGAATAACACTGTGACCGGGATTACACCCATTCTGCTTAGTAATTTCAATTGAAATGACAAAAAAGTAATAGGTTTATACTCTTTTTTCTTCACTACTTCGTATTCTTAGATTGTTCAAATTAATAAAGATGCAAAAAATAACTGCATAAAGCAACAAATAATATGCATAAAAGCTTATTTTATAGATCAGATTTCTTATAAGAAATGTAGGCCTACACTTTGATTGTGTATAATTCCTTAATAAAACTGAATAGAAGGTTATTTGGACATTAGATTAATTGCATTTTATGTTGCGTTTAATATACTATTCGAATTATTACCTAAAAATGTTTAGATTATTGATAATAAGGGTGACCGGAATTGGCCAGTGACCGGCATTACCCCGTTCTCCCCTAGCTCAAACACGTAGTACAATTAATACGATTAGGAATTACGGTTTTTTTCTTTCAAGTCTCCAAGAAAATTCATATCCAAAACATAATAGAAAACCTTAGCGAGCGAGCTTCTTCTTCAAGAAACCTAGGAAATGTATACCCGCGTAAGTCAGTAGACAGGCTTTTCGAGCAAGCTATTTCTTTATCAAAAATCCACGTAACCTACGCTTGTTCCTACGTAATCCAGATAACTCGTCATACAATATATTTTATAGCATAGAATATAATTAGTATAACGTACTTTTTTATCTTTTGCTACATCCCATAATCGTAGTGACTTTCGATAAGAAATATGCAATAAATGCTCGAAGCTTTTTATTTAAAGTAGTCATCTGGGTAGATAAATGTTTGGCTTGTTCGTGTAAAAATGGGGCAATGACTTGTGGCTTTATTGCCTACAATTGTGTTAAGGCACTTACCACCATACATCGTTTCCTAAACTTCGAAACTGATTTATACTCTTTTTCTATTTGACATAAGAAATTTGTGTGACTTAAGCACTTGTATTTCAGACTGCACCGTTGCATATTCCATGGCAATTAATTTGTCGGTTTCTTTTTCTAATGCAATATGCTTGGGTCGGTCGGCAGAATCGTTTACTTTAAGGTGTTGAGTTTATCCATGAAAATTTGTTTGAATCGCTATGTAGCATGCAAATTAACACGCTCGAAACGAATAATGATTGTTGAGCATTTGAGCAGTTGTTATTAGAATTTTCACATTTTGGTTGAGCATTTGTGTGTCCTGATGAGCTATCAAAGCCTACTGTAACAATTAATTTTAATTGCATTAAATCTTCTTGATCCCAATCTTTAGCAACAGCAAAGCATCATCTTTCAGAAGTTTTATTAAGGAGACTCTGTAATGGTAATGTGATTTCAAGTTCAGAAGCTGTATAGTTTTCTGGACGACATTGATCCATTGCTTGAGATATAACTTCATAAGAAGGGTAACTTTTAACCTCTCTAGATCGTGTAACCATGCAGAGTGATCTCCAGCTCCTTTTGCTATAGTCATTTTCAAGATAAAATGTTAATCTTAAATCTGGTGAGTGAGCAGATATTTCGATTTCAAGATCATTGTTATTGCAATTTAATTCTTCAAGCATTTTCAGTTTTGCACAGACGTACTGCTAATTCTAAAACTGCAAGATTATGTTTAGCAAAAAGAATAATTTCTGCAGCTTTCTGTAGAGTGTACTTCTCGAAGCTTCACTAAGAGGTATGGGTTTTCTACCACCACGCCGACTACTTCACGTTTTTCTTCTAGGAAGTTATTGTTTTTTCCTGCAAGAGGTAACATGATGAGTGTATAACTATGTAAAATATAAACCTGAACCCTCCAGGAACACATTTGTCCCAACTACTTTAAAGTAACGCTTGAGAGGATTTGGAATACATGATTCCTCAAAGAATGGTAGGGATATTGTATTATATATCATTTAATCAAAATACTAAATTTTCAGCTGAATATTTTTTCAGATATTATAAAACACAATGTAATGTTTTTCAAGCAAGGAAATAAAAGTTCCTAATTATACAAAGGTAGAAGTGTAAATCGAAAGAACGAGCATAAAATCAGATGTTATAATTTTGGAAAAATTTCTACACAAACACTTAGGAAAGTCAAGATATCTAGTAAAAAAGCAGGAAATTCCGATATGTTCATTTTCGAATAGCTAAAAATAGTCAAAGATAGCCCTTTGTCTATTAATTCGGACGTTTATTTTTTGGAATTCAGATATCTACAATATTTTGGATTTTGGTACTGATTTCATTGCACATGATCGAATATTTTCTGAAATATATCCATCTGTCTTTTTCCCTGATAGAATGTTTTCTGTTATTTACGCATACTGAAATATTGCTATTATATACCGTACACCTTCAATTCAAAATTAAAATTTTCTAAACTTTTCTATAGCCAGCTAAACTTTTAGCATTCTGATGAAATACCATAACTTCTAAAAGAAACTAAACAAAAATGATAGCTTTTATCATGTATTGATCATGTCTGAAGTATTATTTAAGCTTTGAGCCATCATAGTGACTTCTTGGTACTGTAAAGATTAACTTAATCATGCTACATATTTAACATCTTTACGAGAAAAGTGACATAGAAATGTGAAAATGGCTGTTGGTCATTAACAACAACTATCGTAAGAATAGTTATATTGTTATAGGTGTTAATCGAACATAGAAATATAGTTTAGATGATTGTTTCTAACAGCAAATTGTAGACGAGGTTTTTAGAGTGTCTCATACACTCTTTAACAAAAAATCTACTATATTTATCAGAACAACAGAAACAACTACTCTGCGGGAAAATACCCCTCCCAGCATTATATTACACTATTAATTCATAAAATATGTAAATGTAATTAGCATTGAAAATTCAAACATTTTTCGTATTTATCCTGAAAGTTTCTCGTAAGCTTGTTAAACGGATAAGAAATGTTACGTATTTAGAGTGTTTCATACACTCTTTAATAAAAATCTACTATATTCATTTGAATGAATTAACAGTTTAATCCAATGCTGGGAGGGGTATTTGCCCGCAGAGAGTTGTTTCTGTTGTTCAAATGAATATAGTAGATTTTTATTAAAGAGTGTATGAAACACTTGTAAAATTTTATATCCTATTCCTTCCTGAGAATGAACAAGATAATGTCCGACATAATAAATCATTCATTTTACTCACACATCGAAAGTTATTTTATTAGAAGACATAATATATGATTTATTTATTGCAAATTTATTAAAATATTAATTAATGATTATAAAATGGAACCAATTAGTAAAAAGAATCGGTATAAAAAAATAAAATAAAAGTACTATACTTATATAATTATAAATAAAAGGTCAATAAAAAATAAATGTTTTAAATATTATTATAATAAGTTTCACATCTATATTTGCTCTACTCAAATAAACAGAAATATATTGGTATATGATACAATAATTTGCGCACGATCGGTCGAATATTTATTTTCGTTTACAATATTCAAAACGAAACATACAAACATGGTAACATTTCTAAATAACGACTCTAAGAATTATTTATTTTAACTCGCGTTCATAGACTCTCAATTATACCTGAGTATTTTCCACGTGCATGCTAAATAAAAATTATCATTCGCAATAAATCCTCAAAATAAAATGAACACGTGGAACGCGGCGAGATAATTCTAAATTCTGATCAATCGTGACCTTTTCTACTTAACTTAAATCAATGCGAGACGAAGCGAAGGATCTTGCAGGCTCATTCCGCTCGGGACCAAACTGCACGGCTGCTGTTGCACTTCCGACTCCTCGTGGTTTCTTCGTGTGTCGAATGAGGTCCTGACGACGATTTTCCTCAATCGCTCCTCACGATCTCAGACTTCGATGATTTCTAACGTGACGTCGGAATAGAATTATCGCCGGTGATGGCGTCGATGTAGTCGCGATGATCCAGAGCGAAAGGGAGGAGAGCCGGAGCAGTTGTTTCAGCGACGGATCCCGAGCGAAAGAGAGCGAGGCTACGCAGGCACCTTGTCACATTACCTCGCATATCGTCCTCCATAGAGCAGCCCGTTACACACTCTAAATACGTAACATTTTTTATCCGTTTAACAAGTTTACGAGAAACTTGCAGGATAAATACGAAAAATGTTTGAATTTTCAATGCTAATTACATTTACATATTTTATGAATTAACAGTGTAATCCAATGCTAGGAGGGGTATTTGCTCGCAGAGTAGTTGTTTCTGTTGTTCTGATAAATATAGTAGATTTTTTGTTAAAGAGTGTATGAGACACTCTAAAAACTTCGTCTACAATTTGCTGTTAGAAGCAATCATCTAAATTTTATCAAAGATAGACATTCAAATCATTTTTAAGAAACGAATGTTCGTATTAACATCGTACAAACATTCCAATAAATAGAAATATAGCTTATATTAACCTGGGAAATGCAAAAGAAATTGCTCCTAACTGGAGTAACAGAATGCTTTCTCGAAGATACCTTAAATATAACGATTAAGTTAATTTTAATTATTTCTATGAACAACGTATGTAAAACTGAAAATTTGGAATCACTTTCACAGATTGATCTTCAATATTGTCTGCTATTACAACGACAATTGTATAAATATAAAAAGATAGAGATTCTCCCTTAATTGTGATCTTAGAATTATTTTTTTTTTCCTTGATAACTCCAGAATACTTAATAACATAAATCAAAAGTAAATAAGAGTATATAAATAAATTTTATTTATTCCAGGTTCCCAATACTTAAAAAATTATCGAAAATTAATAAAAATATTGAAAAATTTTAAAAAATATATTGAGAATTTACAAAAATATAAAAAATATAAACCTTTTGATATTATTCGAATCACTATAAATGTAATCTCCTATATGTTATGTCAATGAATTACATACATACATATAAATAATACCAACACACACCCGTACATACTAAGGTATTACTAGACTACACAGAACTCGATAAACCTGTACAGATCTACATGGAATCCTTGATAATAATAAACACGTGTGAAATTTGCGAGGCTACATTATTTAGCGTACAGAAGTTTTAATGTAATTAATACTAAAGAATATGCTAAATATGCTAGTTCTAATTTATGATGATAATAATTACAGTCTTATTTGTACCAGTTACATGTAAGAGAAGTGAAGAAAAGCATTTTTAACATAAAAAGTGAAAATTCGGTAATAATTTTTTTTGTATAAGAAAAACAAACAACGGCCACATATTATATGATTATAACTGATTAATTTGTTTCTTAAATAGCGACTTATATGCAATTCACAACTATTAATATTATATGCCAAATTATTACATTCAATTTTATGAATAATTTATAAATTATTATTAACTTTTATTTTACTGTATCTGATAATACAGACAGAGTCTGTATTTTGACTTTAGTAAAAGAATTGTCTGATTTAATCAAACAATTGTTTAAAATTTTTGAATGTGTACTTTATAACAATAATAGTAATAGTTTTCCTTGTAAAAAAGATACAGGTTTCGAATTTAAGTCTGTATTTAGGATAAAGTGGAATCAAATAAAAGGCAATTGATTTTATATAAACAAAATGAATCGTATGCAATAAAAATTCGTGTAGTTATTTAGATATAGAGATTATTTACTACTTTTAGTTGCTCAACGGGTTAACATACACTTGTAACATATGTAATTTATTTTATAAATCAGAAATCTCATTGCATCTAAATCTTGATAACCTCACACTTTGGTTATTAACATTGATTTAAATTGATATAAGGTAAACAAAGACATGTAAATACAAGAATTAAAAATTATTCTTCAGTTTAAAAAAAAATAACCTTGAAGTGGTTGTTGATATCAAAATTTCCGTTATCTAGTTCTATTGGAAAAATAATGCGAGAAACTAGAAGACAACCGTTACGCGCCTTCATAGTAACTATCTAGTTTGCCTACATAGATCTACACAGTCCGGGACTATTCTACATAGATCTACACAGTACGGGACTATTCTACATAGATCTACACAGTACGGGACTATTCTACATAGATCTACACAGTACGGGACTATTCTACATAGATCTACACAATACGGGACTATTCTACATAGATCTACACAGTACGGGACTATTCTACATAGATCTACACAGTACGGTACTATTCTACATAGATCTACACAGTACGGGACTATTCTACATAGATCTGTAAAGGGGACAGGGTAAATTTCTACCAGGGTTAATATTAATAATTTAAAAAATTCATTGTTACAAACCTACGCTTTGAGAAATCAACATTTGTAAACATTTGTGGTAAATGTGTACATATTTAATTTATAATCTATACAAAAATTGTTATAATCAATTTCCAAAGTTCATAACTGCAACATACTGATTATTACGTCAATATACATATTGAAACAACTATGACTTCTAAGAATATAATTCTGTTTTATGATTATAGTCACAAACCTACAAAAGTATATTTATACACGAAAAATTTGTTTAAAGCATACTTACCCACCCATTGTGAGCGACGAAAATGGCTTACAGTAAATGTAAATGAGAAATATATTTTTTCCCGTGAGAAACGACTTAATGTTTATTTAGTAACCAATAAACAAAGTTGCTTATCGTTGGTATCGAGCCAATTCGTACATTCTATAGTTACTTACATTCTAAAATATATGATAAGAAAATCTTTAATACAGAATTTGAAATGTAATAACGAATTTAAAAAATAAATAAATATTATCTCTAATAGTAAAAAAAAATTGATACTCATAAATAAATCATTAGTATATAATTAGATAATATTTCAGAGTATGATTAAAAGTACATAGAATAAATAAAAAATAATAATTGAATTAAAATGATTATCTCATAAAGCACAAACTCTTTTCTAAGCTTGACTTAAGTGTTGGCAGTGATTGAAAACAAATTTAGAGAACTATTCTTAAAAATCAAAACATAAAGTATGACAATTTAAAAATATTTTTTTACAATAAAAAGATTATTTAAGATCATTCAATATTTAATATAATTGAATATTATTTGAAATAATTTAAGTAAATGAAGGTCCAAAAACATTCATTTTATTTCATATGCAATGAATATATGAGTAATATTACTTCTCCTAAATATTACGAATAAAATGTATTACATACAATGTATTGCAATAAATTTATGTTACTTACCTGCACGGAACTGATTAATTATATTTTGAGTTAAGATCATCCAACAGTGTTGCTTAATAGCTACGTTGTTACTGACTGTAACAGTTCAAATGTTTAAAAGTACATAAATACCTTGAAAGTATGATTAACTTACTAGTATGTTATGATTTAAAGTAGATTGATTTTTCTAAGGTAACTTTCTATAGAAATAAATTTTAATAAACTATAAAAATAGATAAATTTTTTTTTTAATTTTATGTGGTTAAAATCAGAATTTAAATAGCTATATAGAAACACTGCAGTTTTTCCACCTGTCACATGATTCTGACGTACCTGATCATCGGATCGAACTTTATGACGACTTATTTTGTTCGTTAGACACTGAACTTCAAAATTAGTGTGAGGGTTTTAATAAAAAATAATACCAATAAAAAGTTATAGCCCTCTAAAGCCAACAGTTTTGATAAAATTGGGATAAATACAAATATTTTGTGTTTCTAAGGCTGGGATTACTGGGATATTCTTATTAAAATTCTGCAGTGATTCTATGTAGCTATTAAATCTCTAATTTTAACCCCAATAAATTCTGAAAAAAAGTTTTCTCCAGTTTATATTATTGTTTATTGGAAAATTAACCTACTTGACATCAAGATATAATAGCAAGTTAATTATAATTTTAAGGTTATTAGGTTTACTTAAAGCTATGTTAAGTTTCTTCAGTTGGTTTATTTCTTATTTTATAGTATATTAACATTAATTTGAATATCAAACAATACATTGTTGGTATTATAAGAGAAAATTTATATTTTTAGAAATTATGAAATCGAAATTCATGAAAGTATTGGAATCTAAATGAAATTGTCCAGTATTATAACGCTAAATATCATATAACATTTTGTAACTATCGACAAAATGAGAAAATAAAATTCTCGTTTGAAAAAAATATTCTCAGCCTCAAGTATTTACCTTCTCATAAATCTCTTGAATATCAGACCATTTTATAAAAAATTACGATTTGTACGAGAAAAAGGTACCTATATTAAGGTTATGGTAAGTTGTCAACCACATAAGAAAATCAACTTATTCATTGGAAACTATTTTTTGCACCTCAAGTATTCAGCTCATATTATGGGAATTTACATTTTATAAGAGCAAATACAGTTACTTTAGAGGTTATGATAGGTTCTCGACAAAATAGAAGAATCAACTTATCGTTAGCGACATAAAAAGAGAGAGAGAGAGAGAGAGATTTTCTATGATTGAGATAAGTTTCTGACCGAATACTTCCACATAAATCTTTCAAATGTCAGTATATATTACAAAAACTCACGATTATAGGAGGAAAAGTACCCTTTTTGAGGTTATGATAATTTTCCGACCAAACAGGAAAATTAATTTATTGGTTGGGAACTATTTCCTGCACCTCAAGTATTTACTTGCTCATAAACATTTAAAATATTACTTCATTCTACGAAACCTCACGTTTTATAAGAGCAAATATAGTTGTATTCGAGGTTATGTTAGCCTTTTGACCAAATCAGAGCCAATTTATTAGATAAAAAATAGTGTCTGCATTTCAACTGTTAACTTTCTCGTAAATCTTTTTATATCAGTTCATGTGGTGGGAATTCACACATAATAAAAGAAAAAATACCCGCTTTAGAGGATATGATCGGTTTCCGACGAAATGTGAAAATATGTTTATTTGAATGAAAATATTATCTGCACTTCAAGTGTTTACTTCCTCATTAATATTCTATATATTAGTGCATATGACGAAAAATTCTACGTTATAAAAGTAAAATACCTATTTGAGGTTATGATAGTTTCATTAATGGGAAAATCAAATTAAATGCTTAAAGTCATTATCTGTACTTCAAGTGTTCACTCTTCAATAATTCTCCCATATATCAATTGGTATGTTGATGATACTCGATTTCTTAGGTATTTGAGGTTATATCCATGCGTGGGTGGTTATATTTTGGCTTTGTCAATAATTTTTCATTAATCTATATCAGTCTACCAACATTTTAAAAATAAATTCAAGTCCTTAAGTCATTTCTACGAGGCGCTATTTTATTTTGACACAAATGTTCTCATTTGCGCCCATAGTGTGGCGTTGCTGTCTTTTTCTCATTATCACACGGGCGATCCAGGTTCAAATATCAGCGACACAAGTTTCTTTTTTATATAACTCCTTTTTTAATGCGCATACACTTTTTCCAATTATAATTGATAAAAGTATATATGGAAAAAAAATTTTGTGTATAAAAAAATCGAACAATAATACATTCAAACTTAAATCCTGAGCCCCTCTCGGTGGCTCAACTTATATATTACTTCTAAATATATTTCTAGTCAATTGGTCTAGTGGACTAAGTGCTTGACTCTCCTTTTTGCGGTCTCTGGATCGAATCTGACTACCGGAATTTCTTTTTTTATAAATAATCATAAATCATGCTAATGTATGCAAATAAACAATTTATTTTATTTTAAATATATTTAGCACTATATGACACTGTTTTTACTTTTAAAATAGTTTCTTAATATTTTATTAAATGATACTTCAACCTCTGCTGTTATTAATAAATAATAATCAAATATTTTAAAAATAAAATTCACAGAGTCGGTAACGTAGGACATTCACCTCCTCAATATTTCTTAATTCATAAATAAATTCTGCAAATAGAGAAATGTATATAAATAAAAAATAATATAACTGAATTGATATACGTCTGTTAACAGCATTAGTTTAATATTAATATTAATACAATTATTTTTAGAATAGAATGTTTTATATTGTAAGTATAATGTTACACTGATGTACGTTTATTAGAATACAATGTTTAATTTTTTAGAACTTTAATATGCATTTGTAAAAATACTATTATAAATATTGATTAACATTTATATCTATAGTAATAAAATAAATTTTACTTTTACTACAAAAATCTTACTTTACAATAAAAAAAAATTATTTATGTTTGCAGAAGTATATGAAAAAACTTATTGATGTAGGACGTTTATCATCATTTCTAAACAGCATTTTTTCTAGGTGAAGAATTAATTTGAGATTAAAAACGTATTCATTTAATTATTCTACGTTTAGCTGATGACATTTGCAATTAATAGTATAAGTAAAATCATAATTTATAATACTGATCGCGATAACAATTTTGTTATTTTATACCATAATACTTTTGTTCTGTTGCAACGCCGTTACCCTAAGCGGGTCCTGGGCGTAGTCGTCCAGAGCGGACGGGTGGGTGCCTATCACCACTACACAGCGCGTCCTCAGGTTGCGGATAGAGGAACGACCCCTGAGAAAGAGGTTAGCTGCGAATAAAGCGAATAAGCAGTCGCGGACAGCCGATAGGCCCAGGCGTGGGTGTGATGAGCCCGCACTGGCGAACGCATTCATCTAGAAACACTACGCAAGCACCGCAACAACTACAAACACTATACAAAATCTCCTATCTTACTTTCTTCTTCTACCTTACTCTGTAATCTATCTCTTTTACCACACATTTCAAACAAAAAATGGGCCAAAAATCCTGCTGTCGTGGAGGATGCGGGAGCGATGACAACTGCCCTGAGAGGGGATGTGTAGAATGATTCGCCACCTGGTCTTACATGGCAATGAAGCCAGCGAAGGCGCGCTGCCTTGCAGGGGGGCGTTAGGATATGAGAATGAAACCGAGTGTGTCTGACGACGAGTTGACTATGTCCTCGCCAAAGTCAGAAAGCTCTCATATTTAGTTCTAGGGAGGTATGAGGGTTATCACCCCTAGACGGATGGACTCACCTGCGATCGGAACAGGATCCAAAACGCGCGGGTTTAACTTACTATCATGGCTCAAAGAAAACAAAACCAAACCAAAACGAAAAGAAACTTAAGGGTGGGAACCTGGAATGTACGCAGTCTACATAGAGCAGGCGCGTTCCGGGAAATCATAAATGAAACTGAGAGGTACAATTTAGATTTGGTAGCAATACAAGAAACCCGATGGAAAGATAACGCGATGCTAGGATCCGGTAACTTCACCTTTTTAAATGGGGGCGCGAGCGGGCATTCTCTAGGCACCGGATTTCTTGTTAATAAAAGCATCATACATTCCGTTAAAAGTTGCAATTTCGTGAATGACCGACTCTCGTATATCATCATCGAAGGAGCGTGGTATAATTACGTGGTTATTAACGTCCACTGTCCCACGGAGGACAAAGAGGAAGAAGTCAAAAATCTTTATTATGAAACTTTAGAGCAATTAATCGACCAATTCGCGTCTTACGACACCAAAATAGTAGTGGGGGATTTCAATGCTAAAATAGGGAGAGAGGAAATGTTTAGGCCCACCATAGGCAAAGAAAGTCTGCACGAAACCAGCAATGATAACGGTATTATGGTCATAAATTTCGCAGCCGCAAAAGATCTTATAGTCAAGACCACGTGCTTCAAGCACAAGGATATACACAAGGCAACGTGTAGTATTCTAGTTTATTAGGAATAATAAATAATTATTTCACAGTCAAAATTTCCATACACATAAAATGTTAAAATAAATTCATCAGTCGTAGCTTCTCACCAAGACAAAATAATTCCAATGTCGTCGTCGCATATATCCGCACACTCGCGTAATTATTAAATAACACACATACATCCATCCATTCAACTCACACATTCCATAAGATAATTCTATTCAATTCGGTCGTACATTAAAACGTGGAACGTTAGTCGAGCCGCAAAGACGCGCGCTCTCGTCGTGCACGCGGCTTGAATCACGCGTATCGGTTTTTTCTCTCTCTCTTTCTCTCTCTATACTGAACTTTCAGTCAGAAGCAGGAGAGCAGATTCTTTGCTGAGACAGATCGCAGGTGGGCGCTCGCTGGCACGCAAAACAGGCACGAGACTGGCTCCGAATATGTCTTGCCTGTCCTCGCCCTTTCCTACTGCGGGTGATGGTGAGTTGACGCAGCGCGTCGTTCTCGCTGCATACCCGCTGATCCCGTTCGTCCGTAGTAGCGACTACGAACACAAACCAAATACCGCACACAATGAATTATTGATCCAAACTATACATTTACACAGAAGGATACCATTAAAAACTTACCCCTTTCGGGAGTGGTATCGAACGTGAAGAGAGAGAACTCGTGCAAGACGACACGCTTTGCACTCGGTATCGCAGGAGCCTCTATCTCGCAGGCTTCCTCGATCTGATCTAATGCGGACAACATCGCGCTCGGCTTGAACCGCCGAATTTCCACTCTCCCGCACACAAACACACATACACTCACACTGCGCTGCTCGGCCAGATGTGCGATCACGCGACATATTACGTAACCGGCCGAGCTCGCCGATGATCCTTCCAGACTTTTCCTTAGTGCGCTCTACATTTATTTATATCTCCATTATTCAGTTCCTTACAAACGTGGACATCGCCGGATGGGGCCACGCACAATCAAATCGATCATTTTCTTATTGATAAGAGGCGCCACATGAATGTACTCGACGTAAGGACCTATAGGGGGGCGGATTGCGACTCAGATAATTATCTAGTAGTGGCCAAATTAAGAGCCAGATTAGTAGCCGGTCAAAATAGTAAGCGAGCGAACAAAGTAGAAACCTTTGATATTGGAAAACTACGAAGCGGGATAGAGCGAATCAAGTACCAAGTAGAAGTTAGCAACCGATTTCAGGCGCTCGAAGAAACGGATGAACAGACGGGAGTAGATGACGATCCGAACAGGTTGTGGGGGGCTATCGAAAAAACTATAAAAGGGGCCGCGAACAAAGTACTGGGTAAGAAAAAAAGGCCGAAGAGCAAACCATGGTTTGACGAAGAGTGCGAACTCTGGTTTGAAAGGCGCAAGAAGGCTAAATTAGATAGTGTACACAATGAAAGCGGTAGGGCCGTAGAAGAATACCATGAAATAAGAAAGCAAGTACGTGTGATTTACAGAAACAAGAAGCGCGAGTATCAGAAAAATGAAATTAGAAAAATAGAAACTAATAGTAGGGAAAATAACCCGCGCGAGATGTACAAAGGAATAAACGCTATTAGGAAGGGTTTTCAGAGTAGATCGCAGTTAATGAAAGATAAGGACGGGAACCTCGTGACAAGCGAAAATGAACTATTGAAATTATGGAAAGATTATTTCGATAAGTTATTAAACGTGCATGAAAACTCAGAGGAAATGGGAGACGAAATCCACACTGCTGAACTCCATATGGACGAAACGACCTACAAAGAAGTAGAGGCCGCGATCAAAAAGCTAAAAAACAATAAGGCCGCAGGAAACGATTCTATACCAGCTGAACTACTTAAATATGGAGGCACCGCGCTTACATCTAAAATTTTTTATCTAGTATGTGCTATTTGGAGAAATGAAACAATACCAGAAAATTGGAAAGAATCCATCATCATACCGATCTTTAAAACGGGAGATAAAACAGACTGCAATAACTACCGGGGAATCTCACTTTTAGCTACCTGCTACAAAGTTCTGTCAAACGTAATACAGGCCAGACTCACACCATTCGCGGAAGATATAATAGGAGATTATCAGTGTGGATTCCGGCGCAACAGGTCAACGAGCGATCAAATGTTTACCATAAGACAATTATTAGAGAAAAAGTGGGAATATTGCGAAACTATACACCAGCTATTTGTGGACTTTAAGAAAGCGTACGACTCTGTCAAACGAAGCAAAATGTATGAAATCCTAGTGCTCCTTGGCGTACCAAAATAACTCGTAAAATTAATTCAAATATGTCTCAACGGAAGCACTGGAAAGGTCCGAGTAGGCGGTAATGTATCCGAATCGTTCATGATACGCGACGGTTTGAAGCAAGGTGACGGGCTTTCAACGGTACTCTTTAACCTGACGCTAGAGCATGTTGTTAGAAAAATGCAGGCTAGCGAGCTAGGCGCAACACTCAACGGAACAACGCAAATTTTAGGCTATGCGGATGACTTGGATATAGTGGGAGATAATGGTGAAATGGTGGCGAGAAATGCGGAAATCCTTATAAATGCGGCTAAAAACACGGGGTTAGAAGTGAGCGAATCGAAAACGAAATATATGATCATGGAGAAACTGGGCATTCGCGAAGCAGAGGGGGATCTCAGAGTCGGAAATTTCACTTTTGAAAAGGTTAGCGAATTCAGATATTTAGGTACAACTATAAATGATCGAAACGAAATTAAAGCCGAGATTAATAAGAGACTTCATTCGGGTAATGCCTGCTTCTACCCTGTGAACAGATTACTCAAGTCAAAGCTACTGTCGAAAAATGTCAAAATAAGGATATATAGGACTATAATAATGCCGGTAATCTTGTATGGGTGCGAAACCTGGGCGCTCACTAAAGCGGAAGAAAATCGTTTTAGGGTACTTGAAAATAAGGTTCTGCAGAAAATATACGGGCCAAAGGAAGATGAGGAAACTGGGGAGTGGAGGAAACTGCACAATGACGAGCTACATAATTTGTACGCGTCACCAATTATTAACAGAATAATAAAATCACGGAGACTAAGATGGGCAGGGCACGTGGCAAGAATGGGCGATGATCGTACAGCAGCGCGCATAATGAAAGGAAAACCGAAAGCAACGCGACCTCTTGGTAGACCTAGACGCAGATGGGAGGATAACGTAAAATCAGACGTAACTGAAATTGGGCGGGAAGGCGCGAAATGGATGGGGTTGGCACAAAATAGGGAAACGTGGAAGGCTTGCGTAGATGAGGCGATGAACTTTCGAATTCGAAATGCCATTTAAAAAAAAAAAAAAAAAATACTATAATACTTTTGTTAGAAACTTCTGCAAATTACATCACTCGATGGAAACCAATCGGGAAGCTAGCAGAATGTCTTTCACCAGATGGGGTAGGATTGAAAGTATAGGAAATAGAGAGAGAGAGAGAGATTCATGCGTTATAAACAGTATTTGTAATTTTAAGGTTTTTAATTTTAAATTTTATTAAATAATCGGACTCTGATAACGCATGATTCGTCGTCAAGAATGGCTATCAGGACAGGCTAGGATTGATGGGATAGGAAAAAGGGAGATTTTGTAATATAAAGTATTATAAAAAAATGTAACGTTAATAATATAGAAATCGTCTTTTAGAATGCCTAAAAAAATATTTATACGAGTATTACAACTAACTATTTAAAGAGAGGGGAAGACCAGTTATTGATATAATTCACACTCTTATACTTACCATATGAAAAAGGGAAATTATACCTAGGGAATGGAGAGATTCAAATATAATCCAATTCACAAGAAAGGGGATAAAACAAATTGCAAGAATTACAGGGGGATGTCTGGGATATGTACATATTATAAGATATTGTCCAACGTACTACTAGCGAGACTCACTCCCCTCGCGGAAAAAATCCTTGGGGATTATCAGTGTGGATTTCGCCGAATTAGGTCGACTAACGACAACATGTTTACAGTTAGGCAACTCTTAGAAAATAAATGGGAATATAGCAAAACAGTATGCTAGAGATTTATTAATGAAATATTTTTAAGTATTCTTCCTATTAAAACAGAGTAATTTACTAATTTTCAGTTTGTTATATGCAACATATAATTTTATTTATTTTAAAGCACTTGGCATTGCATTATTGATGTATAAACTTTATTAGAGTTTTATAATGTTTAATTTCAAAGTATAATGTAACGAACAAAGTAGATTAAATTAACTTGCTTTATTAATAATAGCTGATCTATCTATCTTTTATGTTTGTTTCCAAATAGTATTTGCGTGAAACAAAAGTAAATAGATTCAAAATCAAGGTTGACAATTAAGATAAGTTATAATTTTGGTCACAACTTTCTAACCTCAATTTTAAGAACTCAAATAATTACACTTAATGAACATTTTTTAATTTCTTTTTAGTTCTAGATTATAATTTCGAAATAAAGTTCAAACAATCAAACCTCAATAATCTTATTTTATATACCGTTTATTGTGCATCAACAGCTATCGTGTCTGTTTGCTGCTTATTTCGTTGTTGTTCAGAGCGGCCTGATAAGTGCCTGACCAAATCCTGACGATTAGCACAGTCTGCAAAGGCCCTGATCTGCGTGCCATTACATACCTTATAAGGTCCTGTACATGTATCTGATGAGGACCTTAGCTGACTTATCAGGCACCTGATAAGGACCTAATTACTGCCTGAACTGAATTTCTATTCGGGATTTAAGTTTAAATATATAATTATTTTTCAATTTTTGGATACACAACATTTTTTTCCATATATACTTTTATGAATTATAATTCGAAAAAGTAGTTATAAAAAAAGAAAAAAACTGAGGTCGCCAACATTTGAACCTCGATCGCCCGCGTGAAAATGAGAGAAAGATCGCAGCACCGCCTGCCTCATGGGAGGTCAACTACGCTCCGGGGAGCTTCACTTTGCCCTATAGGCTTTGCGCTTCTATTTATCTTCGTTGGATTTGTGATCGTAAAAAAGAGTTTTGCTAAAAACATGTTAGTAACATGTTTGTAACATGTTTTGAGACATTAATAGTCAATATATACTATTTTTAGAAAAAGTATGTATGGATGTGTGTGTGTGAGTATGTGTGTGTGTGTGAATGTGTGTGTGGGTGCATGTGTGTGTGCGCGTGTGCGTGTGCGTGTGTGCGCGTGTGCGTGTGCGTGTGTGCGCATGCGTCTGTGTGTATGTATGTATGTATGCAACCAAATCTCGAGTAATCGACGGTAACATTTAATTCTTCAAAGCTCATTTTGTTTGTTTTTTTTAATGAAGGGGGCACAATAATAATTTTTATAGTTTTTCAGATCTTTTTTTTTGTTTTTTAGCGGTTTTTCGATTTTTTGGTTTTAGTTCTGCGGGTTTCTTGGTGTGTTAGAAATAATATCATCGATCTAGTGAAAATGTATTTGAAAGAGCATAAAATTGCCTATCTTCTATCACCCGAAATTTCGGATAAGGTGTTTCCTTTCTTTTGTTATACATGGATACGACATTTTTGGTTTGAATGGTGATTTCTCTGAAATATATGATGGAAAGTTTTTGAAAATGTATGTTTTCGGCGGTCGTCAGCGGTGACTTTCGGCGGCGCGTATAGCGGCTCATTCTAACTAGGAAAAGAATGACGCAGAGACCAGATGTACTCTGGCCTTTATACAGATCGATAGTTACAAAGCGCGTTATACTAGTAAGGCGAATGTTGTATTTAATAAATATAAGACTTTATCATAAATGGTATATAAATTAGTTTAACAAAATCCTTAGTTTATTCTCGTCCCGAACAATTTGGTGCCAGAAACCCGGGAATAAACATCGGGATTAATTGTGTTTTGTGGGACATGTGTAAAAGGATTTTTGGAAAAAGTGTTTTTAGTGAAATAACTTAATTGAAAAGAAGTATGCCGTCAATGAAGAGAATAAAGCTTGTGAAAAATAAAGCTAATCAGGATGACTTAATTTGAAAATAAGTACGAGGCAAAATCAGTGAAGCTGGCATATACGTGGATTCGAAACCGACGTCGCTGCCCAGAGAAGAAAGAAGTCAAGTCAAGATAAAGGCGTGCCGATAACAATGACGATGCCAAAGCGGCCTCTTAATTTTGACTTTTACGATGGCTAACCTCGTCGACGATGGTGTAGGAGGACAGAAGCTGATTAACCATAGTTTTTGGGAATTCTTCGTTAATGAACAAAACAGAGACAAAAACATCAAGATAAGTACATTATTATCTAAAAAGCCAGAATGATTCTGTATTTATTTATTTTTGTTAAATTAAATTACACGGTGTATTTTAATACTTTGTGGTAATTTAATATTATATTGAAATTACGCGTGTAATAGGATTCAGTCTAATTTGTTTATATTTGGTTATTAATTGAGTAGTTGAAATTTAAGGACATGGGCAATGTGGAAAATAAAGTAATTTTATAAAGTACCTATTGTTTAGTTGTGAGAGCGTTTTAATTAGAGCGATTAATAAAGGATTTAGTAAAGCTAGACATGTTTAACAAAATCGGTTTATCGATTAGTTTGTAATAATTAAGTTACAGTTGCAAAATAAAGTAATTTTATGCTTAGAACTTTTGACAAGTATACCCTGTAGTATGCTCCATGATCATGTTTCTTTAAATGGGAATTTGTTTTAATTATGATACCATTGAATACGGAAATATTCCTACAGTGAAAGTATTATGAATAAATATAATGAGTTTTGAGTGCGAGCAAAATAGACGTTCATGATTTTAAAAAAGAAAAATGTGTAACGTACAGCCGCATAAAGTAACACAAGTAATAATAATTATCGTAACTGAATGTTTGCATGAAACGTCGTATCCAATTTTAAACTGGCAAAATAAGTAGATAGAATTCTATTTAATTGACTCTTTATAGAATAAAAGTTTTGAGAACAATGTACATATTATTTGAAAGATTGTAAGAATATTGCGCATTTTACAAACTGGCTGCTAATCTAATGTATTTTATGAATTAATACATGGAGTTAGTACTTAATACTCAATAATAGATTTTTGGCAAATAATAATTGATATTAAAAGGTCTTAAAATAAATGAAATTTACTCGTGCCGAAACATGTTAATTTAGCTAAAATAAGAAGTTTTTTGAATGTATTGCAAGTACATTTCTGTCGGTTAGTCCTCATGACTTGTTTGTAACAGTTGAATAACGCGAGAAAAGTTTTGTCGTATTTGCCTTTTCTTAATATTGATTAAAATTCAAAATAAAAGTAGCTTGGGGAAATTCGTGTGACGCACAATGGTACACTGTATTACCGCGTGAAAGAAATGCGTCGCGGCGGGGAGCAGTCGCGCGTCCGAGCATGCTCGAAGTTGGTGCAGCCGCGTATCGGGTGTCAATGTGCGGCGCTCAGTTTTCATATGTGAGACTATTGGGATTCATTGAAAAACAATTAAAGTAGGCATATTGTACTTTCCCGTGGCAAGAATCATTTGGAGCGTGACACAATGTGCTGTGTAATATTATAATGTAGCGTTATAGTATATTTTTGTATATTTAAAGAATTTTGGAACGTCAGTAACTTTTAATATTATGGGTCTGTTGAGCGCGACGTAATATTTTGATATGGTTTATATGGTATATAATTTGATGAAATTATTAAAAGCGAAATTCAATTAACGGGATATTCGAACATGCTCATCATCGTTTGAAAAGTATTGATTAAACGAAAGAATAGTAAAAGTAAAAATCATCCTTAAATTTTAAGTAAATTATATATTTTACGTTTGGAAAAATGTTGTCGTTCATGGGAAGTATTATGGTTACTTTGTATTTGCTAGCTATTTTTTCCAATTGGCCTAGGGCCCAGGTAAATTGGTTTAAACTCTGTGCGAAATTAAGTAATTTTTATCTTGGAAATTAGGCAAAATAGAATGTCTCTGCAATAGTTATAGCATAACTTCTCTTATGAGCAATAGGCCCACCGCGCAAGCACGTACAGGGATGAGCTGTAGGAGTAGGCTCACTACAAAAGCCAAGTGTTTTCCTATAAGCAAAATGACCGTCGCTCAAACAAGCATAGGGTTGAGCTGTAGGAATCACTAGGAAGTGAGGCTATAACTGGGGACGCCAAAGTTTTGTATCAATGACGCTCTTAAAGTGTGAAGCTCTTGCAGTGCGTGGAAATTGGCAGTGCAATTCCACGGCTGTAGTGTCACTAGTTCGAGAATACATTTGAGAGAAAAAATATGAGTTTTGCCTACAATACATGTATAATCCAAAGGCAGCGGTTACAGAATTGAAAGAGTATTGAATAGATTTGAGTTTGTATCGAGATTAGGGAGTATGTATGCAGCTGTTTAACCGAGGGTGAGTTTATGGGTTATAAATAGAAGCGCGAATGTTAAACATAAAATATAAAATATGAAAATTTATTGTCGTATAAGAAAATAGTAAAAAAGTTATAAAATATGAACACCGAAATTATAATTGATTAATAATTCAGTAAAAGGGTGTCCGATGCCGTTTCCCCTCACCGAGTTTTGCACGGTTTCCTCGGAGGCATAGGGCAAATGCCAGGGATTATGTGTTTATGTGGCCGTGCAAATACGCAAAATCACAGGCAGCACCTCCAAATATTCATTGTTTAACAATATTTAAAGCGAAAATATGAAGCTAGTCTAGAAAGCGTAGTTAATTGTTGCAACATTATTAATAATAAATCAGCGATGTGCAGATTTCACGATTTAAAAAGTGTATGTATTTGTACTTACAGCAACGATGCTAGATATTTGCAGTGATTATGGAATGTGTGAGGCATTAAGATTAGTTGGTAATTAGGTTCAATGTGCAAATATTCTAGCTCTCGAATAGATTTAACGTCTTGGATTATATTGGCGTTCTGTCGGATTGTTTTTGGCGATAGCTCGTAACTTGATTTAGGGTATAAAATAAAACATATTTTATACGAGGGGGAGAATTGTTACGGATAGAATCCATTAGTAATAATAAAATGTAACTGTGTAATATAAGTTCCTATGCAAAAGATCTCTAAAACTTTCTGTATAGTTCAAATGCGATGACATTCTCAAGTTTCCTATGTATGTTTTCGGCGGTCGTCAGCGGTGACTTTCGGCGGCGCGTATAGCGGCTCATTCTAACTAGAAAAAGAATGACGCAGAGACCAGATGCACTCTGGCCTTTATACAGATCGGTAGTTACAAAGCGCGTTATACTAGTAAGGCGAATGTTGTATTTAATAAATAACAGACTTTATCATAAATGGTGTATAAATTAGTTTAACAAAATCCTTAGTTTATTCTCATCCTGAACACTCAAGCTACTGGAGAAGATTTTGTACATAAACTACCTCTCTCTGAAGAAGTTTATAAAGCGATTTCGCCAATTTATAAAGAGTTAAGCAGTGACGATCTACTTACGCGTTGCTTAGGCGGCTTCACACAAAATAGCAACGAAAGTTTCAATGCGACTGTCTGGTCTATGGCTCCAAAATCTTTCTCTACTGGCAAACACGTGCTCGATACCGCAGTATATATTGCTGCAGGTATCTACAATGATGGCCTTTCAAGTGTCATGAAGCTGATGCAACACTTGGGCTTGACAATCGGACCGAACTGCTATAATTATTGCGTGGAGGCGGACGCGCGTCGCATCAAGTTTTCCGAGAGATCCCTAACAGACGATGCCAGAGAGGCCCGGATGTCCTTAAAATCAGCCAGGAAGGAAGAGGAGGAGTAAGACATTAATAGAGATGGCCAAATGTACGGTGCAGGCATCGCAGATTAGAGGTATACAAAAATTTCAAGGATTTAAATGCTCCGAAAACTTTAAACGCGTTTTTCTCTAAACGGGTTTTTTCAAACTGGGCGCACTCATAGCTTCAACATCGTTGCTTGGATCGACTTGCAATTTTTACTGTAGCTTCACAAATATATTCTCCATCAAAGTTCGTAGCCGTTTTTTGATATTTTGAAAATTACTTGTTTCATTAACAAATTACTACTCTTTTTTTAGTCGAAAATTCATACGTTTTGTTCAGAAGTGCACAGTTTCTACAAAAATTGGAATAAAAATAAAATCCTACGTACTTCGATAGCTATATTAGTATGTCGCTTCAGAAAATTTTTGGTTTTTTGTTCCAGCTCTCACAGTTTTCGAGGAATTGGTGCGCCCGCGGAGCACCTTCAAAAAAATCTTTTTCCGCAGATCTGCTGTAGCGCCGCCAATTTGTACAAAAATCATAATAAAAAATTTTTTTTTCATACATCAATATGTGTTAAATGAACCATCTAAATATGAATACTATTCCTTTTCCCATAATCCCAGAATTATTGTCAAAATTAGGCCTTTTTTTCGGCCTCTAGAGTGGTGTTATCCCTTAAAAGTAGCATGCATTTAATATATGTAACTTGATATGCAAATCTTTTTAAGTTGCTTTTTAAATGTTATACTTTGGCATAGGATTATTTATAGTTAACAAATTTAACTATTAACGTAAATTTGTTTTGACACCGTCGCGTAAAATTCATGTATATAGAGTAAACTTCGGTGCATATAGTGAATTTTTTCGCAGACGTGTAAGTAAAATATTAAATTAATTACTTTACACAGTTTTTTACTTTACACACAGTTTTGGAAAGTGGTAATGAATTTGAAAAATTTTAACACTTTTGAAAAATAGAAATTTTGTGAGTTTAAAAAATTTTGAAAAAATTGGATAATTTTGAAAAAATTGGATAATTTTGAAAAAATTGGATAATTTTGAAAAAATTGGATAATTTTGAAAAAATTGGATAATTTTGAAAAAATTGGATAATTTTGTAAAAATTGGAAAATTTTGAAAAAATTGGAAAATTTTGAAAAAATTGGAAAATTTTGAAAAAATTGGAAAATTTTTAAAAAATTGGAAAATTTTTAAAAAATTGGAAAATTTTTAAAAAATTGGAAAATTTTTAAAAAATTGGAAAATTTTTAAAAAATTGGAAAATTTTTAAAAAATTGGAAAATTTTTAAAAAATTGGAAAATTTTTAAAAAATTGGAAAATTTTGAAGAAATTGGAAAATTTTGAAGAAATTGGAAAATTTTGAAGAAATTGGAAAATTTTGAAGAAATTGGAAAATTTTGAAGAAATTGGAAAATTTTGAAGAAATTGGAAAATTTTGAAGAAATTGGAAAATTTTGAAGAAATTGGAAAATTTTGAAGAAATTGGAAAATTTTGAAGAAATTGGAAAATTTTGAAGAAATTGGAAAATTTTGAAGAAATTGGAAAATTTTGAAGAAATTGGAAAATTTTGGAGTAATTGGAAAATTTTTAAAATATTAGAAAATTTTGAAAAAATTGGACTATTTGGAAAAAATATAGTATAATCTGCAATTTTTTTTTAATTTAATATTTTTATGTAATTTTTTTATTTTTATTAAATTATTTATGAGTATATTTTTTTGGAAGGGAGCTCTGCCGCCCCCTGCGCCCCCGCCATGCGCCCCTACTTCTCACCCTGCGCCCCTTTCTAGACCCTTCCTTTATTTTTTTTACCATTACGTCGAGAAATTCTTGACGTCCGCCAGCGAACAGATTTCAACGACACATTTAATTATGGTTACCTATTCTAGATACCTTATCGCGAACTTTACGTACACTGTGTCAAAAACTATTATTAGTATTTTTAATACTCTTGTTTTTATCACAAAAATATGCTTTTACTTCAATGTGTTGTAAAAAACATTCTTGTATTGAATAGTTTCAAAATAAATTCAGACTGTAGAGTATTTTTTAGTTACCCAATGTATTTCTGATGTTCCAATACAATTTGTTATGAATATAATTTAATAGAGTTAAAATTTAAGTTCATGCTTGGTTTTATAGTAATCTAAATATATATCCAAAAGACGCCCCAAAATTGCTGTTTCACGCGTTTGAGAGGTAGGTCCTGTGATCTACGCGAGGAAAATTATTGACAGAGCGAATTTTTATGTATTTTGAGCTGCTGAACACGAATGCGACCCTCTTTCTTTACCGATACCTCAAGCGTTCGTCCATAACCTTAAAAAGCACCCAAAAATTGCTGTTTTACGCGGTCGAAAACGTAAGTCTATTGAGGAACATTATCGACGGAGACTATTTTTATGAATTTTGAGTCGCTGAATATTAACACGAAGCTAAATTTTATTTGTTTACTTCTACTCAAGTATATTCAATTAAAATAACTGCTTACTGATATATAGTTATTATGCAACTTTTTTATTGATTCCTATGAACGCTCTCTGCGTTTTACAGGGTTGAGACTGTCTTTATTACAAAGCCCGCATCACTTTTTTTTTTTTTTGGTAATTTCTAATTTTTTTACAGTTTTTAATTTTTTAATTATTGTCATTTTTTGTATATTTGTATTATTTTGTTTAACATTGGTAAAATTCAATTATTAATATTGTATTCGAGGTGTCGTACTCGAGATGGTGGCGGAAGATATGAATAGGAGCGCAGGTACAGCGAATAAATAAACGCGAGCAAATAGTTTAAGTTTAAGAGCACATTTATTATATAAGAAGTACAAAATTAAGTATAAAGGCATGTCCCTTTTACAAGTGAGAAGTCAAATAACAAACTGGTGCGTACGTGCTTACAGCTCAAAGTTCGAGTGCAGAAGGCTTTATGCTGAAGGCAAAAGTGTGAGAGCAAATGGCCAGGAGCCATGGGGAGCTATGTCTTTTATAACCACGCGGGGGTCGCATGCTTAGCCTAAACTAGGAATTGATTATGCGTACTCGAGGAGGGGGCGACAAAGGTATAGAGTCGCGCAAGGTAATTCGGGAAATATTGGGGTGGATGAGTGTGCCATCGTGGAGTATGAGGTAGACAAGGTAGGATACTCGTTATATAGCGTAGGTCGATAAGTAGGATTCAGTATGGTAAGATACATATAGCTTGACGACGAAGGTGTATGTTAGGCGATGATCTAGACGTAACAGGCCCGCCCCTGCACGGTGTCGCCGGTGCGATGCAATTCAAATCACAGCCTACTCGCTCCAGCGAGTGCAGATTTCGAGATTTTTCTTAACTCGAGCTATTCTGTCGTTTAATGATCAGTGCGTGCCGGCTGTTGAGATACCTTTTTAACCTGCTTGAGTATTGGCGTTGCTAATATCTGCTACGAATCTAGCTTTCTTGATGCAATTTTTGTCTCATTACGGTATATATAACATTTGATTGACATTATATCATAAAATTGCTACATATGTATATAGATATGGCATTCACTTTCTTGTTTGCCTTTACAATTGGATGTTCGCAGTTACGAAGATTTTTCATACATTTTCTTATGAACTCCAGTAACATGCAGACTGGTCATATGTAGTGAATATGCAGTCAGTGTTAAAAGATTAGGAGTGGTTCGAAGGATATGTTGGATTATAGGTTAAACATGCGGTTATTAAATTTAGGATAATAGTTATTACAATTTTTCTTTGAGTAGACCCAGTTTGCTACATAACATTATGCTTAATTTAAATATAGATACATTAATAAACCATTTGTACTAAGGGAGTGATTAGTCAAAGTTCACGATTGCGTTTGATTTGGCTCCTTTAGTACATTACATATTGACAGATTATAATTTATTAAAATTTTTCTAATCGAAGTATATAAAGTTTTTTGTATTAGTCTTTGTGAATTTCGTTGCCTTCTTGTTGCGTTGTTCTTTTGATATTCGCCTCGTCTATTCTTGATAGGAAGTTTTTAGAAGTCGGCTTTGCGTCTATGCGGCACCTCCTCTTCTTCCTTCGGAATTGGGACTTTTCATGTTCGTGGTTTACTTTTGTATTTCGAGTTAGTGGTGTTAGTCTTGTGTACCCCTTAAAGATCGGTTCGATAGATAGCCTCTGTGAACAGAGCTTGTAGTTGGAGTGAATCTTCTTCCTTAGTCGCTCTCTCGTGGCGTCTCGGTAGTACCTCTGTCGTGTTGCTGTAACTCGCATTATATCTAGTTCTACAATGATTCTTTTTCAAATGAGACAATCCGTTACATGGGAATTGCATTCCCTTAAATTTATAAATACGAAAAAGTAGCCTTGTTTACGTACTTATTACTTAATTCTGTTAACATTTATGTGTATAGTGTAAGTTCTTTGTTACTTATGTGTACATTATCAACAGCACTAACCCAATACTATATTAGTACCATAGGGGAGAAGCAGGCCTTTTTCGCCCTACGAGTCGAAGGCGAGCAAGCACGAGCCAAAGGCGAGTATTGCGAGCTGAAGCCCAGTATTGCAAACACTCAAGAGCGAAAAAGACCTCTCCCCATGGTCATGCATACCGTATATTTTGTCAAACATGTATTGATAACGTCTTTCTTTATGCCTCTGAAGCGGAACTAAATTTAGCCGTTCTTAGGTACGGTGCAAACATACGATTGTTAGACTGAAAAATCAGCCTACTAGAGTGTTTAGGCCCACCTAAACCCTTAGAACTTATTTTCGAAAATTTATTTTACGCCCTCTCATTTGGAAGTGAGCAGAAAGTAACCCTTGGTGTACACCATATTTTATCTGAAAAGGGGTCTAGGCATTTTTGCCGAAAAAAATTTTTCGCCGAAAAACTAATTGGCCGACTAATTATTTGCTGCATATTAAATTTGGCAACGCTGTAAGAAAAACAAAACAAATTCTGTGTCGGTCCCCAAGGAACTAACTGCCGGGTAACCTAATAATGCGAAGCCTGCAACGCGAAAATCATGCCTGTGTTACCAGATGCGGAGAAGCACACTAATTGTAAGAAGTTTACAAAAATGTAGATCAACCAACTACACTGCACAATTACTCACATTACTCGTAATCGCGTGTATGTATCAGTCTGCCCGCTAAGAGAGTATTGTACGCGAATAATGTGTAGTAACAAACACTTGTTTGTAAATGAAGAAAGTGGCACACAAATCTGATTTGATATATTTGAAGTGTGTTACTTTTACAAACAAATGTATGTTAATAGTAACAAACAAATTTTAACAAACGAAACAATTAACATATTACGAATTCATTTTTAACCGCTTAGGAATCAGAGCTAGTGTCCCGTTATATCCTATGGCCCAGAATACCCCGGTCTCCTCTATTTTCATAATTATTAATTATTCATTTCTCGGTAAAATTCAAGGCTGAAAATTTGAATTTTTAATTCACAATTAGACCCCTTTAAAGTACGTAATTATAAAATTCATAATTTGTATATAGAATTTACTGGCTGCATCTTAAAATATTATAATAATAAAATAATAATAAGAGGTAAAAAATAGAGCTCTCGCGAGTAGTTTGGTATTGTCGAGAGGAGGCAGATATTCATTGTCGATTATTGAAATCATGCGGAAGATGATCAAGATAATTTAGAGCAGGTGATTTACACGTATTCATTCTCGAGAGTGTAGCTCAATTAAAGGATCCAATTGCACGACCCTCCACTTACGTGCACTCTATACATTATGAAACATACTCCATGTAGAAGGTGAACCTCGATTAAACTGTCATTTACCAGGGTGCAATTTGTTTCGACCGCGGCGATGTAGAGCCGAGTCAAGTCAACTTTTTTTTTTTTAAATGGCATTTCGAACTCGAAAGTTCATCGCCTCATCTACGCAAGCTTTCCACGTTTCCCTATTTTGTGCCAACCCCATCCATTTCGCGCCTTCCCGCCCAATTTCAGTTACGTCTGATTTTATGTTATCCTCCCATCTGCGTCTAGGTCTACCAAGAGGTCGCGTTGCTTTCGGTTTTCCTTTCATTATGCGTGCTGCTGTACGATCATCGCCCATTCTTGCCACGTGCCCTGCCCATCTTAGTCTCCGTGATTTTATTATTCTGTTAATAATTGGTGACGCGTACAAATTATGTAGCTCGTCATTGTGCAGTTTCCTCCACTCCCCAGTTTCGTCATCTTTCTTTGGCCCGTATATTTTCCGCAGAACCTTATTTTCAAATACCCTAAAACGATTTTCTTCCGCTTTAGTGAGCGCCCAGGTTTCGCACCCATACAAGATTACCGGCATTATTATAGTCCTATATATCCTTATTTTGACATTTTTCGACAGTAACTTTGACTTAAGTAATCTGTTCACAGCGTAGAAGCAGGCATTACCCGAATGAAGTCTCTTATTAATCTCGGCTTTAATTTCATTTCGATCATTTATAGTTGTACCTAAATATCTGAATTCGCTAACCTTTTCAAAAGTGAAATTTCCGACTCTGAGATCCCCCTCTGCTTCGCGAATGCCCAGTTTCTCCATGATCATATATTTTGTTTTCGATTCGATCACTTCTAACCCCGTGTTTTTAGCCGCATTTATAAGGATTTCCGCATTTCTCGCCACCGTTTCACCATTATCTCCCACTATATCCAAGTCATCCGCATAGCCTAAAATTTGCGTTGTTCCGTTGAGTGTTGCGCCTAGCTCGCTAGCCTGCATTTTTCTAACAACATGCTCTAGCGTCAGGTTAAAGAGTACCGTTGAAAGCCCGTCACCTTGCTTCAAACCGTCGCGTATCATGAACGATTCGGATACATTACCGCCTACTCGGACCTTTCCAGTGCTTCCGTTGAGACATATTTGAATTAATTTTACGAGTTATTTTGGTACGCCAAGGAGCACTAGGATTTCATACATTTTGCTTCGTTTGACAGAGTCGTACGCTTTCTTAAAGTCCTCAAATAGCTGGTGTATAGTTTCGCAATATTCCCACTTTTTCTCTAATAATTGTCTTATGGTAAACATTTGATCGCTCGTTGACCTGTTGCGCCGGAATCCACACTGATAATCTCCTATTATATCTTCCGCGAATGGTGTGAGTCTGGCCTGTATTACGTTTGACAGAACTTTGTAGCAGGTAGCTAAAAGTGAGATTCCCCGGTAGTTATTGCAGTCTGTTTTATCTCCCGTTTTAAAGATCGGTATGATGATGGATTCTTTCCAATTTTCTGGTATTGTTTCATTTCTCCAAATAGCACATACTAGATAAAAAATTTTAGATGTAAGCGCGGTGCCTCCATATTTAAGTAGTTCAGCTGGTATAGAATCGTTTCCTGCGGCCTTATTGTTTTTTAGCTTTTTGATCGCGGCCTCTACTTCTTTGTAGGTCGTTTCGTCCATATGGAGTTCAGCAGTGTGGATTTCGTCTCCCATTTCCTCGGAGTTTTCATGCACGTTTAATAACTTATCGAAATAATCTTTCTATAATTTCAATAGTTCATTTTCGCTTGTCACGAGGTTCCCGTCCTTATCTTTCATTAACTGCGATCTACTCTGAAAACCCTTCCTAATAGCGTTTATTCCTTTGTACATCTCGCGCGGGTTATTTTCCCTACTATTAGTTTCTATTTTTCTAATTTCATTTTTCTGATACTCGCGCTTCTTGTTTCTGTAAATCACACGTACTAGCTTTCTTATTTCATGGTATTCATCTACGGCCCTACCGCTTTCATTGTGTACACTATCTAATTTAGCCTTCTTGCGCCTTTAAAACCAGAGTTCGCACTCTTCGTCAAACCATGGTTTGCTCTTCGGCCTTTTTTTCTTACCCAGTACTTTGTTCGCGGCCCCTTTTATAGTTTTTTCGATAGCCCCCCACAACCTGTTCGGATCGTCATCTACTCCCGTCTGTTCATCCGTTTCCTCGAGCGCCTGAAATCGGTTGCTAACTTCTACTTGGTACTTGATTCGCTCTATCCCGCTTCGTAGTTTTCCAATATCAAAGGTTTCTACTTTGTTCGCTCGCTTACTATTTTGACCGGCTACTAATCTGGCTCTTAATTTGGCCACTACTAGATAATGATCTGAGTCGCAATCCGCCCCCCTATAGGTCCTTACGTCGAGTACGAGGGTAGTTCAATAAGTCTTTAGAATGACCAACAGATGGCGCGCGAATCGCTCCAAATCATCTGTTTTCAGTCAGCACCACTCCCGACTAGATATATAGTGAGATATACTAGTTCTGAGTTTACGTGTTTTTATAACCAATTGAAAAAAAAAATTGCTTGTTAAGAAAAATGGAAAAAAACGAGTTCAGAGCGGTAATTAAACATTTTCATTTAAAGGGTTTAACTCCATATGAGATAAAAAATGAATTGGACTCAGTTCATGGCACATCTGCCCCTGCCTTAGCAACGGTTTATAACTGGGTAAATGAATTTAAGCGTGGTCGTACATCAATAAGTGACGAACCACGTTCAGGAAGGCCCGTAGAAGCAACTACTCCCGAAATCATCAATAAAATCCACGGTATGGTGTTGAAGGATAGAAGATTAAAAGTGCGTGAGTTAGCTGAGGCCACAAGGATATCTATAGGTGCAGTTGTTTCAATTCTACATGAAAAATTAGGCATGAAAAAGCTATCGGCAAGATGGGTGCCGCGTTTGCTCCCAGCTGAGAATAAACGCAATAGAGTGGTCGCCTCTGAGGCTCTTTTGGCGCGCATAAGTCGGAATCCTGAGGAATTTTTTCGTCGATTTGTGACTGTGGATGAAACATGGATACACCACTACACTCCTGAGACAAAGGAACAATCCAAACATTGGATTTCCACAGGCGAACCAGCTCCAAAGAAGGCAAAGACCGTAAAGTCAGCTGGTAAGGTTATGGCTACAGTTTTTTGGGATGCACGTGGAATTATACTTATTGACTACTTGGAAAAGGGTAAAACAATTACTGGTGAGTATTATGCATCATTATTAGAGCAGCTGAAAGAAGAAATTAAAAATAAAAACGACCACATTTGGCGAGAAAAAAATTCTCTTTCATCACGACAACGCCCGAGTTCACACATGCTTCGTTTCAATGGCTAAAATTGAAGAACTAAAATTCGAATTGGTCGAACACCCACCGTATTCACCAGATTTAGCCCCCAGTGACTTTTTCTTATTTCCAAACTTGAAAAAATGGCTCGGTGGACAGAGATTTACGGACAACGAAGACGTCATTGCCTCTGTAAGTGCTTATTTTGAGGAACTTCCGAAAACGCACTTTTCTGAAGGATTAAAAAAACTTAAAAAGCGATTGACCAAGTGTATAGAGCTCCAAGGAGATTATGTTGAAAAATAAAAAAAAATTTACCCAAAAAAAATTGTTTTTATACTTTGATCTTAAGACTTATTGAACTACCCTCGTACATTCATGTGGCGCCTCTTATCAATAAGAAAATGATCGATTTGATTGTGCGTGGCCCCATGCGGCGATGTCCACGTTGCCTTGTGTATATCCTTGTGCTTGAAGCACGTGGTCTTGACTATAAGATCTTTTGCAGCTGCGAAATTTATGACCATAATACCGTTATCATTGCTGGTTTCGTGCAGACTTTCTTTGCCTATGGTGGGCCTAAACATTTCCTCTCTCCCTATTTTAGCATTGAAATCCCCCACTACTATTTTGGTGTCGTAAGACGCGAATTGGTCGATTAATTGCTCTAAAGTTTCATAATAAAGATTTTTGACTTCTTCCTCTTTGTCCTCCGTGGGACAGTGGACGTTAATAACCACGTAATTATACCACGCTCCTTCGATGATGATATACGAGAGTCGGTCATTCACGAAATTGCAACTTTTAACGGAATGTATGATGCTTTTGTTAACAAGAAATCCGGTGCCTAGAGAATGCCCGCTCGCGCCCCCATATAAAAAGGTGAAGTTACCGGATCCTAGCATCGCGTTATCTTTCCATCGGGTTTCTTGTATTGCTACCAAATCTAAATTGTACCTCTCAGTTTCATTTATGATTTCCCGGAACGCGCCTGCTCTGTGTAGACTGCGTACATTCCAGGTTCCCACCCTTAAGTTTCTTTTCGTTTTGGTTTGGTTTTGTTTTCTTTGAGCCGTGATAGTAAGTTAAACCCGCGCGTTTTGGATCCTGTTCCGATCGCAGGTGAGTCCATCCGTCTAGGGGTGATAACCCTCATACCTCCCTAGAACTAAGTATGAGAGCTTTCTGACTTTAGCGAGGACATAGTCAACTCGTCGTCAGACACACTCAGTTTCATTCTCATATCCTAACGCCCCCCTACAAGGCAGCGCGCCTTCGCTGGCTTCGTTGCCATGTAAGACCAGGTGGCGAATCATTCTACACATCCCCTCTCAGGGCAGTTGTCATCGCTCCCGCATCCTCCACGACAGCAGGATTTTTGACCCATTTTTTGTTTGAAATGTGTGGTAAAAGAGATAGATTACAGAGTAAGGTAGAAGAAGAAAGTAAGATAGGAGATTTTGTATAGTGTTTGTAGTTGTTGCGGTGCTTGCGTAGTGTTTCTAGATGAATGCGTTCGCCAGTGCGGGCTCATCACACCCACGCCTGGGCCTATCGGCTGTCCGCGACTGCTTATTCGCTTTATTCGCAGCTAACCTCTTTCTCAGGGGTCGTTCCTCTATCCGCAACCTGAGGACGCGCTGTGTAGTGGTGATAGGCACCCACCCGTCCGCTCTGGACGACTACGCCCAGGACCCGCTTAGGGTAACGGCGTTGCAACAGGAGTCAAGTCAACTTACAAGGAATAATAAGATAGCTCAATATTTGGTACCACGGACTTATGTTCATTTGCCTCCTATAAATGTATACATATATAGACGTTGAAGAAAATCGACCGAGGAAAAATAGCCAAGTGCAATGATCTTCCAGAATAGCTGAGACATGTCTTCCCTGGCGCCCATTTTCCCCGACCCTCTCTTCCATTCTTTGGAGAGGTAACCCATACCAATTTTTTGGATACACCTTCATTTCACGTGAATAAAAATTAAACGCAATTAGCTCTCGGAGCCCTTTAAGAAGGCTGAAGGAGAAGGAGCACGCGAATGAGATATAAAATACGATCGACCTTCAGTGCGAACGCGGCAGGTGATCGACCTTAGGATCGAGGATCGCTGCGAACCTCGCTTCACTTTCCTGCAGTCGCGCACGCATGCTGCTGTGTTGTATACCCCTCCACTCTCCCGCGGCGTGTCTCAATCGATCGGGCGGCTGGCGTAACGATCAAGATTTCTCGGATTCGGATAATGATTTTTTGGATGTAATCGAGAAAATGCGATGTGGAAGGCCCGTCGCGCCGATGTTTATACTGCAGGTATATAGTATATTTTAGTTATTCTGCTCTCTGGTACTCTCTCACCTTCAATGGTGGTTTATGATATTAATTGCTTTATATAGACATCTACAATATTTTTTAACTAGATTTTATAAAGTATTACCATGTCATCGGGAAAAAGTAATATAATTTTCCAGCTCCATATATGGCGGGTACAATTTTATTTTACTTAAAATAATAGTTTTTAATGTGGAAAATATGTTTTCCTCACACCTGCACCGAAAGTACCACTTTTCCTCCCGGGCGCCTGGAGAAAAATGTGTATTTTCGGTGCTGGTGTGAGGAAAAATAGTATACGCACCATGGGAGGTAAAATGGCGACCCCATAGCACGTGTTTGCCACGTTGTTTGACACGTGCTATGGACTCGCCAATTCTTTACCTCCCTAGATGCGTAATATACTATTTCAAAGTTTTAGATTGAAATATCATTTCTATAAGTATCTACACTAGAGTTTATAAAAGGAACGTCGGTCAGATCTGAGCAGGTAATCGAAAACTTGAAAGGCATTTTTTTCAAAATAATATTATCTAAATCGGTGAAACAGATAAGTCTCCGGGTACAAATGGTTCAGGTGTTATCAGACATTGCCATGCATGGAGCGTAATGCATGAGCATGCATGAGATTTGACCGGGGTTATTGAGGCATGGGCATGCAAGTTCATGAATGATCAGGCATTATTTCGCCTGCAGTTTTAAATAATTATTTTAAAATAGCATAATAAATGTAAATTATTGTTAAAAAGTATTCTACAGTCATATCAAGCTATAATAATAATATTATTTCCAAAATAAGCAAAAATAATTTTTATCCAAGGGTAGAATCGAACCCAAATTGTCGGTATTTCAGGCCGACGCCTTAGTCGGGTGAGCTATCAATCTCGCTACATGTAAATTAACAATTATTCTTAGCTCAAATGAAGTAGCATATACTCGATTCAAACTCGAGAAAGTCCACGCCAATACTAAATAGAGCAGTAAAAACTCAAATTGAATACATATGATGCCTGCGTACGCCTAAGTCTTTATAATTACATTTTTCTGCATTACGCTATATTTAAAATTAGCATTGACATGCACAAACGTGCCTGCACATGCATGTAAGTGAATGTACGTGCTAGAACATAATATATTTCCATGCATGTTAATGTGAAAAACCCAATTGAAAGAAATATCAAAATTTTTTAAATAAATTCCTGAACTCATATGTATACGCATCAAAATGCGTGATGTGTATAAAATTACCTAAATACACGTAGGCACGCATGATACAGCAAAATTATTTATATGCATGCTTTCTTACAAAATTTTAAATTACTGATTCCGAGAACGTAAACATTCATGCTTGTTCAAAATTACGAATAAATATGCACGAGCGTGCTTAATTAAGGGGATAGGCCTGGGTTAAACTCAAAAAAAGATTTTTTTTTCACGAGTCTAGAAAATTTTTTGTTTAAAAGCAATCATACTGCAAATTTCTATACTTTCAAAATACAATACTATCTTAAATTTTACGATTGTAAAACTTCAAAATATTGATCCTACGCGTCACAATAAACCATTATTTTGAATGCCATATTTTTTCTAAATGAACTTTGATCCCAACACGATTCGACGTGACATGATCATCGAAATGTTCTTTTTAGACGGTTATTCGACTCCATTTGAAATGGATTACAAAAAGAGCGGAGTACTTTTTAGTTAAAATTTTGTTTATTATTCTTTTTCGTAGATTAAATCAATTTTTTTTTAAATATTAAAAAGAATTTTTTAAATAATCCATTGGATCTCAAAAAAAAAATAATAAAAAAAATTTTAACGAAAAAGTGCTCCGTTCTTTTTGTAATACATGTCAAAAGGTGTCAAATAATCGCCTAAAAAAATATTTAGTTCCTTTAGTAAATAAGATATTGAAAATAATGATTTATTTTGACGTGTAGGATCAACATTTTGAAGTTTTTCAACGGTAAAATTTAAGATATTATTGTGTTTTGATGTAAGTTGAGTGGAAATATCGTCTGATAATTTAACACACTTCTTTACTTTATGTTTTATCTAAAGTATATGCAATAGAAGAAAATACATATTATCCGTTAATCTATTAAAAGACAAGTTCCTTTAGTAAATAAGATATTGAAAATAATGATTTATTTTGACGTGTAGGATCAACATTTTGAAGTTTTTCAACGGTAAAATTTAAGATATTATTGTGTTTTGATGTAAGTTGAGTGGAAATATCGTCTGATAATTTAACACACTTCTTTACTTTATGTTTTATCTAAAGTATATGCAATAGAAGAAAATACATATTATCTGTTAATCTATTAAAAGACATTTATAGATAGTATACTCAACACGTATAAAAGTTACAAACACATTAAATCAGGAATCCGATGATTTTGTATGTCCAAAGGTAATTTTATATATAAGTCAATGATGTGATATTTTCTCTTAATTTTCAATTGAGAAAACACCTTATTTTTTATTTAATAGAGGTGCATGAATAGTAGAGTGTGGATAACGAAATGCGTGGAGACTTAAGTGCGTTACTTGCTCATGCAATCTCTCATTAACGTGCTCATATACCACTCACTTATACTCTCGTGTACTCACTTATGCGAATGCTCCATGGATCGATGCTGAAATCGAACAACTATAAACGAAAAACGTGACGCGACTTACAGATGGTACAACTGGACATCCAATGTGTGGTTTCATAACGAGTTTCTAGAATTGAGTAATGAATCCTTAGCTAAAACAGAGCAGGCTCGCATTGCTTGTTATCAAGGAAGACAGATGGGTAAACAGCAGTGCGATGTTTTGAAAGAATTGTGCAACCTAGAACTCCTTTTCAAAACCAGAGGGAGTTACGTAGGTTCATGGAGAAACTTAAGGTAGTTCACCAGTGACAATAAGGTTAAAAAGTTAATTTATATTTCAAATCACCATTACACGGCATTACTTATAATTTAATGTCTTCAATTCATAAATCAAAAGTTTTTAAATAATTCAGAAAACTAAAGTGCGGTATACACTTTTCTGCAGAGTGTACCACAATATAGATATACTAATAACACAGGCAACAATGTTTACTTAGCCATATTTTTAAAAGGGAACTGCTAAATATAGTTTTTCTTGTTATATGTAATATATGTAGTAATTCCTTACAACATACTCAGGGATATGTATAATTCATTTCTAAGGCTATAAATTAAAACCTCTTTTTTAAACAAATCGCTGAAATTTTGATGAGAAATTATTATTTTTAACGGAAATAGTAAACTAAAAATGACATATTTTGGTTTTCGAAAAAAAAAATTCCTAATGGTGAACTACCCCTAATTAAATATTATTTTTTTTCCGTTACAAAAAAATTGATTTGGCACGTAGTAATTCACAATCAACTAAAAATATTACAAATAATGTTTTATCTTGCCATAAAAATCCAAATTTAGCAATATTTATTATTTCAGAGTGGGTAAACTACTCCCAATATATTGTATTTAAAGAATCTCACAAATTTTGTTAATTTTGTGATATGTTGTAGTACGTAAACAAATAATCGACACATATTTTCTTCTTCGTGCTGATAATCCCTAAATAAGTATAAGGGGTGAAAACTTTCCCCAAAATTTACCCCTGAACCAGTTTTTTCTAAATACTTCAGAGACCAATTGAAGTTTTATATCAAAACTTTTACTCTGAGGGGTTGCGTTCCTTATTTTTTCAAGGGTAAAACTAATTTTATTATTGAAATTTTACTTCAGAGAAACTGCAAATAACTAAAATATCGATGGAAAATTCTTATTTATAACGGAAATAGAAAACAAAACTGACATATTTTGGTTTTTGAAGAAGAAAAAATTCCAAAATATCTCACCGATTTCGCTCATTTTGTGATAAAAATAATTCCATAGGGCCAAATACCTCGAATTAAGTTTTATTATTATTCCGTCATTAAAAATGATCTGAAATAGTGTATTACTCAATCAACGTTCAATAACGCAATTATTGTTTTATCTTGCCATACAAATTTAAATTTAGCTATGTATAATTTTCATGAGTTATCATGTATCAACATACATAGCCATATATGTTTATATCAGAAATTATTCTAACGTACATTATAGGTTTGCAAGGAGTATGCTTATTGCTTTCAGAATATGCACATATAGATAGTAAATATATAATAAGTGTATTATAATAAACTGTTAAGATCAATAGTTTAAACTGTAACGGATAATATTCTAGTTATTATTGTGCATTTTCAAAATGGAAACTATATAAAATATATGTAGTATTCAATTATACGATATATCATTTAATGATAGCAGGAGTCATGTTGGAGAGATTTTATAACATATTTTATAACATATTTTCGCACGACTTTTAATAATAATTCGTCGTCACGGTGATATTTATATCACATTCAGATATAGCTATCAGTTAAGTTTAAATTTACCAATAATCGCATTGCGCATTCATTTAAAAGTTCGCTCTTGTAGAAATTCATCAGGTTTTTTCAGCTATACACTAATACTGTGTTTTATAATCAATCAAGAAAGTATTGTATGATTTCATAGTTATTAAAATACAGTTTATTATTATATAAAATAAGTATATATTTTTCACGCAAATTATAATAAGGTAGATGTACCAGTAACTGAGCACTCCCCAGTAGGGGAGACCGGTCCAAAGCGAGCCTAAAAAAGTTTGAGCACGAATATATAAATATATTTTAACTATTTACACTTCTAAATATATTGAAAAGGTAATACAGACTTTACTTAATATAAATCTCGAGCACTAAGACTGTAAAGTAATTGAAAGTATTTTAAAAATCATTTACAAGAGAAAGAATGAGAAGGTTCAGTTTGTCACGAGCTTGGGTTAAAGTGAACCTTTGCACGGTCTAAAGTGAGCTTCAATATATATGCGAATAAAAGTTTAAATTACGATAAATTAAATAGTTTTATTAACTTTTTAAAAGTAACTTAATCAATTTGTTAACATGCATATAAGTTTAAAGCTTCACAAAATGTATTTATCACACATAACTGCAGATCCAGTTTGAGGGTAATCTTTATTTTAACATTGTTTATATAAGTTCGCTTTACCCCGGTCAGTTTGCCCCGAATGCATGTGCGACGTAAGAATATTTTTTAAGAGATTTACGTTGTCTTGATGTATTAAAAAACTATCTACTAAAAATTTAGTATACTAAGTATAAAACCAAAAATTTCAGTATTAAAATAACACACATAACACTTTTTTACCCAAAAACCAAAACATGCAAAATTATCATTTCGAGTGGAGCAAAAATTCATTGTTAAATTTTTCATTAAATAACCGATTATATGTACAAAGAAGCACTTAAAAATCATTGTTTACTTAGATTATTTCATTATATAAGTAAAATTAATATAAATGTTTTATTTATGTCGAAATATAGAGAAAGCTCGCTTAACCCTAAGGCTCACTTTACCCCGGTCTGACCTCCTGGCCAGCTATAAGTCAAGTCGCCATCTAGCGTGCGTGTTCGTTTGTCCTGGTACCTGGCCACAGAGTATTACATAGATATGTTGCTATAATCTCTGGCAAATGCTCCGAATTTCGATACCGGAATTTGCTGTAAGTATACAATTGTAAGTATACTTAATCTAAAAATAGTAAAATAGTATATTTATAGCATATTTTTTGTAACACATGTTTGAATTATGCGCTTTGTTATGCTTATGAAACGGAACCAAATATGACTGTTTTGTGACACGGTGCAAGCATATTCCTGCTGGATTTCTAATTTAAATTTAACAAGTTTAAATATGCCCAGGCACTTCTAAATAAATATGTGGTATCATTCAGATGATACCTGTCTGACCTATTTTGTATTTCCAATTATTTGTAAAAACTACAAGTCCGATCGACTGACTTTATTTTGTACAGATTGGTTCATTATAGTAAGCACTACATGGCTCAATTCCGATTCTTACTGTAAATCAACATTATAAAAAGTTATTAGCAAAAGTTTGGTATGATTATAATTTTGAGGTTAACTTTCAGTGCATAAGCACCCTATCGTATTTCCAATTAATCAGAAAAATAACTCATCAGATCAACTTTATCTTGAATGCAAAAGCTTTATTATAAAGAGCACTACACGGCTCTGCTCTTGATTTTTTCCTGCAATCTATACTTCAAAAGCAATCACTCAAAAGCACGATTTTAGCTCCGACAGCCTCTTATCTGGACATTAGGATAGCTTGTTTTATTCAAAATAGATATTAATTATGTCCACGCTCATCCGGATGATACCACATGTTTAGAGTTAGTAGTATTAGCGAGAGTAATGTCATTATTTTTCGCTCGTCTTTCTATAGTCCGCCGGTCGATAAACGAACACTTTAGTCCTCCTATATAGGCATAATAGAACGTGATTTCTTGTAAGTATGACAAAAATAAATTATTTAGTAGATTAAGATTCTAAAACTGTTAAACTATTTACATAATGAATTATTTATTTAATAATAAATGAGAAAAATAAATTATTTATCTTACAATTACAAACAAATAGTCTTCATTTTTTAACCTACGGAGCCTTAAATAACTACTTTACGCAAATTTTTATTATTAAATATTCCCAAATATTTCGCTCTATTTTGCATTTTCAGTAATGTTTAATATCTTCGATTTATAAGATGATTTTTCTCTATTGAGATTTTTTATAACGTTATAAAAGTCATGGTCAGTTACTAGGACATCAAAAGTTGGACACTGGGACAGGTCGATTTTGGGTGACCATGTACTGGTACATTGAACACTCTAATGTTTTTATTTATAATTTACTTACTTTCGTGAGAAATATTGTTTTTCCATTTTTAACTGAGAGATAATAGTAGTATCTTTCAATAAGCAAAAGTTTTTTAGGTCTAAATTTGATTTTAATGCTTTATATTTTAGATAAAATGTCCTCGTGTTACTAAGTGGCCAGTTACTGAAACTTAAGATAGTTCACCAGTGACAATAAGGTTAAAAAATTAATTTATATTTCAAATCACCATTACACGGCATTACTTATAATTTAATGTCTTCAATTCATAAATCAAAAGTTTTTAAATAATTCAGAAAACTAAAGTGCGGTATACACTTTTCTACAGAGTGTACCACAATATAGATATACTAATAACACAGGCAACAATGTTTACTTAGCCATAATTTTAAAAGGGGACTGCTAAATATAGTTTTTCTTGTTATATGTAATATATGTAGTAATTCTTTACAACATACTCAGGGATATGGGGCGAATCACGTCAACTCTCCTGGCGCGGCGCGCGAGCGCTTAATACTGTTGTTTTCAACTCGCGTTTGCGGTATGAAAAAAAATATATAAAAAATATCCAATAAACTATTTCGATGTATTTTTTCCTCAGCTTTCCAATGGTGTAGTCAGATTTTCCAAAATTTTCCATTTTCCTTAAACAAAAACACAAAACGTGTTATATCTCGAAAAGTCAATTTTTAATATTTTTTTTAATACTTTTAATCGAAAGCTGAGGTTTTTTGTACATAAAAAAAGTTCATTTGCCCAGAGTGCCGGATTATATTTCAATGAGTAATAGAACGCCGAAAAGTAGAAGTACCGCGCACGGCTTGGCGCGGCGCGGCCGCCGTCACCGCCACATCATGCTTACTTGTAAAACTAGTTCTTTTTTCAGTCGGTAGGTGGCTTAAATATAAAAAACTTTAATCGATAGATGAATTGTCACAAGAAATTCATATATACGACGATGTTTTTTTTTAAATTTAGATTTTTTTATGATTAAATCATAAATCTATTGGTTACGTATTTCTCCGGTTTATTGTAGCAACTACAATGGGTTCAACCTGGAAAATAAAATGCATAAATACTTTCTCTCGAGAGAATCACCCTACGTCTAAAGATCTGTTTGACTTTCCTTCAACTTTTAGAAGTATATTTCCGTTTGTACCCGAAGAAGCGAAAATATGTGGTACATGTCGTAGGTAAATTTACAAACGTAAAGCAGATTTACCTATTTCGGATACAAAAAAAGCTAACATAAATTGTTGTGATGAATATCATAAAGCTGACGTAACGGTTCTCGAACAAATTAAAAGAAAATTTTCTAATACTATATCAAAGCAAGATAGAATTCAGCTACTCACTCTTGCTCCCGATTTTTGGTCTCGTAATGATTTAATCAGAGAGTTTGGTTGTACTGAATGGGAAGCTCGAGAAGCAAAAGAGTTAGTAGCTGAAAAAGGAGTTTTCTCAGTTCCTGAAAAAAAACGCGGCAAAGTACTTTCGGTGGAAACTACAAATTTAGTTAAAAGTTTTTATGAAAAGGATGACATAAGTCGAATTATGCCAGGCTTGAAAGATTGCATATCCGTAAAGCAGGACAACGGCAAACGAGAACACGTTCAGAAAAGATTACTTCTTGGCAATTTGAACGAAATCTATTATTTATTTCAAAAAGAATACGAACACGTTAAAATTGGGTTAACAAAATTCATACAATTGAGACCAGTACACTGTATTTTAGCTGGAAGCAGTGGTACACACAATGTATGTGTATGTGTACATCATGAAAACGTTAAGCTCATGCTAGAAGCTGCTGAGCTAGCGTGCTTAACGAAAAATAGTAAACTATATCTTACAAATTATCATGACTGTATTCAGGCAATCGTTTGTAAAAATGCATGTGATGAGTGTTTCTTGGGTGACTGTCTAAATTGTCTTAATACGTCTGCATTACGAGAACATTTGCTTGAATGTTTTGATAAAAATAATGTTTTTGAAATTCAATTTGAATCGTGGTTTCAAACAGATCGGTGTACGATAGCTTCAAAAAGTGAGAACGTTTATGACTTTCTCAACACGCTGGGCGACAAATTAATGAAATTGAAGACTCACGATTTTTTTGCTAAGAAACAGTCACCGTATGTGAATAAGTTGAAAGAAAATCTTCAAGAAGGGGAGTTTATTGTCTGTTTTGATTTTGCGGAAAACTATGCATTTGTAGTACAGAATTCTACGCAATCTTTCCATTGGAATAATAACCAGGCAACTATTTTTACAGTTGTAATTTATTACAAAGAAAATAGTGATCTTAAACATGTAAGCATTGCTGTAATTTCTGATAATCTAAACCATGATACTGTTGCGGTTTATGAATATCAAAAAATTGTCATATTTTATCTGAAATCTAATTTCGTAGTTAAAAACATTTATTATTTAACGGATGGAGCAAGTCAACATTTTAAAATTAAGAATAAAAGCAAAATCTTCTGTTTCATGAAAAAGATTTCGAAATCTCAGCGGAATGGCACTTTTATGCTACCGCGCATGACAAAGGTGCATGTGATGGCATCGGTGCGAACTTAAAAAGAGGTGCAAAACGTGCTTGTCTGCAACTTTCATCCAAAAATAGAATTTTAACAGCAAAAAGTCTTTACGTATGGGCTAAAAATTATTGCAAAGAAACCAAAGTATTTTATAGCAATAAAGATGATTATGAAAAAACTGTTTTAGAACTCAAGCCAAGATTAGATAATGCTAAATCTATACCAGGGACTTTACAAAATCATGCTTTTATTCCATTGAATCAAAACACATTCAAACTACAGAAAACGTCTTTAAGTTCTAAATATCAAATCTTTCCAAAGAAAGACACTAAGAAAAAAGAAAATAATGTATCCAAACCCGCAACAAAGACAAAGAAAGCCACGAAGCTAAAAACTTTAAAAGCCTCTTCGAAAGCCAAAGTAACAAAAAAACGATTAATAAAAACAAAAAAATAACTAAATTTAACTAACAGGTTTAAAAGAAATTATAAGGTAGCAAAATATGAAAAGGAGGACCGAATCCAGCGGCCACCGTCGAGCGCGAAGTCACGCGCCTTGCTGCTTCGATATAGTATTAGAAAATTATCTTTTAATTTTTTCGAGAACCGTTACGCCAGCTTTATGATATTCATCACAACAATTTATGTTAGCTTTTTTTGTATCCGAAATAGGTAAATCTGCTTTACGTTTGTAAATTTGCCTATGACATGTACCACATATTTTCGCTTCTTCGGGTACAAACGGAAATATATTTCTAAAAGTTGAAGGAAAGTCAAACAGATCTTTAGACGTAGGGTGATTCTCTCGAGAGAAAGGATTTATGAATTTCATTTTCCAGGTTGAACCCATTGTAGTTGCTACAATAAACCGGAGAAATTCGTAACCAATGGATTTATGATTTAATCATAAAAAAATCTAAATTTAAAAAAAACATCGTCGTATATATGAATTTCTTGTGACAATTCTTTTATAGATTAAAGTTTTTTATGTTTAAGCCACCTACCGACTGAAAAAAGAACTAGTTTTACAAGTAAGCATGATGTGGCGGTGACGGCGGCCGCGCCGCGCCAAGTCGCGCGCGGTACTTCTACTTTTCGGCGTTCTATTACTCACTGAAATATAATCCGGCACTCTGGGCAAAAGAACTTTTTTTATGTACAAAAAACCTCAGCTTTCGATTAAAAGTATTAAAAAAAATATTAAAAATTGACTTTTCGAGATATAACACGTTTTGTGTTTTTGTTTAAGGAAAATGGAAAATTTTGGAAAATCTGACTACACCATTGGAAAGCTGAGGAAAAAATACATCGAAATAGTTTATTGGATATTTTTTATATATTTTTTTTCATACCGCAAACGCGAGTTGAAAACAACAGTATTAAGCGCTCGCGCGCCGCGCTGGGAGAGTTGACGTGATTCGCCCCATATGTATAATTCATTTCTACGGCTATAAATTAAAACCTCTTTTTTAAACAAATCGCTGAAATTTTGATGAGAAATTATTATTTTTAACGGAAATAGTAAACTAAAAATGACATATTTTGGTTTTCGAAAAAAAAATAATTCCTAATGGTGAACTACCCCTAATTAAATATTATTTTTTTTCCGTTACAAAAAAATTGATTTGGCACGTAGTAATTCACAATCAACTAAAAATATTACAAATAATGTTTTATCTTGCCATAAAAATCCGAATTTAGCAATATTTATTATTTCAGAGTGGGTAAACTACTCTCAATATATTGTATTTAAAGAATCTCACCAATTTTGTTAATTTTGTGATATGTTGTAGTACGTAAACACATAATCGACACATATTTTCTTCTTCGTGCTGATAATCCCTAAATAAGTATAAGGGGTGAAAACTTTCCCCAAAATTTACCCCTGAACCAATTTTTTCTAAATACTTCAGAGACCAATTGAAGTTTTATATTAAAACTTTTACTCTGAGGGGTTTACTTTACTGGTACATTGAACACTCTAATTTTTTTATTTATAATTTACTTACTTTCGTGAGAAATATTGTTTTTCTAAATATTGTTATTGGCCAGTGACTGATACATCTACCTTATAACTTTGTTTCCAATGTGTCTTCCCAATTTCTCAAAAATTATATACAAATAAAACTATTGCTTAAGGGTAAACTTTGGGATGATTTTCACCTCTTGAACATGAGAGACAAAACAAAAATAACACGTGACAAATATTTACTGATGTTCTACAACATATCACAATATGAGCGAAATCGGTGAAATACGTTAAGTACAATATATTGTAGGCAGTTCACCCACTCTGAAATAATAAATATTGCTAAATTTGGATTTTTATGGCAAGATAAAACATTATTTGTATTATTGTTAGTTTATTGTAAATTACTACGTGCTAAATCGATTTTTAGTAATGGAAAAAAAATAATATTTAATTAGGGGTAGTTCACCATCAGGAATTATTGTTCTTTCAAAAACCAAAAAATGTCATTTTTAGTTTTCTCTTTTCGTTATAAAAAAGAATTTTTCATCCAAAATTTTAGCATTTCGCGGTATTTCTGAAGTAAAATTTACATAAGAAATGTATTTTTACCCTCCAAAAAATACGGAATGCAACCCCTCAGAGCAAAAGTTGTGCCTACATAAGCATCTTTTTATAAGTAATTGTTTGGTGGCGGTTTTATTAAAAAATTTTATAAGATTTTATTGCTATTGTATTTACTTTACTTAAAATATATTTTGGAGATTTTTACTTGCTAAAATTTTAATTTCAATTTTCTCTACACATTAATAGAATTTTAAGACATACTAGTGCATTAATAAAAAAACCGCTGTCAGTTCTTTGGCACTAAGCTTCCTCAAACTTTATAAATTGTTCCAATATGAAATTATTTATTCTATTTAAAACTGCGATGAAAAAGAAAAATGACAAGTCTATTGCTTTTTAATATGTCGAGATACGTATATATATAAATATATACATATATATATATATATTTAAATTTTGTAATTTAAACTTATGCAAAAGTACAGCATAGTTTATAAAAAAATATTAAAATTGTGTAAAAACTTAAAAATTTTTTGGATATTAAGTTAACTTTTTTTCAATTGACAATGATAAATTTTGCAGTATTACAATATTGTCGATTAAATTTTATTTATGAATATAATAAATGTATAATATTTTTGCAAACAAAATTTTTAGTTTTTTTTGTAATTTTATTCGAGTTTATGAACAACGGATTTATTCGTCATTACCAAAATAGTATAAAAATGAAAAAACGGTATAAAACAAAATCGAATCGATGAATCTTAATTTCTTTATTTCAGATCTTCATAAAAAGAAGCGTTTTGAATGGCCAAAAGATAATGCATAAAACTCAAGAAAAAAACGATTAAAAATTAAAAATAAAATGAACTGTTGGAATATGTGTGCGCCCACACATACGATGTGGATTCACACAGATATGGATTCAATGTGGTGAGGGAGAGGGGAGGGGGGTATTGAAGGTGAAGACAAAGAAACACACGCCACTGGAGATAAAACGATCTTTCAGAATCAGCGACATATGAACGGTCCATCGTCGATGACTGAGGCGCGATTGACGAATGATTGGCAATGACTGCTACGACTGATTTCGACTGATTTCGACTGACGGGAGACGAGCGAACGATTGGTCTCAACTAATGGTAGACGGGCAAACGACTGATTCGAGATGGCGAACGACTGGTGAGAGACGGCGAGCGACTGTCCAAGGACGGCGCACGACTGATCCAAGATGGCATACAACTGACCGATTCATTGATGCGTCGGGCCCTTTTAAAGAATTAGCCGCCGAGGCCGTGCGAGTTTTTATACACAGGCGTCCCTAGAAATTCACGGACGGCCCTGGCCGTCCTCGCCGGCGTCGAAAAGCCATTGCTTCTTCGGGACAAAGTTTTATGACATGGCCTGCGCGCGCCAGGTCCTACACGTGATCGTATTTTTATGGCAAGTCCATTGGCTTGTCTCGGATTTCGCCTCTTTTGTCTACGCGAGCGATACTTTGCAATGCATGTCCGTGCGCGTTCCTATACTTTTCGCGTTTGACAGAGAAAGTCGGGAATTTTATGAAACTTCGTGCATCGCGGCTCTTGTTTATAAAAATGATATAATCTTTTTAATAAAGGTCGCGACGTGCTGATGTCAATATAAAAAATAAAAAAACGTTATAAAACAAAACTATTCGATAACTCTTAAAAAATTAACGCATAAAACCCAAGTAATAAGCAAAATTTTTTTCCAAAAAAAATATAATCCATTTTCTCGAAAAATAAAAGTCCTCATGATCTGGGCAAATAACTTAGCCAAGAGATAGAAAAAAGATAACTTTTTGGAGATGTTCAGAAGGAAATTATCGTTTCACTCAAGTTATCGTTAGCCATAGAAAATCCCTTTTTTTACTAAACGATTTGTTCTCGAGTATAGAAAAATAAAATGACTCAAAAACTTTACAGGATAATCTTCTCTATTATCCTAGTCACCTCAATTTTTTTCCAAAATCATTCAGTTTCCGTGTATGAAAAAAGAAAGGAAATACCTTATTCAAAATTTCGTATGGTAAAAGATAAGTAATTTTATACTCTTTTAAATGCATATTCACTGGATAGATGATATCATTTCTATACCAAAAAACCCGACAAACTATAACCAAAAATCAAAAAACCGCTAAAAAAAAAAAGTAATCAAAAAAATTATTATTGTGCCCCTTCGTGTAAAAAAAACAAACAAAATGAGCTCTGGAACATTAAATTTTACCCTGGATTGTTCGAGATATCCATGCCAACATACACACACACATAACACGTGCACGCACACGTACACGCACACGCACACGCACACGCACACGCACACGCACACGCACACGCACACACATCCGTACAAACATTTTCAAAAAATAGTGTATTTTGATTGCTTATGTTTCAAAATATGTTTCTAACGTGTTTTTAGAAAAACAATTATTTTATCATAGAGCTTCCACTTTCAGGAAGCAACATTAGTAGGTAAGGTAAGCCGGTTCCACGACACCTGGGCACTGTCACAGGTGGTGTGGAACCGGCATAGGGTTATTTAGATGGGGTGGGTTCCGCGCCACTCGGGCACAATGTGAACGACAGCACATTACCTACCCATCTCACCCACTATACACGTACACACATATATATATTCACACACACACACACACACACATATATATATATATATATATATATATATATATATATATATATATATATATATATATATATATATATATATATATATATATATATATATGTATATATATTGTAATGGGGTGCTTATATTGTTAATAATAATTAAACAATTAAGCGAGTGACTTGCTGTCGTGCACCGCACGCAAGGTGTATGAGCGACTTACCGCTTCGCTTACCTTAGGCTAGCCAGCGGCACTTCGGCGATGTAGCCTTAACTTGGCTCAGCTATGCTTATCTTCCACGTTCACGTCGAATCCTCGAGCATTCGACTTCGTACGGAGCTTCCGCAACGCACTAGTTTTCGCAACCTGAAAGGAGCGCGAAAACACGAAGGTTACTTTATCTAAACGTGAATGAAACATAGCTTCGATTATCGGCCTAACTCGATTCATGTAGTAGATGGGTCCGGTTAATTAACGACACAAATATTTAACAATAACAAATAAATACAAATATATTCTGAGTCAAAAATAAGATAACATTTACAATAAGATTTTAATAATGATAAGCTTTAACAATTAAATAAAACGCGCAGGTTTAACAATTAAATTAAATGCGAAAGTCGAGCCCTGCATGCATGTTCGGCGCGACCGATTCTGAACACGCCGCAGAAACGCGAGAGGTATTCGAACGCACACGGGCCTCTCTTTCTTAGGCAATTCGTAGCTTTTTATTCGCAGGGATCGACACGCTATTCATCGCTTGGCCTTTCGCATACGCGCGCCTTTCTCCAGGGCTAGCCTTTATCTCTTATTATTAGAGCCTGGTCTCAGAGATGGCGATACGCCGCTATAGGATCTGTTCTGGTTATTTAAGCCTTTGGGGGCATTTGAATTGCGCGCCGTAGCTCACCGATTCTCTCTCTCTCTCTCTCTCTCTCTCTGTCTCTCTCTGTCTCTCTCTGTCTCTCTCTCTCTCTCTCTCTCTCTCTCTTTGCTTCTCTCGTTGCCGCTGCTCGGGGCTTCTCCTCTTGAGTTCACCTCCACCAGTCCTTCGTTAACTCAGGCACGCTAAAATGGCACGTAGAAGAAAGAGCGCGAGCACGTGTTGGCCATTTCTGACATTTTATCATTTTTTTTTCGTTTTCCTGGGTACGAATTCCATAAAAGAATTAAGTTTAAAAAAACTCGAGTTCTCACTGGGATTCTAACCCACGACTCCTAGAACGGCCATGTTTCCATAGGCAATTTTTCAAAGACATTGTTTATAAAAGGATATCAAAATAAATTACATTACGTAAGAATTTGTTCGGGCGCCCCACCCCTGCACATAAGTATTCGTAAGATTTTCGTGACTCCCCCGCCCCCCTTATCGACCCTTACGTAATTTTTACACGGTCCCTAAGGAGTCAAAATTTTTGCGTCAAACCCTTTATAATTCCTATTGTCCCTTGATTTGTCTGTATGTAGTACTCGGTTTACTCTTCAAAATGCGATGTCGAACGTGTTAATTGGTTAAAATATATTGCCATGAAAATTTATTGAAATTAGCAGGTGATTTGGGGAAAAATGAGCAAACTTGAATTTTACGAGATTTTTTGAAGTTGTTAATAAATTTATAATAAACGTAAAAAAAATTGGTCGCTATATAAATTAATATACAATTATCTTTAGATCAGCCTGATATAATAAAAGTGCTCAAAATCAAATGTTAAAAGTTGTTTGCGATAGTAGAGACCTCTTAATGTTAACTTCAGGCAACCGGCGGACACATATCTCATTGTTTGCCAATTTCAACATTTTGATGTGGTTACAAGAAGAAAATTTGAGATTCGGAAAATTTTGGACCACCCTAATGCACACACACGGAGAGAGAGATATATAGATAGATAGATATTCTTTTTATTTATCACTAATGACAAAAATTTACAGCTGTATGTACATTTTGTTAAAATTTGTTATCACATTATCAGTCATTACGGTTAAAAAAGTTTGATTCGCTATCACAGGTCGTCAATTATTGTCTAACATATCATAATGTAGTCAGTAGTATCACATATTGTTTCGTCAACTTAATAATATACAAATAAATAGATAACAATAATATATACACATACACATTTATATTGCACATATATCTATCGCGTCGGAAAATAAAACGCCTTACATTCTTCTTTCGTTCATACACTCATTCACGCTAATAATTACACTCACACTTCACACTTAACACTTAAATAAATTAAAGACTACACAAGAATAAATAATACGCTTAGAATGAATTAAGACTACACAAAAATTTAACTAAATACAATGACAAGATTTTAATTGCGGATTTATGGAGTCTTGTCGCCGTGTAATTCTTTAAGGTGCCTACCTAACGCCGTTTTAAACTTACATAGTGATGGCAGACACCTTACATTGCACGGGAAACAAGTTCCAGAGGCGTGCACCTTGGGCTCTAAAAGAATATAGGCCCTTATCCGTGCGCGACCCGGAACAGAGAGCTCTTTCATACCCCCCTACTTGAAGTCCTTGCCTGATTTTTTTCGAAGAGAGCATACGTTGGCTGCCGCATAACAACCGCTTTATATAGCAGCAACCCCATAAAATACTCTCTCCTCTCCTTGATATCTAACCAGCCCAGGCCCTGTAAGGAGTGATATACTCATCCCACCTAACACCACATATATATCTCACACATGAATTTTGTAAGCGTTGCAGTCTTGTCTGAAGCTCGCCTGACACATCAAGATAAACTACTGAGCAGTAATCTAGGTGAGGTAATACCAATGCACATGCCAACTGCTTACGCAGTGCCTCAGTAGTGCGTCAACGAAAGAATTTCAGGCTATAAAGAGTCCTGTTTACCTTCTTGCTAACCGCATCTATTTGCGGCTTCCACATCAAAGGGTACGAATACGTCATCCTGCATCTCAATGCCCTGCAAGTCAAGGCTCTGGATCTGCTTGATGGTGTGATCAGAACCAAAGATGATCGCCTGTGTCTTGCTGACATTGAGTCGCAGATCAGCGGCCGATGCCTATTTCGACACCGCCCGCGCTACTGTCGAAATGCGCTTGATACCCTCACGAAGATTCCGCAGGGTTACCTGCGTGTAGGTTTGCAGGTCGTCAGCGTATAGTATATGTTCGACGTTGCGTACGTTAAGTGCGTCTTTTAGGTCGTTAATAAATAAGCTGAAGAGTAGAGGACCCAAGACCGAGCCCTGGGGCACGCCAAGATTGGGGATTAGCCAATCTAATTCTCCGTTTATATTAGTAATGACTTTTTGCCTACGACCTGAAATGTATGACTTGAACCACAGGAGAGCGCTCCTGGAGAAATCCATGCGCAACAGCTTACGCAGCAGTTTTGAATGTGAAATAGTGTCGAATGCTTTGCTGAAATCGAATAATAGTAAAATTGTCAACAGTTTCTTTTTACTATTAATTCCTGTTCTGATGTCTTCGGTGAGTTTCAGTAGTGCTGTCTGAGTGCTATGATGTTGTCGAAAACCTGTTTGCATCGGGTTAAGAATATTTTTTGTGCTTAAAAAGTCAGAAATTTGGTCATGGGCAATTTTTTCTAGGACCTTGGAAAGGAAGCTTAACTGCGCAATGGGTCGAAAATAAAAAACCGAAGATGGAACTGGTTTCTTCTTCAAAGGCACAAGGTGAGCTCCCTTCCAAGTCCCCGGGAAAATGCCATTTGAAAGGGAGGAATTAAAAGTTTTCGCAACATAGTGACCCACTAACGATAGAGCCTTGGCCACCACACTTTTCGGGATGCCGTTCTTACCTCTAGCTTGTGACGAGAAATGGGCAACAGCCAGGACTACGTCAGAGAAAGTGATTGCTCTAAAAACAAAGCCGTCATCACTGGCTGTGACCAGGATGTTGTCAGATCTTCGTCATTTTCACTATGGGAGACCGACACCCCAGCAAAGTGGGCATTAAGCTCATCCGGTGAAAAACCATGAAGCTCCTCTCTTCTCTTTGGCAGGAGTTCCAAGCTCTTGAGTTCCTTCCATATGTCTTTCTTTGCATCAAGAGCTTCAACAATACGGTTTTGTATAAAAATCTCCCGCGCGCTTTTTCTGCGTTGTTCAGCATTAGACACGAGAGATTGATACTCCTGCCATAGTTTGTTGTCTTTAGTCCGTGCGTAACGTCTTACGAGTAGTACTGCATCTTGTTTCTTGTATAGATACGCGAGGTCAGCGTCAACCCATGGGGGATTTGCTTTCTTTTTCGCTGAGGCATTCAAGTTGGTGATAGATGTCTGTATCTGAGCCATTAAGCGGCGACCAATCACAGTCAGCAAGGTGAGAAAGGAGGTCATCTTGCTGTATGAATTTAAGATCCCGATAGCTAAACGAGTTAGCTACAGGGGATACAACAGTTTCAACCCCAATCTGAACCTCTATGATCTTGTGGTGACTGGGAAAAGGCGCCGCCTGATTACTACTACTAAGCACTATGTCATTGTCATCAGTCATTATTACGTCAATCCATGTGTGAGAATCTTTGATGAGTCGCACCATGGTCTACTATTCGAAAATTAGAGAGAGAGAGAGAGAGAGAGAGAGAGAGAGAGAGAGAGAGAGAGAGAGAGAGAGAGATATACTATTTATTCATCAATGACGAAATTCTTACAATTGCATGTACATGTATAGTTAAAATAATTAAAATATCAGTTAGTTTATATATTTGTTATCTCACATTTAACATTCAATTATTGCGTTTCTTATATAAAAAATAACATTATTCGCTGTAACAGTTCGTCAGTTTATAAAATCTAAATATAATGAACTAGTCATAGTCAAATGGCACATCACAGAATACGCTTCGTCAATACATAATAAAATAAATATAATAAAGATAACAAAATACGATAAAAATGTAAGGAATACATACACACACTCTTCCAAAATGGTACGTAGATCTATCACGTCAAAAAATAAAAACACACTCATTCATGACACTCTTACAATTCACGGTAATAAATACATTCATACTTAACACTTAACACTTAAAATAAATGAAATAAATAAATTAAATAAATAACTAAATCAAATAAATAAATAAATTAGATAAATAAATAAATAAATATTAAATAAATAACTAAATCAAATAAATAAATAAGTTAGATAAATAAATATATTAAATAAATAACTAAATAAATAAATTTAAATAAATAAATAAATAATTTAAATAAATAAATAACCTAAATAAATACTAGAGGTAGATTAGGACTACACAGAAATGAATGAAAATAATTTATTTATCAATATTCGAAAAGTTCACTTCTGTGTATTCCCGTCACCATGTAATTATTTAATGTGCCTGCCTAACACCGTTTTAAATTTACAAAAAGATGGCAGGCACCTCACACTGCTTCGGAGCGAATTCCAGAGGTGCGCACCTTGAACTCTAAACGAGAAAAGGCCCATATCGGTGCGCGACCCCGGAACTGAGAGCTTCTTCGTACCATCCCTATCTGAAGTCCTGGCCTGGTTTTTTTCAAAAAGGGCAGTAAGATATGGTGGAGGGCAGAGAGAGAGAGAGAGAGAGAGAGCGCACATACGCTCTCTGTTTATACGAGTATACTCAGCATCTAACATAAAACGTGGGAAAACTCACGTATAAACACACGCACACGAACACACACACTATACTTATATACATAAACTGTAGACTGAACAATACAAATGATTTACAAAACAAACGCGCTCAACGATACCGAAATACACACCGAGAAGAAATCAACAAGCACAGAAGAGACAATTACCGAAGACAACAGAATTTACAGGCCACTACAAGTTCTTTACATTTTTTTAATTTATTTAATTTTATTTCTTTAACTTATATTAAGTAATATTATTGCATACATTATTTTAAGCAAATATATTACTCATTATTTTATCTATTTTGTTAAATAATAGTTTGCTCGATAAAATAAAAAATTAATTTTATCATCAAAATATTACTATTGCAGACATCATGGGTCTCAATCATCAAAATATATGTATAGCAATTACATTTTTTTAGAAAAATTCTTACTCTTTTACTAATGCTACGTTTTTTCGGCTAGTATTAATAGGGATCCCGTGTTTATGAAGATTTTCAATACGCGTATCAACAACTCCAAGCATAGAAAATAAAATTCAATTATTAAATTAGTTCACAAACTCGTCAAAGCTTTTAGTGAATTAAGAAGCATGTCCGATCAAGGATTAGTTTCTTATTCATATTCTACACGTGCAGTTATAAGTATTGTTAAACATTTACAGGTAAACTATTTTCTCTTAATGTAATTATTATATGTTTCATTAGAAAAGTAAGAAATATATTTTAAATGTTTCGGTAATTCCCTGATGAACTCTTATCTGCTGTTGTAAAAAATGTTTTTGATTTCGATCGATACCCTAAAGAAGTTTTTGATACGCTTATTTAAGTTCTTCATAAACACGGGATCCCTATTGGTACTAGCTGAAAAAACGTAGCATTAGTAAAAGAGTAAGAGTTTTTCTATAGAATTGTAATTGCTATACATATATTTTTAATAAAAATTCTAAATTAATAAATGGTTTTTTATTTTCCTTGCAGACTTCCCGTACAGATGAATGATGATGACGATGATGACTTATGATAATGACTTGATGCCACAGCTATCCATTGAAGAAAACCTTGATTACTTTATGCAGGGCTCTCTCCGAGCTCTAAAATAATGAGTAATATAATTGCTTAAAATAATGTATGCAATAATATTACTCAATATAAGTTATATAATTAAAATTAAATAAATAGAATAAAAATAAAATAATGAGTAATATTGTTGCTTAAAATAATGTATGCAATGATATTACTCAATATACGTTAGAATTAAAGTTAAATAAATAAAAATAATAAATAATATAAAAATAAAATTAAATATAGGTTAGCAAGGTTATCTGTTTACGTCATGAGAACGCCACTGACAACGCGCCATGACTCGTGGCTCTAGATGGGAAACCTCCTTCGAAACGTGAACTACGTTTGGAGAGCGAACGCTAGGCGACACTAGCTTCCACCTCGTCACGTTCGGAAAAGAATCACTTTCTGGTGGGTATACATCTTGTAAATCTTTAAACTTATATGTCCATTAACAAATCTATAAAGTTACGTTTAATTTAACTATTTAATTTATCGTAACTTAAACTTTTATCCGCATATTTATTGAATATTGAATCTCACTATGCCCCGTACAAATTAACACTTTACCCCAAGCTCCTGACAATGTGAGCATTCTCATTTTTTTTCTTGTAAGTGATATTTAAAATACATTTAATTACTTTACGGCTTTGGTGCTTGAGATTTATATTAAATAAAGTCTATATTACCTTTTTAATATATTTAGAAGTATAAATAGTTGAATAGTACATTATGTAACACGGGCAAAAGTCGAATATCTTTGCCGCGGGTGAGTTTACTGCCCGAGCGAGCGAAGCCAAGCGAGGGCAGTGTTTCTCAAGGGAAAAATCGACTTTTTTCTCAGTTACATATAGTACTTTATGCCCATCTCAACTGTGTCCACTTTTAGACTTGGAAAGCGGGACTAATGGACTGTTAAAAGACAATCAAAATTCAGGGTTATTAGTAGAACTTGATGAAATAAAGGAATTTTGACTATTTTGTAGTGAAGTCACTTTTTTCCGCATTGGTGGGAAAGAAGTAATTTGCGAGCAAAAAGTGTAATTTTGGTCTCGCTTTTCAGGGCAAAAAGTGGCCATTTTCGTTCAAATGGACATAAATATATTTATATATTCGTGCTCGAATTTTTTAATCTCACTGTGCCTCGGTCTCCCTTAAAGTGGAAGGTGCAGCGGGCGTAAAGTAGTCAATTTACGCCCGCCTAAAATGAGAAGCGGGCGTAAAGAAATTACTTTACGCCCGTTGGTCGGAAAACAGTACTTTAGGGCCGATTTTGAGGGCGAAAAAACGTGAAAATCGTGCAAGTGTTACGAAAATATTTTTTGTAACACAAGCATGATTTTCGCGATTTTCTGTACCTATCAAGCGGGCCTAAAGAACCAGTTTTCAGACCGGCGGGCGCAAAAGTAAATAAGCGGGCGCAAAAGTAATAAGCGGGTGCAAAAGTAATAAGCGGGCGCAAAAGTAACTTTTATACATGTGATAAAAACTTCAAAATTAAGAAATTTCCTTAAATATTTTCATCATAAAGTTTAAAAAGAAAAAATTTGTGGAGTTGATTTAATTCAAACTTAAAATAAAAAATATCAGCGTAGTTAAAATAATTATTATAAAAAACAGCAATTTTTAGGGTTGTTTTATTAATGATTGTATATGTTACGTACAAAGTCCGAAATCTTACACTTCGGAAAATGCACAGAGATTTGTGTGCAAAGCCCGATGTGAACGGCCCGTTTTGCACAAAGCCCGATACATCGAACTTGGCACAAAGAATACTTGTGCAGACTGCGAATTGCACGTTTGCCTTGTATAAAGTAGATTCACGCATAACACAAAATAAACAATTAATTTTCATTATGCTAATAAAAATGTCAATGAGATATAAATAAAATATTATAGAGTGTAATAGGTAATATAAGGAAAAAATATTCGTGTATAATGTACTTAAATTAAAAGTACAGTTAGTATCATCTCTGCCTTGAGACAGTATGTACCCAATTCGTATATAATAATGAATAGTGCAAGTATTGACAATTAAAAGAAAGTATTAAAAGCTGAAACTAGGATGAAAATATTTCTTTTAGATTACAGAATGCAAAGAAATCACAACGTATTCACTGTTTTACATATTATCAACATATTTAAAACCCATTGTTTACTTTTCCCTGCATGAATCAACATTGTACAAGGCTAACGTGTAATTCGCAGTCTGCACAAAAATTTCTTGTGCAAAGTACAACGAATCGGGCGTACAGGATTTCGGACCTTGCACGTAACATATATATGTAAAATTAACAATCTTTTTGGATTTAATTTTAATGTACAATTAACTTATAAAAAAAGTTATAAAGTTACAAGTTACTCTAAAATAATTAACTAGTTAAGTTAAAAGTTAGATGGTTGCAAGAACTAACTAAGTTAAGTTACTAACTTCTTAGCTTTTTAATTTAACGTAACTTTTCAACTAGTTACTCCCAACCCTGATTTTGAGCTTTCGGCGCCCGAGACTCCCACTCGTGCTCAATCATCTAGGAAAACCCGTATTCTTCCCCTTGTTACAGCTATTGTGAGCCGCCTTCGTTCGTCCAAAATAAAAAAACGAGCCTGAAAAATTAAATTTAACCGTGGATTACTCGAGATATAGAGGGATACATACGTACACGCACACACACACACACACACACACACATTCACACACACATACACACACACATACTCACACATACACTCACATACACACACACTCACACACACACACTCACAAACACACACACATACACACACACACACACACACACACACACACATACACACACATACTCACACATACACTCACATACACACACACTCACACACACACTCACAAACACACACACATACACACACACACTCACACACACGCACATACATCCATACGGACATTTTCTAAAACTAGTGTATTTTGATTCCAAATGGACCAAAACATTTCTAACATGTTTTTTCGAATACTGTGTTTTTGACTATTCCAAAGGCGCCTCTAGGAGGAAGGAAAATTTGTATGATCTTCTGATTAATTTTGATTTAGGTATTCATATAATTTTTTGAAAAGAGTCACTTTGTTGATATAAATGTTCTATCAGATAGCTTCGAGTACTTATCAGTACATTGCGAATGGAATAATAAAAATATATGAAAAAAATTTTTAATAATTTTTAATTGAAAGAAATTAATAATCTGCTTAATAAAGATAACACAATTGGCATGCATATCATAAGAAAGAAAAGCGTGGGGCATTCAATAATAATTTAATAGTACATTATGCAACAAAGGAATAAAGTCGAAGAACATCCCTGAGCGTGGATTTACTGCCCGAGCGAAGCGAGGGCAGTTATCACCCGAGGGAATAATCGGCTTTATTCCCGTGTTGCATGTAGGGCTGTATTTTCCCGTGTTACATATAAAAAGTGAAATTGAATTATGAGAGTGCCCCACGCTTTTATTTCGTATACATCCATTTTTATACCAGTGTTGCATATAGGGCTTTACTCCCGTGTTGCATATAGATATTGACATTAAATTACTATTGAGTGCACTACACTTTTATTTATTATGATATGAATGGTAATGATGTTGTCTTAATTAAGATTATTTTTTTCTTTTCAGAACAAAATAAAACAATTTTTACATTTTTAATTTTAAACATTTGTTAGTCATACGTTCGTTATTATTTATTAAGGAGGTTATATGCGTAGATATATGTCATAAAAAACAAACATCTTTTACTACAATTTAATCTCACATAATGATATGAAAATCAATCCGTATACATAAAAGAACTTGTCCTGACTGACTGATTCATCAACGCCCAGCCAAAACCACTGAACCGATCGGCTTGAAAATTTGTAGGTACGTTCCACCCACATAGTAGGTGCTCACTAAGAAACGTTTTTTTTTTAATTTCACCCCCAGGGGGTAGAAAGGGTTAAAATGTGATTTTTAGTTTTTTTACTATAATTCTTCAGTGAAAAAAGATTTTGAGACGGTTTTTGCGGCATAACATATAGAATGAGATTATATCGAGAACAATTTCTGGGTTTTATGAAATTCCACCCCCGGGGGTGGAAAGGGTTAAGATGTGTTTTTCTTTATTTTACTATGTTCTCCAATCAAAGTAGATACATACTTGTTTCACATACATAGTAAAGTATATAGTACCGATAAAGTGCCGCTAGATGGCGACGCTGAGCCTTACCCGTAAGTGAAACAATCGAGTCTAGAGTATATATAAAGTCGATAGAGCCTTCCGAAGGCATTAGGAGTCTGAGAGCCCTAGCCAATCGTGAGTAATATCACTGTATTCCTGCATTATTTTCGATAGTTTTCGTTGGTTTTTTGAGTATTTTACGATGAGTGTGGAAATATCTTCTATATATATATATATATATATATATATATATATAAGAACATGACCTAACTGACTGACTGACTGATTCATCAACGCTCAGCCAAAACCACTGGACCGATCAACTTGAAAATTTGTGGGTATTTTCCTACTAAATGATAGGTGCTCACTAAGAAAGGGCTTTTTTAAATTCCACCCTTAAGGGGTGAAAAAGGATGAAATGTGTTTTTATGTTTTTTTACTGTATTTCTGCAAGAAAATAAGATTTTAAATTGATTCTTGCGTCAAAATATCAGAAATAGGATTATGTAAAAACAAATTTCTGGATTTTTTAAAATTCCACCCATAAGGGGTGAAAAGGGGTGAAATGTGTTTTTATGTTTTTTTACTGTATTTCTACAAGGAAATAAGATTTTAAATTGATTCTTGCGGCAAAATATCAGAAATACGATTATGTAACAACTAATTTCTGGGTTTGCCGAAATTCCAGCCCTATGGGGTGAAAAAGGGTGAAATGTGTTCTAATATTTTTGTACTATATTTCTTTAATTTATCCAACGAAACAAGATTTTATTGAAGACAAAAGATTAAGTTGATTCATGCGCAAATTTTTTAAAAAAGTATAAATTTCTTCAGGTTAATTTTCAACTAAATATATTTAAGAAGCAAAATAAATATTTATAAATCAATCTATGTCTATAAAAGAAGATGTCCGATATACCTACTCACTGGCTCACTCACTCACTCACTCACTCACTCATCAACGTCCAGACCAAACCACTGGATTTATAGACGACTTGACATTTTTGTGGTATATATCTCTTATAGTGTAGGGTGAGATAAGGACGGATTTTACCCCCATCCACCTCTAAGAGGTTGAAAAGGAGGTAAACGTATTTTTACGTTTTTATCGATATCTTCGGAATATATAAAGTTATGAATTCGATTTTTATCCCCAAAGGTTGCCTATGAAACTACCTAATTATCAATTTATGGATTTATGGTTACCCAAAATGGGTAAAATCCTTTCTTATCTAAACCATGACACATATATATTTTATTATATTATAAAATTTCAAGTTTCGAAGTCAAATAATAGATATTATTTACTTGTGAGTTTCACGCACTATTAGCACGGTCGAAGCCGTGACGGGGGATGATAGTATATTAAAATCGAATGACAAATAAAAAAGTCTCCACTGTTTTGTCAACTTTTTCTTTTTTAAAGTCTTAATTTGACAATATCTAATTTTGCAAAAAATGAATTTCAATAAAAAAAAATTTTTTAGTCAGACAAAAACCTCTTATTTTGTAATATATTGACTTTCATATCATTATGTGAGATTAAGTTGTAGTAAAAAATGTTTGTTTTTATGACATATATCTACGCACAACTAAAGATGTTTTTACGTGAATATAATGTGCTAAATGTTCTCAATTTTCTTTCGTTTTAAGCATTTATTCATGTGATAAGTATGATACAGATCTACATTTACTCTCAAAATTTTCGTTTTTTTCAAATTTTACAATTTAATCGTATATATTATATATTATATATAATTTTTATATAATAATTGTATATTATAAATAACATGAATATTATAATTATGTACAATATAATTTCATACAAATATAATAAGAATAATAATAATTTTAAATTCAGTTTTGCACATTGACAATGAGATGCCACAACCTACGGAAAGCGATTTTCGCTCCGGCTTCAGGAAGTAGTTTCTGGTAGCTAAGAATGATGCCTAGTATCCGTAGTTTCGTCTCATAGGCTGTTGGGGTCAAGATATGCCCTTTTGTAATCAAAATACGCGTTATTTCAGTAAGAAATGGTATATTACTTCGTATCATAAGTCTGCAAGTATTTGCGCTAAAGAAATGATGTAATAAGATAAAAAAAGTTGACTAAAAGAGCTTTAGTTTAAAGTAGTAGTCTGGCAACTTGCATGTTTTTTGAGACTTTTTTCGGGAACTTTTTTTAAGGGAAAATAAAATTCATTCGGTTTGATTTTTAGGCACGACCGCGTACACGGAAGTGTCTTATAGTTTTATCATCGAAAAATGTGTGACATAGCATATCTCACGCAATTTTCGACTAATCCGGCTGAAATTTTGTAGGAGCTCTACTCTCGATCAATATAAAATTCTATTTTTTTTATCCCGATTCTCTACATAGTTTTTAAATGCGGGCTCTATTTGTTCGATTTTTTGCATATATATCTAATAAAAATTTTCCTGTAACACGTTTATCTCTGTGAGACTTCAACTATTTGAGCCCAAAATTTTTTTGGGACCTCCCCTCATCACTAGAAGCTTATGGTCCTATTTTAGGGCCCGATCCCGAACACATATGTAGAATGCGGACTATTTTAAAAATCGCTAAAAACAGATTTTTGGCTATAACTTGAAATGTAAGCATTCTTAACAAAAATGTTAAATGTAAAAGTTGTAGATCATAAAAAAATACAACTTTTTTGTATTGGAACTATATGACTAAAATGTTTCAAAACCAAGAGAAACGCCTAAAAACGAATTTTAATATACAAAATAGCTTAAAAAATCGGCTTTTTACATTTAACTCCAAAACTAAGCATTTTTTAAAATTAAATGATTATTCAATAATTTGAGACGTTTATTTTAAAACGAAAGAGATATCAAAAAAGAATGTTCTTTTACTGATTTCTTCAAAATAAATCGATAATAGTGCGAGCATAAAAAGTAAGTTTCAGGTGATTGCCTAATGCTCGCGCGAAGCGCGAGTGTCAGGCAGTCAAGCGAGCGCGAAGCCCGAGCACTAGTTAGTCTAGTGAGCGCGGAGCGCGAGCGTCAGCGTTCGTGCCTAATATGCAAAACACGAAACAAGGCAGCAAGCCACTGCGGTCGTAAGGCTGCGAGTGGCGCGCTAGTTTTATATGTTATTATTGGTATCTAAAAATGTACAAATACATTTTTTTTCTTTTTCTTTTAATTTTTTGTTATAGTTTTTTAACACTAAAGTGAGCGTCTCAAAAAAGAGGTAGGTGGCTGGCCCCGGTGATTTCGCCGCTTGAGGACGTATGAAACAAAAAAATCAAAAAGATTATTGTTCTGTAAGCTTGTCATTCTGGTTTGAAATGGGATTAAACAATTTTGTTGAAAAATAACAAAATGGCGGACTTAAAAAAAGTGACATTTGTTTAGTGGAAATTGGGTTGTAAAATGAAAAATTAGGGACGAAAAAATATTGGTCCCTGCGAGAGCTATTAATGTGTAGAATAGCATATTCAAATTTCAGGCCAATCGATTGGATAGAAAATTTTTTATCACCCGGGCCGACCACCTACCTTTTTTTTAGACGCTCACTTTAGTATTAAAAACTATAACAAAAATTAAAAAAAGAAGACAAAAAAGTTTGTTTGTACTCTTTTAGATACCAATAATAACATAAAAAAATCAAACCTATTGAATTTTATTTTCCCCTAAAAGAAATTCCCGTAAAAGTCTCAAAAACGTGCAAGTTACCAGACTACTACCTTAAACTTTATTTCATACAAAAATAATATTAGGTTGCAAAGTTACAAACAATCTAAAATGATGACGAAAAATGCATGGAAAACTACTGAATTTTAAGTGCTGAAAATCCTCAAATTTATATGCATTTTTGTCACCATTTTTGATTGTTCATAACTTTTGAACATAATAACTTTTGAACATTATTTTTGTATAAAACAAAGCTTAAATTAAAGCTTTATTAGTCAACTTTCTTACCTTATCACATAATTTCTCTAGCAAAAAAAACTTGCAGAGTCATGATACAAAGTATAGGTACCATTTGTTAGTGAAATAACGCATATTTTGATTACACAAGGGCATATCTTGACCCCAAAGGCCTATGAGACAAAACTATGGGTGCTGGGCATAATTTTTAGGTACCAGAAACCACTTCCTGAAGTCTCAGCGAAAACCGCTTACCGTAGGTTGTGACGTCTCCTTGTGAGTGCACAAAGTATCTATTTTGCGCACGCTGACAAAGAGTGCAGGAATAGGCTATGTTATGCATACAAAGGTTGCGTAAAATAGCGATTTAGCGCACGCAATTTCATAAAATATATTACCATAATATGAGTATTTCCCATGTTATTTAAATGGAAAAAGTAAATGCATTTAGTAGTGGTTAAATGGAACTTAATTTTTTTGATGTTGGAAACTTATTTTTTGTAACTAAAGTTTCGGTTTATTGGGTGCATATTTTGATACGAATAGTTGATACGAATATTACTATAAATAGTTATATATAGAAGTCACTTTTTCCCGGATAGATCTTTATAAAAATAGCAGTTATACACATTTAAATATTACCATACTGAATAATAAAAATTAGATGAGTAATCTTATCACGCATATGTGAGCTTATCATTGAAGTAAAGTGTGCGATGCAAACGCAGAGATTTTTTAGCCTTCGTAAAATCATGCACGCACATGCACAAATAAAATTACATATACAAACTTAAATAAGTATATAGATCACCTTTATGAAATGTAAACATTTGTTTGTGTGATATGGGCCTTTAAATTACAAAAATAATACAGTTTAATCATCATTATTTAAATATTCTACCTACGAAATACTACTGTTTATAATTAAAAAATGTGAAACATACTTATAATTTTTCATTATATAGAAGTTCATGTTTTTCTAGATAATAATAGCAGTGTTAAAAAGTTATTTGCTTCACCAATATATAACTATACTTATTGATACCATTAAAATTGACATTTTAAAAGAAGTAATTTATTTTTGTGTATCTTGACTTGAATTGAAATGCCCTATAAATATATTTATCTGATTTATTTTTATTACAATATTACTATTGTTATTGCTTCGAACTACTCTTATTTCATGTTTAACTCATTCATGGGTTTAAATTCCTTGATGCTTGCTTTTACCGCATCCGCTTTTGCTAGACTGTTTACTGATCGCAGATAATCCTGAGTGGATTCGTGGGAGAATCTATCTGATTTCATGGTTGCTTACTGTCACGCTTCGATCGCCGTTCTTCGTTCTCTCTACCACGATCGACGTACTAATTGCTTCGCAACGTTACAATATCGTTTGTTTTAAAGACTTTTTTTCTTTGTCTACTTTGACAAGCTCAAATAAAATAATCAATAAAATGATCATTGATAAAAGGAAAAAAAATAGAAGTTAATACATGTTTGACAAAAAATACGGTGTGCACCATGGGGGCGAAGCCTTTTTCGCTCTTGTGTATTTGCAATACTCATCTTCAGCTCACAATATGGACTTGCCTTCGGTTCGTGCTTGGTCGCCGTCGATTCGTATTGCAAACCTCTCACACAGACCGAAAAAGCCTACTTCTCTCCCATGGTACACAATATACTATTTTGTAACACATACACGATTTTCACGTTTTTTTGTCCTTAAAACCGGGCCTAAAGTGACCGTTTTGCTACCAGAGGGCATAAAATGCTTACTTTACGGCTTAGGGCGTAAAGTAACTACTTTACGCCCGAAGCGCATGTTTAGGCGGGCGTAAAGTGAGTATTTTACGCCCTATGTCAAGAAGTGAGTATTTTACCTCCGCTGCTCGTTTTACTTTACGCCCGCTCGTTCCGCCAATAGAAATGAGAAAAAAACTGCCCTAAACTTGATTTGTGGAAATCAATAGATGTGTTACAAAAAATATAGTGTGCATCACGGGCGAAAGGGCCTTTTTGACCTCGTGTGTTTGCACGAGACGAAGGCGATTGCGTATTGCGAGCTAAAGATAAATATTGCAAACACACAAGGGGAAAAAGGCCTCTCCCCCATGGTGGACACCGTATTTTTTGTCAAACATGTATTGATAACGTGTTTATTTCATGCCTATGAAGCGGAACTAAATTTGTCCGTTCTTCGATACGGTGCAAACATGCTTGTTATACTGCAAAATCAGCCTATTAGAGAGTTTAGTTTCACCTCCGGATGGTACCCAATGTTTATGGATGCCTAAACCCTCTTAGATCTTATTTTCGAAAATTTACTTTACGCCCACTATAGATGATTTGGAAGCAGGCGTAAAGTAAATTTTTTCTCGCTGACCTTTTATTCGCCCGCCTGTCGGAAATTTTCAAAAATCAGTCTACTAGAGTGTTCAAGCCCACCTAAATACGTGGTATTATCTGAATGACTTAGTTCCGTTTTATCCTATCTAAAAAGATCGCTCGCGCCATTGTGTAAGGTTTTTAAATGTCATTTGATTGGCCGTTGAATTCGCGCGCGCATTCGTATACCTATTTAAACATTTAATTTTATATTCATTTTAGTTCTTAATAATAGTTCTTTTGGACTTCATCTTTTATTTTCTCGTTATAAGTAGTTAATAAAATGATTAATTACAACATTCAATCTTAAAGGTAGTGAATATGAAAGTTATAAATATTTCACACTTATATGTATATAGTGCGGTTGGTAAGTAGAAATGCGAAGCATTTACCTGTATTCAACCTGTAAATTGAATGATGCAATCACGCGCATAGTAATTAAAGAGTAAATTGATAGTTTGTTCTTTACAAAAACTTTTAGGTTATGATAAATATTTACTTGCTTTTCTAAAGGAAATAAGTAATTAATAACTGAATTCTATAGGTTTATGTTATTATTTAGGGTGATGTTAAACCGTCGTGTTATCGACAAATACAAGGAACCAATTATTTTCATTTACTTTTTAAATATGAGAAAATATATCTAGAAAGTTATTTTTTATTAGCACTGCAACGTTCCAGGGATATATTTACTCAATACAGAAAAGTAGATAACAATATAAGTATATTATATATGATTTATTTTATATTTACTACTCAATTTCTTTATAATTGGTTAACTTTTTTACTAAATTTCTTGTAAGACTTTTGCAATAAATTACAATATGAATTGACCAAAGTAATCCCCCCCCCCTCGTAGAATCGATTATAACTATTAGTTTGTGTAAAATATAAATTTTTATTAATTCGTTTAAACAATAATTGTTTAAACAAATTATAAACGATTATTCTTTTACATCAATTTTGATACTTTGGAGGAACTGATTTTTCCAATTTAGCTTATCATTTTGTGTAAAATTTGACACAATAGTACATTATGTAACAAGGGAATAAAGTCGAAGATTATTTCTATTTTGCATATAGAACTTTATTCCCGACTTAACTGTGGCCACTTTATTAACTTAAAAGAGGAACTTCCGGTAAGAACTAGAATTTATTGAAAATGTATATTTACCCTAGTAGAAATTTATCTAGTTTTATCGAGGCCCTCGATTATTCCCATGGCAAACTAGATAGATCTACATAGTTCTAGATTAATTTTTTACCAGGGAATATAGAGAAAAATGCATTTGCGGGAAAAAAATGCATTTGCGGGAAAAAAGTAAACTTGCTGGAAAAAGTAGATTTACGGGAATCATATGCTACTTTTGTCCCGCTTCTCAGGTCAGTAATGTGGCCATTACGGTTGAGTCGGGAATAAAATAATTTACATTGAACGTTTTCATAAAATCTAAGATGGTTCTCTTCATATCCTAGGCATTGGAGAATATTATGAAAAAAATATATCGACGCCTAACCGGAAGAACCTCATATCTCGGACTGCGCGCGAAGAAGCTCCTATCTCGGTCGGCGCGTGAAGAAGCTCCTATCTCGGCTCGCGTGAAGAACGTCTTAACTCACCGCAACGAAGAACATCTTATCCCGGCTCACGCGAAGAAGTTCCTAACTCGCAGCGGTGAAGCAGATCCTATCTCAGACAGCAAAAAAGCTTATATCTAATAATTTATTAAAAATAAATACAAAATAGATTTTTATTTACAAATATAGCACAAGGTATTCTCATATATCATCTGTATAATATTATATAATAATATTATACGGATAATATATGAGGAGGGAGCTCCTTCATGCGGGCCAAGATAGGTTTTTCTTCACCGCTGAAAGTTAGCAGCTTCTTCGCACGAGTCTAGATAGGAGCTTCTTCACGTGCCGACCGACATAGGAGGTTCATCTGCTGGATATGTTGTTCTTTAAACTTCAAAGAATATCATAGGATTATTTAAACCCCGATTGCCCAATACATTTTCAAGGAAAAGTTACTTGAAAGTTGCCTTGTTTATCACTTCTTATAAAGGATAACCGGGAATCGTTTAATTCCGAGCACTAATATTAACATCACTTTTCAAAAATGCTGCAAAAAAAATATAAAAAAAAGGATGTTAAAGTTAAAAATTCGCACTTTATAATGATCCGACAACATTATAGGAAACCGAAATAATTAAGGTAGTTCTTTCATGAGAATTAACTTAAAAAACAAAAATTTATACAATAATTTGTTTACATGTTACAGTATCAGAAACGTTATAATATAAAAGAAAGGTACTTTGAGTAACAAAAAAATGCCAAAAGTGCATACTTTTCTAACCTCATAGCGTAACCACGTGAGTCATACTAACGAGAAAATATTATTTATGAGACGATAAACATCAAATTTTTCTTATTGCAGTAATAACGAAATATCACACAAATTATAAATTAATTTAATAAACACTTTTTCCATACATTGAACAACATTTTCGTTAACTTTTTTAAAACACGCTTCTTTGACTTCGCAGTCCGAAAAGAACCACCTTAAAGGTGAATTGAAATATATGGTTCGTTTCTTGACAGAACAATGGCGAAATTGATTGAAACGCTACAAGACAAAGATTTTTATTGTTGATTCACATGTTCTATCTATTTTTAGGTTCTTTTAGATCACTGGATATGAATGTACGGGCCAAATTAAAAACTTCTAAATGTCCATGTAAAATAGCGGACTAAACTTGCGAAAATTATTAATTTTTAAATGTTGACCACGGTATCGAAATCAGCAATGCCAAAAACCTATGATTATTTAGTAAAAAATAAACTGACTAATCTTTTGTTATTTCAGTCAGCCATTTTGTGTCAGCCATTTGATTAATCTTTTTATATTTCGGTCCGTCATATTGGATCCACTATTTTTAATTTTTTAATTTGGATTTAAATTCATAATCAACTGTTCCAAAAACCTAAAGTATGTCAATTTCATGCTGTTAAGTTTAGTTCATTGCAAAACTAATTTGTTTCCGAAAATCATGTAAGACGTCCAAGTCACAATGAATAAACAATTCTAAATTAATAGAATTAATGACGCGTGATTTTCGACCTATACTTTCGTACAATAGTCAACATTTTCATTAATATTAAAATCATCAAAAGAGCATTGTTTAAAATTTTTAACGTAAAAATTGATGCTTTTTAGTCAGATTAGCACGTTTCATTTTTATTTATTATTTTTATAAAAAACAAGTAAATGTATGTATTTTTTAATAATAAATGAAACAAGCCACACTTTGTAACTGGCATCCATATATAATAAGCATACAATTTTTTTTTGTAAAAGTGCTTAATTTTTGAATTATGTACCTTGTACTTCCTGTATATCTTGTAACGATTATTACATGCAAAAAAGATTAATTGTAACAAAAAAAGAACATTTTGACAAAACACAATTTTTATTACAGGCATTCCAGGATATATCTTTGAGTGAGACAAGCAATGATGAAATAATGAATTCTGAAGCTGCAAGTATTATTAATAGAGAACGAAATGCAATGGACTTACATGGAAGTGATCATGACGTAAGTATTTATTAGTTATTTTCTTGTTGTTAACATTTAATTATTATTACAAGCTATATTTTCATATTAATATATTTCATCATAATATGAATTGAAATAAATAGTATGTGTATTGTTGTAGGAATCACCTTCTTCTAATGTATCACCTGATGAGAAATCCAAAAGTAATGATGGTACTCTATTGTCAGAGGAAGAAAATTTTTCAATTGAAGATTTCGAAGCACATGTACCAGCAGATGAATGTATTGATGAATCACAAGTAAAATTATATTCTTTTTGATTTGTTGTCACAAAAGTATTGCATTGGTTTTAATTATTTTTTTTTAATCTGTGTTCATAATATTTTATATAACAATTAAAAAACCTGGCATGGATTGAATCCTTATGATGCATATAGCAGATTAAATATATGAAATTCTTAAGGATTCTTTTAAATACGTAAATATTTTTAGTTGATTAGTATTTGAAAATTCTGACACTTTTTCGTACGTCATAGTGGTCCACCCATGACCCTTTCAGGTTCTTGGTAGTTTTCTAAGATACTAAAGTTTTATTTCAATGGACTTCATGATCTTGAATCAGAATATGTAATTGGAGGGCAGTTATATGAATACGCTTTCTACAAAAATTATATATAATTACATATATATATATACCTAATATTATTTTGTTTTCTGAATATAATGAATGATTCAGGCGGTAAAAGGGTGTCTAAATAACAAAATTTGTGATTCGTTGTAATATCCTATGCGCATAAGACTTGCTGAACATTGGAAAACCATAAATGTAAAAAACCGCACTTTTGTAAGTAAAGTAAATAATTTTCTGATGTTCTTAAAACAATTTTTCTATCACAGAATATCGATCAAAACATTTGTTTAATAATATATATGTTTTATGAAGTTTGTATGCATAGTATAGAGTAGATTTGGGCACGGATTAGGATTCGGTTAAAGTATAGAAACACGCTGGATTTTGTGCAATAAAGATTGGAGGAAAAATACGTATAAATAACTATTAAGTTCATTCAAATTATTTATATGGCCAATATTGCGAATACAAAATCATTTTTTGTTCTAAAAATATACAAAATATCAGAAAACAAAATAAAAAAAATCGAATTTTTCGTAAAATTTTACTACAGGAACAACTTAAAACCTGTTTCTATAATGGTTTTCGCGCAACTTCTTTTACCATCACAAAACTTTTTTTAAGAGCAAGCAAAAATTACAAGGTTGCCAACTTAGCGAATTTTACAAAAAGACCAAACTTCAAAGACTAATAACTTGACTCCAGTTCGACTACTTTGAACAAATCAAAAACAAAATTGAAGGCTTTTATAAGACAAAAAATGAGTTTTGTTCTGATTAAAATTACTGTAATCTGTAAAAATGACAAGCAATTAAATGTAACCTAATAATCTGAAAATGCGCATGCGCAAACAAGTTGCTTAAGATAAGTCTCTTATTATTATTGGGACAAACAAATTCTTTTTTGAAGGATGGTTAAAAGCTGAATAAAACCTTTTTTGGTTAGTACAAAATGGATAACATGGAAACTCTCTGGAATTGTTTGGAAATGGCTCATTTTTGGGTCAATATGAAAAACTAATATCATAATTAAAAAAATTATATTTAATGAAATATAGGATTTTACCAGAGAACCGTAATATTAGCTGCGCCATTTTTATTTTTGAAATTCTGACTTTAAATTCGGAATCTACGATCTCGAGAACCCCTATATATAAATTTTTCATATATTTGCATTTTATTTGCAAGAAAAATAGTTTAAAGTACGCTATTTTGCCGTTATCTTAGCTGCGCCATTTTGTTTTTTTTTTAATTTTAACTTCGAATTCAGAATCTACAACCTCGAAAATCCCTATATACACACTGCTGGTTTATTTACATCTGATTTGTAAGAGAAGCCTAGAGTCAGAAGTGATCTTATTTCCAAGCTCCAACGGTTAAACAATTTTCTGCACCATTATAGAACATTCGACCGAAATAAAAAAAATAGCCTATATTGTACCCGGGCTATAAGCGATCTTGCAGTGAAAGTTTCATTGAAATGTCTTTAAATGGATGGAATCCATTTTTTATGTTATTTCTGTAAACATATTGTGAGTATCCCCAGTGGAAATGAAAAAAATGTAGAGAAATGTAGGTAAATGTATGAAAACGTATAAAAGTGTACAAAAGTGTGCAAAAATGTACAAAACTGTACAAAAGTGTATTTTTTTGTTGAATTTGGAACAAAATTTAAACATTTTTCCTGGTCATTTCGTACAGTTTCATACAATAAAATAAACTTTTATGCAGATTTATACACTTGTATACAAGTTTAGTATAGAAAGATTTTTTATTATTTTAATAGTATTGGCCTTCTTTATACATTTTTATACATTTGTATATACTTTCGTACATATTTATACACTTACGTACATATTCATACACTTTCTTACAAATTCATACACTTTCTTAGATATTCATACATTTTTGTACATATTCATACACTCTTTGTATGTTTTCGTAATATTTGTACATTTTTGTACAGTTTTTTACGGGAAGGGAAAGAACAAATAAATAACTCAGTATGAAAATTGTACTATTAAAACTAATATATTTAAATAAATAATACAAGCCGCTTAATTTCTGACAATATTAGTAAAAACTAGCGCGTCACAAGCGGCCGTCCGGTCGCTGTGACTTGCCGCCTTGCATCGCATGGCTTTTATGCGTTTCAATTTAGGTTTTTCTCGACAAACTTTATTTAATTGACATTTTCGTAAAAAATATGAAATACAAAAAAGTTGTATTTTTTCGAGATCTATGATTTTACTGTAGAAAAGTTCTGCGTTTAATGTATTATATTTCAATTCTGGTCTAAAAATTGATTTTTGAATGTTTTTTGCGCTTCAATTGAGGTTTTTCTCGACAAACTTTGTTTAATTGACGTTTACATAAAAAGTGTTCAATACAAAAAAGTTGTATTTTCTCAAAATCTGCAATTTTACTCTGAAAAAATTTTGTGTCTAATGTGTTATATTTCCATTCTGGTCTAAAAATTGATTTTTGATGGCTTTTATGCGCTTCAATTTAGGTTTTTCTCGACAAACTTTATTTAATTGACATTTTCGTAAAAAATATGAAACACAAGAAAGTTGTATTTTTTCGAAATCTATGATTTTACCGTGGAAAATTTAGCAAAAATAAAATAATTTACTCAAGATATAGCTAAAAATCGAAGTTCAAGCCTTTTTAGCGCTTTTTTTGTTTTATCCAGTGTAGTCGGTTTTATTGACATTTTTGTAAAAAGTGTTAAATAAAAAAAAGTTGTGTTTTTTCGAGATCTATAAATTTGCCGTAGATAATTTACAAAAAAAAATATACCGATAAAATTCGATTTTTTAAAATTCAAATAATATCTATAAAAGTGGTCCTATTTGGAACATACCCATCGGATGTGGCTGAAAATAGGACCGTCATCTTCCAATGATAAGACAAGTATCTCCTATAAATTTCAGCCGATATGGATGGATGGATGGACGAATGGATGGATGGGTGGATGGATGGATGGATGGATGGATGGATGGATGGATGGATGGATAGATGGATGGATGGATGGATGAATATTTAAAATTAACCGAAGGAGCGTTAGCGACGGAGATGTTATTGCTAGTATAGTATTATTTTCACTTCACGTTTTAAGCTAACCTTTATGCGGTGACGTAAAACTCGAACATCAATTGTTTAAGATATCGGTATTTCAAATGAGAGTTCTTAAAGTTACTAAATATTTAGATTTCTTATAAAAAAATATTTTGTTTTTATAACAATTCCTTTTTTCCAGTGTGCTAAATGGACCACTATGCGACGAGAACTTTGGTTTCGTAATGAAGACAATAAATTGTGAGGTATTACCTACGCGATAAGTGTCTTAAAAGCTATAACCCGATAAACATAGTAAAACTGTGCTGTCCTAAATCAATGTTTTATCCTACACTAGTGGATAGAAAGTAATGTACATTATTGGTTGTTACAGGATAATTTAGATTTTTCTTATAAAGGCATTGATATGGAATATAGTGATGATGAATTTTCTGAATGGGACATGGAAGAAGATTCGTTGAATAATGAAAATCAGGGATTTCCAACATTAAGAAACTTATTGCAAAGTGACGAATTCCATGAGGCCCTTGAGTCGTCTCTTGTTGTCAGTGAAAGCGAAGTGCTGCTTGGAATTTTAAAATTCGCATTGCATTATTCTTTGCCGAATTGCGCGATTGAAGACTTATGCAAAATGTTCAATAGTTTTTTTGATAAATGTATAGTACCTGACACACGATACCGTATTAATAAAATATTTACTTCCACTAATGCAGTAGAATATCACGCTGTATGTCCAAAATGCCAAATTTTCGATAAAAAGTTTCATCGTAAAAAGTCTACTGTATATTGCGACACGTGTAAAAGTAATTTTTCTTTAAAGGGAAGTAACGGTAACTTTTTTGTTGTTTTGAATTTTGATGTTGAGGATGAAATTAGAAATATAATAGAAAACAATCACAAATATTATGATTTTATTGTAATTGTTAGAGAAAACGTAGAAGGAGTTTCAGAAGATATTTATGGTGGTATAAAATATAAAAAATTTGTTAAGAATCTTTTACCTAATCAAAAACATTTCTATGCCACTTGTACGTTTAATAGTGATGGGTCTCCAGTATTCAAAAGTCCGACTTTTTCCATTTGGCCTGTACAAATTATCATTAACGAGGTATTTCTTTTTATTTAAACTTGATCGGAGTGCGCCGTGTGGCACTACCAGCGTACATGCAAGCTGCTTTCTCAACGCTGTAAAGAGCACGATTTACCTTTTTTCCAACTGCATCAACCTGCAGTTTTCACGTGAGTTTAGAGATAGAGAGAGAGAGAGAAAGAGAAAATAATGAGAAAGAGAGAAAGACAGCAAGAGAGAGTACAGTCTATAATACACAAAAGTGAAGACCTTTCTTCGTACAATATAAACAAACTCGTTCGGCTCATACACATTTCTCACTTTTCCTAAATCTAGCTATCGTTATTCACGTTTCATTTAGTCAGTAGTGAACATCAAAAATGAAAATCAAGGACAAAATGAGCCACATAATGAAGAAAATGAAAGGAGTTAATTCAATTATCAAGAGTACAGAAAACGAGTACAAAAATTGTAAAGACCTTTTTGAACAAATTAGAAAGTGAGTACTATATTTTTTATGATAACACACTAAGAAAACAATTTGGTTGCGTCAAATAAATTTTGTTATATTTATTAAAAATTTACTCAAGTACATACGGAGATTAATTTACTTTTGTTTATTCACAATTATATATGAATATACTAGATTGCATTGTAGAATTTACAGTTCTGATAGTCGCTTGTTAAAAACGCGTTGTTTGTTTGTTTTGCAATCAGAGAAGAATCAAGAGCTACGTCAGGTGCGATTATATTAGATACATCGATAACAATATAATTGGTATAATTACTATCGATAATATCAGAGATTTCAAGGCTAAAAGACCAAAACACAAACAGGATTTCATCAAAAGAAAAGTCTACGTTGGAGAGTGGTGGTCAAAAGATGGAAGTTCGTTCTACACGGCGATCAAAATTTATGGATTAGGAAGTAAGTTTTACAAAAATTAATTAAATTCTAAGTTAAAAAAAAACAGAAATAAATACGCGGTCTATATTTAATTCTTTTATCATGTATAAATGTTACGTAAAATTTATATTGCTATTTACCGATCTATATATATAACAATTAACACGTGGTTTTCATATAATTCCTTTTGTCACGTGATATTATGTGTCATTGTATATCTTATGTATAACAATTTATATAGTGAATTATTCTTATATTATCAAATAAAAAATGATATAATATAAAATACGTATAGTAGCTTCAAGTGACGAAAACAAATTTGTCAGAAAAATTTCCATATTGTAAAAATGATTATCGTCAACTAGAGAAATATTCAATAAAACACTGCAGACTTTTCTTATTCGATTTTAGTTTTAAACGTCTCATTTTATTCCTTGAATAATTTCAGGGGGACTTATGTATATAAAAATAGGAAAATTATCACATGCGCAAAGTAACATCCAATTGTTTATGAGTTCGTGCACGTCTTTAATAAACAATCATACGAAACTTTACAGGTTTGATACTTTTTCAATTTTTATATCGGTAAGTCCCCCTGAAATCATTCAAGTAACACCTTCATGGAACATTCAAAATTAAAATCGAATAAGATACAATGAAATCTGTGTTTTGTGGAATATTTCTCTAGTTGGGGATAATCACTTTTGCAATATGGAAAATTTTTTGAATAAATGTTTTTCATTACTTGAAGCGTCCTTTTTTGATATTATATCGTTTCTCGCACTATCATATGTTAACAAATGACAACAAAAACATTTACATTATCAGTGCTATAAATTTTAAACTTATTAGTCTTGTTTGTGTAGTATATGTAAAAACTTTGTTTTGAATATTACAAGGTTTTGCAAGTTATTATATAACTTTAACGTTATTTTTATGCAACATAAATTTGCTTTCACAATTTGTACTTACAGTAAATTTATCACTATATAGGTAAACATGAATTAAATTATCTCCGAGAAGAGAAACGGATACAATTTCATGTATTCAATAATACTGAATTGGATGACAAAGACTACGATGATACTATAGCATCAGAAAATGCGACTTCTGAATCTGGTGTGGCTGAAGATGAAAATGAAATGGGTAGCGACGCTGATGAGAAAAAGGATAGTCATGCTGACGACAAAAAGATATGTTCATTATACCTTTAAAATTGGACAAGCTGCTAATAATAAAAAATATAAACATAAACAAAACCAAGATTTAGATGTAAAATACAATTTTGTAGACAAAAGCAAAGTTTATTCTATCATAATTTTAGTAACTTTCATGAATAAATATATTATTTTATCATAGAAATTTCAGAATCATAGATGTTATCCTTGGTGTACTGTACATTTTCTTTTCATTTAAAAAAAATAGTATTTAACGTACTATTCTCCAAGATCATTAGCTTTTGTAAATATTCGCCTACTATAAATTCATTATAAAAATTGGTGTCATTGCCTATCGCATATTTTCATGTCACCAGTAATAATAACAAACTATTATTTCTAGAAACACAAATTGAAAGTCTCAAAAATTAATAAAGAATTAGAAGAAAAAATGCTATTGGAATAAATGAAAACACTAAAGGACACACAAACTTTAGATTTTGATAATAAGAACTTAAAGGATATGAGCGATGATAGTGAAAGCGATAGTCAAACCACAAAAGAGATGTATATTAAACTATGTCAAATAGAAAAACAATATAAAGAATTAAAAGCTGAACTTAAAACAAATCAAGAAAATAAAATAAATTTAGAGAACAAAATTATTGAACTTAAAAAAAAGGTTATAAAACTGGAAAATGAAAATACTAGTCTACGAGAAAAATGCAAGGATTTACAAAATCAAATTGAAACTGAGCCTACAAAATCTCGTTCATCAAACATAGCCAGACAATTATTTACTTCATGTAAGTATATGTAAATGTAAATGTAAATATACTACATTAATAATGCACCGCTCTTTACGCATAAATTTACATAAACAATATACGTTACAAAATTCCTTAGAACGATTAAGTAATTTTTTTTTTTTTTTAACTCGCAAAAATCATCATGGACACCATCCCCTGAGCTCCTGCACTCTGGGGTGGTAGTGTGGGACTCCACTGGCGCGCTGTCCATCCTCAACTGATGTCCGTGCTCAATGCCGGATTACAGCCGAGGCGGGCTCGCCGCCGTGTCCTACCCACTAAAAACGAGTGTGCCGCGAACGCCCCCCACCCGGTACCGCTTTCGCATTACTTCAAGTGGGGGGCCGCCTATCTTTTTCTTCTTTCGTCCTCGGTCAGTCTTGCCAAGTTTCGTTTGTCTTGTCTTTTCGTCAGCCTGGCCCGTCGGCCAAGCATCCGTCTTCCCGTTTCGCGCGGAGTACGTTTTCGATATATAATGCTACCGCGTCCCACTTGTCTTTGCTCTCCAACATCGTTGCAACAATATTGGCTGGCACTGTCGGCCCCGTAATGGTCTCCAGTCTTCGTCGTTCTTCGGTCCAGTGCGGGCACACGAAAAACGTGTGTTCCGAGTCGTCTTTGTTGTGCCCGCAGTAAGTACACGCCGGCGTTCTAACCTTCCCCATTCTGTGTAAGTATTGTCTGAAGTATCCATGCCCAGACAAGAACTGGGTGAGGTAAAAACTCACCTCCTTGAATTGCCTGCCCAGCCACGGAGCCAGTTCCGGTATTAGTTCGCAGGTCCATCGTGCCTGTTGCTGTCGACGTGGTTGTGGTCGTTGCCTCTCACCCAGCCATTCGTCCTGCCACACCGTCATTGTCCGCTCCCGTTATTCTGTCGCTGCGCGGGCCCTCCCGAACTCGTGGCTCCGCTCGTATATCCGCTTTCGCTCTTGCGCAAGCAGATATACGGGGATAACTCCGGCGATAACGAATATCGCTGCCCTTGAAACCGTTCTGTACGCGCTTGCTATTCGAAGTGCTCCCTTGCGCTGCACCGCCGCTATGCACTTTCTATACTTTTCCTTGCTCATGGCATCGGCCCAGACCTCCGCTCCGTAGAGGAGAATGGAGTTCGTAGTTGACATGAGCAGTCTGCGCGTTGCAGGTCGTGGCCCGCGCACGTTGGCCATGAGCCTGCTTAATTCGGCTACCCGTTTCGCCGCCCTATTCGCCGTGATTCGGAGGTGAAGAGCGAAGGTTAGCTTATTGTCTAGGGTCACCCCCAGATACTTAGCCGCCGGACGCGTCCTCACCACCGCGTCACCAACCGTTATGTCCATTGCTGTCTGGATTCGTTTCCTAGTCAGCAATACTACTTCCGTCTTATCTAAAGCTAGACGTAGCCCGTGCTCACGCATTCAGCGAAGTATGTGCCACATGGCCACGGTCAGCTGGAACTGGGCAGTATCTACGTCGCGCGCAACTATTACCACCGCTACATCGTCCGCGCATCCTATCAGCGACACCCCGATCGGCATCTGGAGTATCAGCATTGCGTCATATAATACTAACCAGAAATCCGAACCCAAAATCGACCTCTGCGCCACGCCGGCCGTGACAGGTCTGACTTTGAGTCCTTCGTCCGTTTCGTAGAAAAGCTTTCTGTCACTCAGATAGTCATCAATCCATCGCAAGGCATAGTCTGGCACCCCAAAGGCTCGAAGAGCCGCCAGGATGTCGACCCATCTCGCGGAATTGAAGGCGTTCTTAACATCAAGCGTTGCCAGCACGACTATCGGTCTAGCCGCATGACACGCCTCATCTGTTCTAGCGACCGACGCTGTTACTTCGCGCACCGCGCCTATCACCGATCGACCCTTCCTGAAACCGTGCTGGTTATCGGAAAGATCGCCTGCTTCCCGAATCGCTCCCTGGATCCTTGGCCTAAGAAGCAGCTCAGCTGTTTTCCCCATCGTATCGAGCAGACTAAGAGGTCTGTAAGCGGATGGAGAATTTGGGTCCCCTTTATTTTTATCGATGAGAACCAATCGCGCCCTCTTCCAGCGGTAGCTGAATACCCCCTCTACCAAACATGTATTGTACATTTCAAGCAGTATCTGTGGCCTACACTTCGCGATTATCTTTATTGCTTCTACTGGTATTCCGTCCGGTCCTGGTGCCTTTCCGCCCTTCAGGGAGGAGGTAGCTGCCAAAAGCTCCCCCTCCGTGAACAGCGGGATATCGTCCGCGCGTATGTCGGTGTATTCCGCGTGGTCCCTAAGTGGATGGGTTGGAAAGAGCCCGTCAATTACCGTTTCGATTTTTCGCGTGCTCATCACCGAATTGGCCGCTCGTGCTTTCAGTTTTTGGGTTACTATCTTATAGCCCATCCCCCAAGGGTCGCCGTCGACGTCCTCACAAAGTTGTCTCCAGCAACGAAGCTTGCTGTGCTTGATCGCGTAGCGAAACTGCTTCCGTGCCACCCTATACTGCTGCATGAGATCGTCGCTTCCTTACCGGAGTCGCGCACGCTGTGCCGCCCGTCTGCGCGCATGGCACTCTTTCCTGAGTGTCGCGATCTCGTCGGTCCACCAGTATACCGGTTGTCGTCTATTTCTCGTGCACGTCCGTGGCATAGCGGCGTTGCACGCTTTCGCTATCACTCTCGTCGTTCTTTCTACGAGCACTTCCGCTCTTTCACGGCCTACTGGTACACGCGGAATTCTCGCAGAGGGAGGTTCTGCATCCATTACCACCTCTACCAATTTCTCGCGGTCCATACGTCTGACGTTCCATCGCGGAAAGTGCTCGCTTCGTCTTGACGTGTTTGTTCTTTCGTCCGCGCCCCCTATCTCGAATCGGATGTACTGATGGTCACTACCGTTCTCGTCGTCAGTTACGTGCCAGTTCCGAATATTCCTAGCCAGCCCTTCGCTTGAAAACGTTACGTCTGGTATGGATCGGCCAAATCCAGGCCTAACATACGTTGGTGTCGAGCCTACATTTAGCGTCGTCAGTCCAAGCCTTGCCGTTGCCTCGAGTATGAGCTGTCCCTGTCCGTTCGTCATGGGCATCCCCCATTCAATCGCTCTGGCGTTGAAATCCTCACCAACCACGATACTGCCAGTTATTCCTCGTAGCGTGTCTTCTAACGTGTCAAGTTTGCGCGTAAATTCGTCAGCTGTCAAACTGGGTGAGAGGTATACGCTCACGAACGTAACGGTCCCAACTGTTGCCCACGCGAAGTCCTCTCCGGCCCCCCTGTCCGAGGTCACATGGTCCGCGCGTACCCAGATCGCGGCTGTACCACTGTCGCTTGGCACCCACGACAGGGTATTCTCGTGTTTGTACAATTCCGACAAAAGCATGACGTCCACATCCCACTTCGCGATGAACTGCGGGAGGAGGTCGTGGGCGAGTCTGCTTCTGTGCATATTTCCTTGGAGTACGCAGATCATCTCGAAGGATGTAACTTGCATGCCTTAAGGGCTTCTCTGAATACTGTGCAGGCACCTGTTCCTGGAAAATGGTTTCGAGCTGCGATGTCGATACCCTTCTCCACGCACAGGAAACAGGTGAGCCTGTTATCTGGTTTGGCTGAGCATGCTGCTGCCTTGTGGCCTTCTTTGCCACATTTCCAGCAACATTTGCTCCTGTCTATTCCTTTGCACAGTTTTTTCAGGTGCCCGTACCCGAGGCATTTGTGGCATCGAGTTACTGTCACCCTTTGTCTAATTCGGCAGTTGTTGATCCAGCCGACTCTCATTTTACCTTTCTTTAGCATAATGGCGGCCGCGCTGCGATCTAGTTCAGCTAGAGCCATTTTCTGCCCTCTGCCATTCGGATCAAACATGGTTATTTTGATCTCTGTCTCACAATCAGTTTCTCGCTTGATTGCATCCCTCACTTCGACTTCTGTTGCCATACAGTCTAGGTCTAGGATTTCAACTGTCGGTCTGTCTGTCATGTCTTTGACACTTCCCATTCCCTTGACGGCCTCCTTGATGGCATCACGGAACGGCTGTGTATCGGTCGTCCCGTGCTCCAAGATAAGGAGGACGCCACCCTTTTCCGTCGTACGCATCTTGCGTATTTTTGTACCTGTCGCGTCTGGGTCCACACCTTTCTTTAAGGTGCTTACAATATCGGCGTACATCTTGCCCTCCGTCGGCTGTACCAGTATTGCGTCGCGTCTCGTTCTGAGAGCGGGGAGGCCACCCCGGGGTCCGGATGGCGGGCCGAGCCTCTGGGTAGCCTCACTCGCGCGTTGTTTTGTCTTTGGCGCCGTCAGTCTTGCCGTGTCCCCGCTACTAGTACCGGGTACGGCGGAGGCCTTAGGGACGTCCAAATTTTTACTCTTAACGTGCCTATTCCGTACCTGTTGCCATGCGCAGGCGACAGATTTCGTCTTTTTATTTGGGGTTTCTTCATCTTGTGAAGTAACCCTGTCTCTCTTCCTTTCGGATCTAGGCAGTCGATTGTTTGTGGCCTTCTTGCCACCCTGCGATCCACCGGGACCTTGCTCCGAGGCAGTTTTTGCCTGAGGCAAGGTCTCTGATCTACCCTGAGCCTCACTGCACATCTCAGTCAGGAGCTGGACCATGCCGTGTAGTATGGGTATACCTTTTTTGATAGCCCCTCCTGTACCCTTTTGCTGGTTGCAGACATAATCTGACAATGCTTTCAGCATCATCGCCATTCGCTCCAGGGCGGCTCCCATCTGTTCTGGGCAGTTGCCTTGCAGTTCTTCTGCCATTTTCTCACCTCTTACATCGAGGTTCTTCTCTTTACCTTGGATCTCAAGGAGCCTCTTTTTCGTCTCCTCCCAATCCCGCTTTTCAATTCGTCGTTTTTCGGATGAGGGTGTCCCCTGCGGTGTTTGTTGCCCGCGGAGGACATTCTCTTCCTGCCCATTCATTGCCATTTCATTTTCTTTTCCTGCCTCACCTTCCGTTTCTTTTCTTTTTTGGTTATCCATAAGTTTTTTAAGTGCTCCGGAATACCAGGCCGTCTCCGAACGCGGTTACCTCATGGGGTGGGGGTGTGAACGGGGCTATAGCTACCCCCATTGCTATAATCGTTTGGGGCCCGCGACGGGAAACTTATAACCGAAACAGCCTGCGCACGTACACCCAATCATTGGCATCCTGGCACTCCCGCGGGTGCGACGCGTTGACGTCGGGAGATACCACGCTACGCACGTTTCATGCATCATGCAGCACATCCCTTGCGGGCAGCGTCAACATGCTCGTTACGTAGCGTGACCCTTGTATTAGTGTCGGTTGAGGTGTAGTGTATGTGTAATAGTGTCCTGTTTGTAGTGGTGAGCAATATTGTGTGGTGAATGTTTCCCGAGTGAGATCGCGGCAGTATCCCGGCCGCTACGTTGCCGCCGCTGTCCGTCGCACCTTCGCATTTTCCTAAACCTTTCTTTCTTTTTCTGGGCGATACCCGTCTATAGGGCCCCCGACTCTATCATACTTTTTTGTTCGTTCGCTTCCGGGCGATACCCGTCTATAGGGCCCCCATAACACTTGCTTCGAGGCGATACCCGTTCATAGAGCCCCTGCACAGACATTCTTCTATCATACTGTTTAGGATCACGCATCAGGGAGAAGGATGCCTCGGACGCCGCGGAGATGGGTCTCCGTTCTCTCATATTCGTTGGATGTTGTCTGTAGATTAGTGTGGTATGTTGTCGTGTACTTGGTTACCGTTTAGTCGCCTTCTGATTGCCAGGCGAACCAGCAAATCATCCAGCTACAAGCCCCGCCGGGAGGACCGTTGCCCTTCCTCATGCCAGAAAGGTGGTGCACCGGCCACGCGTCAACCCAGGCAACCATGGCGGGGATGATTAAGTAATTAATATGTTTATTATCCTATTAATAATAGCAAAAAGTTCATCATCACATTCAGAAATTAAGGTTACAGAAGAGGTTGAATTAAAGTTTAACCAGGATTTAGATAAATCATCAAGAAAACGAAAAATTAATGCATTAGCCAGTTCGACAATACAAACAGAAGATAACAATAGTTCATTTACATATACAATAGATTGCTCACCTATCCCGGCTCAAAAGATTCTATTGGGAATCGGGTACTTTCCGATATAAATTCCCGATTAAAACTGATTCATTTTATGTTAAATATTTATTGCGACGTGATATACAAAAGTTTCTGTGTTCTCCAGGTATCATTCGTTGTTCTTATATGAACCACTCTTTTATTATTTTTAACTTATTTTTAACAATTAATAGCATTTTTTACAATACATGTTGAATGGGTTTGATTATTTTTTTAATAGGATAATGTCCCATTAAATGTAAAAGTTAAACCCATTAATCATACATTGTAAAAAACATGATTAATTATTAAAAATAAGTTAAAAATATGAAAAAAGTTGCTCATATAAGAACAACGAATGATATCTAGAGAACACATAAACTTTTGCAAAAATAACCATTTTCACATGAATATATCATGTGGCGATAAATATTTAATATAAAATTAATCGGTTTTAATTGGGAATTTGTGTGGGGAAATACCCCATTCACAATAGAATCTTTTAGGCAGGGATAATCAGCAAATCAAAGAGACGTCGAATTTTAAAATCCCCTGATTTGTCATCTAGGCAAAGACGTGCACCCTCACCACCTTGTTCTCCTTCATTTAATCTTACTCCCTTATCTACTCGTACTACTCCGCCAGCTCACTTTTCTCCAGCTTCTTCTGTATCAGCTGATACTCCTCCACTAGTTAAATTTTCTTCAGCTCAAACTTATTCAGCAGGTTGTAATTGCTCAGAACCAACTTCTTCAATGCGAAACGTTTCTTCACCTCGTCCTCTAAGTACCATGTCGAATGATTCAAATAACCAGTCTCCAGTGAATCAGAGACCCTCACCGCGTACTGCAAGAGCGATACTGGAGGCTCAAAAAGGAAAGTCGAGTGGCACAACAGCTACAAAACTATCATCATCTAATAAAAAATATGATGGAAGTTCTGAGGAGGATGAAGACCTGGAAGGCGATGAATTAGATGGCGAAAAAGAACAGAATTTAGAACATAATGGACTGAAAGTTTTTGAAGTATGGACTAGGACAATTAAAAAAAGTGAGTACTATATACTCTGCATATTGCATAATCTGCTTACTTTTCATGATAACAAAAGTAAACTGCTATACATATTTTTTAGAACAGCTCATTTAATTGAGTTAATATTTCAAGTAAACACTCTTTAAAAATAGACCAAGTGTAAAACACTCTTTAAAATTGTAGTATTACAATTAAATTTACTACATACTTTCATATTTAAGTAATTATATAACCTTTTTAAAAATCATAAGATAAAATCATTATAATGCATATTCTGCTTACTTATACGGTTTGTTTACTTTCATTGTCCTAAAGGTTATAATATAACAATTTAGATCAAAGTAACTTTAAAGTTTGATTATAAAAGAATTTGAATAAATCGAATATTATATATATCTTTCCGTACTGAATTGATTTATTTTAACTCACTGTTTTATTTAAAATATAATAATCTGCGAAAATATAACCTCTTGAGTCATTAAAAAAAATAAAGTAATGCAAAATACAATAAAAATATAGCTTTCGAAATTATAATAAATGCAAGTACTCAGATTTCTAATACTTATCTGTCTTTATTCAGTTTAATAGTATATTCTATACTATATTGCACTTTTTTACTGTATGATATGCTAACATCATCGGAAACATAAAAGGGACTGATCCATCAGAATACACAGCTGCTTCCAGCTGTATATGCTAGTAGTAGTATATATAGCTGCGATTAGAATTAGGTAACGCATATCGTCTGTCGATAAAGCAGTGTTTGCATACTTCTATTAGGTATGTTCACTTCATAACATATATAGCGAACACTGCGGGAACGCGTTCAAATTTACCATAATATATTTTCAATAAAATAAAATATGTTAAATCATTTTAAATAATTAAAAAATAACCCAAAAATTGTTCATATGCTAATAAAGCTATCAAATTAACGTTCGACCTACTAAATACGCAATCAAAATGTATTTTATTTTAATGAACAAAGCTCGCATGACTAAAAACTGTAATCTTAATTTTTAATTTATTTAGCCAATATACAATTTTCGAGAATTTTAAAAATACGTGAAATTTATAAAGCAAATAATGTTTCAAATTTTGATTTTGAATTTTTTAAATAAACAAATAAGCTGAAATTTGTCAGTTCTTCTTAGTTGTTGAGGTTATTTTTTTTAATTTTATAGCTTTTATCCATAATTTCTATGAACAATAGTATACTATTATATTTTTACATTGTATACTATTGTTCATAGAAATTATGGATAAAAGCTATAAAATTAGAAAAAATAACCTCAACAAATAAGAAGAACTGACAAATTTCAGCTTATATGTTTATTTAAAAAATTTAAAACCAAAATTTGAAACACTATTTGCTTTATAAATTTCACGTATTTTTAAAATTCTCGAAAATTGTATATTGGCTAAATAAATTACAAATTATGATTACAGTTTTTAATCACACGTACTTTATTAATTAAAATAAAATACTTTTTGGTTGCGTGTTTAGTAGATTGAACGTTAATTTGATAGCTTTATTAGTATATGAACCATTTTTGGGTTATTTTTTAATTATTTAAAATAATTTAACATATTTTATTTTATTGAAAATAAGTCATGGTAAATTTGAACGCATTCCCGCAGTGTTCGCTATATATTTCAAATAAACTGTGACGTCCCGAAATTCCCCATTTACGTATTTGACCGAGAATGTAGTATGATCGCGAATGTGACACGCGGGTCACATAGTTGTAAGCTGTAATCCTTTTAGTACATACCTATAGTCACCACAGTGGCGCTGACTTTGAAGGGTTTGACGTTCGGGCTCAAGATATCACGTGACATCCATTCAAAAAGCGATCTAAAATTTTACTGTTTTCAAAGCGTTATAAATAAATAAATAAATACGGCATATAAAAATAAACCATTCAACTACATTCAACTTTTTCATATTAGTTCATCGATCCCAAGATTGAAAATAGCGGTATTACGATCTGTGCAAGTTCCCTAATCCTCATTTTCAATTCTGGAAAATTAAGAAAAACTGTAATTTAATCGTTTTCTATTAGTTAAAATGGAATATTAATAATAACACCATCAATGTGAAGATAACAATATAATAATAAATAATATACTATGCACAAATTAAACAAGTAGGTAATTTAATTAAATTATGTTCAAACATAGAGGAAATAATTTTCATTTTCTATTTATATATATATGTATATATATATATATATATATATATATATATATATATATATATATATATATATATATATATATATTTTTTTTATATAAAATATTTTTAAATAATAAAAGGTTCGGCTGTTAGTAGTGAAACATATTAGGAACGGCACTTATGTACTGCTTATTTCTGATCTTCATAAGTACAGCAATTTTTTCAACACTGTCTGTTTCTATAATTGTTGTTTCCTTATGAATATCCACAATTAATTTTACTGAGTTACAATTAATCAAATTATTTTCAGTATGAATTTTTTTACAAACTGTGTATTCTTTTTTGTTTTTGTCGTCCACTATGAATTCCACTACTGCAATAAAATCTCCATTGTACGTTTGTGCAAAACAATTACTTGATCTAACAGGCGGTCTCCTACAAGTGGAAAACAAACAGTTTTCTTTTACCATTCTATGGTAAGATACTGTAAAATCTTCAGATAGTTCAAGCTGTTCAATTAACCTTCGTTTGGTAATTAAAGGGTTCCCGAAATATCGGCATTCAAATACCTTTGCTGTATTACCAGTAACTGACTAATCTCGATAAACGAGCAATCTGACTGGGTACTTTGATCGATTTAAGAATTTCATCGATTATATTCATATTATGAGTACCAAGAGAATATAGTTTTTCTGATGCGTTGAACCAATATTCTGCAAATTGTCTGCAGATACCAAGAGCAACGTAGTGCATATTGTCGGGCACAAATCCATTTACTATATCGAAACCACTTAAAGTAATCAATGCCGACACATTTTTCACTCCATAAACAGCAGATTTAGATGTAAGTGTTTCTTGCATATGACTGATAGTCTCTGTTTCCGTCCGTTTTGATGGAATTTCTTTTAAAAATGTGTATTTTAGCGTCTTCTTCTTTTTATGTAGAACTCGTACACCTGGATGAAGACACCAGTTGCAACCATGTTTCCCATTAAACTGATGTATATCCTGCATAGGAGCTCGTGCGACGGAATCCACACAACAGCATAATCCATACAAATAAATATTTTTTTCTTCATTTTCAATTTTGCATGTAATTCCTTCTGAAGAAAAATTATTTATTTCTTCAATGAATGGTTTTAAAACAACATTCATTTTTGGTTTATTTTTGCCAAACTATAAAATGCATGTTATTGGCTTTTAATTTCTGACGTTCACAGGAAGTTCACGGATATCGATATCGTGTAAATGGTCCGAAATGTATGATTGAGTTTCAAGAAGGATCTCATATGTGTGCAATTGATAGTAAAGATTCTAAACCTATTAAATATCCGCATTCAAAGAATAGAATTTCAAGGGTAAAGATATTAATTGCCTTTGACTAATACTTACGAATTTTATGGACATGTATAATGTAAATATTTATATTTATTAAAAAGTGATGTTCTTGCTAGAACGGTTATTTTACTGAGCGTGAACTTCCTTATATTATCTATTTTATATGTGTAAGTTTAGCTTGGCGTGAACGGGAGTACCTTCGGGTCACAGAGTAACACTTTCATGTCAGAGTAAAACTTTCATGTCACGGAGTAACACTTTCATGTAATACAGTAACACTTTCATGACATAGAGTAACACTTTTATGTCATAGAGAATACCTTCACGTCACGGAGTAACTATTACAAGTCATAGGGTACACTTTCATATCATAGAGTAACAATTACATATCATACGGTAAAACTTTCATGACATAGAGTAACAATTCCATGTCATAGAGTACCACTTTCATTGCATAGAGTAACGATTACATATCATAGAGTAACACTCTTATGACATAAAGTAACACTTTCATGTCATAGAGTAACACTGTCATATCACAGAGTAACACTTTTATGTCATAGAGAATACCTTCATGCCACGGAGTAATTATTACATGTCATAGGGTACACTTTCATGTCATAGAGTAACAATTACATATCATAGCGTAACACTATAATGACATAAAGTAACACTTTCATGTCATAGAGTAACACTGTCATATCACAGAGTAACACTTTCATGTCATAGAGTAATACTATCATGTCACAATGTAACACTTTCATATCAGAGAGTAATACTTTCATGTCCCGAAGTAACACTTCATGTTATAGAGTAACACTTTCATACAGTAACACTTTCATAGAGTAACACTTTCATAGAGTAACACTTTCATAGAGTAACACTTTCATAGAGTAACACTTTCATAGAGTAACACTTTCATAGAGTAACACTTTCATAGAGTAACACTTTCATAGAGTAACACTTTCATAGGGTAACACTTTCATAGAGTAACACTTTCATAGAGTAACACTTTCATAGAGTAACACTTTCATAGAGTAACACTTTCATAGAGTAACACTTTCAAGTCACACTGTAACAATATCGCGTCACGGAGTAAAACTTTCAGATCACAGAGTAAAACATTCATGTCGCAGACAAACGCTTTCATTTCATAGAGTAACACTTTCATGTCATAGAGTAACACTTGCATGTCACAGTGTAACATATTCGCGTCACGGTGTAACACCTTCGTGTCACAGAGTAACACTTTCATATCAGAGAAACACTTTCATGTCACAGAGTAACACTTTCATGTCAAAGAGTAACACTTTCATGTAATAGAGTAACAGTTTAATGTCATAGAATAACACTTGCATGCCATAGAGTAACACGTTCATGTCATAGAGTAACAATTACATGTCATAGAGTAACGCTTTCATTTCATAGATTAACACTTTCATGTCATAGCGTAACACTTTCATGTCATAGAGTAATACTTTCATGTCACAATATAACACTTTCATGTCAGAGAGTAACACTTTCATGTCCCGGAGTAACACTTTCATGTTATAGAGTAACACTTTCATAGAGTAACACTTTCATGTCACACAGAAACACCTTCGCGTCACGGAGTAACAATTTCATGTCACAGAGTAAAACTTTTATGTCGCAGAGTAACGCTTTCATTTCATAGAGTAACACTTTCATGTCATAGAGTAACACTTGCATGTCACAGTGTAACACATTCGCGTCACGGAGTTACACCTTCGTGTCACAGAGTAACACCTTCATGTCACAGACTAACACTTTCATGTCATAGAGTAATACTTTCATGTCACAATATAACACTTTCATGTCAGAGAGTAACACTTTCATGTCCCGGAGTAACACTTTCATGTTATAGAGTAACACTTTCATAGAGTAACACTTTCATGTCACACAGAAACACCTTCGCGTCACGGAGTAACAATTTCATGTCACAGAGTAAAACTTTTATGTCGCAGAGTAACGCTTTCATTTCATAGAGTAACACTTTCATGTCATAGAGTAACACTTGCATGTCACAGTGTAACACATTCGCGTCACGGAGTTACACCTTCGTGTCACAGAGTAACACCTTCATGTCACAGACTAACACTTTCATGTAATAGAGTAACAGTTTAATGTCGTAGAATAACACTTGCATGCCATAGAGTAACACGTTCATGTCATAGAGTAACAATTACATGTCGTAGAGTAACGCTTTCATTTGATAGATTAACAGTTTTATGTCATAGAGTAACACTTGCATGTCACGGAGTAACACCTTCGGGTCACAGAGTAACACTTTCATGCCAGAGTAAAACTTTCATGTCACAGAGTAACACTTTCATGTAATACAGTAACACTTTCATGACGTAGAGTAACACTTTTATGCCATAGAGAATACCTTCACGTCACGGAGTAACTATTACAAGTCATAGGCTACACTTTCATGTCATAGAGTAACAATTACATATCATAGCGTAACACTTTCACGTCATAGGGTAACAATTCCATGTCATAGAGTAACACTTTCATGGCATAGAGTAACAATTACATATCATAGCGTAACACTCTTATAACATAAAGTAACAGTTTCATGTCATAGAGTAACACTTTCATGTCACAATGTAACACTTTCATATCAGAGAGTAACACTTTCATGTCCCGAAGTAACACTTTCATGTCATAGAGTAATACTTTCATGTCACAATGTAACACTTTCATGTTACAGAGTAACAATTTCATAGAGTAATACTTTCATAGAGTAACACTTTCATAGAGTAACACTTTCATAGAGTAACACTTTCATAGAGTAACACTTTCATAGAGTAACACTTTCATAGAGTAACACTTTCATAGAGTAACACTTTCATTGAGTAACACTTTCAAGTCATACAGTAACAATATCGCGTCACAGTGTAAAACTTCAGGTCACAGAGTAAAACTTTCATGTCGCAGACAAACGCTTTCATTTTATAGAGTAATACTTTCATGTTATAGAGTAACACTTGCATGTCACAGTGTAACATATTCGCGTCACGGATTAACACCTTCGTGTCGCAGAGTAACACTTTCATGTCAGAGAAACACTTTCATGTAACAGAGTAACACTTTCATGTAATACAGTAACACTTTCATGTCATAGAGTAACACTTTTATGTCATAGAGAATACCTTCACGTCACGGAGTAACTATTACATGTTATAGGGTACACTTTCATGTCATAGAGTAACAATTACACATCATAGCGTAACACTTTCATGTCATAGAGTAACAATTCCATGTCACAGAGTAACACTTTCATGGAATAGAGTGACGATTACATACGAGGGTAGTTCAATAAGTCTTTAGAATAAAGTATAAAAACAATTTTTTTTGGGTAAATTTTTTTTTTATTTTTCAACATAATCTCCTTGGAGCTCTATACACTTGGTCAATCACTTTTTAAGTTTTTTTAATCCTTCAGAAAAGTGCGTTTTCGGAAGTTCCTCAAAATAAGCACTTACAGAGGCAATGACGTCTTCGTTGTCCGTAAATCTCTGTCCACCGAGCCATTTTTTCAAGTTTGGAAATAAGAAAAAGTCACTGGGGGCTAAATCTGGTGAATACGGTGGGTGTTCGACCAATTCGAATTTTAGTTCTTCAATTTTAGCCATTGAAACGAAGCATGTGTGAACTCGGGCGTTGTCGTGATGAAAGAGAATTTTTTTTCTCGCCAAATGTGGTCGTTTTTTTTTAATTTCTTCTTTCAGCTGCTCTAATAATGATGCATAATACTCACCAGTAATTGTTTTCCGCTTTTCCAAGTAGTCAATAAGTATAATTCCACATGCATCCCAAAAAACTGTAGCCATGACCTTACCAGCTGACTTTACGGTCTTTGCCTTCTTTGGAGCTGGTTCGCCTGTGGAAATCCACTGTTTGGATTGTTCCTTTGTCTCAGAAGTGTAGTGGTGTATCCATGTTTCATCCACAGTCACAAATCGACGAAAAAATTCCTCAGGATTCCGACTTATGCGCGCCAAAAGAGCCTCAGAGGCGACCACTCTATTGCGTTTATTCTCAGCTGAGAGCAAACGCGGCACCCATCTTGCCGATAGCTTTTTCATGCCTAATTTTTCATGTAGAATTGAAACGACTGCACCTATAGATATCCTTGTGGCCTCAGCTAACTCACGCACTTTTAATCTTCTATCCTTCAACACCATATCGTGGATTTTATTGATGATTTCGGGAGTAGTTGCTTCTACGGGCCTTCCTGAACGTGGTTCGACACTTATTGATGTACGACCACGCTTAAATTCATTTACCCAGTTATAAACCGTTGCTTTAAATGAAAATGTTTAATTACCGCTCTGAACTCGTTTTTTTCCATTTTTCTTAACAAGCAATTTTTTTTTTCAATTGGTTATAAATACACGTAAACTCAGAAGATGTGGACTGTGACTGCACCATATATCTAGTCGGGAATGGTGCTGACTGAAAACAGATGATTTGGAGCGATTCGCGCGCCATCTGTTGGTCATTCTAAAGATTTATTAAACTACCCTCGTATCATAGAGTATCATTCTTATGACATAAAGCAACACTTTCATGTCATAGAGTAACAATGTCATATCACAGAGTAACACTTTAATGTTATAGAGTAACACTTTCATAGAGTAACACTTTCATAGAGTAACACTTTAATAGAGTAACACTATCAAGTCACACAGTAACAATATCGCGTCACGGAGTAAAACTTTTAGGTCACAGAGTAAAACTTTCATGTCGCAGACAAATGCTTTCATTTCATAGAGTAACACTTTCATGCCATAGAGTAACACTTGCATGTCACAGAGTAACCCCTACGGGTCACAGAGTAACACTTTCATGTCAGAGTAAAACTTTCATGTCACAGAGTAACACTTTCATGTAATACAGTGACACTTTCATGTCATAGAGTAACACTTTTATGTCATAGAGAATACCTTCATGTCACGGAGTAACTATTACATGTCATAGGGTACACTTTCATGTCATAGAGTAACAATTACATATCATAGCGTAACACTTTCATGGCATAGAGTAACGATTACATATCATAGAGTAACACTCTTAAGACATAAAGTAACACTTTCATGTCATAGAGTAACACTCTTATGACATGAAGTAACACTTTCATGTCACAATGTAACACTTTCATATCAGAGATTAACACATTCATGTCCCGAAGTAACACTTTCATGTTATACAGTAACAGTTTCATAGAGTAACACTTTCATAGAGTAACACTTTCATAGAGTAACACTATCATAGAGTAACACTTTCATAGAGTAACACTTTCAAAGAGTAACACTTTCATAGAGTAACACTTTCAAGTCACACAGTAACAATATCGCGTCACGGACTAAACGTTTCAGGTCACAGAGTAAAACTATCATGTCGCAGACAAACGCTTTCATTTCATAGAGTAACACTTTCATGTCATAGAGTAACAATTCCATGTCATAGAGTAACAATTACATGTCGTAGAGTAACGCTTTCATTTCATAGATTAACACTTTCATGTCATAGAGTAACACTTGCATGTCACGGAGTAACACCTACAGGTCACAGAGTAACACTTTCATGTCAGAGTAAAACTTTCATGTCACAGAGTAACACTTTCATGTAATACAGTGACAATTTCATGTCATAGAGTAACACTTTTATGTCATAGAGAATACCTTCATGTCACGGAGTAACTATTACATGTCATAGGGTACACTTTCATGTCATAGAGTAACAATTACATATCATAGCGTAAGACTTTCATGGCATAGAGTAACGATTACATATCATAGAGTAACACTCTTATGACATAAAGTAGCACTTTCATGTCCTAGAGTAACACTCTTATGACATAAAGTAACACTTTCATGTCACAATGTAACACTTTCATATCAGAGAGTAACACTTTCATGTCCCGAAGAAACAATTTCATGTTATACAGTAACAGTTTCATAGAGTGACACTTTCATAGAGTACACTTTCATAGAGTAACACTTTCATAGAGTAACACTTTCAAGTCACACAGTAACAATATCGCGTCACGGACTAAACGTTTCAGGTCACAGAGTAAAACTATCATGTCGCAGACAAACGCTTTCATTTCATACAGTAACACTTTCATGTCATAGAGTAACAATTCCATGTCATAGAGTAACAATTACATGTCGTAGAGTAACGCTTTCATTTCATAGATTAACACTTTCATGTCATAGAGTAACACTTGCATGTCACGGAGTAACACCTACGGGTCACAGAGTAACACTTTCATGTCAGAGTAAAACTTTCATGTCACAGAGTAACACTTTCATGTAATACAGTGACAATTTCATGTCATAGAGTAACACTTTTATGTCATAGAGAATACCTTCATGTCACGGAGTAACTATTACATGTCATAGGGTACACTTTCATGTCATAGAGTAACAATTACATATCATAGCGTAAGACTTTCATGGCATAGAGTAACGATTACATATCATAGAGTAACACTCTTATGACATAAAGTAGCACTTTCATGTCATAGAGTAACACTCTTATGACATAAAGTAACACTTTCATGTCACAATGTAACACTTTCATATCAGAGAGTAACACTTTCATGTCCCGAAGTAACAATTTCATGTTATACAGTAACAGTTTCATAGAGTGACACTTTCATAGAGTAACACTTTCATAGAGTAACACTTTCATAGAGTAACACTTTCATAGAGTAACACTTTCATGGAGTGACACTTTCATAGAGTAAGACTTTCATGGAGTAACACTTTCATAGAGTAACACTTTCATAGAGTAACACTTTCATAGAGTAACACTTTCATAGAGTAACACTTTCATAGAGTAACACTTTCATAGAGTAACACTTTCATAGAGTAACACTTTCATAGAGTAACACTTTCATAGAGTAACACTTTCATAGAGTAACACTTTCATAGAGTAACACTTTCATAGAGTAACACTTTCATAGAGTAACACTTTCATAGAGTAACACTTTCATAGAGTAACACGTTTGATAGAGTAACACTTTCATAGAGTAACACGTTTGATAGAGTAAAACTTTCAAGTCATACAGTAACAAAATCGCGTCACGGAGTAAAACTTTAGGTCACCGAGTAAAACTTACATATCGCAGACAAACGCTTTCATTTCATAGAGTAACACTTTTATGTCATAGAGTAACACTTGCATGTCACAGTGTAACATATTCTCGTCACGGCGTAACACCTTCGTGTCACAGAGTAACACTTTCATGTAATACAGTAACACTTTCATGTCATAGAGTAACAATTACATATCATAGCGTAACACTTTCATGGCATAGAGTAACGATTACATATCATAGAGTAACACTCTTAAGACATAAAGTAACACTTTCATGTCATAGAGTAACACTCTTATGACATGAAGTAACACTTTCATGTCACAATGTAACACTTTCATATCAGAGAGTAACACATTCATGTCCCGAAGTAACACTTTCATGTTATACAGTAACAGTTTCATAGAGTAACACTTTCATAGAGTAACACTTTCATAGAGTAACACTATCATAGAGTAATACTTTCATAGAGTAACACTTTCATAGAGTAACACTTTCATAGATTAACACTTTCAAGTCACACAGTAACAATATCGCGTCACGGACTAAACGTTTCAGGTCACAGAGTAAAACTATCATGTCGCAGACAAACGCTTTCATTTCATAGAGTAACACTTTCATGTCATAGAGTAACAATACCATGTCATAGAGTAACAATTACATGTCGTAGAGTAACGCTTTCATTTCATAGATTAACACTTTCATGTCATAGAGTAACACTTGCATGTCACGGAGTAACACCTACGGGTCACAGAGTAACACTTTCATGTCAGAGTAAAACTTTCATGTAATAGAGTAACAATTTAATGTCATAGAATAACACTTTCATGCCATAGAGTAACACGTTCATGTCATAGAGTAACAATTACATATCGTAGAGTAACAATTTCTTGTCATAGTGTAACACTTTCATGTCATAGAGTATCACTTCTATGTCACAGAGAAATTCTTTCATGTCATAGAATAACACTTTCGTGTCACAGCGTAACCCACTCTTGTAATAGGGTAACACTTTCATGTCACAGGGTAACGCTTTCATGTCATAGAGTAAAACTGTCATGTCATAGAGTAATACTTTTATGTCATAGAGTAACATTATCATGTGATATAGAAACACTCGTATGTCATCGAGTAACAATCACATGTCATAGAGTAACACATTCATGTGATATAGAAAAACTCTTATGTCATAAAGTGACACTTTCTTCTCACAGAGTATTACTTTCATGGCATAGAGTAACACTTTCACGTAATAGACTACCACTTTCATGTCACAGAGAAACGTTTTCATGTCATAGAGTAAAACTTTCATGTCACAGCGTAACACTTTCATGTCATAGTGTATCACTTTATGTCATACAGTATCACTTTCATTTCACAGAGTAACACTTTCATGTCACAGAGTAATACTTTTGTATTACAGAGTAATACTTTTGTATTACAGAGTAATACTTTTGTATTACAGAGTAATACTTTTGTATTACAGAGTAATACTTTTGTATTACAGAGTAATACTTTTGTATTACAGAGTAATACTTTTGTATTACAGAGTAATACTTTTGTATTACAGAGTAATACTTTTGTATTACAGAGTAATACTTTTGTATTACAGAGTAATACTTTTGTATTACAGAGTTATACTTTTGTATTACAGAGTAATACTTTTGTATTACAGAGTAATACTTTTGTATTACAGAGTAATACTTTTGTATTACAGAGTAATACTTTCATGTCAGAGAGAAACGCTTTCATGTCATAGAGTAACACTTTCATGTCACAGCGTAACACTTTCATGTCATAGAGTAACACTTTATGTCATACAATAATACTTTCATGTCATGGAGTAACACTTTCGTGTCACAGCGTAATACTTTGATGTAATAGAGTAACACTTTCATGCCACAGGGTAACGCTTTGATGTCATAGAGTAGTACTTTTATTTCACAGAGTTATACTTTCATGCCACAGAGTAACATTTTCATGTCATATAGTACCACTTTCATGTGACAGAGAAACGCTTTCATGTCATACAGTAATATTTTTATGTGCTAGAGTAACGCTTTCATGCCAGAGTAACACTTTCATGTCATAGAGTACCACTTTCGTGTCACAGAGAAATGCTTTCATGTTACAAAGTAACACTTTTGTGTCACAGCGTAACCCACTCATGTAATAGGGTAACACTTTCATGTCATAGAGTAAAACTGTCATGTCATAGAGTAATACTTTTATGTCACAGAATAATACTTTCATTTAATAGAGTAACACTTTCATGTCATAGAGTACCACTTTTATGTCACAGAGAAACGCTTTCATGTCATAGAGTAACGATTACATATCATAGAGTAACACTCTTATGACATACAGTAACACTTTCATGTCATAGAGTAACACTGTCATATCACAGAGTAAAACTTTCATGTCATAGAGTAATTCTGTCAAGTCACAATGTAACACTTTCATATCAAAGAGTAACACTTTCATGTCCCGAAGTAACACTTTCATAGAGTAACACTTTCAAGTCACACAGTAACAATATCGCGTCACGGAGTAAAACTTTCAGTTCACAGAGTAAAACTTTCAGTTCACAGAGTAAAACTTTCAGTTCACAGAGTAAAACTTTCAGTTCACAGAGTAAATCTTTCAGTTCACAGAGTAAAACTTTCAGTTCACAGAGTAAAACTTTCAGTTCACAGAGTAAAACTTTCAGTTCACAGAGTAAAACTTTCAGTTCACAGAGTAAAACTTTCAGTTCACAGAGTAAAACTTTCAGTTCACAGAGTAAAACTTTCAGTTCACAGAGTAAAACTTTCAGTTCACAGAGTAAAACTTTCAGTTCACAGAGTAAAACTTTCAGTTCACAGAGTAAAACTTTCAGTTCACAGAGTAAAACTTTCAGTTCACAGAGTAAAACTTTCATGTCGCAGACAAACGTTTTCATTTCATAGAGTAACAGTTTCATGTTATAGAGTAACACTTGCATGTCACAGTGTAACATATTAGCGTCATGGAGTAACATATTAGCGTCACGGAGTAACACCTTCGTGTCACAGAGTAACACTTTCATGTCAGAGTAAAACTTTCATGTCACAGAGTAACACTTTCATGTAATACAGTAACACTTTCATGTAATACAGTAACACTTTCATGTCATAGAGTAACACTTTTATATCATAGAGAATACCTTCACGTCACGGAGTAACTGTAACATGTCATAGGGTACACTTTCAATGTCAGAGAGTAACAATTACATATCATAGCGTAACACTTTCATGTCATAGAGTAATACTTTCATGTCGCAATGTAACACTTTCATATCAGCGAGTAACACTTTCATGTACCGAAGAAACACTTTCATGTCATAGAGTAACACTTTCATAGAGTAACACTTTCATAGAGTAACACTTTCATAGAGTGACACTTTCATGGAGTTACACTTTCATAGAGTAACACTTTCAAGTCACACAGTAACAATATCGCGTCACGGACTAAACGTTTCAGGTCACAGAGAAAAACTATCATGTCGCAGACAAACGCTTTCATTTCATAGAGTAACACTTTCGTGTCATAGAGTAACACTTGCATGTCTTAGTGTAACATATTCGCGTCACGGAGTAACAATTACACGTCGTAGAGTAACGCTTTCATTTCATAGATTAACACTTTCATGTCATAGAGTAACACTGTCATATCACAGAGAAACACTTTCATGTCATAGAGTAATACTTTCATGTCACAATGCAACACTTTCATATCAGAGAGTAACACCTTCATGTCCCGACGTAACACTTTCATGTTACAGAGTAACACTTTCATAGAGTAACACTTTTATAGAGTAACACTTTCATAGAGTAACACTTTCATAGAGTAACACTTTCATAGAGTAACACTTTCATAGAGTACCACTTTCATAGAGTAACACTTTCATAGAGTAACACTTTCATTGAGTAACACTTTCATAGAGTAACACTTTCATAGAGTAACACTTTCATAGACTAACACTTTCAAGTCACACAGTAACAATATCGCGTCACGGAGTAAAACTTCAAGGTCACAGAGTAAAACTTTCATGTCGCAGACAAACGCTTTCATTTCATAGAGTAACACGTTCATGTCATAGAGTAACAATTACATATCGTAGAGTAACAATTTCATGTCATAGTGTAACACTTTCATGTCATAGAGTATCACTTCTATGTCACAGAGAAATTCTTTCATGTCATAGAATAACACTTTCGTGTCACAGCGTAACCCACTCATGTAATAGGGTAACACTTTCATGTCACAGGGTAACGCTTTCATGTCATAGAGTAAAACTGTCATGTCATAGAGTAATACTTTTATGTCATAGAGTAACATTATCATGTGATATAGAAACACTCGTATGTCATCGAGTAACAATCACATGTCATAGAGTAACACATTCATGTGATATAGAAAAACTCTTATGTCATAAAGTGACACTTTCTTGTCACAGAGTATTACTTTCATGGCATAGAGTAACACTTTCACGTAATAGACTACCACTTTCATGTCACAGAGTAAAACTTTCATGTCACAGCGTAACACTTTCATGTCATAGTGTAACACATTATGTCATACAGTATCACTTTCATTTCACAGAGTAACACTTTCATGTCAGAGAGTAATACTTTTGTATTACAGAGTAATACTTTTGTATTACAGAGTAATACTTTTGTATTACAGAGTAATACTTTTGTATTACAGAGTAATACTTTTGTATTACAGAGTAATACTTTTGTATTACAGAGTAATACTTTCATGTCAGAGAGAAACGCTTTCATGTCATAGAGTAACACTTTCATGTCACAGCGTAACACTTTCATGTCATAGAGTAACACTTTATGTCATACAGTAATACTTTCATGTCATAGAGTAATACTTTCATATCACAGAGTAATACTTTAATGTCACAGAGTAATACTTTCATGCCATAGAGTAACAATTCCATGTCATAGAGTACCACTTTCATGTCACAGAGAAACGTTTTCATGTCATAGAGTAACACTTTCATGTCACAGCATTACACTTCCAGGTCATAGAGTAACACTTTATGTCATACAATAATACTTTCATGTCATGGAGTAACACTTTCGTGTCACAGCGTAATACTTTGATGTAATAGAGTAACACTTTCATGTCATAGAGTAATACTTGCATGTGATAGAGGAATACTCTTATGTCATAAAGTAACACTTTCTTGTCACAGAGTAACAATTTCATGTCACACCGTAACACTTTCATGTCACAGAGTAACAATTTCATGCCTCAGAGAAACGTTTTCATGTCATAGAGTAACACTTTCATATCACAGCGTAACAGTTTCCTGTCATAGAGTTACACTTTCATGTGATAGAGGAACACTCTTGATTCATACAGTAACACTTTCATGTGATAGAGTAACACGTTCATGCCATCGAGTAATACTTTCATGTCACATAGTAAAACGTTCATGTCATCGAGTAACAATTACATCTCATAGAGGAACACTTTCATGTCACAGAGTAACACTTTCACGTCGCAATGTAACACTTTCATATCAGCGAGTAACACTTTCATGTACCGAAGAAACACTTTCATGTTATAGAGTAACACTTTCATAGAGTAACACTTTCATAGAGTGACACTTTCATAGAGTAACACTTTCAAGTCATACAGTAACAAAATCGCGTCACGGAGTAAAACTTTAGGTCACCGAGTAAAACTTACATGTCGCAGACAAACGCTTTCATTCCATAGAGTAACACTTGCATGTCATAGACTAACACTTGCATGTCACAGTGTAACATATTCGCGTCACGGAGTAACACCTTAGTGTCACAGAGTAACAATTAAATATCATAGCATAAAACTCTTATGACATAAAGTAACACTTTCATGTCATAGACTAACACTGTCATATCACAGAATAACACTTTCATGTCGCAGAGTAACACTTTCATGTAATACAGTAACACTTTCATGTCATAGAGTAACAATTCCATGTCATAGAGTAACACTTTCATGGCATAGAGTAACAATTACATATCATAGCGTAACACTTTCATGTCATAGAGTCACAATTCCATGTCATAGAGTAACACTTTCATGGCATAGAGTAACGATTGCATATCATATCGTAACACTCTTATGACATAAAGTAACACTTTCATGTCATAGAGTAACACTGTCACATCACAGAGTAACACTTTCATGGCATAGAGTAACGATTGCATATCATAGCGTAACACTCTTATGACATAAAGTAACACTTTCATGTCATAGAGTAACACTGTCACATCACAGAGTAACACTTTCATGTCATAGAGTAATACTTTCATGTCACAATGCAACACTGTCATATCAGAGAGTAACACCTTCATGTCCCGAAATAACACTTTCATAGAGTAACACTTTCATAGAGTAACACTTTCATAGAGTAACACTTTCATAGAGTAACACTTTCATAGAGTAACACTTTCATAGAGTAACACTTTCATAGAGTAACACTTTCATAGAGTAACACTTTCATAGAGTAACACTTTCATAGAGTAACACTTTCATAGAGTAACACTTTCATAGAGTAACACTTTCATAGAGTAACACTTTCATAGAGTAACACTTTCATAGAGTAACACTTTCATAGAGTAACACTTTCATAGAGTAACACTTTCATAGAGTAACACTTTCATAGAGTAACACTTTCATAGAGTAACACTTTCATAGAGTAACACTTTCATAGAGTAACACTTTCATAGAGTAACACTTTCATAGAGTAACACTTTCATAGAGTAACACTTTCATAGAGTAACACTTTCATAGAGTAACACTTTCATAGAGTAACACTTTCATAGAGTAACACTTTCATAGAGTAACACTTTCATAGAGTAACACTTTCAAGTCACACAGTAACAATACCGCGTCACGGAGTAAAACTTTTAGGTCCCAGAGTAAAACTTTCATGTCGCAGACAAACGCTTTCATTTCATAGAGTAACACTTTCATGTCATAGAGTAAAACTTTCATGTAATAGAGTAACAATTTAATGTCATAGAGTAACACTTGCATGTCAAGGAGTAACACCTTCGGGTCATAGAGTAACACTTTCATATCAGAGTAAAACTTCCATGTCAGAGTAAAACTTTCATGTCACAGAGTAACACTTTCATGTAATACAGTAACACTTTCATGTCATAGAGTAATACTTTCTTGTCACAATGTAACACTTTCATATCAGAGAGCAACACTTTCATGTCTCAAAGTAACACTTTCATGTTACAGAGTAACACTTTCATAGAGTAACACTTTCATAGAGTAACCCTTTCATTGAGTAACACTGCCATAGAGTAACACTTTCATAGAGTAACACTTTCATAGAGTAACACTTTCATAGAGTAACACTTTCAAGTCATACAGTAACAAAATCGCGTCACGGAGTAAAACTTTAGGTCACCGAGTAAAACTTACATGTCGCAGACAAACGCTTTCATTCCATAGAGTAACACTTGCATGTCATAGACTAACACTTGCATGTCACAGTGTAACATATTCGCGTCACGGAGTAACACCTTGGTGTCACAGAGTAACACTTTCATGTTAGAGAAACACTTTCATGTCACAGAGTAACACTTTCATGTAATACAGTAACACTTTCATGTCATAGAGTAACAATTCCATGTCATAGAGTAACAATTACATGTCGTAGAGTAACGCTTTCATTTCATAGATTAACACTTTCATGTCATAGAGTAACACTTGCATGTCACGGAGTAACTATTACATGGCATAGGGTACGCTTTCATGTCATAGAGTAACACTTTCATGGCATAGAGAATACCTTCACGTCACGGAGTAACTGTAACATGACATAGGGTACACTTTCGATGTCATAGAGTAACAATTACATATCATACCGTAACACTTTCATGTCATAGAGTAATACTTTCATGTCTCAATGTAACACTTTCATACCAGCGAGTAACACTTTCATGTACCGAAGAAACACTTTCATGTTATAGAGTAACACTTTCATAGAGTAACACTTTCATAGAGTAACACTTTCATAGAGTAACACTTTCATAGAGTAACACTTTCATAGAGTAACACTTTCATAGAGTAACACTTTCATAGAGTAACACTTTCATAGAGTAACACTTTCATAGAGTAACACTTTCATAGAGTAACACTTTCATAGAGTAACACTTTCATAGAGTAACACTTTCATAGAGTAACACTTTCAAATCACACAGTAACAATATCGCGTCACGGAGTAAAACTTTCAGTTCACAGAGTAAAACTTTCAGTTCACAGAGTAAAACTTTCAGTTCACAGAGTAAAACTTTCAGTTCACAGAGTAAAACTTTCAGTTCACAGAGTAAAACTTTCAGTTCACAGAGTAAAACTTTCATGTCACAGAGTAACACTTTCATGTAATACAGTAACACTTTCATGTCATAGAGTAATACTTTCTTGTCACAATGTAACACTTTCATATCAGAGAGCAACATTTTCATGTCTCAAAGTAACACTTTCATGTTACAGAGTAACACTTTCATAGAGTAACACTTTCATAGAGTAACCCTTTCATTGAGTAACACTGTCATAGAGTAACACTTTCATAGAGTAACACTTTCATAGAGTAACACTTTCATAGAGTAACACTTTCAAGTCATACAGTAACAAAATCGCGTCACGGAGTAAAACTTTAGGTCACCGAGTAAAACTTACATGTCGCAGACAAACGCTTTCATTCCATAGAGTAACACTTGCATGTCATAGACTAACACTTGCATGTCACAGTGTAACATATTCGCGTCACGGAGTAACACCTTAGTGTCACAGAGTAACAATTAAATATCATAGCATAAAACTCTTATGACATAAAGTAACACTTTCATGTCATAGACTAACACTGTCATATCACAGAATAACACTTTCATGTCGCAGAGTAACACTTTCATGTAATACAGTAACACTTTCATGTCATAGAGTTACAATTCCATGTCATAGAGTAACAATTACATCTCGTAGAGTAACGCTTTCATTTCATAGATTAACACTTTCATGTCATAGAGTAACACTTGCATGTCACGCAGTAACTATTACATGGCATAGGGTACGCTTTCATGTCATAGAGTAACAATTACATATCATAGCGTAACACTTTCATGTCATAGAGTAACAATTACATATCATAGCGTAACACTTTCATGTCATAGAGTCACAATTCCATGTCATAGAATAACACTTTCATGGCATAGAGTAACGATTGCATATCATATCGTAACACTCTTATGACATAAAGTAACACTTTCATGTCATAGAGTAACACTGTCATATCACAGAGTAACACTTTCATGGCATAGAGTAACGATTGCATATCATAGCGTAACACTCTTATGACATAAAGTAACACTTTCATGTCATAGAGTAACACTGTCACATCACAGAGTAACACTTTCATGTCATAGAGTAATACTTTCATGTCACAATGCAACACTGTCATATCAGAGAGTAACACCTTCATGTCCCGAAATAACACTTTCATAGAGTAACACTTTCATAGAGTAACACTTTCATAGAGTAACACTTTCATAGAGTAACACTTTCATAGAGTAACACTTTCATAGAGTAACACTTTCATAGAGTAACACTTTCATAGAGTAACACTTTCATAGAGTAACACTTTCATAGAGTAACACTTTCATAGAGTAACACTTTCATAGAGTAACACTTTCATAGAGTAACACTTTCATAGAGTAACACTTTCATAGAGTAACACTTTCAAGTCACACAGTAACAATACCGCGTCACGGAGTAAAACTTTTAGGTCCCAGAGTAAAACTTTCATGTCGCAGACAAACGCTTTCATTTCATAGAGTAACACTTTCATGTCATAGAGTAAAACTTTCATGTAATAGAGTAACAATTTAATGTCATAGAGTAACACTTGCATGTCAAGGAGTAACACCTTCGGGTCATAGAGTAACACTTTCATATCAGAGTAAAACTTTCATGTCAGAGTAAAACTTTCATGTCACAGAGTAACACTTTCATGTAATACAGTAACACTTTCATGTCATAGAGTAATACTTTCTTGTCACAATGTAACACTTTCATATCAGAGAGCAACACTTTCATGTCTCAAAGTAACACTTTCATGTTACAGAGTAACACTTTCATAGAGTAACACTTTCATAGAGTAACCCTTTCATTGAGTAACACTGCCATAGAGTAACACTTTCATAGAGTAACACTTTCATAGAGTAACACTTTCATAGAGTAACACTTTCATAGAGTAACACTTTCATAGAGTAACACTTTCATAGAGTAACACTTTCATAGAGTAACACTTTCATAGAGTAACACTTTCAAATCACACAGTAACAATATCGCGTCACGGAGTAAAACTTTCAGTTCACAGAGTAAAACTTTCAGTTCACAGAGTAAAACTTTCAGTTCACAGAGTAAAACTTTCAGTTCACAGAGTAAAACTTTCAGTTCACAGAGTAAAACTTTCAGTTCACAGAGTAAAACTTTCATGTCACAGAGTAACACTTTCATGTAATACAGTAACACTTTCATGTCATAGAGTAATACTTTCTTGTCACAATGTAACACTTTCATATCAGAGAGCAACATTTTCATGTCTCAAAGTAACACTTTCATGTTACAGAGTAACACTTTCATAGAGTAACACTTTCATAGAGTAACCCTTTCATTGAGTAACACTGTCATAGAGTAACACTTTCATAGAGTAACACTTTCATAGAGTAACACTTTCATAGAGTAACACTTTCAAGTCATACAGTAACAAAATCGCGTCACGGAGTAAAACTTTAGGTCACCGAGTAAAACTTACATGTCGCAGACAAACGCTTTCATTCCATAGAGTAACACTTGCATGTCATAGACTAACACTTGCATGTCACAGTGTAACATATTCGCGTCACGGAGTAACACCTTAGTGTCACAGAGTAACAATTAAATATCATAGCATAAAACTCTTATGACATAAAGTAACACTTTCATGTCATAGACTAACACTGTCATATCACAGAATAACACTTTCATGTCATAGAGTTACAATTCCATGTCATAGAGTAACAATTACATCTCGTAGAGTAACGCTTTCATTTCATAGATTAACACTTTCATGTCATAGAGTAACACTTGCATGTCACGCAGTAACTATTACATGGCATAGGGTACGCTTTCATGTCATAGAGTAACAATTACATATCATAGCGTAACACTTTCATGTCATAGAGTAACAATTACATATCATAGCGTAACACTTTCATGTCATAGAGTCACAATTCCATGTCATAGAGTAACACTTTCATGGCATAGAGTAACGATTGCATATCATATCGTAACACTCTTATGACATAAAGTAACACTTTCATGTCATAGAGTAACACTGTCATATCACAGAGTAACACTTTCATGGCATAGAGTAACGATTGCATATCATAGCGTAACACTCTTATGACATAAAGTAACACTTTCATGTCATAGAGTAACACTGTCACATCACAGAGTAACACTTTCATGTCATAGAGTAATACTTTCATGTCACAATGCAACACTGTCATATCAGAGAGTAACACCTTCATGTCCCGAAATAACACTTTCATAGAGTAACACTTTCATAGAGTAACACTTTCATAGAGTAACACTTTCATAGAGTAACACTTTCATAGAGTAACACTTTCATAGAGTAACACTTTCATAGAGTAACACTTTCATAGAGTAACACTTTCATAGAGTAACACTTTCATAGAGTAACACTTTCATAGAGTAACACTTTCATAGAGTAACACTTTCATAGAGTAACACTTTCATAGAGTAACACTTTCATAGAGTAACACTTTCATAGAGTAACACTTTCATAGAGTAACACTTTCATAGAGTAACACTTTCATAGAGTAACACTTTCATAGAGTAACACTTTCATAGAGTAACACTTTCATAGAGTAACACTTTCATAGAGTAACACTTTCATAGAGTAACACTTTCAAGTCACACAGTAACAATACCGCGTCACGGAGTAAAACTTTTAGGTCCCAGAGTAAAACTTTCATGTCGCAGACAAACGCTTTCATTTCATAGAGTAACACTTTCATGTCATAGAGTAAAACTTTCATGTAATAGAGTAACAATTTAATGTCATAGAGTAACACTTGCATGTCAAGGAGTAACACCTTCGGGTCATAGAGTAACACTTTCATATCAGAGTAAAACTTTCATGTCATAGTAAAACTTTCATGTCACAGAGTAACACTTTCATGTAATACAGTAACACTTTCATGTCATAGAGTAATACTTTCTTGTCACAATGTAACACTTTCATATCAGAGAGCAACACTTTCATGTCTCAAAGTAACACTTTCATGTTACAGAGTAACACTTTCATAGAGTAACACTTTCATAGAGTAACCCTTTCATTGAGTAACACTGCCATAGAGTAACACTTTCATAGAGTAACACTTTCATAGAGTAACACTTTCATAGAGTAACACTTTCAAGTCATACAGTAACAAAATCGCGTCACGGAGTAAAACTTTAGGTCACCGAGTAAAACTTACATGTCGCAGACAAACGCTTTCATTCCATAGAGTAACACTTGCATGTCATAGACTAACACTTGCATGTCACAGTGTAACATATTCGCGTCACGGAGTAACACCTTGGTGTCACAGAGTAACACTTTCATGTTAGAGAAACACTTTCATGTCACAGAGTAACACTTTCATGTAATACAGTAACACTTTCATGTCATAGAGTAACAATTCCATGTCATAGAGTAACAATTACATGTCGTAGAGTAACGCTTTCATTTCATAGATTAACACTTTCATGTCATAGAGTAACACTTGCATGTCACGGAGTAACTATTACATGGCATAGGGTACGCTTTCATGTCATAGAGTAACACTTTCATGGCATAGAGAATACCTTCACGTCACGGAGTAACTGTAACATGACATAGGGTACACTTTCGATGTCATAGAGTAACAATTACATATCATACCGTAACACTTTCATGTCATAGAGTAATACTTTCATGTCTCAATGTAACACTTTCATACCAGCGAGTAACACTTTCATGTACCGAAGAAACACTTTCATGTTATAGAGTAACACTTTCATAGAGTAACACTTTCATAGAGTAACACTTTCATAGAGTAACACTTTCATAGAGTAACACTTTCATAGAGTAACACTTTCATAGAGTAACACTTTCATAGAGTAACACTTTCATAGAGTAACACTTTCATAGAGTAACACTTTCATAGAGTAACACTTTCATAGAGTAACACTTTCATAGAGTAACACTTTCATAGAGTAACACTTTCATAGAGTAACACTTTCATAGAGTAACACTTTCATAGAGTAACACTTTCATAGAGTAACACTTTCATAGAGTAACACTTTCATAGAGTAACACTTTCAAATCACACAGTAACAATATCGCGTCACGGAGTAAAACTTTCAGTTCACAGAGTAAAACTTTCAGTTCACAGAGTAAAACTTTCAGTTCACAGAGTAAAACTTTCAGTTCACAGAGTAAAACTTTCAGTTCACAGAGTAAAACTTTCAGTTCACAGAGTAAAACTTTCATGTCGCAGACAAACGTTTTCATTTCATAGAGTAACACTTTCATGTTATAGAGTAACACTTGCATGTCACAGTGTAACATATTAGCGTCATGGAGTAACATATTAGCGTCACGGAGTAACACCTTCGTGTCACAGAGTAACACTTTCATGTCAGAGTAAAACTTTCATGTCACAGAGTAACACTTTCATGTAATACAGTAACACTTTCAATGTCATAGAGTAACAATTACATATCATAACGTAACACTTTCATGTCATAGAGTAATACTTTCATGTCGCAATGTAACACTTTCATATCAGCGAGTAACACTTTCATGTACCGAAGAAATACTTTCATGTTATAGAGTAACACTTTCATAGAGTAACACTTTCATAGAGTAACACTTTCATAGAGTGACACTTTCATGGAGTTCCACTTTCATACAGTAACACTTTCATAGAGTAACACTTTCATAGAGTAACACTTTCATAGAGTAACACTTTCATAGAGTAACACTTTCATAGAGTAACACTTTCATAGAGTAACACTTTCATAGAGTAACACTTTCATAGAGTAACACTTTCATAGAGTAACACTTTCATAGAGTAACACTTTCATAGAGTAACACTTTCATAGAGTAACACTTTCATAGAGTAACACTTTCATAGAGTAACACTTTCATAGAGTAACACTTTCATAGAGTAACACTTTCAAGTCACACAGTAACAATACCGCGTCACGGAGTAAAACTTTTAGGTCCCAGAGTAAAACTTTCATGTCGCAGACAAACGCTTTCATTTCATAGAGTAACACTTTCATGTCATAGAGTAAAACTTTCATGTAATAGAGTAACAATTTAATGTCATAGAGTAACACTTGCATGTCAAGGAGTAACACCTTCGGGTCATAGAGTAACACTTTCATATCAGAGTAAAACTTTCATGTCAGAGTAAAACTTTCATGTCACAGAGTAACACTTTCATGTAATACAGTAACACTTTCATGTCATAGAGTAATACTTTCTTGTCACAATGTAACACTTTCATATCAGAGAGCAACACTTTCATGTCTCAAAGTAACACTTTCATGTTACAGAGTAACACTTTCATAGAGTAACACTTTCATAGAGTAACCCTTTCATTGAGTAACACTGCCATAGAGTAACACTTTCATAGAGTAACACTTTCATAGAGTAACACTTTCATAGAGTAACACTTTCAAGTCATACAGTAACAAAATCGCGTCACGGAGTAAAACTTTAGGTCACCGAGTAAAACTTACATGTCGCAGACAAACGCTTTCATTCCATAGAGTAACACTTGCATGTCATAGACTAACACTTGCATGTCACAGTGTAACATATTCGCGTCACGGAGTAACACCTTGGTGTCACAGAGTAACACTTTCATGTTAGAGAAACACTTTCATGTCACAGAGTAACACTTTCATGTAATACAGTAACACTTTCATGTCATAGAGTAACAATTCCATGTCATAGAGTAACAATTACATGTCGTAGAGTAACGCTTTCATTTCATAGATTAACACTTTCATGTCATAGAGTAACACTTGCATGTCACGGAGTAACTATTACATGGCATAGGGTACGCTTTCATGTCATAGAGTAACACTTTCATGGCATAGAGAATACCTTCACGTCACGGAGTAACTGTAACATGACATAGGGTACACTTTCGATGTCATAGAGTAACAATTACATATCATACCGTAACACTTTCATGTCATAGAGTAATACTTTCATGTCTCAATGTAACACTTTCATACCAGCGAGTAACACTTTCATGTACCGAAGAAACACTTTCATGTTATAGAGTAACACTTTCATAGAGTAACACTTTCATAGAGTAACACTTTCATAGAGTAACACTTTCATAGAGTAACACTTTCATAGAGTAACACTTTCATAGAGTAACACTTTCATAGAGTAACACTTTCATAGAGTAACACTTTCATAGAGTAACACTTTCATAGAGTAACACTTTCATAGAGTAACACTTTCATAGAGTAACACTTTCATAGAGTAACACTTTCATAGAGTAACACTTTCATAGAGTAACACTTTCATAGAGTAACACTTTCATAGAGTAACACTTTCATAGAGTAACACTTTCATAGAGTAACACTTTCATAGAGTAACACTTTCAAATCACAAAGTAACAATATCGCGTCACGGAGTAAAACTTTCAGTTCACAGAGTAAAACTTTCAGTTCACAGAGTAAAACTTTCAGTTCACAGAGTAAAACTTTCAGTTCACAGAGTAAAACTTTCATGTCGCAGACAAACGTTTTCATTTCATAGAGTAACACTTTCATGTTATAGAGTAACACTTGCATGTCACAGTGTAACATATTAGCGTCATGGAGTAACATATTAGCGTCACGGAGTAACACCTTCGTGTCACAGAGTAACACTTTCATGTCAGAGTAAAACTTTCATGTCACAGAGTAACACTTTCATGTAATACAGTAACACTTTCAATGTCATAGAGTAACAATTACATATCATAACGTAACACTTTCATGTCATAGAGTAATACTTTCATGTCGCAATGTAACACTTTCATATCAGCGAGTAACACTTTCATGTACCGAAGAAATACTTTCATGTTATAGAGTAACACTTTCATAGAGTAACACTTTCATAGAGTAACACTTTCATAGAGTGACACTTTCATGGAGTTCCACTTTCATACAGTAACACTTTCATAGAGTGACACTTTCATAGAGTAACACTTTCATAGAGTAACACTTTCATAGAGTAACACTTTCATAGAGTAACACTTTCATAGAGTAACACTTTCAAGTCACACAGTAACAATATCGCGTCACGGACTAAACGTTTCAGGTCACAGAGTAAAACTATCATGTCGCAGACAAACGCTTTCATTTCATAGAGTAACACTTTCGTGTCATAGAGTAACACTTGCATGTCAAGGAGTAACACCTTCGGGTCATAGAGTAACACTTTCATGTCATAGAGTACCACTTTCATGTCATAAAGTAACACTTTCTTGTCAGAGTACCACTTTCATGTCACAGAGAAACGCTTTCATGTCATAGAGTAACAATTCCATGTCATAGAGTAACACTTTCATGGCATAGAGTAACAATTAAATATCATAGCGTAAAACTCTTATGACATAAAGTAACACTTTCATGTCATAGACTAACACTGTCATATCACAGAGTAACACTTTCATGTCATAGAGTAACAATTCCATGTCATAGAGTAACACTTTCATGTCATAGAGTAACAATTCCATGTCATAGAGTAACAATTACATCTCGTAGAGTAACGCTTTCATTTCATAGATTAACACTTTCATGTCATAGAGTAACACTAGCATGTCACGCAGTAACTATTACATGGCTTAGGGTACGCTTTCATGTCATTGAGTAACAATTACATATCATAGCGTAGCACTTTCATGTCATAGAGTAACAATTACATATCATAGCGTAACACTTTCATGTCATAGAGTCACAATTCCATGTCATAGAGTAACACTTTCATGGCATAGAGTAACGATTGCATATCATAGAGTAACACTCATATGACATAAACTAACACTTTCATGTCATAGATTAACACTGTCATATCAAAGAGTAACACTTTTATGTCACTGAGAATACCTTCATGTCACGGAGTAACTATTACATGTCATAGGGTACACTTTCATGTCATAGAGTAACAATTCCATGTCATAGAGTAACACTTTCATGGCATAGAGTAACGATTGCATATCATAGCGTAACACTCTTATGACATAAAGTAACACTTTCATGTCATAGAGTAACACTGTCATATCACAGAGTAACACTTTCATGGCATAGAGTAACGATTGCATATCATAGCGTAACACTCTTATGACATAAAGTAACACTTTCATGTCATAGAGTAACACTGTCATATCACAGAGTAACACTTTCATGTCATAGAGTAACACTTTCATGTCATAGAGTAATACTTTCATGTCACAATGCAACACTTTCATATCAGAGAGTAACACCTTCATGTCCCGAAGTAACACTTTCATGTTACAGAGTAACACTTTCATAGAGTAACACTTTCATAGAGTAACACTTTCATAGAGTAACCCTTTCATAGAGTAACACTTTCATAGAGTAACACTTTCATAGAGTAACACTTTCATAGAGTAACACTTTCATAGAGTAACACTTTCATAGAGTAACATTTTCATAGAGTAACACTTTCATAGAGTAACACTTTCATAGAGTAACACTTTCAAGTCTCACAGTAACAATATCGCGTCACGGACTAAACGTTTCAGGTCACAGAGTAAAACTATCATGTCGCTGACAAACGCTTTCATTTCATAGAGTAACACTTTCGTGTCATAGAGTAACACTTGCATGTCACAGTGTAACATATTCGCGTCACGGAGTAACAATTACACGTCGTAGAGTAACGCTTTCATTTCATAGATTAACACTTTCATGTTATAGAGTAACACTTGCATGTCAAGGAGTAACACCTTCGGGTCATAGAGTAACACTTTCATGTCATAGAGTACCACTTTCATGTCATAAAGTATCACTTTCTTGTCAGAGTACCACTTTCATGTCACAGAGAAACGCTTTCATGTCATAGAGTAACAATTCCATGTCATAGAGTAACACTTTCATGGCATAGAGTAACAATTAAATATCATAGCGTAAAACTCTTATGACATAAAGTAACACTTTCATGTCATAGACTAACACTGTCATATCACAGAGTAACACTTTCATGTCATAGAGTAACACTTGCATGTCACGCAGTAACTATTACATGGCATAGGGTACGCTTTCATGTCATAGAGTAACAATTACATATCATAGCGTAACACTTTCATGTCATAGAGTCACAATTCCATGTCATAGAGTAACACTTTCATGGCATAGAGTAACGATTGCATATCATAGAGTAACACTTATATGACATAAACTAACACTTTCATGTCATAGAGTAACACTGTCATATCAAAGAGTAACACTTTTATGTCATTGAGAATACCTTCATGTCACGGAGTAACTATTACATGTCATAGGGTACACTTTCATGTCATAGAGTAACAATTCCATGTCATAGAGTAACACTTTCATGGCATAGAGTAACGATTGCATATCATAGCGTAACACTCTTATGACATAAAGTAACACTTTCATGTCATAGAGTAACACTGTCATATCACAGAGTAACACTTTCATGGCATAGAGTAACGATTGCATATCATAGCGTAACACTCTTATGACATAAAGTAACACTTTCATGTCATAGAGTAACACTGTCATATCACAGAGTAACACTTTCATGTCATAGAGTAATACTTTCATGTCACAATGCAACACTTTCATATCAGAGAGTAACACCTTCATGTCCCGAAGTAACACTTTCATGTTACAGGGTAACACTTTCATAGAGTAACACTTTCATAGAGTAACACTTTCATAGAGTAACACTTTCATAGAGTAACACTTTCATAGAGTAACACTTTCATAGAGTAACACTTTCATAGAGTAACACTTTCATAGAGTAACACTTTCATAGAGTAACACTTTCATAGAGTAACACTTTCATAGAGTAACACTTTCATAGAGTAACACTTTCATAGAGTAACACCTTCATAGAGTAACACTTTCATAGAGTAACACTTTCATAGAGTAACACTTTCATAGAGTAACACTTTCATAGAGTAACACTTTCATAGAGTAACACTTTCATAGAGTAACACTTTCATAGAGTAACACTTTCATAGAGTAACACTTTCATAGAGTAACACTTTCATAGAGTAACACTTTCATAGAGTAACACTTTCATAGAGTAACACTTTCATAGAGTAACACTTTCATAGACTAACACTTTCATAGACTAACACTTTCATAGACTAACACTTTCATAGACTAACACTTTCAAGTCACACAGTAACAATATCGCGTCACGGAGTAAAACTTTTAGGTCACAGAGTAAAACTTTCATGAATGGCGGTCCACGAGTTAGCCCCTCACTCCGAGCCACGGTATATGCCGTTCGTAGCGACCCGTATCAGCGACCCCACCGGAGAAGAACCATCAAGACACCAGATGGCGTCGATCGTCCCGAGCGACCCGAGACGGGTCACCTGGGCGGATGAGCAGGAGGAGGAGAAAGCTATCCGGGAGCGGATAATAGAGGAACCGCCGACTCCACCCCACCCCTCAGAAAGTGGAAGTTGAACACCCTCTTCCACCAGTGGGGAGTTTGGTAGCGCGCCTGATGGCTGCTCGGGCTACGGGAGCGGTATCTCGTCGTCTGGCCCAAGAGGTGGAGCAAACGGAGAGGCCGCCTCCAGAAGAACATCATGGTGTCGCCACTAGCCAACGGGAGATTCCAGAGGGGGAGGAATCGAGGGAACCTTGTCCGAAACCCGACATACCCCCGACGCACCCGACTCCTCCAACAACTCCCCTGGAAACAGGCCCGTCGGGGACCCCATTGGCCTGGGACCTGGAAGAGGAACCGACCGTGAGTGGTGAGGTTGCCGGGTTGAGGGAAGTCCCCTACCCTCCCCCTATCTCAGTTCGGAGGCATCGGTATAACCCGCGGCGGCAGCTCCAGTTAGATGATTACGAGTCGCCGGTAGCTGAGAGGGTGGCAGCCATGCGCGCGCAGTCACCGCCCCCGGGACCGGCGCCTCTCGGCGGTCGGCGGCAGGTGTCCGTCGAGCCGGCGGAGACACGCAGGGTGAAGCTCACGGGCATCATGTTTAGCCATGGACTGATCCCCATACCCTCTGACCCGACGCTTGACCCTCCTGAGGGGGTTTGCAACAACTGTTGGCAGAAGGGGCATATCTCGTCGAGATGTCCGAGGCCCCGCCAAAATACTTGGTGACGCAACTGCGGCAGGCGGGGCGTAAAAGTGACGAGCTGCCCCAGATGCAGTGAGCCTTACCGGGAGTGGGTCCGGTGGAAGTATGAGGGTGGATCGGCCCCACTGGGCATGGGTCTACGAGACGAACCTCGCGATACTCCGCCGGGGACGGGTACGGCGTCGTGGGCAGCCGGGGAGCCGGCTCCGGCGCGAGGGGTCTCGCAACCGTCGACGTTGCCCTCAGCGACGGTATTCCATTCGGAGCGGAGTCATAGGGGCCTAGAGAGACCGACGCCAGCCACGCGTCGTGTACTGCCCCCACCACCAGACCCACCAAGCGACCCATCTAGGACTGAAGCCCCGCCGGAAGATATCATGGGGAGGATCCAGCGACTGGCGGACCTCCCGCCACACGACCGAGCTGCCCTGCTACGCGCCACCTTGGAGGCCCATCGCCTCGAGGAGAGCCATCGAAGCGACCAGTAGAAGGAGAGCAACCTGATCAATCTAGCGACCACCATGCTAATAGCGACCCATCCGAGACCCTAAGCATCGGCGACCAAAGGGGCATAACTTGAGAACTACTAGCGACCGAAACCTGGAGTGACGGAGGCATACCCATGCCCAGTAAGTTGTTAAAAGTCTTGTTATTTATTTATCTATTGGAATTTTTTTATTTAGGATATTATAATTTCCCCTATGGTCGCGCGATCTATGAGCGCTGTTGCTCTGTGGTCGGATTGGGAGTAGTAAGGTGGAGGTATTAATAAAATTTTTGTTTGTTTTCAGCTTGATTAGTTTTAAGTGTAGATATGTAGATATATTGTTTCTTGCAAAAGCTCTGGTGCCGAGGGTTGTTCGGGAATCACGTTGATGGGATACAATGGCCCAATTAGAGTCTCATTTGATTATTGGAATAACCAGTCCACTCCTGGCGGTTAGGGGGGGAGAGTTTGTGACGTGTATTTCACGTCCCAATGATATTAAATACGGGCAGTCAATCGTGACCAAGTAACCCGTCACCAGAGCCGAGTATTTTCATATTAATTAGTATTGTTATTAATGGGGGGGATTGTTATTTATTTTGTTGAGGGAATGAGGATAAGGAGTCGCGACCGAGGAAGGCCGCAGACCGGCACACACACGCACACACTCATACCAGCGGCACCAGCTGATCGCCGCAGCGACGACTGCTCGGAGCGAGCAACCGCGACGAGCCTACACAAACATGCACAGCACCAACATCACTGCACACTGTACGCGCGACCCTTTCTCTCTCGCTTGCTCTTTCTTCCTCGCCTCTCGAGGATGATGAGCCGCTGCCCGCGCACACACATACACACACGCGCGCGCAGCCGCCCTCTCTCCCGATGCACGCAGACGCGGGAGGAGAGAGGATTCACAGCGGCAGCGGCGGCTTCCTCGAGGCACACCATCTCGGCTGTAGCCACGAGAGAGAGAGAGAGAGAGAGAGAGAGAGAGAGATACCGACACGGCTGTCGACAGAGGGGAGAGCTAGCAGCCGCCGCGCCGCGAGCCGCATGAAGCTGCCGGCCTATCCTAGCGTAGGCCGACGCGCGCACGTCGCCGCTGCCAACTGTTGGTCCGGCAGCGACAAAACCGAAAGCGCCGATATAGATATACACGCCGGGTTGCCCGCGCGTGTATATCTAGCAATTCATATTGCCCGCGCTGCGTGGACAGGGCGGCATTCGCGGAGCGGGCCAATGAGAATTAGCGACTCAAATCACCGCTGACTTGGCCTTGATTTTTGCATCTAGGGAAAATCAAGGCCAATCCCCGCAAAGAAAGGGGCGGAAGCAACAAGTGTGTGAGCTGAAGTTGTGTGAGAAGAAAAGCCAAAATTTGGAAGAGATTTCCGCCCTCTCCGATTTTGAGCATTGACTGCCCGGCCTTCAGCGACGACAGACGTAGCGAGAATTTAGCCTGCCGTTCGAGCGTAGTGAGACCGCGTGGAGAGATATCGCCCGTCCGCCCGTCGACTACGTAGACGCACTCACCGAGAGCTATATATTGGGTGAACATTACCCGGCGACATTGCGACCTACGAGGGAGGAACTTCGCGAGACGTGCCCGATTAGTGACGGTGAGTGGACTGTAATTGTCGAGCTTCCCTCGGCACTTGCAAGTAAAATCTATTAGAACAATTATCGTACATTGCCGCCATGTGCTCGGGGTTTTAGTAGAATAAATCCGTGGTGGTGTGACACCGTTATGTAGGATCAGTGCGTGTCGGGCCAGGATTAAGATTCAAGTATTAGTGTGGGGAAAATTACGCGACTCGGAAAACTCGGGAGACGTGGTGAGTTTGGTCGTCCCGAGGGACGCGTGAGAGGGCTAGCGTAGCCATGTTTGTATAGCGACCAATTCATTGTGTGAAATTGTAAATTGTGGCGACCGTGCGTATTTATAACTACAATAAAGTAGGCATATTTAAGGAGAAAATTTGTGAGTGTATATTATAAATGTAGTGATTTCTGATTTTCCAATTCGCGAAAGCCACGTTACAAATAGTTGGTCGTCGCGAGGGACGCGTGAGAGGGCTAGCGTAGCCATTCTTGTATATACCGATTCTTTTTGTGAAATTGTAAATTGTGGCGACCGTGCGTAGTTATAATAGAAATAAAGCTTAAATATATTTAGAGAGAAATTGGTGAGTGTTTATTATAAATTTATTAATTCCTGATTTTTCCTCTTCACGGAACTTCCTCTGGGAAATGGCTCGTGCCGAGTTAGCCGCGCTTTACCTGGCGCCCATTAACTTAGAAAATTTGGTAAAGTGTCGAGATAATAAGCCATAGTAACTGCCACGTTACACACTTTCATGTCATAGAGTAACACTTTCATGTTAAAGTAACACTTTCATGACATAGAGTCACACTTTCATGTAATAGAGTAACATTTTCATGTCATAGCGTAAAACTTTCATGTCACAGCGTAATACTTTCATGTCATAGAGTAACACTTTCATGTGATAGAGTAACACTCTTATGTCATAAAGGAACACTTTCTTGTCATAGAGTAACATTGTTATGTTATAGAGTAACACTTTCATGTGATAGACGAACACTCTTAATTCATTCAGTAACACTTTCATGTCATAGAATAACACTTTCATGTCATAGCGTAACACTTTCATTTCACATAGTAACACTTTCATATCACAGAGAAACGTTTTCATGTCATACAGTAATACTTTCATGTCATAGAGTAACACTTTCATGTCACAGAGTAATACTTTAAAGTCACAGAGTAATATTTTATTTAAGTTTTAATAGCTCATTTTGTGCTGTACATATCAGAGTATCAGGTGTACCGAGCATGAGAGAGATAGCTGAATCTTGTTTTCCCCTTTTTTTTAGCTCACCGTGAAGCGGGAGCTTGGCTTGCTCAACTCGCGGTAGACAGAGCGGATTGTCCAGTCAGCCTTGCAAGGAGCAGGGTCCCCTGAGTCTCAGTGCGCCCGACCTTTTATAGGCCGAGCGGCGCTATCTATCTCCCTCATGTTCTGCACTCAGTACATGCGCGTGCGCACACCGCCGCAGCGTTCTATCGCCGTCCGATCCACGCGCCACTGATCACCCGCCTGCGCTCCGCGCTGATGATAATATGCCGCGCGTCGGTATATTACCATCGGTTGCGCGCTGATGCCCGCTTACCGATTGACTTTATTTATGGATCAATTGATAAGCGAAACGCGTCTATTCAAAATTGTAAATAGACGTACGTCTTGGGCGTTACATTGCCCCCCAAATAAATTTGTTTTATTTTTAAAGTGAAAATAAAAATTTTATTTTATTGAGCCCAAGAACAAAATCGTAACCCAGGTATACTCAATAAAATACATATAATAAAATAGGTTAGCACAATTTATTGTATTTTATTATCATCATCTCATGCGCACATAACCCATACAAACATAAAAAATCTCTTCTTTTCATCAAACAAAAATAAATAATCTTTTTCCCATACATAGAAAAATCACCGTAAACTCAACAATCTTTTCTTTTCCATAATACAAAATAGTCTTTCCTTAACTCTAAATTTCACATTTATTGCCCACACAAAATACAAAATAATCGCTTTTCTTTTTATAAACCAAAAATAAATAATCTTTTTCCCTTTTTACATAAACCTTATCATTTATACTATTATTCTCCCAACGCATTCATCCATTCCTCTATATCACTCATTTCGCATTCACACACGTCTTCACTGTTTGCACACACACCTTCGGCTTCAAACTGCATCAGCAGCGTGTCCAGCTGCGTCGCCACCGTTGTTGACTCCGTCTGGGTCACTTGGACCGCCTCGTTGCTGATGACCGTGGAATCAGGTAGTAGGGAGACCTCGCTGCTGGCTTCGTCGTCGTCGAGCACCGACAGGTCGGGCATGTTGGCGGCCGGCGTCGTTGGCACAGGGGTGGAGGGAGCGTCCTTGATGCTCTCCCCCTTGGTAAATGGCGGCGGAGAGTATGGCTCATCATCCTCAAACAACACCCTTTGCCTCGCCTCTCTCCTCTTCTGCCGCGCAACCAGCATCTCTCGAATAGCCTGTTGTTCTCGGGCGATCTCCTGCTCGAGTATCTGTATTTGAGCGCCGATCGCCGGTGGTATCGGCACCCACTCCTCCTTGTGCGGTACTGCAACGACCGCGGCCACGTGCTGGAGCGCTTGGCGTGGAACGGGAGTTCCGTTCGTCGTTTCGTGATGCGTTTCATTGATTATGTCCTGAATTATTTTTACATAACGAGCCCACCCAGTATGCTTGTCCCTAACAAAAGTACGAAAGAATCTGCCTAATTCTCTATGCACTCGTTCAATCATATTGCTTTGCGGGTGTCGGATGGAGGAAAATACCGGACGTATATTTTCTTCCTTCAGAGCCTCAATCCATTTGTCATTCGTAAATTGTGTGCCGTGATCCGAAATTATGGATTCTGGTTTTCCATAGATAATTATATAATCTTTCATGATCTTTCGGATCACGGACACTGTGTTTGCCCTTTTCAAAGGATAGAAAACAACATATTTGCTAAATGCGTCAATTGTCGTTAATAAACATTTTACTCCCCCCGTTGAAATCGGTAAAGGACCGTAAAAATCAATTGATACGAGGGTAGTTCAATAAGTCTTTAGAATGACCAACAGATGGCGCGCGAATCGCTCCAAATCATCTGTTTTCAGTCAGCACCACTCCCGACTAGATATATTGTGCAGTCACAGTCCACATCTTCTGAGTTTACGTGTTTTTATAAGCAATTGAAAAAAAAAATTGCTTGTTAAGAAAAATGGAAAAAAACGAGTTCAGAGCGGTAATTAAACATTTTCATTTAAAAGGTTTAACTCCATATGAGATAAAAAATGAATTGGACTCAGTTCATGGCACATCTGCCCATGCCTTAGCAACGGTTTATAACTGGGTAAATGAATTTAAGCGTGGTCGTACATCAATAAGTGACGAACCACGTTCAGGAAGGCCCGTAGAAGCAACTACTCCCGAAATCATCAATAAAATCCACGATATGGTGTTGAAGGATAGAAGATTAAAAGTGCGTGAGTTAGCTGAGGCCACAAGGATATCTATAGGTGCAGTTGTTTCAATTCTACATGAAAAATTAGGCATGAAAAAGCTATCGGCAAGATGGGTGCCGCGTTTGCTCTCAGCTGAGAATAAACGCAATAGAGTGGTCGCCTCTGAGGCTCTTTTGGCGCGCATAAGTCTTAATCCTGAGGAATTTTTTCGTCGATTTGTGACTGTGGATGAAACATGGATACACCACTATACTCCTGAGACAAAGGAACAATCCAAACAGTGGATTTCCACAGGCGAACCAGCTCCAAAGAAGGCAAAGACCGTAAAGTCAGCTGGTAAGGTTATGGCTACAGTTTTTTGGGATGCACGTGGAATTATACTTATTGACTACTTGGAAAAGGGTAAAACAATTACTGGTGAGTATTATGCATCATTATTAGAGCAGCTGAAAGAAGAAATTAAAAAAAAACGACCACATTTGGCGAGAAAAAAAATTCTCTTTCATCACGACAACGCCCGAGTTCACACATGCTTCGTTTCAATGGCTAAAATTGAAGAACTAAAATTCGAATTGGTCGAACACCCACCGCATTCACCAGATTTAGCCCCCAGTGACTTTTTCTTATTTCCAAACTTGAAAAAATGGCTCGGTGGACAGAGATTTACGGACAACGAAGACGTCATTGCCTCTGTAAGTGCAAAAAATGAGGAACTTCCGAAAACGCACTTTTCTGAAGGATTAAAAAAACTTAAAAAGCGATTGACCAAGTGTATAGAGCTCCAAAAAGATTATGTTGAAAAATAAAAAAAAATTTACCCAAAAAAAATTGTTTTTATACTTTATTCTATAGACTTATTGAACTACCCTCGTAGTAGTTCATTTGGTTTATTTGTCAGAATCGGTTGTGACATCTCTTGATATTTAACTGTGGGATATTTAGTTTTTTGACACGTTTCGCATGAACGCAGAATTTTGTGTATGCTTCTCCTCAAATTTCGCGAGAAAAAATGCTCGTAAATCATTTTATATACCTTACGCGCGCCGATATGGCCATAAGCTTCGTGAACTTCGATAACAAATTCCTTCAGGATTTCTTCTGGCAAAAATATTTTTAATTGATTTTGCATTACTTTGCATAACAATTGTTCGTTTAATCGATATTGTTCCTTAGTGCGATTATCATTCGATTTTAATTTATTTAAGATCGCGGACGCAAAGTTATCGGTTTTTTGCGAATTTTCAAGGCTTTTACAAATATTTACTAGTTCGCGACTCGGTTTTTTCGTCATAATCGCGGCAATTACGATTTCCGACTTGCTTCGTAATTCTTGCGGCGCGAGATCGCTTATACGACTCAAATAATCCGCCACTACGTTATTTTTTCCTGAAATGTACTCCGGATATATTCGAAAATCCTGGATCGCGAGATTCCACCTCTGTAGCCTTGCATTTCCACATTTGCACGTCTGCAGAAAGGTGAGTGCCTCGTGATCCGTACGGACAATAATTTTAATCGCCCCCCGGAAGTATATATCTAACCGCTGCAACGACCATACTAACGCGAGCATTTCTTTCTCCGTAGTAAAGTATGAATACTCACTACCCTTCAATGTTCTACTTACAAAACAAACCACCTCCTCCTCTCCGCCATCGTTAAACTGCGAAAGCGCGGCGGCGAGAGCAAAATCACTAGAATCGGAAGTAAGCACGTAAAGGCGTTTCGGATCCGCGAACTTTAGTATGATATTTTCATCAAACAGAGCTTTTATTTGGTCAAAAGCTTTCTGCTGTTCGGCAGTCCAGTGAAAAATTACCCCTTTCTTAAGCAACTCGATAAGCGGTTTAGTGTGGCTTGAGTAGCTTCTTACGAATTTCGTATAAAAATTGATAAAACCGAGAAAACTTTGTAATTCTCGAACATTTCTAGCCCTTTAAAATTTTTTTATAGTTTTAATTTTACTTGGATCGGGTCTTATTCCCCGGGAAGAAATAAAATGACCTAAAAATTCAATTTCTTCGCAGAAAAACTGCGTTTTTTAAAATTCAATCGTAAATTATGTCTTAATAGTCTCTTATACAAATGTTCTAGATGGCTCAAATGTTCATTAAAATTTCTTGATTTTATAATTAAATTGTCCACGAACAATATCATGAAATCATCGAAATCATGTGTGGCCTCATCTAATCCTCTTATCAGTGCAGACCCACTAGTTTTTATGCCAAAAGCTGCGACATTATACTCGTATACGTGGTTATCGCATTTAAACGCTGTGAATTTTTTGCTTTTTTCCGCGAGCCGTATTTGCCAATAGCTGCAACGAAAATCAGTGCTACTTGTAATCGGTTTATTAGCACACCTCTGTAAAACTTCTTCGATACCGGGCGGCGACTCGTAATCGTCGACGAATCTCTCATTCAATTTTCGAGCGTCTAAGCATAGCCTAATCGAGCCGTCTTTCTTTTTCACGACTGCGATTGGGTTTATGTATGGGATATTTGAACGTCTGATTATTCCAAGTTCAAGCATATTTTCAATTTCCCTTTTGACCTGATCACGGTAACAAATTGGAATAGGATAAGGCTTAGTAAAAAAAGGCGTTTCGTCCTTTAAGATTAACTCGTGCTCATAGGTTGTTAAAAGACTCGGTTTTTTGTCAAATACCTCTTTATATTTAACTATAAGTGCTTATCAATTCACTCTTTTACCCAGAGACGCTCCACGAACTTACGCTTCCCGTTCAATTTACTCAACTTCTCGATTTGCTCTTAAACTACGTTAATCCGCGAATGAATGCGACCCTCGATAAATAAGCTACCGAATTCCGGAATCATTTAAACTATTTTATATCTTCGTGTCCCTGTTCGGGCGCCAATTTTGTGTAACGGTCCAGAGTTTTCGATTTTGAATTGTTGTAAAAACGCGGTTCGCGTGCTAGATCCGACAGATGATAGTTTCATTATCCGGATATTTTAGCTTTGGACCTTCAGCACTCAGGCGAATTATGGCACCCGATTTCGAGATCCATTCCCTAAGTCCCCTTCTCGATTCTCCACGATTCTCATCCTGCGAATCGTGGGAAGACAAAGGGAATATTTTTCGGCCGCGCTCGATCGACTAGGTGAATTAGGGCACCAAAGACTCTCATACGTCTGACCGGGATTAGTAAATACGCTAGACGTATACATCGGCGTAATGCGATGCGTACGGAGCGTTGTTAGTAGATATTTCTTCGTTTATTGGCACTCTAATCGATCTCCAAAGGAAAGCGATGAGGCCATGTGATTGCGTTAAGCAATTTCTTTTATTTTGAAAAGGAAAACAAAATCACATAATTTCTATTTTTATACTAAATTTAACTTTATTTAAGTTTTAATAGCTCATTTTGTGCTGTACATATCAGAGTATCAGGTGTACCGAGCATGAGAGAGATAGCTGAATCTTGTTTTCCCCTTTTTTTTAGCTCACCGTGAAGCGGGAGCTTGGCTTGCTCAACTCGCGGTAGACAGAGCGGATTGTCCTGTCAGCCTTACAAAGAGCAGGGTCCCCTGAGCCCCAGTGCGCCCGACCATTTATAGGCCGAGCGGCGCTATCTATCTCCCTCATGTTCTGCACTCAGTACATGCGCGTGCGCACACCGCCGCAGCGTTCTATCGCCGTTCGATCCACGCGCCACTGATCGCCCGCCTGCGTTCCGCACTGATGATAATATGCCGCGCGTCGGTACATTACCATCGGTTGCACGCTGATGCCCGCTTACCGATTGACTTTATTTATGGATCAATTGATAAGCGAAACAAGTCTATTCAAAATTTTAAATAGACGTACGTCTTGCGCGTTACAACTTTATTGTCATGGAGTAACACTTTCATGCCACACAGTAACACTTTCATGTCATAGAGTACCACTTCCATGTCACAGAGAAATGCTTTTATGTCATAGAGAATACTTTCACGTCACGGAGTAACTATTACATGTCATAGGGTACACTTTCATGTCATAGAGTAACAATTACATATCATAGCGTAACACTTTCATGCCATAGAGTAACAATTCCATGTCATAGAGTAACACATTCATGTCATAGAGTAACACTTTCATGTCATAGAGTAACACGTTCATGCCATCGAGTAACAGTTTCATGTCACAGAGTAAAATGTTAATGTCATCGAGTAACAATTACATGTCACAGAGTAACACTTTCATGTCATAGAGTAACACTTTCATGTCAGAGCGTAACACTTTCATGTAACAGAGTAACACTTTCTTGTCACAGAGTAACACTTTCATGTCACAGAGTAACACTTTCATGTCACAGAGTAACACTTTCATGTGATACAGTAACACGCTTATGTCACAGAGTAATACTTTCATGCCATAGAGTAACACTTTTAAGTCATAGAGTACCACTTTCATGTCACAGCGTAACAATTTCATGTAATAGAGTAACACTTTCATGTCACAGGGTAACGCTTTCATGTCATAGAGTAAAACTGTCATGTCATATAGTAATACTTTTATGTCACAGAGAAACACGTTCATGCCATCCAGTAACACGTTAATGTCACAGTGTAACACTTTCTTGTCACAGAGTAACACTTTCATGTCACAGAGTAACACTTTCATGATACAGAGTAACACTTTCATGTCACGGCGTAACACTTTCATGTCATTGAGTAACACTTTCATGTCATAGAGTAACACGATTATGTCACAGAGTAATACTTTCATGCTATAGAGTAACACTTTCAAGTCATAGAGTACCACTTTCACGTCACAGAGAAACGTTTTCATGTCATAGAGTAACAGTTTCATGTCAAAGCGTAACACTTTCATGTCATATAGTAACACTTTCATGTGATAGAGGAACACTCTTAATTCATACCGTAACACTTTCACGTCATAGAGTACCACTTTCATGTCACAGCGTAACTCTCTCATGTCATAGAGTACCCCTTGCATGTCACAGAGAAATGCTTTCATGTCATAGAGTACCACATTCATATCACAGAGAACCGCTTTCATGTCATAGAGTACCACTTTTATGTCACAGAGAAATGGTTTCATGTCATAGAGTAACACTTTCGTGTCACAGAGTAACAGTTTCATGTCATAGAGTAACACTTTCATGTCAGAGTAACACTTTCATGTCATAGAGTAATACTTTCATGTAAGAGAGTAACATTTTCATGTCATAGAGTAACACTTTCATGTGATAGAGGAACACTCTTAATTCATACAGTAACAATTTCATGTCATAGAGTAACACTTTCTTGTAATAGCGTAACACTTTCATGTCACAGAGTAACACTTTCATGTCATAGAGTAAAACGCTTATGTCACAGAGTAATACTTTCATGCCATAGAGTAACACTTTCACGTCATAGAGTACCACGTTCATGTAACAGAGAAACGCTTTCAAGTCATAGAGTAACACTTTATACCATACAGTAACAATTTCATGTCATAGAGTAACACTTTCATGGCATAGAGTAACACTTTTATGTCATAGAGTAACACTCGCATGTCATAGAGTAACACGTTCATATCATCGAATAACAATCACATCTCATAGAGAAACACTTTCTTGTCATACAGGAACACTTTCATGTGACAGAGTAACACGTTCATGTCATCGAGTAACAAATACATGTCATAGAGTAACACTTTCATGTCATAGAGAAATACTTTCATGCTATAGAGTAACACTTTCATCTTATAGAATAACACTTTCATGACATAGAGTAACACTTTCATGTCATAGAGTAACGCTTTATGTCATACAGTAACACTTTCATTTCACAGAGTAACACTTTCATGTCACAGAGCAATACTGTAATACTATAGAGTAACACTTTCATGTCATAGAGTAACACTTTTATGTGAAAATTTAACACTTTCATGTCTCAGGGTAATACTTTCATGCCATAGAGTAACACTTTCATGTCATAGAGTAACACTTTCAACTGATTGAGTAATACTCTTGTGTCATAAAGTAACACTTTCTTTTCACGGAGTAACACTTTCATGTCATACAGTAACACTTTCATGTCACAGCGTAACACTGTCATGTCATAAAGTAACACTTTATGTCATACAGTAACACTTTCATGTCATAGAACAACATTTTCATGTCATAGCGCAGCACTTTCATTTCACAGAGTAAAACTCTTGTGTCACAGAGTAATACTTTCATGCCCCAGAGTAACACTTTCATGTCATAGAGTACCACTTTCATGTCAGAAAGAAACACTTTCATGTAATAGAGTAAAACTGTCATGGAATAGTGTAATACTTTCATGTAACAGAGTAATACTTTCATGTGATAGAGTATCACTTTCACGTCATAGAGTAACAATTATATGCCATAGAGTACCACTTTTATGTGAAAATGTAACACTTTCATGTCACAGGCTAACACTTCCATGTCATACAGTAACACTTTATCTGATACAGAGTAACACCTTCATGTCACAGAGTAACACCTTCGCGTTACAGAGTAACACCTTCGCGTTACAGAGTAACACCTTCGCGTTACAGAGTAACACCTTCGCGTTACAGAGTAACACCTTCGCGTTACAGAGTAACACCTTCGTGTTGCAGAGTAACACTTTCATGTCAGAGTAACACTTTCATGTCACAGAGTAAGACTTTCATGTAATAGAGTAACAGTTTCATAGAGTCACACTTTCATGCCATAGAGTAACACGTTCATGAAATAGAGTAACACTTTCATGTTATAGAGTAATACTTTTATGTCACAGAGTAACAGTTTAATATTACAGAGTAATACTTTAATGTCACAGAGTAATACTTTCATGCCATAGTGTAAGACTTTCATGTCATAGAGTAACACTTTCATGTTATAGAGTAACACTTTCATGTCATAGAGTAACACTTTCATCTCATAGAGTAACACTTTCATGTCACAGAGTAATACTTTTGTGTCACAGAGCAATACTTTCATGCTATAGAGAACCAATTACATGTCATAGAGTAACACTTTTATGTGAAAATTTAGCACTTTATGTCATATAGTAATACTTTCATGTCATAGAGCAATACTTACATGTAATCGAGTAACTCTTTCATATCATAGAGTAACACTTTCATGTCAGAGCGTAACACTTTCATGTCACAGAGTAACACTTTCATGTGATAGAGTAACACTCTTATGTCATAAAGTAACACTTTCTTGTCATAGAGTAACATTGTTATGTTATAGAGTAACACTTTCATGTGATAGACGAACACTCTTAATTCATTCAGTAACACTTTCATGTCATAGAATAACACTTTCTTGTCACAGAGTAACACTTTATGTGATACAGTAACACTTTCATTTCACAGAGTAACACTTTCATGTCAGAGAGTAATACTTTTGTGTCACAGAGCAATACTTTCATGCTATAGAGTAACAATTACATGTCATAGAGTAACACTTTTATGTGAAAATTTAACACTTTATGTCATATAGTAATACTTTCATGTCATAGAGCAATACTTACATGTAATCGAGTAACACTTTCATATCATAGAGTAACACTTTCATGTCAGAGCGTAACAATTTCATGTCACAGAGTAACACTTTCATGTCATAAAGCAACACTCTTATGTCATAAAGTAACACTTTCTTGTCATAGAGTAACATTGTTATGTTATAGAGTAACACTTTCATGTCACAGAGTAACACTTTGTTGTCACAGAGTAACACTTTATGTGATACAGTAACACTTTCATTTCACAGAGTAACACTTTCATGTCAGAGAGTAATACTTTTGTGTCACAGAGCAATACTTTCATGCTATAGAGTAACAATTACATGTCATAGAGTAACACTTTTATGTGAAAATTTAACACTTTATGTCATAGAGCAATACTTACATGTAATCGAGTAACACTTTCATATCATAGAGTAACACTTTCATGTCAGAGCGTAACAATTTCATGTCACAGAGTAACACTTTCATGTCATAAAGCAACACTCTTATGTCATAAAGTAACACTTTCTTGTCATAGAGTAACATTGTTATGTTATAGAGTAACACTTTCATGTGATAGACGAACACTCTTAATTCATTCAGTAACACTTTCATGTCATAGAAAAACACTTTCATGTCATAGCGTAACACTTTCATTTCACATAGTACCACTTTATGTGATACAGTAACACTTTCATGTCACAGAGTAACACTTTGTTGTCACAGAGTAACACTTTATGTGATACAGTAACACTTTCATTTCACAGAGTAACACTTTCATGTCAGAGAGTAATACTTTTGTGTCACAGAGCAATACTTTCATGCTATAGAGTAACAATTACATGTCATAGAGTAACACTTTTATGTGAAAATTTAACACTTTATGTCATATAGTAATACTTTCATGTCATAGAGCAATACTTACATGTAATAGAGTAACACTTTCATATCATAGAGTAACACTTTCATGTCAGAGCGTAACACTTTCATGTCACAGAGTAACACTTTCTTGTCACAGAGTAACACTTTATGTGATACAGTAACACTTTCATGTCACAGAGTAACACTTTCTTGTCACAGAGTAACACTTTATGTGATACAGTAACACTTTCATATCACAGAGTAACACTTTCATGTCAGAGAGTAATACTTTTGTGTCACAGAGCAATACTTTCATGCTATAGAGTAACAATTACATGTCATAGAGTAACACTTTTATGTGAAAATTTAACACTTTATGTCATATAGTAATACTTTCATGTCATAGAGCAATACTTACATGTAATAGAGTAACACTTTCATATCATAGAGTAATAATTACATGTCGTAGAATAACACTTTTATGTGAAAAAGTAATAGTTTCATGTCATAGAGTAACATTGTTATGTTATAGAGTAACACTGTCATATAATAGAGTAACACTTTTATGGCACAGAGTAACTGTTTCATGTTATAGAATAACACTTTCAGGTTATAGAGTATCACCTTCATGTTATAGAATAACGCTTTCATTTCATAGAGTAACACTTTCATGTCATAGAGTAAGACGTTCGCGTCACGGAGTGTCACCTTCGTGTCTCGGAGTAACACTTTCATGTCACAATAACACTTTCATGTCAAAGAGTAACACTTTCATGTAATAGAGTAATACTTTCATCTCATAGAGTAACACTTTTATGTCAAAAAGTAACACTTTCATGTCTTAGAGTAACAATTACACGTCATAGAGTAATACTTTCATGTCACTGTGTAAGACTTTCATGTCATAGAGTAACACTTTCATGTCATAGATTAACAATACATGTCATAGAGTAACAATTTCATGTAATAGAGTAACACTTTGATGTCATTGAGTAACACTTTCATGTTATAGAGTAACAATGACATGTCATAGAGTAACACTTTTATGTGAAAAAGTAACACTTTCATGTCATAGAGTAACACTTTATGTCATACAGTAACACTTTCATGTTATAGCGTAACACTTTCATCTCACAGAGTAACACTTTCATGTCATAGAGTAACACTTTCATGTCATATAGTAACTCTTTAATCTCATAAAGTAACAATTGCATTTCATAGAGTAACACTTTCATGGCATAGAGTAACAATTGCATATTATAGAGTAACACTTTTATATCACAGACAACCACTTTCATGTAACAGGGTAACACTTTCATGTCATTGAGTAACCCTTTCATGTCAAAGAGTAACACTTTCAAGTCACAGATTAATACTTTCATATCTTAGAGTAACATTTTCATGGCATAGAGTAACACTTTCATGTCATAGAGTAACAATTACATGTCTTAGGGTAACTCTTTTATGTAAAAAAGTAACATTTTCATGTCACAGTGATACACTTTCATGTCATAGAGTAAAACTTTCATGCTATAGAGTAACAATTACATGTCATAGAGTAACACTTTTATGTGAAAATTTAACACTTTATGTCATATAGTAATACTTTCATGTCATAGAGCAATACTTACATGTAATAGAGTAACACTTTCATATCATAGAGTAATAATTACATGTCGTAGAATAACACTTTTATGTGAAAAAGTAATAGTTTCATGTCACAGAGTAACACTTTTATGTCATAGCGTAACAATTTCATCTCACAGAGTAACAGTTTCATATCACAGAGTAACACTTTCATGTCACAGAGTATCACTTTTATGTCACAGATTAATACTTTCATGTCTTAGAGTAACATTTTCATGGCATAGAGTAACACTTTCATGTAATAAAGTAACACTTTCATGTCATAGAGTAACAATTACATGTCATAGAGTAACACTTTTGTGTCATAGAGTAACAATTACATGTCTTAGGGTAACTCTTTTATGTGAAAAAGTAACACTTTCATGTCACAGTGATACACTTTCATGTCATAGAGAAAAACTTTCATGTCACAAAGTAACATTTTCATATCACAGAGTAAGACTTTCATGTCACTGTATTTATGCTAACAAGTAGATTTTGCTGCGAATAGAACGCGTGCTTTTAAAATAAACATCACTCTACCGTGAGCTGTTAATGCGACAACATGGAAAACCTACCAGAGGATATTCTTCGTAAATCGCGAGAGAATATCATGAACAAATACAAATCTCTAAGACAGAGTAGTGCAAGTGTAGAAGTAGATTCTTTAGGTCAAAACATCGATCCGCCTGAACATCTAACTACCGATAGAGGAACCAAATATACGACGTCTGAGGATCTCAATTATCCGTCTGATGAGCCTGTTAAATCTTCAGAAATAGACAATTCAGTTCGAGATCTATCATTCAGCAATGTGAAGACTGTTGCTCTCATTCATAAGTATGCCTGGAAACTCATTCAATATATATATATATATATATATATATATATGTCTATAAATATATATGAATTAATCATTGTATGAATATTTTATTAGAATTTTGAGGTTATGATATTCTCTATATAGGCCTGAAAGAATAATATATATATATATATACTAGGGGGGCTGCGCCCCCTGCTCGCTCCGCTCACCAACCCCCACATCTTACTACAATTATTAATTCTTATAAGGAAATAATATAATTATTTTTTCTATTTTTTCCACACCACCTATGAGGTAAATAGAAAGGTGCGTTGATTTTTTTGTTTTGTTTAATTTACTAATAATCATATTTAATAATGTACTGATAAATAAATGTGATTTATTGACATGATAAACTCACATACATTTTTCATGATTGTCATTTAATTATCAGAATCCCTTTCTCACCTCTATTGAAAAAGATTAACTTAAAAATCAATACGATAACCTGTATAATAATTAATGTAGATAATTCTATATTATATTTATCATTCAAGTATTTGTTACAATTTTTAATTTATTCATTTGTAATAGAGATTACCTATCTGTCTCCTTCCTATCTCCGGTGTGTATACCCAATAAAATAAAATTTTATAGAACACTATTTAACTTGTAAAATGCATCTATATATACCAATTGTGTATATTTAGATCTATTTATCAATTTAAAATTAATATGTTCTACTTAATTTTTTTCTAATGGGTATAAAAAAGTAATCATATAAATATACTCTTAAAAGGAAAAAAACTTGTTGTATTGAAAAATATTACAATTTCAAAAACATATAATAAAAATTTTCAATAAATAAAATGAAATCGTTTCTTACCTAATAAGGTTGTGCTTATAAAATATTACTACACCATGTCTTGAAATAATATTAAATAATCACGTTATTGATTATATGATTACTTTTATGATTGGCTAATGTGCTTTGAATATTTTATTAATTTTTCTTTATTTTAATAATTAGTTATAATATGTAAATATATGAAACATTAAAAATTTGAAGTGGAAATATGGCCTATTCGAAATAAATAAATGATTAACCAAATTTTATAACCCATTCAATACACGCAATATTTGTAACGTATTTATATTACTTTTCCAAACTTTCTGAAAGATAATAATTTAAAATTGGATCATTGTTTTCTACCTTTAACTTTAAAATTTCAGAGACCTGCAACCGTATATAACATGGTACGTTTTCCCAATTTTTGAAAATTTCTAAATCACCATCTTTTCCAACAAGATTGTCTATTTCATTATTTAATTTAGTGTAATATAAATTTTTATCTACAGAATGTAAATAATTTTCATATTCTTCTTCCTGTTCTAAATAGTTATCAATTTGTTCGTTTAAATCTTGTAAATTTTCCAAATCTTCGGCATTTTGTAAATCCTCTAACTTAACATAACAATTTTGAATTGTATCCCACTCCATACTATCGTCAATTTGTTCATTTAAAGCCTCTAAAGATTCTAAGTTTCGTAAATTTCCCATTCCTTCGTTATGATCTTGATTTAATTTCCGTTCCATGTTATCCATCTTTATAATTTTCGAATGTATATTAAAAATGTAATGATAACTGTTTTTCCAATAGTTTATTTTATTTATATTTATTTATAGATATATTTTAATTATATTTTAAAAGATGATGTTAATTTTCAAAAATTTCTTGCCATACTACATTAGCAATTTTTGTTAAATTTTCAGACTCATATTGAATACTTTTTCTGGGTCTTTACATCTAGATAAAAGAACATATAATTGGCCATGAGAAAACAAAGATCTTTTTATAAATATTCCTATCTCATCAAAACTTTGACCTTGGGATTTATTTATAGTCATTGCGAATGCTAATACAATAAGAAATTGTTGTCTATAAAGAATAAACGGTAATGATGATGATTCTCCAGTATATAAGGTTATTCCTGGAATGAATACCCTATCTCCAATGTTTTCTCCTGTTACTATTTCTGCTTCAATTTTATATTTAAATAATTTTATTATTTTTAATCTTGTACCGTTACATAAACCATCAGTAATACTTCAATTTTTAATCAACATATTAAATTAAACAAAACAAAAAAATCAGCGCACTCATCTATTTACCTCCTGCTTTAAAAGACTAAACATTCTATGAAATGCAATTTTCAAGAAAACCTGAGGTTTGAAAAAGGCATCTTTCATCCAAATTTATCAAATAATTTTACTTTCATGATTTGTGTTAAGATGTAACAAATTATCATCATTATTTATTGTTGTCCCAGTATAGAGCACACTAATTTATGTTGCCCCAGTATAGTATGGCTATTTTATCTTAATGTACTATTTTATAACACGTGCATTGAAAAGGCCTCTTTTCACTGCATGTAAAGCCCATAGAAAATCGAGAATTCGGAGCGTCTATGCGCAGCGGGGAGAAAATATTTTCTGCCTACTGCGCATAGACGCTCGGAATTCTCCATTGACTTCACAAGCACAAAAAAGGCCTTACTTGAACTTGTTAAAAAAAATACGGTGTGTAACAGCGGAAGAAAGGGTTTTCCAGAATCGGATGATGATTTTGAGCACTCGTGATAGTCTCGGCCCCCTTCGGTGCCCTCGACTATCACACGTTCTCAATCATCATCCTCCGATAGGAAAACCCGATTTTTCACCCCTCGTTGCACAATGTACTATTTAAACAATTATTCTGCATGTTATTATAGCCCACTCAATGCCTCTATATAGAAAAGTAAATGTAATATTAAGAGGAGTCCGTATCTACTGTCCTTGTCCATTAGCCAGATGTATTGTAAATTGTTAGCAATTTGACATACACGTTTTGCTATCGATTTCCTTAAGTTTGATGTAAAAGTGCGTCCGTATATGCTGGAAATTTTGTATCAAGTAATGAAGTAAATTATGAGGGCAAACTGAAGGCAAAATTACAGCAACTATTGCTCATGATGTGTAGGCGTATCATAGGCATAAATTGTCATCATATTGTCGTCACATTTCTCCATTTTATTGTTACACAAATTTCCACCAATATGCTGTTATTAATTTCCTCCCTCTCTCTCACACTGTCGCATATACGAGTAATTTTATTCAATATTATGTAAATAATATTGAAAATAAAATAATATAATATATTGTTACGTCGTGCGTAAGCAATAAATGGCGCGAAGTTAATATGAAATTAAATCACGTTCGCCTCTGGTTTTGGTCAATACTTTCGTAATTTGCCTGGGAGTCGAGGCTTTAGCAAAAGCAGGATAGCGAACATGATATTCAATATGATAGTAGTGAAAATAGGAAGTGCGAGTTTACAATAGGATTACAAAGGCTTAGCAAGGTATTTTGGGGCTTACGTTGTGTGCCTTGGTTCCTCGTAGTCGGGCCGGTTGAGCTGCGTTGCGCTGCGGGAGGTGTCGTACTCGAGATGATGGCGGGAGATATGAATAGGACCGCAGGTCCAGCAAATAAATAAGCGCGAGCAAATAAGTTTAAGAGCAGATTTATATTAGAAGTACAACGTTAAATATAAGGGCGTGTCCCTTTTACAAGTGAGAAGTCAAATAACAAACTGGTGCGTACGTGCTTACGGCTCAAAGTTCGAATGCAGAAGGCTTTATGCTGAAGGCAAAAGTGTGAGGGCAAATGGCCAGGAGCCATGGGGAGCTATGCCTTTTATAACCACGCGGGGTCGCATGCTTAGCCTAAACTAGGAATTGATTATGTGTACTCGAGGAGGGGGCGACAAAGGTATAGAGTCGCGGAAGGTAATTCGGAAAATATTGGGGTGGATGAGTATGCCATAGTAGAGTATGAGATAGACAAGGTAGGATACACGTTATATAGCGTAGGTCGATAAGTAGGATTCAGTATGGTAAGATACATATAGCTTGACGACGAGAGGGTGTATGTTAGGCTATGATCTAGACGTAACAATATTAATAATATTGAAAACAAGTTGAAAGTAAATTGATGTACAAAACTGGCAGCAACAGTTATACATCAAATAATAGGTAAATCTGCGTCCGTATATGGCAGCAATTTGATGGCAAGCACTTGCAGTCAATTTTATGGGACATTGACATCAATCCTTGATATTCGTCATTTCTTGAGCGCAAGTTGGAAGCAAATTGTTAACAAACATTGCACAGCAACTATTGCCGCGATTTTTCCACGGCAAGCCTGGCTAATGGAGTAATTACGTTTTTGCTATTTATTCAAATTGTAGTTTGGTAATTGAAAAACTAAAAGTTGGCCCCAATTGTTATTAAAATAAGGAATATTTTAAGACCTTAAAAAGTATCTAACATTATTTCCTTTTCGAGAAAACTTCGGAACGCGAAAATTGAGGTTAGCTATTCCGCTCCAAAGTTTATTTGAAAAGGAAATAATGTTTGATACTTTTAAGGTCTCAAAATATTCCTTACTTTAATATCAATTGGGGCTAACTTTTAGTTTTTCAATTAACAAACTACAATTTGAATAAATAGTGAAAACGTGGTTAGATAAGGACGGAAGATACGGACTCCTTTTAATATGCTAATGAATCTAGGAAGAGCAAAATAAGGGTGTTCTTAAATCACTATAATATATATTATATGCTTCGCAAGTAATTTTGAACATTCATTTTACAGTGCATACACATCAGAATATAGAAGCTGTTTCACTGTTTTAAAAGTAATAGTTATATAAGTTATACTCTCGCACTTTTTTGTAGCGTATGAAAAAGAAAGTATTTTTTCTTAATTTAATATTTTAAAATTACTTGCAAATATTAAAGAATGTTTAAATTTGAAAATAATTGATGTAGTATAAACAATGAAAATTCTGTTTCAGATGAGGCAATATCAGTTTTGGAACAACTGTAAAATGTATCTAAAATTCCATGAAAAATAACGATTATTTTATAGTTCTTATAGACTACTTGTAATTATTAAAACAATTTTCGTCAATATAGTTTGCATTTAATTGTAGTATAATTTTTAATCATTATTAACTTTCTTTAAACATACGAGGAGACAAGGTCATTTACGCTCTGTAAGATATATTCTGAAACAAAATTATATCAATGAGGAAATGCAAATACTATTATATTTACTATAGATAGTCGCCTTCTTGGTTATTGTATTACTTAATTGTATAGTTAAAATGTATTCACTTCTTTATTAAACGTGTATACCCAAAGTACTTAACTAGCATTATCGTTCGTTCATACGCTCTTTCAAATTTATTGTCATTATCTTTCTACGGCGGCGCTATGCTCGCGGAATATATATTACAGTCATTTGCCGATTCACAACGCGAGTTTATGTACAGAGAATTAATTTACATTTTTGTATGCTAAAACTTACGAAGTAAACTAGTATAACATTGCAGTAATTATAAATCGAAATAAAATTTGTGATTAAAAACATGTGGTTATTGTACTTAGCTCTATCAACATTTGTATTGTTTTCCAATGCATATATATATGTAAGTATAAAAAACTCTCATATTCAGTAATTTTAAAATGATAAAATAATTAGATTTATTTTAATTAACTGCTAAATTTTGTTTAAATTATCTATAATAACTCATAAAACATTAAAAGATAGAGTTTATGTTAATACGGTTTAATTATTTATGTTGGAGGAGAATTAATATGTTTTCTATATTTGTCAAATTAAACGCAATTATAGCATGTCTCATACATGGACAAAAATGTTTTGTTAATTTAACAAAGTCACTTGGTAAAATATGCACTAACTATTTTTTGTATTAGACTTACCAAGTAATTTGTTCTTTCTATAAAGTGATAAATTAATTTCACTAACCCGCTAATTAAATTAACAAATGACTTGGTAAGTGTAATACAAAAAATAGCTAGTGCGTATTTTACCAAGTGACTTTTTTAAATTAACAAAGCATTTATTTCCGTGTACTAATGGAAATAATATTTTCCAAGAGTAATTCGGTAAACGAGATAAAAAACGTGTGACGACACTGTGTTGTTGATCTTTTTTTTACGATTCTTACCATGTATTATGTCAGTCAATCTTATCGCACCTTTGAAGGTGTGTATGCTTTATTAAACACGAGTATAGGAATTTTTAAATCCATTTTAACTTGTCGCCCGTTGTTGTGTGTCTGTATGTCTGATTGTCTGATCATCTGTCTGTCTGTATGTCATCAAATTTAAAAATTGGTTATTATGACACTTCCGGGTGAGCTACAAAGTTGAATTTTTTATAACATGTGTAACTCGGATGACAATGAATTTTTATTCTTTGATTGGGTCTGTTCGAACATGATTGGGCCACTTTCGGCCTAAGTGGACAAATATTACTAAATTTCAGATTTTATAAAATTTTTCACATACACCAAATCAATCTGTATCAAAAGAGTGTGTGTATGTTTGAGTATATGTGTGTATGTGTGTGTGTATGTGCGTATGTGCGTATGTGTACGCATATGTGCGTGTGTATGTGTAAGTGAGTATGTGTATGTGCGAGTGTGTGTGTGTATGTGGTTGCGTACGAGTATGTGTGTGTGCACGTACCAGTATGGCAAGTTTATATTTCTTTAAGTTTCGGCCCGTGTGGATCTATTATGCGAGTTAAAATATGTGTGTACGTGTCTGCGATTGCGCGTGCACCTACATCTATGTCTACTTCTTCATTATCATATGACTTAATCATACATATTTCTATATATTAAAATAGTATTAAATAAAATAAATTTTAAAACATATTTGTAAAAACCGCTTATATTTTGTAATGCACTAAAATGTATAAAATAATTAAGATATATTAAATTGGTTATTTTATTTTTCTGTTGAATTAAAAACGAAATATAAAAGAGTGGGGCTATCATTGAACATTTCTTTGAGCTCGATATAGCTTCATGCATATGCTTATTTGATTTGATTTATCCTCTTTGAACAGGAAATATTTATAGTTGAATACTAAATTTTGCTATAGCTGGCTTTCATTCTAATATACGAGGGTAGTTCAATAAGTCTTTAGAATGACCAACAGATGGCGCGCGAATCGCTCCAAATCATCTGTTTTCAGTCAGCACCACTCCCGACTAGATATATGGTGCAGTCACAGTCCACATCTTCTGAGTTTACGTGTTTTTATAACCAATTGAAAAAAAAAATTGCTTGTTAAGAAAAATGGAAAAAAACGAGTTCAGAGCGGTAATTAAACATTTTCATTTAAAGGGTTTAACTCCATATGAGATAAAAAATGAATTGGACTCAGTTCATGGCACATCTGCCCCTGCCTTAGCAACGGTTTATAACTGGGTAAATGAATTTAAGCGTGGTCGTACATCAATAAGTGACGAACCACGTTCAGGAAGGCCCGTAGAAGCAACTACTCCCGAAATTATCAATAAAATCCACGATATGGTGTTGAAGGATAGAAGATTAAAAGTGCGTAAGTTAGCTGAGGCCACAAGGATATCTATAGGTGCAGTTGTTTCAATTCTACATGAAAAATTAGGCATGAAAAAGCTATCGGCAAGATGGGTGCCGCGTTTGCTCTCAGCTGAGAATAAACGCAATAGAGTGGTCGCCTCTGAGGCTCTTTTGGCGCGCATAAGTCGGAATCCTGAGGAATTTTTTCGTCGATTTGTGACTGTGGATGAAACATGGATACACCACTACACTCCTGAGACAAAGGAACAATCCAAACAGTGGATTTCCACAGGCGAACCAGCTCCAAAGAAGGCAAAGACCGTAAAGTCAGCTGGTAAGGTTATGGCTACAGTTTTTTGGGATGCACGTGGAATTATACTTATTGACTACTTGGAAAAGGGTAAAACAATTACTGGTGAGTATTATGCATCATTATTAGAGCAGCTGAAAGAAGAAATTAAAAAAAAACGACCACATTTGGCGAGAAAAAAAATTCTCTTTCATCACGACAACGCCCGAGTTCACACATGCTTCGTTTCAATGGCTAAAATTGAAGAACTAAAATTCGAATTGGTCGAACACCCACCGTATTCACCAGATTTAGCCCCCAGTGACTTTTTCTTATTTCCAAACTTGAAAAAATGGCTCGGTGGACAGAGATTTACGGACAACGAAGACGTCATTGCCTCTGTAAGTGCATATTTTGAGGAACTTCCGAAAACGCACTTTTCTGAAGGATTAAAAAAACTTAAAAAGCGATTGACCAAGTGTATAGAGCTCCAAGGAGATTATGTTGAAAAATAAAAAAAAATTTACCCAAAAAAAATTGTTTTTATACTTTATTCTAAAGACTTATTGAACTACCCCCGTACTATGTATCATATATATGACTGCTTCACGCTTTTATATTTCGTTTTTAATTCAACAGAAAAGTAATGTAACCAATTTAACTTATCGTAATTATTTTATACATTTTAATGCATTGCAAAATAAAAGCGTTTTCTACCCGACTACAGTTTGACGGGAAGGTTTATGTGTTTACCAGTCTATGTAAACTTTGCATGTTCCCACCTAGGGGTGGGGATAAATATACCGAAAGATAAATTTGCAGATAGATAAATTTACCGAACAGTTGAAATTGCCGAAAAAATCAATACCTATGAATAAATATGCCGAAAGTTAAAAATGCCGAAAACAAGAATTCCGAAAAAGAAAACGCCGAAAGTTAAAAATGCCGAAAACGAAAATTTGGACAAAAAAGTGCTTTCATTAGAATATGCCACTGTAGTATGATAATGTGTTAATTGTTTCTAGGTCGTTTCTTTTCAATATTCGATATTTATAGTTTTTACCCATTCCCATTCAATATTTCGGCATTTTTAACTTTCGGTATTTTTATCCATCGGCATTTTTGCCCGTCGGAACTTCTTTTTTCGGCACTTTTGTTAATCGATTACTTTACCCTATGGCACATTTCACCTTTCGGCAAATTTACCCTTCGGTATAATAAATTCGGCCTAATTATCCGTCTTCAAAATTATCTTTCGGCAAATTTCTCCCCACCCGTCTAGGCTATGTTTAATTAAAAACCGCTGCTAATACATTGGCACTTAGCTTCCTCAAACTAAATTAATTGTTCTCATATGAAATTCTTTGTTTTAATAATTTTAAATTGCTATATATTGTCTGATTAATAGCTCAAAATAGGTGTGCTTTATTTTGCCAATGCTGGTTTATCCAAAGATATTTTTTTACTAAAATTACTCAACGATAGGGAATAATCCTTATCACAGCAATTTTTTCTGTACGTAATTTATTAAAATTATTTAAATATTGAAATTATATGTAATCAGATGTTAGTACGTAGATTCACTGAATTCCTAATCAACTAAAATTTTGTGAACGATTTGCCATCATAGATTTTCGAGATATAACCGAGATATAAAAAAGACTTACGGATCGCGGTTTTTTGCAGATATCATTTATGTTATGCCTAAGGACTACTTAAAGACCTAAATTTAAAAAAAGTTAGGAAAAAAACGTAAATAAACTGGATTTAAATTTTTTTTAGGTTTAATGATATATTATAAAAAGAGTACACATTCAATTGCAATTTATTTGTATAAGTTCTATATTTTGATACTATTAATAATTTTGTAATCTTTTTACATTTTTAAATGCTCGTAAAACAAAACAATCGGAAAAAATGGAGAATATTTCTCTTAAGTAGGTCATGAAAAATGTAATTTGAAGATATTCATGTGAAAACTTATTGAATTATCTATAAATCTAAACGAAGGAGAATATGCAACCCTTAATATAACATCCAATTCGAACATGCCAAATACACCGATCATCCCACAGTGGTTTTCATCCTGATACAAGTTTTCCCAACTCCACAGGCATAACCCTGGGCAAATGCGGGATGTGATTAGGTAGAATAATATAAAGGTATGAAAAAATAACTATGCGACACTTGCTATGCCAAAAGGCTACAGAACATACAAAAATAATTTACCTTATCGATTTCAGAAAATTGTAAAATAGAAAATTCGTTTTAAAAAGACGTGTCGATGAATCTTTAAATATCTTTTCAATTCCAAATCTTCGTTAAAAAATGAAAAAAAAGAGCCCTGTTTGGTAAAAAATGACCCTGCCATTCTCGACATATAAGCGATCAAAAAAAATTTTCAAAAAATACATAATGTCAAATATCTCGAAATATAAAGGTCGTCATGATCTGGGCAAATAACTCGTTCATGATATAGTAAAAAGCTACCGTTCTGGAAAGTTTCAGATCCCGAAACATTAATTTTCACCGTGTATATTCAGAGTAATGTTAATCCATATCCATACATACGCGCGTACATGCACAGACACACAGGCACATACACACATACACAGACAAAACACACAAAACACACGTACACTCACATATATACATACACATACACACACACACAGACACACACACAAACATACATGTACACACACACATACACACATACACACACACATGCATACACACTCACGCACACACACGTAGACACACAGACACAGACATTTTCTAATAATAGTGTATTTTGATTCCTAATGTCTCAAAACGTGTTTCTATAATGATTTTAGTAAAACTTTCTTTTAACCATCACAAAGCTTCTTTGAGGAAGCAAAAAATGGCGTATGCTGCATGAATTAAATCATTCTTTAAGAGCAATTTTGACGTTTGTAATGTTATATTACGGCTTGTATAATATTATATTATAGCCTCTGTAATGTTATATTATGGCTTCCGTAATGTTATATTATGACTTCTGTAATGTTAAGTAAGTATGCATATAGCATGTGTGTACGCTCAGGCATATGCATAGCAATATGCGTCGAATGCGCCGCGAACAGTGCAATACATTGTTTTGCCGCTAAGTGGCAGTAGCATTAATAACTACTACGTCGATTTCGATACATGATTGGTCATTTGATTCGTCTAAAATCTCCGAGTGATATATGCTATGTTGAATTATTTTTTAAGAGCAATTTTGGCTTCTGTCTAAATCACTTTTCAAAAGCTTTTTAAAATGGTGCTGGTCGCCGTTCTCTTTTGTTTCATAACTCAGCAAGATATACATAGATTGATCGTACATCCTAATTTACATGCATACATATTTCGTAAAAAAATGTGTTTAATAGAGTGTATTAATAACATCTAATCTACATTTTACATTCATATACCATATAAGTACAAATGAAAAACATTTCATTTTTTTTGCTCAAAAAGGCTGAAATAAAAAAATGAAACCTGACTCTAGACAAAAACGCTTAATTCATAAAAATGTGTAACTAAAAAGATAACTAAAAAGATAAAAATAACTGTTTTAATTAGTCCATACGGTCAACCATGTGCAGGTATAAATCAAAGCACAAACAGCATACAAACTATAAACAATAATCTAAGTGATTTACACATCATTAACTCCATCAACATTAATAGCTTTAATTAATTTTTCTTTTGTTCTTATATAATATATATTTCCAAAATGTAGGGCCGTGGTCGTGCGTTCCACACCCGACCCTGAAAACAACTCTTCGAATGTACCGTGGAGGAAGCTGGTGACACCTGGCTCTGGCAAACCGAACAAGGTTCACGTTTCGAAGGGAGTTGTATTTCTGAACTCTATGCACCATAATAGCGTGGTAGTCTATGACGTTCCCGGCGTTGATAACATATTGATGGGTTGACAAATGCAACTCCCTTCGAAACGTGAACTTCGTTAGTTTGCCAACGCCAGATGTGCATGTGAATAGCTTCCTTCACGACACATTCAAAAAGTTGTTTTCAGGGTCGGGTATACATAGCAGCTGTTTTCCTTGGCAAATGACACGTGAATAAAATACGCACGTCCACGACGCTACATTTTGGAAATAAATATAATATAAGAACAGAAGAAAAACTGTGATTCGTAAGTATTAGATAAAGCTATTAATTTTGAAGGAATTAATGATGTGTATATCACTTAGATTTATTGTTTATAGTTAGTATTTTGTTTGTGCTCTGATTCATAGCTGCACATGATAGACTGTACGGAAAAATTAATTTTTATCTTTTTAGTTATTATCTTTTCAGTCGGGTTTTATTTTTTTAATTTCTTTTCTCTTAAAAATATTTTTGTATTTATTTTATTATATACGCTAATGTACAATCTGGATATAGTACATTGTGTAACGAGTGGAGCTATTGAACACTACACCGCACGAGTTTCACACACTATTTTTTATCATAAGTGCTGGGAATATAACATATATTGCGTGGGAAATTTGGGTACGCTAAATGGACAAAAGACCTATAAGGTAATCGTACCTATTATGGAACACCTTCAAAAACGTGTCCCTTACATGGAACGGTAAACAAAATCATAAAATAAGGTATAATAATAATATTAATAAAGAACCATTAAAATCATATTGATATTTATGCTTGTATTCTTTTTAAATATACAAACATAAGTATTATTATACAAAAAGTAATTCAAAAAAATATTTATTATGTGTTTTCAGAACCGTACAAATCAATGTCTTTTTTTTAGTCAAGATAGCTTATCAGTACGACTATGTTATTTCACTGTAATTATAAATCTAAGTGATTTAATAATACCTATAATAGTTTAAATTGTAGCTTTCCATCCATACATTCAAATTATTTACACGTTATTTTTATGTTAATGCTATTTTCATTAAATATTTAGCTATTCTACAATGGGTACATAACGTATTAAATGTTATGTTTTAATGATTTATTTATAATGCATGCAAAAATTTTATAGAATAAATGTGTTCATTGTATTTGGAAACCTAACCTATAAAACAAGTCAAATCAGCAATACATATCGAAAATAGTTAACCCTATCTATGGTCATTTTATGTTATTAAAGAACTTTCACAAAACGGTGTCAATTTAATTTTTACTTCATTCCTAGTGTATATTATGAGGATTTTTATTAATTTCTATAACAATGACAAATAAAACCTATACAATAAAGTCATATTTATGTAGTAAATATCCGTTCCATCATAAGACTTGGAGTTTGGAACACGGGGACAAGCTGTAAAAACAGCGTTCCATGATACGTACATGCTGCTGCTTTAGTTTTTTATTTATAATAATTCAAATTAAGGATAAATTTGCAATTTGCACATTCTAAATTAATTTATAAACCACAGCCCTTCAAACAATATTCTTTTTATACCCAATATTAACAATTTTAATAATGTAAATTAGATGACAATCTTGCACCACCTGAAAAGTGTTCCATAATGGGGACTTTTACCTTAACGCACTCGACAGCGTGGTGTAATGAAAATAACGCACGCTAAAGCGTATAAGAGTCGAGTGTGTTATGGAAGTAACGCCCGCAGTGTGTTATTGACCATTTACCGTACACAAAACCGTCACGGAATATGTCATTATTACAGCACGGATGATGAAAAATACATTTTAAAATAATTTGTCAAGTTTTCAATTTTTGTTATTAATATAACCAACGTTCCACAAAATATTATAATTATTATATTAAATATACATAAACTCTTTTAAAATAAAAAATTCTAATTACTTTATTTATGAAATGTTTAATAAAGTAATTGTATCTAATATGGCTCAACTAAGCTCTGAGCATTTACCATAGTTGATGTATTGGAAAAATTTTATTTGGGTCGGTTGGATATCAAAATATAGCATAAAAACTAACAGATAAAAACGAATAGAGTTTTGAAAATAAACAACTAGTAGGACATATTGGGTTTCACGTGTTCCCAATATGGTTCATAATTATTTTTCATTCTTAAATCACTAATAAAAAGCAAATATATGCATCGGAAGGGGTTAACAATAATAGAATGATGTAGATAAAAGATAACAGTAATACATTTTATTAATTTAAATAAGGTTTAGCCATTCTGGAGAGATTCAATCATCTTCTACGGTTATATTAAGGTCTAAGCATATATTTGAGGATATAAATAACGTATAAAACGCAAAAATTACTTAAATACATATTATTTATTTTTTTTCCACAAATTAATCAACCGCGTAACTATCTTTTGTAACAAATATATATTTCTTATGTCGTTTCTACACCTAGTGATAAAGCGAAAGACTGTTAAAACGAGCTGTAGTCAGCGTTAGACGTCGAAAGATTCAGAAAGTCCAAACGCTACGTTCAGGTCGTTGACTATACAATTAGACTAATAGTATAGTCAACGACCTGAACGTAGCGTTTGGACTTTCTAAATCTTTCGAGGTCCAACGCTGGCTGTACTGTAGCTGGTCAAGATTTATGAAAGTTCGGCATGAAGTTGGCTACAACTAACGTTAGTTAAATAAATTGTGTATATATGTATGATATTATATATATATAATTGTATATATATATACACAGATTATTTTGTATTTTAGTCAAAGACATTTGAAAATTCTGCAATTAAAAGTAATATTTGTCATGTAAATACGTTAATTAAAGCTAATAATGATGCAAACAATCAATTAATTTTTAAGGTTAAGACAGATTAACAGCTATGTAGTGTAGATAGCACGCGCTTCATTTTTACAAAACATTAAAGCTCGCTTGATCAGTCTCTCGCTTTATCACTAGGTATAGAAACGGCATTATCGTTGAAAAGTTAAAGAAACGCTGCCAAGTGCTTTAGCACTATACTTTCTCAAAAAGAATTTAATTAAAATTATTATATAAATAAGGAAGAGCTGCACATACACACAAATATACATACATATATACACACGTACATACAAACATAAATACATACATACGTACACATACATGCATACATACATACATACACACACATACATACATACACACACACATACATACATACGTACACATACATACATACCCCATTAATTATATTATTATATTATATTATTTTATTTTCAATATTATTCACATAATATTCAATAAAATTACTCATATATGCGACAGAGTGAGATAAAAAGGGAGGAAATTGATAACAGCATATTGATGGAAATTTGTGTAACATAAAAATCGAGAAATGTGACGACAATATGATGGCAATTTATGCCTATGATACACCTGTACATCATGAGCAATAGCTGCTGTAATTTTGCCTTCACTTTGCCCTCATAATTTACTTCAATACTTGATACAAAATTTCCAGCATATACGGACGCAGTTTTACGCCAAACTTAAGGAAATCTATAGCAAAACGTGTATGTCAAATTACTAACAATTTGCAATACATCTGGCTAATGGGGTACATACATACATACATACATACATACATACATACATTCATACATACATATTTTTTTTAAGGACAGACAGACAGGAGATTCGAGAGAAGAGAAAAATAAAGGCTTCTCCAGCACCGTAGGAGCGCGCGTGCTTTTGTTGTGCTGCGCTCCCGTTTGTGAGGCTGGCCCGGGCAAACACCCAACCCTCCGAGCTTTCAGTGTTTTCGCACTCACACGCAAGGCTTACCAGTTGTTTCGGGTCCGACTCATTAAAAAAAACCCTTGATGATAAATGCCTGTGTCCATTGCACGCTTGATGTGACGGGCCATGGTCCCGCCGTTCATTATATAACATTGCCACACCTATACCACACCCTCTCGGGCTACCGAGCGACGGTTGAAAACATGTGTCATTTGGCCCCAGCGTAACCAATTCATGTAGCTTCCTTGGAAAACTCTCGTCATTATGCCCGCCAAGAGTCTCTTCGTTAGCCCAAGCTCCAGCAGAAAGTCAACGGACTATGCCGACCAAACTCCCCTTCACGAAAGAGTGTCAGTGAGAATTTGACAGTCTCATAGGACTTGCCACGCCAAGATTTTACGGCGGTGACGAGATCCCAGTTGTCCCTATACTTCGCCACTTTATTCTCATGCGCGGCGTCCAGCGATTGCGAGCCGCTAACCACCTGCGAGTCTATCACGCACACACGATCATTCTTTGTAGCAACCAGATTAGGCTTCCGCAATCCTTCAGATGTTTCAATGCGGGGCTCCTCCGCTATTTCCGACCGCTACATACACACATATATACATACATACATACAAATATACGAACATACATGCAAACTCGGGTGAGTGTTTGCAGCACCCGTCTCTGTCTCGGGCGCTTTTGACGCCCTCGACTCCAACTCTTGCTGCACACCTCACCTCGCTAGATATAGCTCACTTTCTCCCCTTGATACACAATGTACTATAGTTTAAGGAAGCTAAGTACCAATTATTTGGCTGCGGTTTTTATATTATAATCAGCAAATTGTCAAAATTTATTATAGGACCACCTTAAAGCCCTACGTAATTTATGAATGGTCTCATACTATACTATATCAAACAAGGGAATTATAGTGAACAAAGCTTATGGGCTGACAATCTTCTTTTACAGTCACATTACTATTACGGAATTATTGATTAAAAATGGTTTTTATCGATATGTCAATAACTCACCTCCTAAGGGTGCAAATATTTATATCACAGAAGAAAATAATAGAAAGCACAAAGTGTATTGATTTAAGTTTTGTTTCGTATAATAACATTAATTATACTAGGGGAAAACGGGGCAATGCCGGTCACTGGCTAATTCCGGTCACTTTTATTTTCAATAATCTGAACATTTTTAGGTAATAATTCGAATAGTATATTAAACGCAACATAAAATGCAATTTATCTAATGTCCAAACAACCTTCTATTATGTTTTATTAAGGAATTATACACAATCAAAGTGTAGGCCTACATTTCTGAAAAGAAATCTAGTCTATAAAATAAGCTTTTATGCATGTTATTTGTTACTTTATGCAGTTATTTTTTGCAACTTTATTAATTTGAACAATCTAAGAATAAGAAGTAGTGAAGAAAATAGAGTATAAACCTATTGCTATTTTGTCATTTCAATTTAAATTACTAAGTGAGGCTAAGAAAACGTTGCGCTGCGCTCTCAGGTAGGGTAACTTTGCTTAAGTGTTTTTGATTGAACAGTGGTTATGTTATTACATATTTCCCCGTGTAAGTGTGAATAATAATGCGACGGATCATATGAAAGTTTATATAATTGATTTAAAGAAATTTTTCGCCTATAAAAGTAACTTTCTAATAGTGATCGGAATTGTACCAAGGCTGACCGGTATTACCCTTTGATGTGGAGTAAATCCGGTCAAAATGCTTTTTTTATTTCGACTTATAGCTTCGATATCCTAAATCGTTATATTAAACCAATAAAAAATATTTAAAGTCAATGGTTTGAACTAACATAATAATTATTTAAAGTTAAAAAACATCATTTGAAAGTAGAAATAATAAGCACATTTGCTTAGGTGACCGGCAATACCCCACCCTCCCCTAAAAGTTATTATCGATTAACGATGGTGATAAAGAAAAACAAAAAATGTTTGAAAATACGAGAATTCCTATTTTCTTAAAATCGTTGATCTTTGACGTATTGTTTTTACTATCTTTGCACCTCTGCAAGCGGTTAAAACCAATGTATCGGATATGCTTTCTATAGATTTTTTTATGAGCTTTGCAATAGTGGTAAGTATTTTTCAACAAAGATAATTGTATCTGTCTAAATCTTGTTAAAATTAATTAAATATTTTACTATTAACATTTACCTATATTACTTCACTATTTTTAACCCCTTCCTATACATATATTTGCTTTTTATGAGTGATTAAAGAATTAAAAATAATGGCGAGTCATATTGGATATACGCCAAACCTAATAGGTCCCACCAGCTGTTTGATTTCAAATCTCTATATAATTGCCCTATATGCATATTTTTAAATACAAAATTTTCTTGAATAGTTTTTATGCTATATTTTGATATTCAACCGGTCCGATTAAAATTATTTCAATACATCAACTATGGTAAATGATCAAAGCTTAGGTAGGGCATATTGATTACACTCACCTTATATTACTCATCTGTTTTAATTTGTAAGCGATTAGCGATAGGGTGAACTAATAAATGATGATTTTGAAATATATCATGTAATATTTGTAATATTATTTAAAACATTTTTTACTTTTAGAGTCATACAAATACTGCAAACAATGCAGTGGATCCTAACCAAAACCAAGAGGCTACAATAATTTCAGATGTACCCGAAAGTAAGATAAAATGTAACTTTTTCGTAACAGTAGGCGCAAAGTACGCAGTTTTGCTTGTGTATTGCGGGCGTATAATAATACTGTTTCTAATATTTCTTCACCGGCTCTCATGCGCGGTAATCACAACTAGTGCAAATGCAACATTTTCAACTATATGCATAGTTTGCACACACTACTTTACGCACAAAAAACACAAATGAAGTAAAATGTGTACTTTACGCGTGCTATTACGATATATTATATTCGTACCTCGTGCGTAGATCTTGATGCCCTCGTGTGATCGCACAGCACTCGAAGCCGGCTTCGCCCTTGGTTCGAAAAGTACTATTTGTTAAGAAATTGTAGTAACATTAATACTTATTTTATTTCAGATTGTATATATGTGACATTTGAAACGGGTCATTTTACATATAAATCAAAAACCAGTAAAAACACAGTTTGTGGAATTTACTTACTAGCTGATCCTGACTATCTTATACAAGTTACATTCACGGATTTTGATGTTCCATGTGAGGGTAGCAAAGACACTGGAAGTTTAGTTCAAGTACGTACACTCAACCACGATGCAAACTGTCAGAATGCATTGAAATTTTGTATTTCTAACCAATAAAAACTATGCATTGCTTCGATTTGTATATCGAAAGAAATGACTTTTTATTTGTTAACCGTATTTAAGTGTAGAGTACATTTCCCCTTTACTGACATATAAAAAAAAAGATAATAGCTGCTATTATTGACACTTTCAGTATGCTGAACCAAATACTGACACAACGCTACTGACATGATGCAAAGTTATATTTCCAATATTTGACAGTAATAATTAAGTGGTTATCGTTCATTATCATATTACTAATAGTACGCTCAATACATTTATTAATTTTGTTTTTATGAAATTGCTATTATTGTAATATTTTATATAAACTAATTGATTATTGATGTCAGTAGTTGGTACACGCCACAAGATCGAGTGATGTGTTCAGCGAATATAGCTGCATTTTCAGATAAAATTGCATTACGTTTTTGTAAGGAATATAGAATGTGATATTAGAAATGTATGACCTATCAATAGTGGGTTTACCGTCAGTAGAGGGAACATTTACTTTACATGTTAAAAGTTTGAATGCTGTATATTTTTGTTATAAGAATTATTGTCATGAGTTGTTGCTATGAGTTCGGCAAGTATTCCACCGCAAAATATTTTTGGATACTTTTCTGTTTTCTGTGAATGTGAAGAAAAATCAACGAATTATCAATTTCTAAGCAGTGTATGCGATGTATTAAACGAATATACATGATTTAAAAAAGTATCCGACAAAAGTATCCGTCATTGGTCGTATACTTTGGTCGTATGCTGAGATATTTTCATCGAATACTGAGTATCCGAAAAAAGTATCAGACGGAAACTTTCGTCTCATACTTTTCTTATTTTAAAATTTCTAAAAGAGGTCTAAAATTTGCTTAGAACCCCTAAACATGGGGTACCATCCGTATGCATCCACATGTTTAGCCCGCCTGGAAGAATTTTATACTCAGTATTCGACGAAAGTATCCGTCAGATACTTTTCCAGATACTCAGTATTCGACGAAAGTATCCATCGGATACTTTTTTCAGATACTTTTTTAATCGCATATATCGACTTAATACATGGTATACAATGCTTAGAAGTTGATATTTCGTTGTTTTTTCTCGATATTTACAGAAAACAGAAAAGTATTCGAAAATATTTTGCAGTCGAATACTTGCCGAACTCTGGTTTAACTCTTTTATATTAATTTTATTTTTAATAATAAAATTCAATAAATAAATATTTATTCGTTCCATAAATAATTTTTATAGTTGTCGCCTCGATCAAATTCTAACCTAGTGACATTTAAGTGATTGGGAAGGAGAGGAGGAGTGAATACATTTTTTAACATATTTTTTCACGTCAAATCAAATAGCGTATTTAAAAATAATCGAAAAGAATTTTTTTTCACCTGTTACGTATGAATGGGAGACGAGGTAGGCAGCGAAAAAAGTAGACGACGGGACTCGAACCCAGGTCCCCAGTGTGCGGGTCTCGTGCTCACACCACGGAGCTAACGTCTACGATGCAGGCCAAGTACATCGTAGTCCGGCTCCACTTATCGCTGACTCGTCTCATATGCTCGCGCTGCAAGCGTTGCAGACGTGTGTGTCTGTGACACGCCTTACTGAAATTTTATTTTTTTATGTTAAAAATATCCAGACAAATTCGTAGAATTGAGTGTTCGGAATGATGGCAGAAACTAGCAGAAAAGGTTTCAGCTGAAAATATTCAAAACCGAGGAGGAGATTGATTTTTAGTGCTCGACGGTTAGCCACTATAATACGCCGACTGGGCCACGCGTAGTACCTTGCACACTTGGCTTTGTCTTATGATCTTCATGCTACTTTTTTCAATCATTTTTGTATTATGGGTTAAGTATCACTATTATCATAGTAAATATAATTTGGTTCGTCAAATGTGAACTAATTATCAGAACACGAAGTAATTGAAAAAAGCATCATGCAGATCGTAAGACAAAGCCAAGCGCTCTGAAGTAGAGGTACCATTTTCCCACTAAAAGACGGGTATTTGGGGCATAATTGGCTATATTTCGATAACAGGGGCTCGTTAGGCAAAACGGCGGGTGCTGGGGTTCATTTTTATGCACCAGAAAACAGCTCTCAAAGCCTCATCAAAATTCGCGACCCGCACTTCGTACACTCTCCTTGTAAGGGTGCAAATTAGCCATTTTGCCCGCGCGTGGATTGCAGCACGAGTCGAGGCGAGTAAGCACGAGCAGAAGGCACATGCGTATTACAAACCAAAGACGAGTATTGTAATCACACAAGAGCAAGAAATACTTTTAACCCAAGGTACACACCGTACTTTTTAGTTTTTGTCATATATCTTGATTTCGAGTTTTTTATATGCCTTTAACGCAGGTGTAATTGTGTCTGTTTTTCGAATCGGTGTAAAAGTGTATTTATAAGACCAAAATAAAATATCAACAAATGTTCTTCAAAATTTTCAATATTTTCAAATTTATCAAAAATTTTCAATTATAAAAATTTTCCACTTTATAAAAATTTGTCACCTTTATCAATGTTTATTATTACGTTAAATTGTAGATGGATAATAATGAAGATAACAATCAAATATGCTGTGACTAGAATTTATTTATTTTAAGAATTTATTATAAGACTATGCCTAAATAGGTGCGCCTCGCTCGCAATCCTCGTGGCGACTGCCGAAAAGGCAATAGAACGGAAGTGACATATACACGATATAGTCAAATTGATATTCAAATTTTGATTACAGTAGTCCGAAACGTTACATTATATTATATAGTTAAATGAATTTCAGACATTTCGCCCACCTATCTTCGCAGAAGATACTAATTAACAATAGTACAATGGCACTCATTCGTTTTTTTTTTTTTACTAATTTAAGAGTAGATTCTAGTCTATAAATAATCAACAATTCATAGAACTTTAACAATTTAAAGAATAAAATTAAGCGAAATTAAACAATTAAAGTATTAAATTCTAATCTTCTGGCTCAAAATAATTAACTTAGTAACTGGTCTTCTCAATGTTGTACCAGCAGTGCGAACTGTGACGACTCTAGGCAAGCCATCGTCACCTGTATATACTTGTAAAATCCTCCCTAGTGGCCATTGTGCTGGTGGAGTAGTTTCACTGCGCAGGATGACCAGATCACCACCTTCAACTGGTTTTCTAGGATTTCTCCATTTATCTCTTTTCTGTAGAGCTTGCAGGTACTCCTGAGACCAGCGTCGCCAGTAATTCTGCGTCATTTGTTGAATGATTTGCCAGCGTTTAGAGGCAGGAATGTTGACCTGTGTACAATCAGACTCTGGAACAATATAAGAGGAGGAGTGAATAAGAAAATGTGCAGGAGTAAGTGGTTGTAGGTCAGCGGGATCATCAGACATAGGCACAAGAGGACGAGAATTTAGGCACGATTCAATTTTACAGAGTAATGTGGCAAATTCTTCATACGTTAATTTATTCTCGCCAATAACACGACGTATGTGATACTTAGTGGATTTTACAGCCGCTTCCCAAATGCCTCCAAAGTGAGGCGCAGCTGGAGGGTTAAAGCGCCATGCAGTCCCGTCTTTAGCTAATGTAGACGACAATTCTTGACAGTGCGTAGTTCCTTGCTTGTACATATCCTTGAGTTCCGAGTCAGCTCCCACAAACGTAGTTCCCTGGTCACTGAGTAGTAAGCTACAATGACCTCGTCTACCAGTGAAACGTCGAAAGGCGGCCAGGAACGCTGCAGCTGTATAGTCAGAGACTACTTCCAAATGAACAGCTCGAGTACTAAGGCAGACAAAAACACAAATATATCCTTTATATGATTTATGACCTCTTCCTGGAGAGGTGCGAATATGAAATGGGCCAGCATAATCAACTCCCGCTTGGCTAAACGGTCGACTAGACACAACTCTAGGAGATGGCAAATTGCCCATTTGTTGATAATTCTGCGTGGCTCTGTTACGAGTACAAGTAAGGCAATTGTGTATAGTCGACTTGACTCGCTGTCTTCCCTTAATCAACCAGTACTGATTCCTAAGTGTACATAATGTGAGTTGTACGCCTCCATGAAGAGTACGCGCATGACAATCTTGAATTACAAGTTCCGTAAATTTACCTTTATAAGGCAAAATAACAGGGTGTTTTTTGTCAAAAGACAACAATGAATGTTTCAACCGTCCACCTACTAACAACAAACCTTGTTGTATAAATGGATTCAAACTTACTAGGCACGAAGTGTTTGGAAGTGGCTTTTGCTGCCTTAATAAATGAAATTCCCTTGAAAAATGCAAATGTTGCACTAGATAATCCAAGTATAACGAGCTCTAGAAATTTATGTGGCAGACAAAACCCCTTTATAGTCGGCAATTTCAATTTTATACCAATTTTGTTCAAGTATTGATGACTGGCTATTAAGTTGATTAATCTTACTTCTAGCGATATCTATGAATCTTAAAATGTAAGCCATAACTCTCAATAATTTAGATAAAGAAGAACAATCATTTAACAATTTACAAATAAATTGATCTTTCATTTTAGCAAAATCCAAACCTACTGTAGTACCATCAGCTAAATCTTATTTTCCTACCACCGAGGAAACGAAATAACATTGTACATTGGTACAAAAACTTACGTTTGAGAAAGTCTGTAATAAAGAATGAGGCCAAGAGTCTTGCTCTTGGGACAACCAATTAGATTCTTTCCACCAAATCTGTGCCTCCTTTAACTCAGACGGCTTATCTGAAACGAGATACATGTGCCCAAGCTCTATATACTCAAGCATAAAGGCATGGTAAGCTTCCTTAAATGCTTGATCCCTTTCAAAACGTATCTCCATTCGATTCAATAATTTAAGCGCAGCTTGATAAGTATCACCTAAAGAAGGCACATTAACAATTTTAAAAGGTAATCTTAATATATATCTTCCATCAGCTGATCTCGAATGAGTGTGTAGAAAGTGTTCCTCACATTCCTGGTCGTCTAGTGAAACAGGTTGTTTGCAAGAAACCTCCTCTTGGAGCCAAAATCTTTGCAGCAATTCATTTACATCCAACTCTACAGTACTATGCAAGACTGTTGGGGTTGTCAAATTTAGTGGACCCTGTTTGGTCGTCTCTCCAGAAATTAACCATCCTAAATGCATTTGAGTAGCGATGGGCTCTTCCCCTTCGCCTTTGATCACTTGACCTTCCACAACTTGGGCGTATACAGCAGTACCCAACAGGACATCAATAACACCAGTCTTATTGAAGTTCGGATCAGCCAGTGTAATCTCCTGCAGATGACTCCAGCTGAACTCTTTGCCTTTTGTGATTGGCTTATAGCTGCTCACCTTTGGTAAAACATAGGCAACCACTTGGCAGCTAAAAGTAGAATTAAAGTGTGGTTTTATTGTAAATTCAGTAACCGCTTTACAAGTTATCTGACATTTACTGCCGACGCCAGTTATAGTCAAAACAATTGGTTTTTTTATCAATCTAATTCTTTGACATAATGACTCTGAAATGAATGAAGACTGAGCACACTGATCTACCAGCGTTCGAACGAGAATCTGTTCTCCTGCATCGTTAGAGACATACACCCAGGCAGTAGGTAACAGAACAGTTTCGGGATTTGAGTGTATTATCTTGACAAAGTGATTAGCAGAAGAACTAGTATCAAGCACGTCTGAACTAACAGATTTCAACTCATTTGAAGCATTATTTTGATCAATGTGGATAGGTACTCTATTAGTTTCTAAATTAGTTGTAGGTTCGAAATGCAAAAAGGTATGGTGTTTGTTATTACATTTTTTACAACGACTAGTGGAATTACAATTCTCAATAAGATGATTTCTTAGGCAATTATAGCAAAGTTTTCTGCTCTTGACAAAGGTGTGTCTTTGAGTTACTGTCTGGGCCTTAAATTTATCACATTGTATAATGAAATGTGATTTAGAACAAAGGGCACATTTAGTATTCTTATTAGAACTTTCAGTTACATGAAAATTCTTTGAAACAGTCTGAGGCTTATTCGACTGACCTTTGGATGGATTATATGAATTAATTTTTGAAGAAGAGTAATAAGTGAAGGATTTACTTTTATCGCTCGACTCGATAGTTTCTAACGCCATAATTTTTGTTTCCAAGAACGTTATCAATTCCTGAAATTTAGCAGGTTCAAGGGATGACCCCATAGAAGTTTCCCATTCCTTGCGGGTCTGAGTATCTAACCGACTGGCGGTCAAATATACGATAATATCATCCCATGTATTCGTTGAACGACCGATTGCTTTTAAAGCCATAAGTGGCCCATTGGTACCGCTTAAAATTCTCTTTACTTCTGCTGAAGACTCATAAGCCATACCTTTGAACGGGATCAAAGAGGCAAGATGCAAATTAACTATTCTCCTTTTATTTTCAAAATGTTTTTTCACCTTATCCCAGGCAGTATCAAAATTACCTTCCTCAATAGGCATCTCTTTAATCAATTCAAATGCTTCTCCCTCAAGGCTCATTTGTAAATAATGTAGCTTAGCAATATCAGATAAATTAGTGCGAGAGGCAATTGAAGTATCAAAATAACTTTTAAATGAAGACCACTGATTCGGAGGGAAGTGGGTGAGGGAGACAGTCCAAGATCACCCAAGATACTCTGGTACTTCAATTTTATTGTAAGAGTCGCAAGATACAGCGGGCTGACAACAGAGATGCGTCCGCTTGCTTGGAGGGCTCGAGACTCTCTGGCCTGCCGCTACGCTCGTTGCTCAGCGGTCTACGCTCGGAGGGGGCAATAGAGCGCGTGTGGCTAGTGCCACCTGACGGTGGAGACTGGGAGTTGGGCCTCACAGAAAATTGCCCACACAAACCGCCCTCCTCGTTCCGAGAATGATAATCCGAGTTGGAGCAGTCCGGTGTACCGCCCGCCGTCACGGGGAGGTTGGAGTGGCTGGCGCTAGTCCTTCGGGTGCGGCATCCGTTGAGGCATCGATAGGGAGGCGAACTAGCTTGGTGATTGGTCTGGTGTAGCTACTGTCGGCCGTTTTGACCGTGACGACCCGGACGAGATCATCTCGCCCGGGATGGACCTCAGTGACGCGAACAAGGGGCCACTTGCCGCTCGATCGAAGGAGGGGGGGATCGATGATCACGACGAGATCTCCGATGGCCAAGTTCTTTCGAGGTCTGGTCCATTTCGCTGGTTGCTGTAGGGTGTTGAGGTACTCTCGGCTCCAGCGTGACCAAAAGCTGTCTCGAAGTCCTCGGATCAATTGCCAGTGCGTCAATCTCGGGAGATCGGCTTCGGCGACGCTCGGCTGCGGGATGGAGTTCAGCGGACCCCCGATGAGGAAATGGGCGGGTGTGACGACCTCCAGGTCGTCCACATCACCTGAAAACGGGGAGATCGGGCGACAATTCAATACCATCTCGACCTCAGCGAGCAGGGTTGCAAATTCCTCGTAGGTCATCTTCTTTGGGCCTGCGACTCGCCTGAGGTGCGTCTTCGCCGATTTCACGCCGGCTTCCCAAATGCCTCCAAAATGGGGAGCGGATGGGGGGATGAAGCGCCAGGTGATTCCCTCGTTAGCCAGGGCCCCAGCCGCCATCTGCCAGTCGAGTGCGGCTGCGTGGAGCAGGCGTCGGAGCTCCGCATCGGCACCGCGGAAGTTAGTGGCATTATCGCTCCAGATCTCCGAAGGTCGGCCTCGCCGTCCGATAAAGCGTGTCAGCTCTCCGAGGAAGCTTTCGGTAGTGAGGTCCCCTGAGAGCTCCAAGTGCACAGCCTTAGTTGCGAGGCAGACGAACACCGCAACGTAGCCTTTCGACGAGGTCACGCCCCGTCCTTTGGACCGTAGGATGGTAAACGGTCCAGCATAGTCGACACCGCAGCGGCTAAATGGTCTCGATGGTGTTACTCGAGCGGCGGGTAGGGAGGCCATAACCTGTGTCAAAGGTCGGTCGGTGCATCTGGCACACACCACACATGAGCGAACCTGGGCCTTGACATTGCTCTTCCCTCTGACGATCCACGCACGCCGGATGGTATGAGCGTAGGTCAGCTGAAATCCGGCGTGGGGCGCTCGATGATGGGCCCAATTGATGACGAGTAGAGCCAAATGACAGCCACCGCTCAGAATCACCGGATGACGCTCCTCGTAGGGGAGCTGGGATTGCTGAAGCCGCCCGCCGACTCGGAGTACACGGTCGTTATCAAGGAACGGGTTCAGACGTCTCAGTGGGCTGTCGGTTCGAACCGATCGACCCTGCTCCAGATCCGCGATTTCTGATGAATAGTCCCGATGTTGAGCCAATCGCGAGCAGATGGAGAACGCTTGTTGTCTGCAGTGGGCACGTAACGCCACACAACACCGGGGAGAATCTCCTGAATATGACCCACGCAGTTGTCCACGAGATGATTGCCGATCGGGTCGTTGGTGCGAAGCCAATGGAGGACCACCTGCGAGTCGCTCCATGCATAGCAGCTGGCGAGGGGGATGTCTAGACTCTCAATCGCGGACTGGAGCAGGCGGGCAGCGAGCCGCCCGCCCCGAGCATCCGGATGAGCTGATTTCGGCCGCTCAGCGCGGATTCGACGTTATCGGCGCCACTCAGAAAATCGTCGATGTATAATTCCTTCTTGACAGCCTCCACAGCTCGGGGGTAGGGGGCGCCTTCGTCTTTACATAACTGCTGGAGGGTTCGAAGGGCTAAGTAGGGCGCGCAGGCCTCTCCATAGGTGACGGTTCGAAAGACGTAGTGGGTGACAGGAGCGACCTCTGACTCCCAATGACCCGTTGCAGATGTATGTCCTCAGGACAGATGAGGATTTGCCGAAACATCATCCTAATGTCCGCGCAGAACGCGATCTCGTGTCATCGCCAGCGGGTGATGACCGCCGCAAGCTGGTTTTGGAGTTTCGGACCGGGGAACAGTGCGTCGTTCAGGCACTTCCCGGAATTCGTTCGTCGAGAGGCGTTGAACACGATCCGGAGCTTATCCCCGTCATCGCTGCGCTGCCAGATCGCATGATGAGGGAGGTAGTGTGCGGCCAGTTCATCGTTGTTGAGCTCGTCTGGATAAAGAGGCCGCATGTGGCCTAGCTGTAGGTAGGTTTCCATAAAGTTTGTGTACTCCCTCTTTAAACGGCTATCTCGGCGCATTCTATGGTGAACGGAGGTGAGGGCTTGACGCGCGTTCTTGAAGCTGTCTCCAAGGCTCGAGCGAACGTCAGGTTTGTTCAAGAGTGGAACGACATACCTCCAGGTGGCGTCTCGGGTGTGCTTGGTCGTGAAAATTCGTTCGCAGTCGATGTCTTGCCGAGAGCGTCGCGTGATTTGGGGCACCGCTTCCACAGCCCAGAATTTTTGCAGCAGACTCATCAGCTGCTCCTGTGATGGTGCGGGCGCGGATACCGGGGTAGTGACGCAGGACACTTTGAGTTCAGGCGTGTGATCGTTGGGCTGTGCCCCGGTGATGGTCCAACCGAATATGGTCTGTTGAGCAAGAAACGAGCCTCGGTGAATGGTGCTAGACAACATCAGTTGGTGGTAGACATTAGCTCCTAATACCGCGTCGACCCGGCTGGGGATGCAGAACGCCGGATCTGCCAACTTGATGCCGTTGAACAATTCTCGGAGGCTGTGGTCTACCCGACTGGAGGGGGTGGAAAGACGGAGGTCTCGCAGGCCGTAGGCTTCGAATCGGAGAGGTCCGGGAAGCTTATCATTGTATAAATGAAGATGAGACCGGGCTCGAGCGAAGTCCATGGGTCGTCCGTTGACGCCTGCGACTCCGACTTCGATCCGTTCCAGCACATCGCCAAACTTTTGCACCAACTGGAGTGCGACGAGGGTGACTTCGTAGCAGGGATCCAAGAGTGCTCGGACTTCGACTCGCCGCCCCTTCTGGTCCCCCAGGCAGATCCGGGTGGTCGGCAGTAGAGTGGGTCATGCTGATGTTGAGTTTCCTACTCGTCGGGATTTAGTCGGAATGCCCGAGTCGATGGAGAGCCCTGATCTTTTGCCTGCGCCGACATGCAGGAGGGTATGGTGGTGCTCACCGCAATCCCTGCAAGTTCCTGTGGATGGGCAATTCCGAGCCGAGTGATGTTTCTGAAGGCAATTGTAGCACAATCCTTCTCGGGTGACAAGATCCCGGCGCTCTCCCGGTGTCATACCCTTGAAATAATCACAATGTCCGGTGTAATGAGGACCGCGGCATGTGCTGCAGATGGCTCGTTGGGCGTTGGTAGCAGCCGCGACCTTGAAACGTTGCGGTGGGAGTGCAGAATCACTCGACTTCGATGGCGGTCCGCACATCGATTTGGTTGTGCGTTCGGGAACGAGCGACTTGAGCGTCCTGCATCTTTTCTGCAGGAATCTGGATAGCTGATCGAAGGTTGGGTGGCTCGTTTGGTGGATACCAGCCGCGATGTCTTTTTCCTCCAATTCCTCCTCCCAGTCACGACGCGTGACTGGATCCATGGCGTCTGTCGCGAAGGACAAGAACCAGTCGTCCCAATGTTCGACGGGTCAGTCAAGAAACTGTAGCTGCGTTCTGTGCCGCTCGAGGGTATCCGCAAGGGATTGCAGACCCGTAGCCGACTCTTTTCTGAGAGGACGGATGCGTTTGATGGCCTGCAAGTGGTCTCGGACAAGAAGACGTCTGTGATCGTATCGAGACTCGAGGATGGCCCAAGCGATAGAGTAGTTGTCGCCGGTTACTTGAAGAGTGTCCAAAGCGAGTTTGGCCTCCCCGTCGATGTGCGTCTTGAGGTAGTAGTATTTATCAACGTTCTCCAAGGTAGCATCCGCGTGGACGCGAGAGCGGAACATGTCCTTGAATGATTCCCAGTCTTCCCTATTCCCGGAGAACCGGGGCAGAGTAATCCTTGGAAGACAGCTGTGACCATGGGAGGACGTCGGTTGAGCGTTGGCGCCCGATCCATGACCTGGGTTGAGACGAGCTCGGACGTCGTAGAGTTGACCTCGTACTGTGAGATAATCGGCTTCCACGATGTAGTATTCTTCTCCTTCATTGTTTGCGTTGTCAGCCGTACAGTCGTGTTGCAGCAGTGTCACGTGGTTGGCCTGGTAGTCGCTCCAGTAACTTTCAAGCTGTTCGAGGCGGCTTTGGACGAGACCCTCGGTCCACTCAACCTGAGGTGCGGTCCTGATTGTCTGAGCTGTGCGTGCCTCCACGCCACGTAGCGCCCTCTGAGCCGCCGCGATGTCCATCCTGCAACATTAAGAAGAGATTAGACTGTCGCATGAGCCGCAAGGAGCAGATCCGACGCATTAGATGCGAGATGGAGTCTCTCCAGGGGCGGACCGATCCTTCGAGTGCCGTGGAAGGCGAGACCGAAGCCGAATCTGTGTTCAGGCACGTCAGGCCGCGGTGGCGGTGTGCCTAGTCGTAAGGGTTGAGCCGACTGATTCAGTCCCCCGAGCAGTGGGACGTCCTCAGGGCGACGAGTTTATCACGTGAGATGCGAGAACGATCTGAGGTCAGAGACCGTGCCGATGTGAGCCAACCTGTCGAGCTGAAAGCGATTCAGTCGTTGGCGGTCCGGGGGGGAAAGGGGGGGGGGGGCACGGCGAGAGACCGACTGATTCAGTTCCCCGCACAGTGGGACGTCCTCAGGGCAACGAGTTCATCACGTGAGATGCGAGAACGATCTGCGGTCAGAGACCGTGCCGATGTGAGCCAACCTGTCGAGCTGAAAGCGATTCAGTCGTTGGCGGTCCGGGGGGGAAAAGGGGGGGACACGGCGAGAGACCGACTGATTCAGTTCCCCGCGCAGCGGGACGTCCTCAGGGCAACGAGTTCATCACGTGAGATGTGAGAACGATCTGAGGTCAGAGACCGTGCCGATGTGAGCCAACCTGTCGACCTGAAAGCGATTCAGTGGTTGGCGGTCCGGGAGGAAATGAAAAGGAAGGGGGGATACTGCGAGAGGCCGCCACGCGGGCAGACACAGCGCCGCGCGTGAGAACGGCACAGAACCCAATACTTTTTTCGGACACGAGCGAGTATCAGAGAAGGCGACGCGCACTGTCGGCAATGGCGGGAAGCGCCAGCTCACGCATCGCTGCAATGATCATGCCGCGGCGCCGGGACACGCGCCCGGCACCACGGAACAGCAAGATCCATCGCCGAGGGAGAGATATGGCGGGCAAGATGCATAGACAGCAACATAGCTGGCGCCCTCTCTTTGCAACTCGCACCACCCAGATATTAGATAACCGCCATATCGCTGCACCGGCCGCGCGAGGGGAACGAGAGAGAGAGAGAGAGAGAGGAAGAGGGAGAGGGACGCGCAGACGGCAACACGGCGGCCGCGGAAGCCCACACAGCGCGCGGGGATGCACCGCGTCAGAAAAACACAGGACGCGCACAAATGAAAATGGCGGGAAGCACCGTCCCGCGCATCGTCGCAATGATCGCGCCGCGACGCCTGAACGCGCGCCTGTCACCGCCGAACCCCGAGACCGATCACCGATACCCCGCGGCGTGTGTACCTCGGTGGCGTCTCTTCCTCGCACGTCGGACGAAAGCGAGCCTCAGAGAGGAAAAGACGCGCACCGCCGAAAATGGCGGGAAGCACCGACCCGCGCATCGTCGCAATGATCGCGCCGCAACGCCTGGACGCGCGCCTGTCATCGCGGAACGCCGAGACCGATCACCGATAGTCCCGCGGCGGGTGGACCTCGGCGGCGTCTCTTCCTCGCACGTCGGACGACAGCGAGCATCAGAGAGAAAAGGACGCGCACTGCCGAAAATGGCGGGAAGCGCCTGCTCGCGCGTCGTTGCAATGTTCACTGACATACCTGATCGCGAGTCTATCGCTAACTTGTGGACGGCTGACGTACGCAGTGCTGCGATGGCTGCGGCTCCGAGGTTGTCTGACCGTTATCGATCACCGGCTTCCTCCTGTTGGGATATGGACCTGCGTGGCGCTGGGTTCCGTAATCCGGCTCGAAGGACCAATGATTCGGAGGGAAGTGGGTGAGGGAGACAGTCCAAGATCACCCAAGATACTCTGGTACTTCAATTTTATTGTAAGAGTCGCAAGATACAGCGGGCTGACAACAGAGATGCGTCCGCTTGCTTGGAGGGCTCGAGACTCTCTGGCCTGCCGCTACGCTCGTTGCTCAGCGGTCTACGCTCGGAGGGGGCAATAGAGCGCGTGCGGCTAGTGCCACCTGACGGTGGCGACTGGGAGTTGGGCCTCACAGAAAATTGCCCACACAACCACTTTTTAAAATCACCTGAAAATTTAGGTATGTCGATCTTCGGTAGCTTTGCTTCCAAAGGATCATTTTGAGTAGTAACGTTGAGAGTTCGCGATGATGAAGCAGGCAATGAAGGCATAGTTAAATTATTATAATGTTCAAGAAATTCTCCTGTTCTTTCTAAATAAACTTCCTCAGCACTATCAATGAAATTTTCTAAGAAATACTTATGTTTTAAATACGTTGTACTTAGTTCCATAATACTATCATGAGCATCCAACAATTTTTTCCAATAAGTTTCAATACTTCCAATCCGTGCAGTTGTTGTTCCTTTGGTCATATTTGGTTGACCCTTTTTCTTAAAATTCGTAAAGGAACGATCAATTTTACTTAATAATTCCTTTTGCGATTTTTCAAATTTATCCATAATACCTTTTATTTATTTAATGCGTTGCAATAATTAATTAAGTTGTAATTAAGAGTACCGGAATAAATTGTAGATTATGACAATCAATCCAAAGAACGATAATCAATTAAAAAATACGACGATCAATTCAAAATGCGATGATCAATCCAAAGTACGATAATAAATTCAAAGTACGACAATTAATTCAAATGCTAAACAATAATAGCAATCAATTGTCAAATGAAAGCGAGCTAATTCTCAAAGTAAAGAGTACATCTACATTTACTGATTTAGTAAAGGCACTTTTCCACGCTCAATAGCAATTAATATGCTAATGGCGGCACGTGAGTTCACTGTAGCGTCTTCTTAATTTTCCACTCAGCACACCACACTTTTCCAATTTTCACAATCCCGACTGCGTAGGACCAATGTTTATTATTACGATAAATTGTAGATGGATAATAATGAAGATAACAATCAAATATGCTGTGACTAGAATTTATTGTAAGACTATGCCTAAATAGGTGTGCCTCGCTCGCAATCCTCGTGGCGACTGCCGAAAAGGCAATAGAACAGAAGTGACATTTCCCCGATATAGTCAATTGATATTCAAATTTTGATTACAGTAGTCCGAAACGTTACATTATATCATATAGTTAAATGAATTTCAGACAATCAAAATATTTAACCTTTATCCAAATTTTACAAATTTATCAACATTTTTCAAATTTATCAAAATTTGTCAAATATATCAAAATTTTTCGAGTTTATCCAAATTTTTCACGTTTATCGAAATGTTTTAAATTTATCAAAATTAATCAATTTATCAAAATTTTTCAAATTAATCAATATTTTTCCAATTTATCAAAATATTTCAAATTTAACAAAATATGTCACACTTATCAAAATTATACAGTTTATCAAAATTTTTAAATTTATTACAATTTTTCAAATTTATCAAAATATTTCTAATTTATCATAATTTTTCCACTTTTAGAAAAAATTTTCAAATTTATTAAAATATTTCGAATTTATCAATATTTTTCAAATTTATCAAAATATTTCAAATTTAACAAAATATTTCAAGTTTATAAAAATTTTACAGTTTATCTAAATTTTTCAAATTTATCACAATATTTCAAATTTATCAAAATTTTTCTAATTTATCATAATTTTTGGAAAAACATTTATTGATATTTTATTTTAGTGTTGTAAATATACTTTTCCACCGATTCGAAAAACAACCACAAATACACCCGCGTTAGAGGCATGTAAGAAACTCGAAATCAAGACATATATGACAAAAAGTACGGTGTGTACCTGCAGATGCATTCTGCATGTCCGTATTTATAATCACGAAAAAATAAGGTTTCAGTTGTATTTATACAATATGTACACTGTTTTCTACTTATGAATCGTGAAGTATTTGCGTTTATTAACATGTTATTACAATAAAAAGATACAAATCATATTAATAAGATCTATAAAATCGACGGTGATCAGAAATAGGTACACATCAAAATCACAGCTTTTTGCTGTCAGCAGGAATAGGTGCATTTTGCATACGCTTCCTAATGGATTATTATTAATATTTAACTCTTTAAAATGGGGTTTACAATCTGCAATTCAGCAAATCAGGAATATATACTCATATAATAATAATTGCATAAATCTCACTCTTTAAGTATCTAGGCTTTATTATAAATTACAATATGTACGGTCGCCAAATTTACAAGATTTTCACAATTCACCGGTCGCTAAACAAATATGACTACGCTAGCCCACGCACGCGTCTTCCGCGGCGACCAAATCACCGCGTTTCCCGAGTTTTCCGAATCGCGTAATATCCCCCCTTTTCCACACTATAATTCGTAATTTTCAACGGGCCCGACGCGCACTGATTCTAAACGACGGTGTCACACTACCACGAGTTTAAATTATAACTTTACCTATAAGTGCCGAGGGAAGCTCGACAATTATAGTCCACTCATCATCGCTAATTGTGTACGCCTAGCGGTGCTCCTTATACGCCTGTCGCTAGTACTTCCTCCGATATTATCCTCGCTACTAATGTCCGCCGATTTTACAATACTCTCGATGGGTGCTCGCAACGTAGGTCTATCCTCTCCAACGGGCGGGCAGGCAATCCTCGCAACGTACGTCTGTATTCTCTAACGCGCGGGCAGGCAATACTCAAAATCGGAGAGGGCGGAAATCTCTTTCAAATTTTCAGCTCTTCTTCTCGACCACCTTCAGCCCACACACTTGTTGCTTCCGCCTCTTTCTTCTCGGTGATTGGCCTTGATTTTCCCTAAATGCGAAAATCAAGGCTAAGTCTGCGGCAATTTGAGTCGCCAGTCTTCATTGGTCCGCTCCGCGATTGCCGCCCTGCCCACGAAGCACGGGCAATATGAATTGCTAAATATACACGCGCGGGCAACCCGGCGTGTATATCTATATCGAGCGCTTTCGGTTTTGTCGCCGCCGGACCTTCACAGTTGGCAGCGGCGACGTGCGCGCGTCGGCCTACGCTACGATAGGCCGGCAGCTTCATGCGGCTCGCGGCGCGGCGGCTGCCAGCAATCCCCATGCTGTCGACAGCCGCGTCGGTTTTCTCTCTCTCTCTCTCTCTCTCTCTCTCTCGTGGCTACAGCCGAGATGGCATGCCTCGAGAAAACCGCCGCTACTGCTGTGAATCCTCTCTCCTCCCGCGTCTGCGTGCATCGGGAGAGATGGCGGTCGCGCGCGCGCGTGTGTGTGTGCGCGGGCAGTGGCTCATTATCCTCGAGAGGCGAGGAAGAAAGAGCAAGCGAGAGAGAGAGAGAGGGTCGCGCATACAGAGTGCAGTGGTGTTGGTGCCGTGCATGTGTGTGTATAGGCTCGTCGTCGTTGCTCGCTCCAATCGGTCGTCGCTGCGGCGCGATCAGCTGGTGCCGCTGGTATGAGTATGTGCGTGTGTGTATTGGTCTGTGACTTTCCTCGGTCGCGCCTCTCCTTATCCTCATTTCCTCAACAAATAAATTAACAATTCCCCCCATTAATAACAATAATTATTTAATCAAAAATGCTCGGCTCTGGTGACGGGTGATTTGGTCGCGATTGACGGCCCGTGTTTTAATAACATTGGAACGCGAAATACGCGTCACAAACTCTCCCCCCCTAAACGGGCCACACGGCCAGGAGTGGACTGTTTATTCCAATAATCAAACGAGACTTCAGTTGGGCCATTGTATCCCATCAACGCGATTCCCGAACAACCCTCGGCACCAGAGCTTTGCAAGAAACAATATATATATATATATATATATATATATATATATATATATATATATATATATATATATATATATATATATATATATATATATATCTATACTTATAACTAATCAGGCTGAAAACAAACAAAAATGTTATTAATACCTACACCTTACTACTCCCAATCCGACCACAGAGCAATGGCGCTCATAGATCGCGCGACCATAGGGGAAATTATAAGATCCTAATAAAAAAAATTCAATAAATAAATAAATAACAAGAATTTTAACAACTTACTGGGCATGGGTATGCCTCCGACACTCCATGTTTCAGTCGCTAATGGGGTTCTCAGGTTATGCCCTTGGTCGCTGATGCTTCGGGTCTCGGATGGGTCGCTAATCGTTGTGGTCACTAGAGTGATCAGTTTGTTCTGCTTTACTGGCCATCTCGATAAATAACCACTTCAAGGTCGCTTGTAAGGAGAAGGTCGCTACTACGGGGCTCTCCCCCTTGGGGAAATATATCTCTTCAATTCACACACGTGCATCTCGGGTATTCTTTTATCTTGCCCCATATTTAGCACATATACCAGCGGAGACTTGACTTCTTTGATGGAAAATGGGCCGTCAAACCTGCAAGCTAACTTAGCCGAGAACCGCTTGTCTTTGTTTGACAAGTGATGGATTGCCCTCATTACTAAGTCCCCTACCTGGAATGTCGCCTCCTTCCTGCCACGATTGTAGTATTTGGCTTGTCGCTCTTTTGCAGAGTCGATATGCCTGATTACTAGGTCACGTAGGGCATCCAGTCTTCTTACGATATCTAACCAATCTTCGGGGTCGCTACTAACAATTGGTCGCTTTGGCTCTACTTCTCTTCGTAAACTCTTCACCGGCCTTGGGTTTCGTCCGTAATTCAAGAAGGCTGGTGATACCTTGGTGGTCGCTTGCATCGCAGTGTTGACTGCATGCCTGAACTCATGAAGATGGGCATCCCAATCCCGATGGGATGGGACCTTGTTTCACGAAGGTCGCTATCATGGTCTTTAGGGTTCGGTTGCTTCTCTCCACTGGATTGGTTTGTGGATGGTACGGTGACGTAGTCACATGCGTCACTCCATACTCCTTCAGAGTGTCGGTCAGGTGCTTGTTAATGAACTCTTTCCCATTATCTGTGAGTACGTAGTTTGGCGTTTCCCACCGAAACAAGATGAGCTCCTCTAGGGCGCGAGCCACCGACTTGCCATCAGCCTTTCTCAGCGGCTTCAGCTCGATCCACCGCGTGAAGAGATCCTGGAATACCACCAAGTATTTGAATTGACTCTTATTTGGTGGAAATTCCATAAGATCTGCTGCCACTACGGCCCATGGTCACTCTACTATTGCAATTTTACCTAAACCATTACGTAGCCCTATTTGATAATGAAAATTCACTTAAAATAAATTTAAAAAAAATTCCTTTTAAAGAACCTTATAATATTCACATGTTTTATTCAGATATCAAGTCAATGCTGAGTGGAAAGAGTCTTTTTAATGTAATTATAAACCTGAGCTTGCAAACATTTGATTAATTATAGTTTTATAATTTCATTAAAATGACCCTTCTGAGCCAGCGTCGACTTTATATCTGGATAGAACATGAGTATATTATGTGTTACTTTCAAATAAATAAATGTTTGTATATGGGTAACTTGATAGTTTCATTGACTCCATTTTCTTTTAAACTACTTGAAGTAATCTTTTGCAATTTTACGTAAACCATTATGTAGCCCTATTTGCTTATGAAAATTCACTTAAAATAAATTTAAAAAAAATTTCTTCGATAGAACCTTATAATATTCTCATGTTCTATTCAGATATCAAGTCAACGCAGGGTGAAAAGAGTCTTTTTAATGTAATTATAAACATGAGCTTGCAAACATTGTATTAATTATAGTTTTATAACTATATTAAAATGACCCTTCTGAGCCAGCGTTGACTTTATACCTGGATAGAACATGAGTATATTATGTGTTACTTTCAAATAAATAAATATTTGTGTATGGGTAACTTGAAAGTTAGATTGACTCCATTTTCTTTTAAAATACTTAAAGTAATCTTTTGCAATTTTACCTAAAACATTACATAGTTCTATTTGATTATGAAAATTCACTTAAAATAAATTTAAATTAAATTCCTTCGAAAGAACCTTATAGTATTCTCATGTTTTATTCAGATATCAAGTTAACGCTGTGTGAAAAGAGTCTTTTTAATGTAATTATAAACCTGAGCTTGCAAACATTTGATTAATTATAGTTTTGTAATTTCATTAAAATGACCCTTCTGAGCCAGCGTTGACTTTATATCTGGATAGAACATGAGTATATTATATAGTTACTTTCAAATAATCCTTTAAACACAAGAAGCACTTACACGAGTACAAAGTTTCACAAAGGCCCTCGTCAATAACAAAAATTTGGGTTAAAAAACAGTACATCTATTGGAGTATTAAATATTTAACAGATGCTTCTGCGATGCACCAACTTGATTGGAGAACTTGATTTGTATTATATTTACATCATGACAACATCAGAGCGGATATTCAATTACTGCATCCCCATGATTGTGTGGTATTTTTCTGGAGCATAGTGACTTATGCCCTGTATGCTTATAGTCAATCAGCAGATGACTTTGTATATCCCCGATGATGATTACGCACAAGCACATAAATACTTGTTACTAAGAAGTAGCACACCACAAGTATAACAATTTTATTGAACAACCAAGAAATCGTTGTCGATATACCTACATAAAAACTAATTGCTTTATTGTTTTATCTAATAATTCTTCGTTGAATGCAATTATCATAGCTAATTGCTGTATATGCATTTTAACAATGACTTTACCTATAAGCGTGGCACCAAAGAAATTCCAACCATATTTCTGAGCAAAACAACTTTACTTGATGACTTCATGATTTCAATAATGCTCATTTCATCCAGCGGCGGATCCAGAGGGGGCGATGGGGGTGATCGTCCCCCCCAAGAAATTTTTTTATGTTAACCCATGAATCCTTAACTTAAACCCTAGACCAATAACCAATTGACCCTGAACACATAAACTGTAAAAACATAATCCTATAAGTCGAAAATCATTATTTAATCAATAAACGCATAAACCTCAAAACCCAATTAACCCAAGATAATCAATTTAGAATTAAATAAATACAAAAATGTAACCCATAATCTCTAAGCCCAACTTAGAAAATTTTTAGCAAATTTCAAATTTTTCAAATTTATTTCGTTTATTTAACTATTGAAATAATTTTTATACATTAATATTCATCTATAAATATTTGTTCAACTTTCTGATGCACAATGAAATTAAAATTTATAAAAACATACTTATAAAACTATTAATTAGACTAAACTTCTGCTTATACATAGAATTACTGGTCTTCTTACAGTTTCAGAGCAATTTATGCATAACTTCTTCCATACATTTAAGGAAAAACAACTTTTGTTGTATTTACTAAATATCATTATTTATTTGTTCACGTATCAAAATTGTTCGTTATCCAAACCAACGTTTGGTCGATTCAACAAAAGCTTATATTTTCATTTTTCAATTGATTGAATAATTTGAAAAATATTTCCTTACTTGATAAGCTTTATAATAGTATTCCCTCGCTTGTTTTTATTTTTTAGTATAAATAAGTTTAAGTATGAATTAATCAATTAATTAATTAGAAACTATATCCTTTGCATGTTTCATGTGTAGGAATTTATTTATAAAGCAAAAAATAAACAGAAGTATCACGAGTGTTTATGCTGTTATCTGCTGATAATCTTAGTAAATAAATAATTTTGATAAACATACTTATAAAGTGCTGTTAAATGTTCTTGAGAAGATGATGGGAAATTACCTTTTTTACTAATTCAGATACCCTCAATGGTATTGCCCGCCCCCCTATACGCTTCTCCTAGATCCACTTCATGTACCAAAATTTTTCATTGTACAGACCAACGTTTGGTAGACTCAATAAACATTTTTTTTCGTGTTTCTATAAATGATAAATATGATATATTTAAAAGGCTTTTCATTAAAATAAAATAGATATTAATATTTTCAGTTATGAAACACCTTGCTTGCAATTTAGGGATTTTCAACTGATTCAATAATTTGAAAAACATTTCCTCATCTGTTAAGCTTTGTAATGGTTTTTCCTGGCCTGTTTTTATTTTTTAGTATAAAATTTGAGGATAAATAGACTTATTAGTCTCGCACTATCATATTCATTTCGAATTTCGTATTCATTACGAAATAAAGTTAGATTTAGATTCCATTGTAGATAGGTTTGTGAAGACCGATTGTAAACATACATTAGAATTAATATTATAAGGGGAAATGGCATATAAAGGCATTAATTTAAAAATTTGATTATTATGTCATACGCTATGCTATGTAATTGTCATTTTAAAAAATGTAATCATTTAAGTCGCACATGTGGAATGTGAAATTGTTATGGACCTTTTTTTTTTTTTACTAATTTGGGCACCCTCAGTGTCATCGCCCTCCCTATACACCACTTCTGGATCCGCCGCTGATTTCATCTTGTTTATGCCTTGCGAGTTTCAAGGGGGCAACATACTCAAAGGCAGAGAAGACGTCCTTAATTGTTCCTTTTTGTGTACTATACTATTCTATCTCTTCTTTTACTAGTCTTCTTTACTTACAATGCTAGACATTCCCTGCCCTTTCTTTCCAAGTTCCTGACCCTCTTAAAATCCATACTTTGCCACGATTTTTGCTGCAACAGAAGACGTTGTGTATCATTGATGATTTAGATTCTGTCAAAGAAGTGGTCTCGGTACAACTTCTGGTGTAGCCTCCGACAGAAAGGCAATGGAGCGATGGTAACACCTTGTCCAGTACTCCTGAATGTTGTGCGTTCTTCATCTTTTTCGACAGAATTCATTGTTAGTCTTTTTCTTTATCTCTCTTACCATGTAAAACAGCAGCTTTTTTCAACTATACTTGGGAGTGCAATATTTTGATTGCAGATGACCGTCTTGCCACTTTTTCGGACGTACGATATTTTTCGAAATCGTCGTACAGAGATTTCATCACGTAATAAAAACAAATCACCTAAAAACAACCCGTTTTATTTTAATAATACAAATGACACAAACGCATCCTTCATCCTTCAACATTTGATTTAAATAATAGGTTAGATTTTTTGGTTGTCGTCTGCACTGTCTGCAGGCACTATATATATATATATATATATATATATATATATATATATATATATATATATGGACTGTATATGGACTGTATGAAAACGGAAGTCACATATATATATATATATATATATATATATATATATATATATATATATATATATATATATATATATATATATATATATACATTATGATTAGAGAAAACGGAAATGCGGAGAACAAAATGAAAAGAAAAAATTTGAGAAAATATATTATGCTTTATATTTTTAATTAGATGAATCTTTTTTAACAGAAACTTTTATTGCGTGATAGACTAAATTATTATCTCTTAAAACAGTGTCAATAGACTTCACATAAGTCAATCAGTGTTTAGATATTGATATTTAAAGATTTTGAAGAGGTTAAAAGGCACAATTAGACGTATAAAAGGCGACGGTGCGCCCTTCGGCTTCGTATCGTCTACAAACTCGTGTTAATTCACCGGTGTTTTTTCTAAAATGATACTTTATATACATCGTTCGAATTCGTTTAAGGGATCTAGATGGTTTGGCCGGATCTTCACGTACACACATACTTAGAATAAACATATGTTTGCCATTATAATCAAAATTCTAATATTCCGTGTTAATAGCTTTTCGTATTTCTTCCTCGAAATTCTCAGAACATTTTAATCGGAACTTTGAAGCATCGTAACACTCTCGAACTACATGATTTTCGGCAACTCTATCGCATTTTGCTTCTAACGTTTCTCTTGGAGCCTTTGCTTTTCGTTTTCTGATCGTGCCTTTTTTATATATTCTAAGGTTGAAAATGCGTGTAAAAATATTTTAAATGTGAAAATATAAATTGAATAAGAATTAAGAATCAACCTATGACATCTGGAGATTCATCATTACTGTTCGACTCATTTTGTGTCTCGTTACTGGTACTTCCATTCACTGCAGCATCGCTTATATCCAGGGGCGGATCCAGAAGTGGCGTATAGGTGGGGGAGGGGCAATGACACTGAGGGTGCCCAAATTAGTAAAAAAAAAATGTCCATAACAATTTCACATTCCATACGTGCCACTTAAATGATTACATAGCGTATGACAATATAATCAAATTTTTAAATTAATGCCTTTATATGCCATTTCCCCTTATAATATTAATTCTAATGTATGTTTACAGTCGGTCTTCACAATCCTATCTACAATGGAATCTAAATCTAACTTTATTTCGTAATGAATACGAAATTCGAAATGAATACGATAGTGTGAGACTAATAAGTCTATTTATCCTCAAATCTTATACTAAAAAATAAAAACAGGCCAGGAATAACCATTACATAGCTTAACAGATGAGGAAATGTTTTTCAAATTATTGAATCAGTTGAAAATCCCTAAATTGCAAGCAAGGTGTTTCATAACTGAAAATATTAATATCTACCGTGAATAAGAGTATCGACACTCGAAGCGGTGGGCCGGTAGTGTGCAATGTAAACAATAACACACGAAAGAGAATACATGAAAAACCCATTATTTTCTCGGTAAAACGAAAGAAGGGAAATCGATATTTCAATTAACTGTGAAAAATGTGACTGTTTTATTTTTTCGCGAATAGAACAAGCAGTCGACGCGGGCGTGATAATGTAATACAGCACATGCCGTTCTCTGCTACTTGCCTGTAGCTACGAGTGTAACACTCGTGTTACTTATGTTTATTCTTTGTTTTATAAATAAATTCCTACACATGAAACATGCAAAGGATATATTCTAATTAATTAATTAATTCATACTCAAACTTATTTATACTAAAAAATGAAAACAAGCGAGGGAATACTATTATAAAGCTTATCAAGTCGGGAAATATTTTTCAAATTATTCAATCAATTGAAAAAAGGCAATAAAAACCTTTGGTTGAATCTACCAAACGTTGGTTTGGATAACGAACAATTTTGGTACGTGAACAAATAAATAATGATATTTAGTAAATCCAACAAAAGTTGTTTTTCCTTAAATGTATGGAAAAAGTTATGCATAACTTTCATAAATTGCTCTGAAACTGTAAGAAGACTGGTAATTCTATGTATAAACAGAAGTTTAGTCTAATTAATAGTTTTATAAGTATGTTTTTATAAATTTTAATTTCATTGTGCATCAGAAAGTTGAACAAATATTTATAGATGAATATTAATGTATAAAAATTATTACAATAGTTAAATAAACGAAATAAATTTGAAAAATTTGAAATTTGCTAAAAATTTTCTAAGTTGGGCTTAGGGTTCATGGGTTACATTTTTGTATTTATTTAATTCTAAATTGATTATCTTGGGTTAATTGGGTTTTGAGGTTTATGCGTTTATTGATTAAATAATGATTTTCGACTTATAGGATTATGTTTTTACAGTTTATGTGTTCAGGGTCAATTGGTTATTGATTTAGGGTTTAAGTTAAGGATTCATGGGTTAATATAAAAAATTTTCTTGGGGGGGGGGCGCTCGCCCCCATCGCCCCCCCCCCCCTGGATCCGCCGCTGCTTATATCTGGTAATGGTTCATTTTCTTTGTGAACAGAATCATTGAGAGACGGAACATTGTCGATCATATTTTCAGGTTCTAATAATAAAAAAATATACGCTGATAATCTTAAATTAACCTCGATTTACACGAAATCTCTTTGTAAACAATAAAATAAAGTTATTTAATATTTCATTTAAAAAATTATTTAAAATAACAGTTTAAATTAAACATAAATAAATTACCAATCACATCTTGCGAACTAGCTGCAGTTTCACCATTTTTCCGTTTAACTTTTATAAATCCTTTTTCATCGACATAACAATTTATTAAATCGATTGGTTCTAACGTTATACTTTCGTTCATGATAAATAAAATTGATTATCACTAAGTTGGTGTCTTTCGATAATTATAATTATTGCAGGAATTAAAATAAAATCGTCGTTGTTTACTTGTCATAAACAAGAAAGGCGTAAAATCAATTGTTCATAACCAAAAAAGACGTAACCGTCGTACCGTAAACAAAAAAATGGCGACTTCATGAAGTTTACGTCTTTCTTGCTTATCGTCGTATCTTTACGGCGTTTTTGTTTATGAAAATACCAAATATCACCAAAACCGTAACATTAAATATTGTGATTTTGCACAAATATTACATTTTTACCTCATTTTCTATTTTATTATTATAGATATGGTACATATGTGTCAGAATAATCAAAAATCTCATTTTTGAATTTTTTGAAGTGACAGACCTTCTTGCTTACGACGGCAGTATACTGTCAAAACAAAACATTTAACAGCTGATAGAAGTATGCTTGGAATTGTCTGCATCGGTAAAACAAATAACTGTATTTTCTATATTGTAAAAGTTGATATTAAAAACGCGCGAATTTGAAATCGCAGTACTAATAAACTGATAACTTAAGGTCTTTAACTTTTTTATTTGACTTTATTAGGGCCTAAAATTTAATTTCTAAGTAGTAAACACCCTACACTGAGAGAGAGAATTCCTTGTAGTAAATGAATCATTCATTTGTCGCAGCGCGAGTTGATAGTATTTGAACTTGTTCATTTGAGAAAAAGCATACAAATTTCTTTCGCTGAAGTATAAATTTCTTAACAGTCAGAAAAGATGACGCTAATGAAAATCAAGTAAAAAAATAATTGTATAATAAATATATTATAACTACAATATTCACGATTAGTTGAATAAAATATAACTCTGTAAATATTTATTGCATTTTGTCAAGATAGTTATGCATTCACGAGTCGGTTCATTTTTGGGAGTCCCGATACAACCGGCTTAGAAATGACCGAAGCTCGTTAGGTGACAAAAAGTAGTATTAATGTTTTATTTTTAAATATACTATTTTTTTTCATACTCTTTGTTTTCTTTTTACTTCAGAACAATATATTATGAATTCTACACAAAACAGACCGATAAGTAAAAATGACGAAAACTTTTTTAATGCTGCAAGTCTCAAATTAAAGCTCGTTTTTTTCTACTGTATATTCTATTGCGAAAAAAAACTCTTACAAGGTCTTTTGCGTATGTTGGAAATTTTTCTCGTACATTTTAGGACCTATGCAACAAGAAAAATCCAATTTCAGAGGCGTGCATCGTCATTTATTTTTGTCAGCTTTCAAACCACTTATCGGCCAATTTTTTGTAGATTTCCTCATATTATATGGTACTTATACTGTAAGGAAATAACAGGTAATTAACCTTTTCATCAATTCTCCATATTATTTAATGCTAATCTTTCCAATTTTAATCCCAATTCATTTGGCACCAGCAGCTTTACATGCAGATACTAACTAACTACCAAAGTTAAAATAATATAATAAACATTAAACCTTATTTTATATCTTTTAAAATAAAATAAATAAATTATATATTACATACTTATAGTTTATTGACCTAATCAATTTTATTTTACTACGCAGTATCTTGATGGTTGGGAATTAAACGGTGAAGTATTTCCAACTGTAAATGGTGTTTCTGAGACTAATGCAGTTGAAACAGAATTTTGTTCAAAAAATAAGCCTGGAAATAGAACTTTTGTCAGTTCACAAAATGGTGCCTTAATCTCTTACCGAATACTGGATGAAGAAAAGGGATTTACTATACACGTTGAACATAAGAAACACCCATCTCGTACGTAATAGTTAACTAACAATTTCAGTTAAATAAAAATGAGTTTTTAAAATAGGTATTAATTTAATACATTGCTTTCACAGCTTGTAATGTGATTCATGGCATTGAATCTGTTCTTATTCTGAAAAATCATGGAAAAGGAATAAATTGTTCTATCTGGAATCCAGCACCCACAAAGGTTAAATTGAATTCTTACAGTGTTGGAAATCATCAATCAGCTGAAAATTCTAGCAATAAGGTTAGTTAGATAAGTTATTATACTTGCAAATATTTCTAAAATCATTAAAATTCACTAGTAATTTTTCGAACATACTTATTTTAATTTATGAATAAATTTTGTTTTAAATACTAACAAGGGGAGTCCACAACCTGCGGGAAGCGGTTTTCGATGAGGCTTCAGAGAGTGGTTTCTGGTACCTAAAAATGATGTCTAGCACCCGTAATTTTGTTCCATAGGCCCTTGGGGTCAAGATATGACCTTTTGTATTAAAAATACACGTTATTTTAGTAACTAATGGTACCTATACTTTGAATCTTAACTCTACAAGTTTTTTTGCTAGAGAAATAATACAACGAGATGAAAAAGTTGACCAAAAGAGCTTTAATTTGAGATTATTTTTTTCGACGGTTATTCGACTGCTTTTGCAATACATGTCAAAAGCATTCGAATAACCGTCGAAAAAAATAATTCCGTTCATCATGTCACCTCGAATCATGTGAGGATCAAAGTTCCTTTAATAAATAAGGTATTGAAAATAATAATCCATTGTAACGTGTAGGAACAAGATTTTGAGGTTTTACTCTGGTAAAATTTAAGATATTATTGTGTTTTGATAGCACAAAGATTTTCAGAATGATTGCTTTTAAACATAAAGAGTTTTCTGGACTCGTAAAAAGAAAGTCTTTTTTGTAACACAAGCACGATTTTCGCGTTTTTCTGTACCTTTTAAGCGGGCCTAAAGAGCCACTTTTCAGACCGGCGGGCGCTAATACGCATAAGCGGGCGCAAAAGTAAATGAGTGGGCACAAAAGTAATAAGCGGGCGCAAAAGTAAATTTTGCGCCCGCTAAAATTTTTCGGAAAATTACTATTATATATATATATATATATATATATATATTTAGCCCCGATTAATATGTCAGAAAAACGCAAAAATCAATACATGCGTTACAAAAAATATGGTGTGCACCAAGGGCAAAGTGGGCTTTTTGACCTCGTGTGGTTGCAGTACTCGTACGGCAATCTCCACACTCGATCTAAAAAAGCCCACTTTGCGCCCTAGGTACACAATATACTATTTTGGGTTTAAGCCAGGCCTGCCCTTTAAAAGATTTACGTATGTATTTAGTCGAGGAAATTTTGAATTTTAAAATCAAAAAGTTAGTATTTTATGTTATATGTGTATCCACGACGACTACGACTCTTACCATACACACATATACGTACACACGTACCTATATAGGGCCACGGTGGCTCGGCCTTCTAAATGGAAGATCCCGAGTCGAATCCCGGCTGGGTATGTTTGTGCCTCTACCGTGGTTTTGACGATTTGATTCCCATCTAAAACTGTAGGGACAGTTGTAATGCACATACGCCAAACAATCTAAGAGTGTGAAGGGTGGGTATGCATCATAACTATACACTGAGAAAAAGGATTATTTGTATTAAATGATATTCATTAGCTATAAATGATCGTGGATTTGAATATGGCGAATAGAATATTTATTAACAGTTAATACCTGGATATTTGAGACACGTTCACACGTCCTATCAATTTTATTGAAATACTGAAACCTTATTGAATTAAGCGCATGTTTTCGCTAACTTCATTGAATTTATTTAAACTCAGTTGAATAATCACAGATTTATTTTGCATTTAACATTCTCCTATCAAAAGTGCAATATTCACGTCATACTCACGTCATATTCACGTCATCTCAATACATTCACACACTCATTCTATATGATTCTAAATTTATTTTATTATACATACAGGGGGGCTCTATCCCCTGCGTGCTTCGCATAATTTTTTAGCGCAAGTATTTTCACGTAATTAGCGAAACAATAAAATATCGAAATTAATGAAATTAATGAAAAAATATGATAAAACTAATGTTAAAAATAACTTTCAACATATATCTAGAATATTTTCAGTGTTTTTATACGTTGGAAGTTATAAAAGACCCGAATACATTCAGAGTTACTATATCTAACGTAATATAATATATAATACCTAATACCTACACCTCTAATAATACAGGTGAATCCATACTTACACAAATGTTCACGTACTTATTTCCACTTCTGTTCTAATTTTTACTCACTCCCTATATTTTACTGTTATAAACTTATTATAAATATTATTTAGTTTAATTATTTAATTACTCAGTATAAAAATTATTATTTATTTCTTAACATATCTATACATTTCTAATATAAAACATCATTTTTTATAAATCAAAGTTAATTCAGTGCTCTTAAAATTCCTGTGTAGAAAGCCAAGTATACTCGTCCAAAACATAAATAACTTTCGTATTTATTTATACAAAAACCCTTCGTCATATTATCATAATAATAAACTCTTCAAATTCACACCAGAAATAGAAATTTTATTTCAATTTCTAAATGGATTGAAAAATGTTTACCTATTCTTATATAAATTTCAACCCACTTTTCTCGTACAGTTAATAATAAAATCTCTTCAAATTTAACTCAAGATTCCTGCTATGAATTTGAAGATCATGAAATGAATTTTCTTTTAAATATTCATTTAATGTTGGGAAAACAATGAAAAAGTGATAAACCCATAATGTAGAAATCGGGTCAATATTTCACATACCTATTAATTAATGCTAAATAATACAACGCATATAGTTGCCGATTTATTATGAAATCGAAATATTTGATAACAAATTACTACACAGAAGAGGGAACTTTTGTATCATTATTTTTACTATAATACAATTTACATATTATTGATAAAAATTAACATTTTTAGTGTTCGCATTCTTCTGATCGCATTGAAATTGGTGGGAGCGGAGGATTGGACACAAGCCGTATCGAGATTCTTGACACTATATGTAATAAATCAAATTCTAATGGTAAGATTTATAAAAATATGATATGTATACTGGGGGAATTTCCGTGCTATTCTTTCCCTTCCTTGCCCCCTTCTCTCTCTCCCTCTATCTCTTTCACTCTCTCTCTTCCTCTCCCCCACTCTCTCACTCCCTCTCTCTCACAATCTCTGTCTCTCTCTCTATCGCTCTGTCTCTCTGTCTCTCAGACCAAACAAAAAATAGTTTTAAGCAAATATTTTTCGCTTAAATGAATAAACAATTAAACTCATGTCTTTTTATTCAAAGAGAAAAACCGCTGCCAATTCATTGGCACCTAGCATCCTCAAACTAAATAAATTGTTCCAATATCAATTTCATTATTCTAATACATATTCTTTAAATTTTCTCTATTTCTTTCTTGTTAATATCTCAAAAAGGTGTTTTTATTATAATTGATTATTGTTTTAAGCTCAATTTATTTTAAACACTTTCCATCATATGATTCCAAGATATCGCCATTTAAACAATAAATGACGTTTTCGCGTATAACAGAAGAAGAAAAATAGCTTATAGAAAATTTCGCGTCGGAGAAAATAGGTAATTTTATGCTCTTTCAAATACATTTACATTAAAGCGATCATATTATTTATTTTTTTACCAACAACACGTGGTAAATAATAAATTGATACCATCAAATTATAATAATTAGTAAAACATTTAAGTATATGGAGAGTAAGTTTATCATGTAACCACAAGAAAACGTATGGATTATAAAAATCGTTATAAAACAAAAACAAATTAACGTAATATAAAGTCTGTTTAATTTTTAATCTTTATCAAAAATCAAAAAAATTACCTTGGAATAGACAAAAGTTACCACTTAATATCCACGAAATAAGCGAACAAATTAAAAAGAAAATCATAAAAATGAATAATCATTATAAAATAAAAATAAGTCAATGATTCTAAAAAATATCACTTAATTTCATCAAAAAAATATAAAGAATGAGCGATTCGTAAAGAATTACCGTATAATATCAAAGAAATAGGCAATAAAAAATGAATAAAAAAATATAACCTCAAATATCTTGAGAAATAAAAAATTTCATATTCTGGTCAAAGAGTTCAGCCAATACTGCCAAGAGATAGTTGAAACTTTTTCCATTTCAATTTAATGATTTTCCATCATATGTTCGCAAAATATCAACGTTTAAAAAAAATACGTTTTCTTGTATAACAAAAATAGGAAAATATATTATAAAAAATGTTATGTCAGGGAAGATAGATAATTTTATTCTGTTTCAAATGCATTTACATTGAAGCGATCATATTATTTCTACATACCAAATTAATTTATCTCATTAATTTAAGAATAACGTAAAATAGAAAACTCATTGTAAAACAAAAACTAGTCGATGAATCTTAAAATTTCTTTTTAATTCCGAATTCTCATTAAGAAATAAAAAAGATCAGCCCTAGTTGGCAAAAAAGACCGAGCCGTTCTCGAGATATAAGCGATCAAAATGAAGTTTGGAAATAAAAACATAACCTCAAATATCTTAAAAAATAAAAGTCCTCATGATCTGGGCAAAGATCTCAGCCAAGAGATAGTTAAAAGCTAACTTTCTGGAAATTTTTAAAAAACATAATGCCATTTTACTCAAGTTATCGTTAGACATAGAAAATTGATTTTTCATTATACGTCTAAAATTCACATAGCAACATCAAAATCGAGGTTGATAATAGTTTGTTATTATGTAAAGAACACCGGACAACAGCAATTTTGTTTATTAGTAGCCTCAAAAGTATTTTATTATGAAATATTGTTACAATTGACAAATGGAAAACGGTAAAAGTGATGGTCATCTTACCGTTTCTTAGCCTTACTGATAGCTTCACCACGCGCCGTATTTTTCATTATTTTACGAAATTGTACGCAATTATGTACGCTTGAAGCTTTATAAACATTTATTATTATGACAAGAACACCGGACAACCGCATTTTTGTACCATAAATGACCACAAATTTTTATTTTTATGATATTAATTTTTGAGGTTAGGAAAAATCTGCACCAATCAGGATAGCTCCGACCTCCCCTTAACCGTGGATTACTCGAGATATGGTGTTACACACACATAGATCCACACATGCACACGCACACACACACACACATTTGCGCGCACACACACACACACGCACAGTCCCATACACTCGAGCATACGTATACGCACACGAGCACGCGTAAGCAAACACGCATACGCACGTGCACGCGCACACGCGCGCACATACACACGCACAGACACACACACAGACATACAATGACACACACGCACGCATGCCTGCACGCACGCACGCATGTACGCACGGACGCACGCACGCACACACAGACACACACAACCACACAACCACACACTCACACTCACACTCACACACACACATGCATACACACACACGCACACACACACATGTGCACACACATACACACATACACACACACTCCTCAAATTCACACCAGAAATAGGTATTTTATTTTAATTTCTAAATTTCTAGTTCCAACCACTCATCCATAATTCTATACGGACATTTTCTAAAATAGTATATTTTGATTCCAAATGGCCCAAAGCATATTTCTAACATGTTTTTAAGAAAACTTTTTTTACTATTACAAAGCTTCCTTTAGGAGGAAGCAAAAAAGATATTTTTCTATATTTTTAAAGCTCTTTCTTGAGGTAGATGGCATTGAATCGTGTGATTAAAAAATGTAATTTTCGATTAATACACATGTTTAATACGACGGCTCATACGAAGAATAACAGATTTCAAAACTTAAGACGAAGACTAATCGAACAGCGCAGCCAAAACCGACGCTCGAAAGAATGGGAATACGGGAAAACGGGACACCAATTGAAGGCATCGATTCTAAAACGTCCTTAGCGCTCGGCCCGGCTGCCGTTATATCAAAATTGACGTCATGGTGACCAAAATTTGCAATTTTACGGAAATAAATTTTAAAAAATAGTATCGTGCAGAGGATAAAAAATGGCAACTTTGTATATATATACTTTGTTTGTACAATGTTTAGTATTTGAAAAAAAAAATAAAAACGGCAAAATTTTAAATCTTATTTGCACCACGTTTTTTAAACTTAGCTCACTGCAGCTCCGACAAATATGAACGGATCTTGCTTATTTTTTGCATAGACTCGTAAAATAGTCTAGCGCTGCTAATAAACTGATAGATAGTTAAATATTAAATATTTTTCATTCAACAATTTAATTGCAAACCAGTGAGCTACCTTTTATATGGTTAAGTATGTTCAACGAAAAAAAGTATCGAGGGAAGTTTAAGACTCAACTAACTTTCAACGAGACATTTGTTTGTTAACATTTGAATTTTCCAAGCTCTAGTAATCTCATCTATTTTGCCCCCAAATATCTTTCTAAGGACTCTATTCTCAAGTACTAAAAATCTATTTTCTTCCCGCCTGATTAACGCCCACGTTTCGCATCCATAAAGAAGTACTAGCATTATGATTTTTCTGTATATTTCTAATTTAGTCTTTCGCATTAGTAATCGTGATTTTTATAAGTTATTTACCGAATATTGGCATGAATTTTCTGAATGCAGCCTCTTCTTGATTTCTTTATGAGTTTCATTTTTGTGGTCTATTATCATGTCAAAGTATTACAGTTGTCTTCTGTTTTGAAAGTTTTTCCGGGGACATTCAAGTCGGTAGCAGCAATCTCGGGCCCTGCTCTGCTAGTGACCATGTCTGGGTTTTCTCTTCACTTATTTCTAGGCCTATTTCTTTAGCTGTTTTTATTAGTAGGGGAGATGTGGCTAATGCGGCGCAGCGGCTTAGTTGGTACACCCATGCTTTAAATATATACCTTCAAATTAAATACATGAAACTAATTTTATTCGATGCTACATATTATTTAATGCACCCTAAATAAATATGAATAATAAGTTTCTATAATTTAAAGCATACTATTTTTCGAATAGTACTATGGTTTTTAGATTTTGATACATATATTTACTTTAAAAAGACCTAATAAATGAAGAGTGCATATGCGGCCAATGTAGCGCACACGAAATTATTACTATTTTCAGACAAATTTTCAAAAAATTAAACTTACAAGTCTTCAATCAAACTTACTCGCAAGTCTTGAAATCTGTTATTTATATTATATTATTCGCTATAAAGTCTTATAAATTACTTAAATATAGATATCAGATAATGAGCCTTAAGTGTGCCACATTAGCCGTATCTCCCCTATTTCTACGTTTTTTATTACGGTGTCTCTGTTTTGTCCTATAATGTCTATGTCATCTGCGTATGCTAGCAATTGTGTACTTTCTTGTACCGCCCTAGCCACGTATTCTAAAACTAAGTTAAATAAGAGGGTTGATAGAGCATCTCCCTGCTTTAGACCGTTGTGGATATTAAATGGATGCGATAGACTCTTACCTGACCTGACTATGCCCCGACTGTTATCTAGGCACATTCTGATTAAATTAACCAACATTTTTGGTACCCCTAGCAGTACTACGACGTAGTACATTTTACATCTTATTATTCAGTCTTATGCTTTCTTGAATTCAATGAATAATTGAAGGCATCGATTCTAAAACGTCCTTAGCGCTCGGCTCGGGTTGCCGCTATATACAAATTGACGTCATGGTGACCAATTTTTAAATTTGCGGAAACGAATTTTTAGAAATCGCATCGTATAGAGGATAAAAAATGGCAACTTTTTATATATATATACTTTGTTTGTACAATGTTTAGTATTTGAAAAAAAATAATAAAAACGGCAAAATTTTAAATCTTATTTGCACCACGTTTTTTAAACTTAGCTCGCTGCAGCTCCGACAAATATGAACGGATCTTGATTATTTTTTGCATAGACTCGTAAAATAGTCTAGCGCTGCTAATAAACTCATAGATAGTTAAATATTAAATATTTTTCTTTCAACAATTTAATTGCAAACCAGTGAGTTACCTTTTATATGGTTAAGTATATTCAACGAAAAAAAGTATCGAGGGAAGTTTAAGACTCAGTGAACTTTCAACAAGACATTTGTTTGCTAACATTTGAAGAAGTTTCTCAGAAAATTTCAGATAAATTGGATGAAAAGTGGCAAAGATAGAGCGATTTTTCCAAACTTGCACGATGCGCGCGAACATAACAAAGGACGAGAAAATTAGTATTTTTAACATATCGTACAAGTTGAAAAGTATAAAAACTTAAAAAATTCAATGTTGTCCACTGTAAATGTACTAAAATGTGAATTTGACTTTGGTCAATACTTGCCATTGCCAAAACTACCAGTTAATTCTCAATTTTTTCGTCGTTTAGTTTGGATGCATTTGTTTAATGTACACATTTTCGATAGTGATCGAAGTTACATGTTCCATTTCCTTGAAGGGATTTTAAAAAAGGGCGCCAACAGCGTATGTAATATGGTTGAGTATGCGATAAGGAAAGAACTACAACTAAACGTCTTCGATAAAATATTTTTATTTTCTGATGCTGCAGGAGGTCAAAATCGAAATTACATTAATTTGAAATTCTTTTCATTTTTATCTTACAAATTGCAATTAGAAATCCAACATTTATTTCCTGTTAGAGGGCATTCCTACTGCCAGTGTGACCGAAATTTCGGTTTGTATGGTAGTAAGAAAAAAAAGCAAGAAAGAATTGAAACAGAAAATGATTATGTGCAACTAATAAAAAATTCTAGAAATCCTCCATTCGAAATGGTTGCTATTTCACAGTGCGAAGTAAAAGATTATGAAAAACTGTTTGCGAAAGACGAAGACTTGCAGAAAAATGTAATTAAAATAAGCAAAGTTGTTAGAATTGTGTATTTTCGTAACGGACAAATTGATTTGTATTACGATTATGATGGCAATCCAATTACAATTAAACTAAGAAACAGCAGTGAAGTAGATTTGTCGAAAGTACGAGTATCATTAGCTAAAAAGGTAGGAATAACGAAAGAAAAAGAAAAGGATTTTAAACATTTATTGCAATTTTGTACTATTAATGGGCAACATTTTGGTGAAAAATTTTTAAAAACAACTTCTATTAAAACTGTTGTCAGTAAAACAAAGGATGTGAAAGAAGAACATGGTAACAAAAAAGTTCGAAAAACGGAAGTTGTCTCAACAAAAAGAAGAAAAGTAAGCGACGAACAAAAGCAAAAATTAGAATTAAAAATTAATAAAAAAGAAAAGAAAACAAAAACAATAAAAGGAAAAAAAAGTAATATGTTTTTGAAACGCGTTGTATGTATTGCGACTAAATTTTAAATAAATCTTAATGTAGAAATATAAATAAATATAAGTATTAGTTATTTGAAGTTTCTAATTTACTGAACAATGTCAAAAATCTGTGAAATTTATATGTTTCCCAGAAATTTATATTTTTAAAGATTGTAATTTACTATTCAATTCATTTACGCTGCAATATTCTTTTTAATGTGTGTGAATGTCATTTGAACGCTTTATTATAACCATTTATTATCTAGTGTATATAACATTTAGAATTAACAATAATTTCTAAAACTTTCGTACAAAGATTTAAAAATTCAACAACTTTATGAATAACTGCCGTTTGATTTTACCTTTGCTTTGTTTATTTAGTTTCTTATTGTTTCATCAGATACTTATTTTTCTTAACTTCTACACTATAAATCGACAGTATTAAATAGTATGATTTGATTAAGTATGTATTTTTAAAAAAAAGGACAGCTGACCTTCAAGTAAACGGCATTATATGACTGACATACACTGAGCGTCATGTATCGCGCAGACCCGCTAATGTTCGCGCGCATCGTGCAAGTTTGGAAAAATCGCTCTATCTTTGCCACTTTTCATCCAATTTATCTGAAATTTTCTGAGAAACTTCTTCAAATGTTAGCAAACAAATGTCTTGTTGAAAGTTCACTGAGTCTTAAACTTCCCTCGATACTTTTTTTCGTTGAATATACTTAACCATATAAAAGGTAACTCACTGGTTTGCAATTAAATTGTTGAAAGAAAAATATTTAATATTTAACTATCTATGAGTTTATTAGCAGCGCTAGACTATTTTACGAGTCTATGCAAAAAATAATCAAGATCCGTTCATATTTGTCGGAGCTGCAGCGAGCTAAGTTTAAAAAACGTGGTGCAAATAAGATTTAAAATTTTGCCGTTTTTATTATTTTTTTTCAAATACTAAACATTGTACAAACAAAGTATATATATATAAAAAGTTGCCATTTTTTATCCTCTATACGATGCGATTTCTAAAAATTCGTTTCCGCAAATTTAAAAATTGGTCACCATGACGTCAATTTGTATATAGCGGCAACCCGAGCCGAGCGCTAAGGACGTTTTAGAATCGATGCCTTCAATTATTCATTGAATTCAAGAAAGCATAAGACTGAATAATAAGATGTAAAATGTACTACGTCGTAGTACTGCTAGGGGTACCAAAAATGTTGGTTAATTTAATCAGAATGTGCCTAGATAACAGTCGGGGCATAGTCAGGTCAGGTAAGAGTCTATCGCATCCATTTAATATCCACAACGGTCTAAAGCAGGGAGATGCTCTATCAACCCTCTTATTTAACTTAGTTTTAGAATACGTGGCTAGGGCGGTACAAGAAAGTACACAATTGCTAGCATACGCAGATGACATAGACATTATAGGACAAAACAGAGACACCGTAATAAAAAACGTAGAAATAGGGGAGATACGGCTAATGTGGCACACTTAAGGCTCATTATCTGATATCTATATTTAAGTAATTTATAAGACTTTTTAGCGAATAATATAATATAAATAACAGATTTCAAGACTTGCGAGTAAGTTTGATTGAAGACTTGTAAGTTTAATTTTTTGAAAATTTGTCTGAAAATAGTAATAATTTCGTGTGCGCTACATTGGCCGCATATGCACTTTTCATTTATTAGGTCTTTTTAAAGTAAATATATGTATCAAAATCTAAAAACCAAAGTACTATTCGAAAAATAGTATGCTTTAAATTATAGAAACTTATTATTCATATTTATTTAGGGTGCATTAAATAATATGTAGCATCGAATAAAATTAGTTTCATGTATTTAATTTGAAGGTATATATTTAAAGCATGGGTGTACCAACTAAGCCGCTGCGCCGCATTAGCCACATCTCCCCTACTAATAAAAACAGCTAAAGAAATAGGCCTAGAAATAAGTGAAGAGAAAACCCAGTACATGGTCACTAGCAGAGCAGGGCCCGAGATTGCTGCTACCGACTTGAATGTCCCCGGAAAAACTTTCAAAACAGAAGACAACTGTAATACTTTGACATGATAATAGACCACAAAAATGAAACTCATAAAGAAATCAAGGAGAGGCTGCATTCAGAAAATTCATGCCTATATTCGGTAAATAACTTATAAAAATCACGATTACTAATGCGAAAGACTAAATTAGAAATATACAGAAAAATCATAATGCTAGTACTTCTTTATGGATGCGAAACGTGGGCGTTAATCAGGCGGGAAGAAAATAGATTTTTAGTACTTGAGAATAGAGTCCTTAGAAAGATATTTGGGGGCAAAATAGATGAGATTACTAGAGTTTGGAAAATTTTACATAACAAAGAAATACACGAACTATACGGGAAGCCAAACATAACCAGAGTGATTAAATCTCGAAGACTAGGATAGGCTGGGCATGTAGCTAGGATGGGTAACGAAAGAGCAACACTTAGAGTGCTCGTAAGGAAGCTTACAGAACCATAACCCCAGGTAGACCAAGACGAAGGTGGGAGAACAATATTAAAATGGACCTACGAGAAATAGGATGTTATGAGGAGGATTGGATACAACTCGCAAACAAAAGAGAAAGATGGCCTGACCGTGTAAACAAGGCTATGAACTTCACGGCTACGGATAGCTAGTCCCAACAAGTAGTTATGATAGCTATGGTGATGATGCAAGCACGTCTACGGCCAACATAAAGACTATGTCGATGGGTCCTAAGAGAAAAGATTTATCTAACGAGTTACGATTAGAAAAAACCTATCTCACGCGTTACGATTAGAAAAGACCCTTCTTGCGAGTTACGATTAGAAACAAACTGTCTCTTTTGAGGTTATTTCTTACACTAACTTTGATGTCATTTAATTATTATAAGATACTTTCAATTATAACTTTTATTGTCATTTTAATACTACTGATGTAAGATTACCATCTTCATGTCATTAAAAGTAAGGTGTCAAATCATTTTATAACAAAATTTCAGCATAGAATAGATGCAACACACAGGATAGGTATTTTCTAATCGTAACGCAAATCTGTTATTTGGGCGATAACTTTAGTAGTCGTAAATTTAAAATACCGGATGTAGATTGTATTATAATAAAACAATAGCATACACCAAATTCACTTGGTGGGGCATTTGGCGGTGGCTAAGAACTAATAGATGTTCATACTGAAAGCTTTTTCATACTGTGCGATTTTAACTTACATAAAAATTTCAATGGTTAGAATTAAGTACATTATTCCTCGTCACGTACTACCGAATTCTTTTAGATTTCGCTGCGGGCTTGCGAAATGCGTTAGTCTTCGTCGCAAATTGGTGAAATCTGTTAGTCTTCGTCGCGAACTGGTGAATCCAGTCTCAAAATTAATTCTGTTATTCCTCGTATGAGGCATCGAATAAATGTCGTAGGTCAAATTTACTATTTTTAGATGAAAAATCATTATTTTGGATTGGATGTTTGTTTGCTTGTAAATTCACCTTGCGCAGACAATATGTGATGAACGGCTTTGATTGATGGAGCTGAATTTGCACACTAGGTCCTACTAGTCTCAGCTTTGGAAAATAGATTATTTTTAGGGTAAGTCTACGTATTCTGATAAAAACGTTCTTCCTTTTTCATTTAATATGCCAGATATGAATTTGACATAAATCTTACGCTGTTTCAGAATTTTGTACACACATAGTATTAATATATCCCTATAACAATTTTTTTTACTAACAATATATATTTCAAGAATGGCTATATTAATCATGTAGGTACATGTGCGCATAGAGTATGTACAATTTGACTTTCAGAATTTTTTTTAACATTTTATAATTGAACATTCTACATGTTTTATCTAAACAATCTAGTTACTCCATACGAATATCGAGTTAGCAATAATTCTTATATGTTACGTGTATTTTTGCTTCCTCCTAAAGGAAGCTTTGCAATAAAGAAAAACACTTCTTAAAAACATGTTAGAAATATGTTTTGGGCCATTTGGATCAAAGTCCACTATTTTTAGAAAATGTCCATATAGATCTGTGTGTGTGTGTGTGTGTGTGTGTGTGTGTGTGTGTGTGTGTGTACGAGTGTGTTTCTCTGTGCGTGCGTGTGCGTACGCGTGTGCGTCTGTGAGACAGTGCGTATACGTGTGCGTGTTTATGTATACATGTATAGCTCATCCGTGATCAAAAACCAGTTGATATTCTAATCAAATTGTGTTCATAAACTTAATTTACATTTAAAATTTAAACCTAATTCATTCGTAATATTTTGTAAATTCTCAAGCAAATTTGCTTTACAATATATTACGAGTTTTGCCAAATACATTACGAAAAAATTCATAAAATACATTAGCAGATAATAACCTATGTATAATAATATAATATACTGTATGACATGGCCGTTACGTCTTAGAGAAAGCAGAGTACCAAATCTGTTGGCAGCGTCATTTATTTAACTTGTGAAACGAATATATTATCTATCTGAACAATTAATGAAGCAAATCAGCAGCATTTTACCTATCTATCTACCTACATTTTTCATCCTGAAAATGATTTTTTATAACACGCGAATAAAAAAGACCATTTTCGGCGCCTATAAAGTGCAGCGAAAATAGTTTTTCGAGCGTCAAATAAATGGTACCAAAAATACTTATTTTCGCTACCTTTTATTGGTAGCGAAAATACTCATTTTCGCTACCTTTTATTTTCGGTAGCGAAAATGAGTATTTTCGACGACTATGTTTTTAACAAAAATGTTGTATACAATTATTGGAATGTTTATACAATGTTAATACGAACATTCGTTTCTTAAAAATGATTTGAACGTCTATCTTTGATAAAATTTAGATTATTGCCTCTAACAAAAATTTGTAGTCGACGTTTTTAGAGTATCTCATACACTCTTTAACAAAAAATCTACTATATTTATCAGAACAACAGAAACAACTACTCTGCGGGCAAATACCCCTCCCATCATTGGATTAGACTGTTAATTCATAAAATATGTAAATGTAATTAGCAATGTCAATTCAAACATTTTTCGTATTTATCCTGCAAATTTTTCGTAAACTTGTTAAACGGATAAAAAATGTTACGTATTTAGTGTCTCATACACTCTTTAATAAAAATCTACCATATTCATTTGAACAACAGAAGCAGCTACTCCGCGGGCAAATACCCTTCCCAACATTGGATTAAACTGTTAATTCATAAAATATGTACATTTAATTTAACATTAAAAGCCAAAACATTTTTTGTATTTATCCTGCAAATTAAAATTTCTTTTTAGCAATAAAGGGAAAACCATTTTAAAGTAGGTTTCTGCTAAACCTATTACATCGTATTATTAGTTTTTCACTGAATTTATATGTAACGCTCATTCTTACAGAGAAGAGTCTACCTCTTCAAAGCAAGAAATATATAGGTCCTTTAATATTATAAATATAAAGATTAAAAGCGTTTCGGCCTCAAGACTGCCTGTAGGCCTCATCAGTATGATCAGGCAGTCTCTATCATAGACGCACGTATATTTAAAAAAAAATAATAAAAATTTCTTTAGCAGCATATCAAAGAAAACAACCAAATTTAATTACTTTTTTCATACCTGAACGTTTTGTAGAAACAGTGTAACACAAACACCACATTTTTCACATTTTGAAAAAATAACTACGAGACATTTGTTATGTCAAGAGACTGCACAACATACAAAACTAATTTAACTTATCAATTTCAGAAAATCGTAAAATAAAGAAATAGTTATATAAAAAGGAGTAGTTGAGTCTTTAATTTCTTTTTAATTTCAAATCTTCATTAAAAAACGATAAAAATTAGCCCTGTTTGATAAAAAATGACCATGCCGTTCTTGAGATATAAGCAATAAAAAAAATTTCAAAAAATATATAACCTCAAATATCTCGAAATATAAAGGTCGTTGTGATCTGGGCAGATAACTCGTTCAAGCGATAGTAAAGAGCTACCGTTTTGGAAAGTTTCAGATCAAATACTGCCGATATACTTCAGTATTCGAAGCTGAATATAAATCAATTTTATTTACAAAAAGATTTTTTTACCATCAAAAGAAAAAGATAAAGCTTCAAAAATTGTACAGAAGATTTTTATGCATATTCCTAATCATCTCAATTTTTTCCAAAAATTTTCCTTTTTATATTTCACAGATATAACGGTTTGAAAAGAAATGACGATTTCGTGAATAACAAAACAAGGGAAACAGCTTATTCAAAATTTCGGGCGATAAATGATAGGTAATTTTAAGCCCTTTCAAATGCATTATTCCTCAATCGATGATATTATTTTCATGGCATCAAAAAACTGAAAAACTAAAACTCAAAGATCGAAAAACCGCTAAAAATCAAAGACGGATCAAAAACAAAAAAAAAATTTTGAGCCGCCGTTCCTACAGAAAAACAAGAAAATGAGCCCCGTAACATTAATTTTCACCTTGTATATGCAGAGTAATACTAAGAGAGTATGTAGTCCTTATTTGTTTATTACAGACATACAGTTATGTGAAATTTAGTTGTGTAACTCCTTTTTCAGAATTTTAAAATTAATTACCAATACTGATTTTATTTTTTCGTTATTAAAACGGTAAAAAAATCCCCTTTTTGACTACATAGTTTTTTAGCTTTTTTATACTAAAGTCTAGTACCGTAATAATAAACATTTCGGTTTGGATAACCAAAATATGGCTGTGTAAAGGCAACATTCTTTTTCGTGAAGTTGCTTGATACAATAAATCTACACATTTAATTTTATTGTATCTGAAATTGCGTCGAATTAGAAAGTAAAATCTTTTAATTTGTATAATTATTCTTATTAAATGTTTGTCTGTAAATGTTCGGTCATATAAAATATAGTTTACAAAACTAATTTAATCCGACTGCGAGGCAACAACAGAAATATAGCCAATTCATAGAAGCCCTACTGCATATTCGTGTTTTTATTTAAATTACCCATAATATGCCTTAACATGATTTTAACTAAAGGTACTTGCACCGTAAATTTTCATTCTGAAATAAAATTGGCATTATTTCTAGATTATTAACCAAACAAAATAAAAATTTCGGGTTGATAGATTTGGGTTTAATCGGATTTGGGTTTTTGGGTTTGAGTTAATCCGTTTGGAGTTAATAGGTGTGATGGCTTATGGGTTTGTGGTTATTTGGCATAGCGTTTATGGATTTGAAGTTTATAGATTTGAAGCTCATTGGTTTGCGGTTTATAGGTTTGAGGTTTATGGGTTTGATGCTTATGGGTTTGCGGCTTACAGGTTTAAGGTCTTTGGTTGATGATTTATGAGTTTGGGCTTTACAGGTTCGGAGATTAATGGTTTGGGTTTTATGGGTTTGGAGTTTATGGATTTGGGGTTCATAGACTTGGGATTTATGGATTTCGGGTTTATGGGTTTGGAGTTTATGGGTTTGTGGTTTGTGGGTCTTAGGTTTGAACATTTGGGAATGATTGGTTTGAGTTTATAGGTATGGGGTTTATAGATTTGGGGTTTATGGGTTTGGAGTTTATGAGTTTGGGTTTATGACTTCAGAGTTTATGGGTTTGAGATGTATGGGTTTGGGGTTTATATATTTGGGATTCATGAGTTTGGAATTTATGGGTTCGGGAGGCATGGGGTTAAGGTTCATGGATTTGGGATTTATGGGTTTGGGGTTTATGGGTTTGCGTTTATGGGTTCAAAGTTTACGGGTTTATAATTAATGAATTTGGCATTTGAGGTGTGGAATTGACAAGTTCGATGTTTATGGATTTGGTTGTTATGGGTTCGGGATTTATGGGTATTGTGTTTATGGGATTGGATTTATGAGGTCGGAATGTAGGGGTATAATGTTTATGTGGTCGGAATGTAGGGGAATAAGGTTCATGGGTTCAGGGTTAATGGGTTTATGGGTTTTGGATATGTGGGTTTAGGATTTTCAGTTCATGGGTTTGGGATTCATGTGTTTGGGTTTTGGATTTCATGGGTTTGGAGGTAATTATTTTGGGGTTAATGGGTTTATTGGTTTCGGATTTGTTGTTTTTAATGTTTATGGGTTTGGAGTTTATGGATTTGGCAAGATTTTTAATAATATGTTAAAGTACGTTAAACTACATTTCAATGATTCTATATATTAATAGAAACGTTTTTTTTTATTTTGCAGGTGAAAAAGAAGAATTGATAAATTGTTCTACAACAACTGTTAAATTAATATCAACTGGTAATTACGAAAACTATGTGAATGTTTCATTTATTTCGGACACAACAAGTAAAAGTGCAAATACTAATACAAAGTATCAATGTAGCTCATCTTCGAAACCAACAAATCAATGTAAGAAGTGAAAAAAACAAGATCGTATCTTTACCGATAGATTCTGTAAATCTCTTATTAATATTTGTAATTTACTTCTTTGGCTATAATTACGTGTTTATAGGGGTAATTTTTTTTAAATAAACGTCTGTTTTTTAAAACTTATGACTAAAATCTTCTTTTTATTCTCCATTGACTGTTAAATCTCGACTAACCATTATCCGGTATAGTATGGCTAAAATCTTTTATGATTTTTAAAGCCTGCGACTGTTTGTGTAGTAAATGAACATTTAGAAAAACTGTATTTAAAAAATAAAAATTGGCGTTTTAAACAAATAAAGCTTATTTGCTCCTTACTTTCAATTTATTCTCCATAAATTCCATACATGTTTTAAAGGATTCAATAATTCATCTTGATGCTCGAGCAGTAAGCGTAGACAAATAATTTTGATCCTCATAAACGCTGCGTAAAATTTACATAAATATATAACAATATAAACGCGGCAGAAGAAAGTGCGCCTGATATCAGTTCTACAGAGAAAAAAATGTTCACGCATTTGTTTGGTCAAGAAAGACTTCAGCACAATGAATCATTGCGCGAACTCGTCCTTTCTTGAAAAAAGCTGTGCGCGCGAGTCTTTGCTTCGCGATTCTGTATTCATCTTTTTCGCTCTCTTTCTTTATCTCTCTCTCTCTCTCTCTCGCGCTCTCTCTCTCTCTTTCTTCCCAGAGCAGCTATGCAGTAGCCATGCAGCAGAGAGAACTCGTCGACCTTGAGGCTGAAAGCGGAAGATCTCGCGAACACACGCGCTGGAGTAGAGTGGGAGAGCAAGAGAGAGAGAGAGAGAGAGAGAAAGAGAGAGAGAGAGAAAGAGAGAGAGAGAGAAAGAGAGAGAGAGAGAAAGAGAGAGAGAGAGAGTGAGAGAGAGAGGGGGGGGGTAAAGTATCGTGTACATGAGAGAGGCGCCAGAGGTGCGACAGTTTAGAACATCCACGTTGAAATGATATGCTTCGTAAACGGAATATTGTATATTGTAAGTATCAGTATTCGCCCAGAACATGACCGGTGGCGCCCTCCAAAAGTTGGAAACTTGGGTAGTATATTCAACCTATATATCGTATATATAGTAATGCTTACGGTTACACCTCTATTTCCATTTTCTGCCACCTCGTGCGCTGCGATCGTTTCTTTTATCACTTCGAAGCAGATGCTCATAGCGAATAGCACCTACATGAGAATTTATGGATTGTTTCTTTTGATATGTATCTTATAGAGTTTTTAAAAAATGTAACCATATATTTATTTTTGTATAATGCCTTAAAGGAAAGGAGTTCAGTTATTAGAATGGTGTCGTATATGATTTAACCCTTTAACGAGAACAACGGAAGAAACTGTGTAGTTGTGAGTATCAAAGCCGATCAGCCAATCACATAGCGCATTTCGAAATGTGCATTAGTGTATGTAGCGCATGTCGCCTCTTTCACTCAACGTGCATGCGCAGTGTGAATCAGCGCAGCGAGGCAGCCAAGTCTCACATAATCGTACCTATATTTTGATGGGCTAGGATTCGGGCGACACGATTATAGAGATAAAACAAATAGAGTACGTGAGCCACCAGAAAATATGACTCGTCGATAGAAAAAGAAAGAAGATCGCTGGGCCCTCTCTATCCTTGTCTAATGACGCATGCGTAGTAGGAACGGGGAGTTGTAAAAAAGAATGATCTTCATCACATAATAATTATACCATGTGACGTATAAGTATGATACTAGGTATGATACCTGACATTCTCATACCATAATTGAGGTATCATACATCTATTTTCAAATCGCTTTAATATAACCTCTAAATCTGTTATATAAATTATCTCTCACAAGTATATTTAGAATACGATTTATTTACATATACACCGACTGTAGTTTCGACTTGTTTGTAATTTAGTTTTTGGTTTTTATTTTGTTATGTATAAAGCAATATGAATAGAGGTAGAAAGCTTTGTCATGGCTTCTGGGAAGGTGGGACAAGCAAAGAAACGAAAGGAGTATTTTGGGTGCTGCATGTAGAAAATGCAAAAGTATTGTTTCTATTACAGCAGAATCTCGCTTAAAAGGATAGATATATAGATAGATAGATATTATTTTTATTCGCATATTTATATATACAACATAATGTGCCATAATATAATAATAAAATTTAGTATCAGAACATGTCGCAGTCGTTGAATCTTAATAGTAAAACGTGATTCGTTGATTTTTAACATATATCACTGTTATATCACAGTTTGTCAAGTGTGTAAGTTATTGCATATCTAGGTTCTTTTTTCTCCTTCAAATGGTTATCCAGGCATTATCCTGCATGTTACCCATTACTATTACTTGCTAATAGTACGATCAAGATTCAATTGAAGATCTGGTGCACCATTTGTTCGTTCAATGGTAGAAAAAGCGAGGCTTGTGCTTGATTCTCCTGGTGCTGGTTCACGATGAGTTAAATACGTGCCATTACCATGCCCGAGTGTCAAATGCTGCATATCAAATGTAGGGATCGTTATTAATTATCTGAATTGACGGGTTGGATTTGAGTTACTTGTGTGCGTGTCATAGAAAGTGCATGTATTACAAAGGTTGATATAACTTAAAAAGACAAATTTGTACTAATAATATCTGATTATAGGTCATAATCTATATTTCAATATTACTTTGGCAAAGAGAAGCAGCTATAGAGAATCCAATATTGTGGTGGTATTTATTGAATATTTCGCAAATGTTTGTTTCAGTATTAATTTTTTCTTTTTCGAAAATTTTTAATAAACCAGGTCTACATTTTTGTAATAACACGCAATTTAATACTAAATGGTCTATGTCTTGAAAATATTTTTTTAAACAAGTGATGTTTACTTCTATTGTGGTTGGATCTCAACCTATTTAACATGCAAATTATTTTCTGACAATGTTTCACTTTAGCAAACCAAGTGGTAAGGGAAACAGGTTTGTTACTATAAACGTATATTCTTCCCTTATATTCCTGTTGCCGTATTCCAATACACAACCATTCATGTCCGTGACGTAATTTTTCTTTTGAACGTATAAAAAATATCAGAATACCAGACTGTTTCAAAATCTGTATTAGGTTTATTTATAGAATTTTTTGCAGCATTGTCAGCTTTATCATTGCCTAAAATTCTCATATGGCTGGGAATCCAATATATTTGTATAGAGAAGCCATTATTAATTAACTCCAAAATGTGAGATCTAATTAAAGCAATTAATTCATGCATTTTTTAATTTAGACCATCATTTTTAATGCAATGAGCACACTAAGGGAGTCAGAGAAAATTACTACTTTACAAGGGTTTTTATCTAGGAAGAAAGCAAGTGCTTGGAGTATAGCTAAAGCTTCATAACTATATATAATAGCTAGTGAGTTAACCTTGAACGAAGAGTATGTTTGCATCTCTATAAAATAGATTCCAGCTCCACATCCACCATTTACAATCTTTGAACCATTTGTAAATACAAATACTGTATCCTTAAGATTGCTATAAATGTATTAGTTATTGAAATCGATGGGGATATTTTGGGAGGATTTTTTAAGGGATTGTCCTAAGGAAATATTTATGTTGTCTCCAATAAATACGGACTGGTACCGAATTGAGAAAGTTTGTAAGTTATTATAATAGTATAGTTGTGTGAATAGCCCTGGTAGAAATCTTATCGTGGCGCCCACATTCGCTATAATGGCCTTTATAGGCAAACTAGATAGTACTAGACTGTACAAAACTCGATAAATCCACACAGATCTACATAGTTTTCTCAATAATAATATGTACGTATAAAATCTGTGAAGTTATATATTATTTATTGAACAGAACTTTTATTGTAAAAATTAATGTTAAAGAAAGTTTAACATGCAAGTTTTTAATTATAATAATAAGATCTACAGTTCTATTCATACTATTTACATATAAAAGTAGTCAGAAAGCATGTGTAACCTAAAAAATGAAATTTTAGAAATAATTTTCCTTGCATATGAAAAACAGTGATTACAAAATAACGTTATTGATTGATGTAGTTGTTTCTTGAAAAGTAATATATAAATAATAATATCATATGTACAAATATGTACTTTATGAGATGCTTTATTTAAATACTAGAATTTTAATTTCAGAATTGCAAATAATTTTGTATCCGTATGTGAGTTTTTATAATACATAAACTGCTCGTCTGTGACAACATTTTCAAAGACAAACACATTAGTCGAACACATGTAGACGATAATTTTCTTTATAAGTAACAAATTATTATGTTTTAACTGGCCATAGATGTCAAATGAAAGTGTTTGATTATAAATTAATCACAGTAGGAAATACAAAAATAGAACATATATATAATAACTCAAATACATTATTTCTTTTTAAAAATAGAAAATTAATCAGTTGATAATAAATGTATTTGAAAATAGTTTTCCTTGCATAAACCATACAGGTTTTGAAACCAAGCATGTATTTAGGATGGAACATAATCAAATATAAGGAAACCAATTTTACACAAAGAAAATAAATATTTGCACTGACACTTCATATAGTTATTTAGATATTCAGATTATTTTCTTATTTTGATTGTTTAATATATATGTGTAACATAATATTGTTATTCATTCGTCAACCATCACTGGTTGCGAGCAGACGTGTCTACTCTTGCTCCGTAGCTTTGTAAACACAAATATTATACAGTATTGTGTTCCACACGTGGTAGTAACTGCGGAAACGCGAGTGCCTTGTGAATAGTGCTTTTATATCAGTATTTATCGCTGCACTGGCTGCTGCAGTTTTGTAAAAACTGCAACAGCCGCAGCTTGCTAAAATGTATCTCTCCAAAGGAAATCAGTTAGAGCCTAAAAATAACCAAGAAAAGGATGTTCCAACTACCTCCACCCAGCTATCATACGCCAAAGTCACTGCAACTAAAACTCGACCAACCAAAGAAGATGCTATAATCATAGATTCAATCGAAGGTTTAACAAACGACGACTACCTCGATGGTTTGGAGGAAATCACTAGCGTACGCAACGTAAGGTACATATCAAAAATTTCTGGAAGTAGAGTCATTGTATATGTCGCAAATAAAGAACTGGTGCAAGAATTAAAAAACAAAACAATTACAGTTAAAAGTTACGTTTTGAACATAAAACCGTACATTAACAACAATAAAAGAGTTGTAATATCAAATGTACAACCTTCTATTCCTGATGTAGTTATCTCAGATATTCTAAAGCGAAAAGGCATTAACATAACGTCTAATATAAGCGACTTACGCGCAAGTACCCATAAACCTGGCCGATCTCACATATTATCACTACGTAGGCAATTTTATATCAAAGAGGAAGACGAAAGGTTGCTTCCTGAAACGCTGCAAATAACTTTCGATAACACGACATATTGGACCTATCTAACTACAGAGTCTACTTCCTGCTTTCTGTGTAAGCAATCGGGCCACATCGCTAAGCTGTGTCCAATAAACACTGAAACTTCTTCGCAAGATGTAAATATCGGCATCACTTCCAGTCAAAAGCAGCCCATAGGTAATCAACCTACACAACAGCACATTACTAGTCATAATAGTGCGAAAAGACCGCTATCTACCACAAGCGGTGAATCACTGCACGATACTACCTCCGAATTAAACGCTCTTGAAATGGTACCTGAAATTCAAGATAATCCCAACGAAAAAACCGATGAATTTGTCACTCCGAAATTGCTATTAAGATTAGGACAGCAAAGGAAAAGTTCGAAAAAACGCAAAACTAATGGAGACGCATCTAAACAAGCCGATTGTGAAAAAATTAAAAAAGAACGTATGCAAGCCTTAGAAGAATCCATGTCTCCAGCAGTTGATATTTTTAAAGACGCTACAAATAAATTGCCATTTGGATATGACCAATTTTTAGATCTTATAAAAGAAAGTCATAATAAGGGTGATATTACTGCTAAAGCCAATAAAATTGTAAACGATGTCTCTATACTAATAAAAGTAATTGACAAAGCCCACTCTCTAGTCAATAATAGAACTGCCAAATCGAAACTTACAAGACTAAAGAATAAACTAGCAAAATCTGATATTGAAACTTCTTCAACTGACGTATCAGAAATGGAAACAGATTTTGATAACAACGACGACTATCAACAGTAAGATCGACTCAGAAAGTTCAGAAACAAAACAATAAACTGTCCAAAAATAATAATGGCTACAATCACTACATATCAGAAAGACTTAAAGCTTCTTTTTTGGAACGCCAGAAGTATTACACAACGCAAGCACGACCTACCTAAACTACTGCAGTCTATTGATATTTTTATATGTGTTGAAACGTGGCTATCACCTGACAACCCTTACAACAAAGATTTTTCATTTCCGGGCTTCAAAACGTTACGCAAAGATCGAATAGAAACAAGAGGGGGCGGAATTCTATTTTTAGTTAAAAATTACCTAGATATTTCTGTAATTAATACAAAAGATGGCTCCATAGATAACTTTGAAATATTCGGTATCAAAATTAACAATATACAACCAGAAACCAATATCTACGCCTGCTATAGAACTCCGGGGACTACACCAAATCAAGAAGAATGGGACAAGCTTGTTCACCACATTGACCTTGACTCACACAGCATTCTACTTGGGGACTTCAATGCACATCATACACTATGGAATTGCACAAATAGCGACGCCAATGGTAAAAGATTATTAAACTCTATAGAAAAAAAAGATCTACATATACACAACTGTAACTCTCTCACTAGAATTGATCCTCAAACAGCAAAAAAATCCAACATTGATCTAGTTCTTTCAACTATAAATTTATCAGATAAAATCGATACATCAATGTACGATGAAACATTCGGATCAGATCATTTTCCAATATCTATCTTACTTAATGTCACTAGAAATTCCTATATTAAAAAAACCTTTAAACTCAAATCTAAAAGAACAAACTGGGAAAATTTTTCAAATACGTTAAAAAACAAGTATTTTCAATTTTTTGAATCCACTTTTTGCAATTCAAGGCCTAGTATTAAATATCAATTTTTCATAGAAATAGTTAAATCAGCTGTTATATCTAATACTCCGAAAAAAATAAATTGCAAGAAAAACTTTAAATACAAAAATCCTGTCAAATGGTGGGATCAGGAATGCGATAAAATTTCTAGTATAAGAAAAGCAGCTTTTAAAAAATGGCAGTACTCTAAAAAACTAGATGATTTTATTATTTACAAAAAACAAGTAGCAACTGCAAAAAGAATTTTTAAAAAGAAAAAGAAAGAAAGTTTTATAGACTTTACTGAAACAATAAACTTCAAGACAAATAGCACTTATGTTTGGAATACAATGAAAATTTTAAAAAATAAATATGTCAAAGTAAAATCTCACAATTCTACAAACCAACAAAATCAAACTAAACTAAATATTGCACTTGATAAACTTAGCCCTTCCTGGGCCCCATCAGACCCCAATTGGCTTCCTAAGTGCACTATCAACGATTTTCTCAGCGGTCATTTTCAATTTTCCGAACTCAATATCGCCCTAGATTCAAGAAAAACTAGCTCTTCCCCCGGCCTTGATGGTGTCGATTATCAAATACTCAAAAATCTGCCAATGAATTATAGACTTATTCTATTAGACATTTTTAACGAGATGTACGGCACAGGTGACTACCCCCTAGATTGGAAAAACTCTTATGTGCATTTTATTAAAAAGCCTGATGGGGAAAACTATCGCCCCATTAGTCTTACCTCATGTTCCTGCAAGCTCTTTGAAATCCTCGTAAAAAATCGTCTACAATGGTGGCTCGAAAAAAACAATCTTTTACCCGCGTCACAATCAGGTTTTCGTAAAGGTCAATCCTGTGTCGATAACCTAGTCCAATTAACCCTTAAAATCAATGAAGGCTTTAAACAAAAACAACACATATTGGCGTCCTTCTTAGATATTACCAGTGCTTACGATAATGTGAAGTGTGAGATTTTACTCGACATACTAGCTAAGTTTAACTGCCCCCTTGAAATCATAAAACTAGTCAAATTTCTAAACTACGAAAGACACATATATACACAATTTACCGAAAATACTTATAGAACCATCTACAAAGGCGTTCCACAAGGGGGAGCTCTCAGTCCCCTTCTTTTCAATTTATACATATCAGAAATATTAAAAAATCTACCCAAAAGTATAATTGTGTCTAAATACGCTGATGACATCAAGCTGCTTATTAAAAAGAAATCTCTTAAATCATGCAAAAAAATTATGGAAAAAGCTCTTAAAATTATTAATCAAAATTTAGAAGAAATTGGACTAGAGCTCGCCCCTCACAAAACAGTCTTAATGCATTTCAATAATCTAGGTATTAAGCCAGGCAGCATGGAAATAAAAATTGACAATACATGTATCAAATCTGCAGAGACTGTTCGTTATCTCGGAATTCTTTTCGATTATCAGCTTTCTTTTAAACAACAAACAGAAAAAACTGTAAATAAATGTAGAAATGTACTAAATATCATGAAATATGTAAGAGGAGTTTGGTGGGGTGCTGACCCGAGTACGCTTCTTATTATATATAAATCGTATGTTAGATCTTTGATTGATTATGCCGGCTTTGTATATTTACCAGTGAAAAAGAGGCTCACTAATGCGCTTGAGAAGATACAGTATGCTGCCATAAGGTTAGCTTTGGGCTATCGCATCAGTACCCCTACCAATATCCTCCTTGCTGAATCAAAACTTGTATCTATACACGAAAGAACTAAAAATTTATGCTTAAACTACTTATGCAAAACAATTTCAAATTCAAGTCTACCTGTAAATAAAGCTATAAATAGCTCTTTTCACATATTTAAAAAAAGAAAGAAAAAAATAATGCTCCTATGCTGTATTGATCAAATATACACCTTAAAAGATGAAATCAAAATTCAACGACACTATAATCTCTATCTCACAGAATACGATATTGTTATATCTAACCTTGAAGTAGACACTGAATTCGGAAAAACTCTACGACAAACGGCTGATCCAAATAGGTTACTTGAAAAATTCATTAAAAAAAATGACGCGATTGCAATTTTTACAGATGGTAGCAAATCAATCAATGGTACGAGTATATCAGTAGGAGCAGCTTGCTTTTCTTTTGACTTAAACACTTCTATTCAAAGAAGTATTAACAATAATGCGTCAATTTTCACAGCCGAATGCATTGCATTAAATGATGCACTAGACCTGGCTACAAATTGCACAAACACAAATGTAATCGTTTTCACTGATTCCTTAAGTGCATTACAAACAATAAAATCCTCAAAACTTAACATTAAATTAAATCACTATATTTATGAAATCAAAAGAAAAATTTGTGAATTTACAAAAAAAAATACCAACCATTTTAAAGTTAAGCTAGTTTGGATCCCTGCACATATAGGAATCAATGGAAATGAACGGGCTGACCAACTTGCTAAAGCAGCTACAAATAATCCTTATTGTAAAGATTTCCACATTCCTTTCTCTGACTTACGCCAGAAATTTAAACAAACTTCCAAATGCAATACAGAAAAAATGATTACTGAAATGGGCAAAAAAAAAGGTGTAGACTATTTTCAAAATTTTTACACTCTAAAAAATAAACCCTGGTTTGAAAAAAGTAATTTTAATCGGGCAAATATTGTCATGATAAACAGATGTCGAGCTAACCATTATAATCTCGCTGCATCTCTGGCTCGCATCAGCATAATTAGTGATCCTAACTGTACATGCAATACAAACATACAAGACCTCGATCACATACTTTGGCAATGCCCACTTTATGAAACACAACGACAAAACCTTGTAAGCGACCTCAGTAAATTACATATCTACCTACCTAATAAGAGCTCATCTATACTTGTTGATACGCGGCCTTCTGTATACAAAACTCTGTACAAATTCTTTTGTAACTGTAAGTTAAACTTATAATGTTATACATAAACACGCTATACTTTGTAATCAGACTGTATATCTAATCTATGTAATGCTAAAAAACCTCGTATGAGGTTAATAAAGCTTAAATTAATAAAAAAAAAAAAAAAAATAATATTGTTATTGAGTTCTTAAATACAAAAACTCGATGCATCTAAAATTTGATAACCTTACACTTTAGAGGTTATTTACATTTACTTACATTGGTAATAGGTGAACAATAACATGTAAATACCTTTAAATCAAAATAATACATAATAAGTTCAATAGATTATGCGTCTGTTTCTTAAAACATAACCTTTAAGTGGTTGTTATTGTCATAATTTTGCTTATCTAGTTTTATCGGGGCAAATAATATGGGAAACTAGAAGGGACGACCGTTACACGCCTTTATAGTAGCTATCTAGTTTGCCTACATAGATCTACACAGCGCGAGATTATTCTACATAGATCTATAAAGTGGACGGGATAAATAATTAAAAAAAAATTTAAACACAATACTATTTTCCTGTTAAGATTATGAAAATAAAATATTACAACACCATGTCTTGGAATAATATTAAATAATCATATTTAATTAATTATATGATTACTCTTATAATTAGCTCTAATATGTTACGATAATTTTATTCGAATTAAATATTTAATTAATAATTATAAAACATGAATTTTTCAAATAAAACACTATTACTTTTTAAGTAAAGGACACTAATTTTGAAACAGATATGTTAACTTTTACGAGAAAGTTACATAACAGTTTGAAAGCGATATGCTATTAAGACATATCTAAAGAAAATTTTTTAACCAAACAAATATAATTTTCACATAACAATTTATTGTAATACATTTTAAATATAATTCTGTCATTTTTTAATGTTTTAAATTTAAAATATTTTTAAAACTATTCATATTACAGTATTTTGGTTAGTTTGAATGTTGAAAGAGAAAAACCCTCTCGAAGTAGAGGGAAAAGTCCGAACAAGCTATTACTGAATAATAGTAAATTTATTAAATAAAAACAAGAGCAAATCTCAATACACAAAAAAAAATACAAGAATTCAAAACTTAATCTACCACAGTTTGATTGAGCTATCGCTTAGTTGCCAAGAAGCGCAAAAATCAAATCGCGCTTAAAAGAGCGCACTAAGCGCAAACAATTCTACTATATGCAAACAAAATAATACTCGTGCAGCTATAACTTTTATATACTTGTGTATACTTATAAATATTTTTTAAACGGCTATTAAATATATGTAACTATATTCGCGGCAAATTAAAGTTAAATTCATTAAGCTAAAATGCAATTAACGGAATAGTTTATACGTATATATTTTGTAAAAAAAATTGAATTTAATAGAAAAAATCGAAGCTATAAAATGACATTTTAATAATTACTACCGTTGTTTGCATAATTTATGTCGCATTATATACAAAATAACTAAACAATTACTGAAAACAATTTATGTCCATAAAATTAGTTTTGGAAATGTACAATAATTACCTAAAATAATAATACGTATACTTATACACTCGAGTTGTACTTATTGATGACTTAATTTCTGCAATTTGAGATTTGGCTTGTTACTAGAAAAATCACACTTTCTACTCCTCTTAGCATCTCGCGCATCAGAGTTGATCCATTTTAATTTAAAAAATATATGCACCCTAACAAAAAAAGCTACAACATGACTACGATGCGATTTACATGGCTCATCAATGCTAAAGTATTCTGGATGAGATTCGTCTAATTTTAAAGTTATTTCATTTATCAAATTTTTCATACAAAAACTTCATACGCGATAGTAATAATATTGTAAAAGAAATCTGAAGAAACGCAAAGGTTCCACACTGACTTGTACTTTCAAATACCTTGTAAGCTTTGAAAAAAATTAAAAGGTTACCTTTAAATATCGTTGAAGTATGATCATGTTCATCGAATTCTACAAAACCGTGCATTTCTTTAGATAACATTTCATCGTCAGGCAACTCAATTGCATCGTCTCCTTCTGATGCGGTATCAATATCTGACCCGCTGTCTGTACTGAATATACCATCATTTTCATCAGGTTTAGATGAACTGTTTGTTTCTGCAGGTGAAATATTATTACTATTGGAAAGCACAGTATCGGGTTCATTAATTACTACAAAATTACTCTCACCATCAACAGCATTATCAATGAGCTGTGTAAACCGCTTGTTATTTTCAAGCACCTCTGATGCTAGTAACGCTACGGTTCCATCAGGCTCACAATTAGTTGACTTCGAATCCGATGTTAAATTTGCTATTATTGTATATTGTAGATTACGTCTTAATTGCATTGCAGTTGGATTTAGATTATGACCGGACCGAGATCTTAAAACAGCAAATAAGTTTTCGAATGGATCTTGGTTTAATCGCGAAGTTAATAGGTAATGACTACCATTTTTCGTCATGTCCTCCCATTGCATGAGTATACTATTAACGGTCAAATAAAAGCCATCGAAACACATTGGATTATGCGGTAAATCCGAACATTCCCACGATTTTATCCACTCTAAACATTTTATTAAACAATTTATAACCTCTGCGTTTAAATCGGATGAAGGACGATGTATCAGATTTTTATCTTTAAGACTTCTACTATTGAAACAATCAAAAAGGTCATTTACTTGTTTAATAAAATTAGCTGTCGGTATGCAATCAGGATTAGTTAATTTATCTTCGGTCGCCAAAACACCAGCCAATAAAGCTGATGAAACACATTTACTAAAAATTTGCGCCGCTAAGTTAACATTTATTTTGTTGAATGGAGGAGGATCAACATGTCTATCAGTTAATTTAGGTGCTGATTTACAAGGTTTATCCCGTTCATTTTCTCTTAGTTCGCGTACTGGGTCCCATGACGTTTTTTCTACATAATCTAAAACATCTAAAATTATTTCATGTAATTTAGTGCCACAAACAGCATTATGTGAAACGTAATACGCGATTGGCTGTCTCCAGTCATATTGTCTACCTCTTAACATAAATACTAATGCGTGATTACCGAGTTCTGAATTGCGACCGTGTTCCTCTAAATCAGTAAAACCCTCAATAATATCATTTTTAGAATTATAACTAACCATTTCTTAATGCACATTAAAACACACTCGCGCTCTTTTTCTGACATTGATTGTGATTTTAATTTTAATAAAGTAGCTAAATTTTCCGTTTTACCAAGAGCCAAATTTAATTGATTAACCCATTTTCTTATGTTAGTCACGCAAGGTAAATTAAATTTCTTTTCGTTACGTAGAAAGCCATAGGTTTTTGGTGATTTATAAAACAAGGATAATGCAAATTGTTTTTCTTCGTCCGTCCATTTTCGTTTTTTAACGTGATTCACTTGCATTTTAGAAAATTCTAGAACGTTTTCATTTAACTTTACGATATCTTTATAGAAATCAATGGCTTCCTGATTTTTTTCAATTTTACGATTTAAGTTAGCAATCTTTTTGTTTCTATTTTTATTAGTTTTTTGGAAATTGCTAAATTTCAATCTGTTTTTTCTCTGTTGAGCTTTATCGTTTTTTTTAGGAATTTAATAGATCGATGATGCACTGCATTTTTGTTATTTAATTGTTTTTTTAAGCGAGCAAGTTCTTGAATTAATTTGATCATTGAAGTATTATAAGGAATATTCTTTTGCAGAAGTTGACTTTCTTTTTCTTTAAAAATATTATCATTGGGAGTTAAAGGATTTTGTGAAGTTGAACATGATGGGTCATTTATATTAATTAATAGTGGCTCTACATCAACTAACTGTCGTATCTGTACATTCAACAAAGTATCATCAACTAAATTATAATTAATAGGTTCATCAATCACATTAGTGCCATTAGTGTCAGATCATATTCATTAACTTGTTGCAAGCCTTCTGGAATCACAGGTATAACATATTTGATAGGTATTGCAGCATCTTTTAATTTTTTCATACCTGTCACTGCAATGCTCTTAATGTCATCTTCTTGGAAATGCAACGAGCAAATACGTTTACCATCAAGCTGCTTCTTTTCTAATTCTCGCAAACTTAAATTCCCTGTCTGAAGAATCCATTCGGCACGTCTAAGAAGTTAGCATATCAAAAAAACATTCTTTTTACACAAGTACTTTCTAATTACAAATAGCAAAAGATATAATCATTATCTTAATATAGAAATTTATTCGTATACACTACGAAAAGATATTCTTAAATTTGTTGCATCTGAAATATTCATATTTTTTAAATTTAGACCATAAGATAGAAATTGATCTGACTTTAAGATAAATATATAACTGAAAACAACATCAGATAGAATTAATCTAAATACAAGAAATACTTTATCTAAAATTCAGTACGAGTGAACTGAGTTTTAGTCTGAATGTGCTTGGCTTATTTGGCACGTAACAGTTGTGCGCCGTAAGCGCGAAAATGGCTCTCCCCGCGCCAACGCGCCCATTTTTGAAATTTCACGGAATTTTAAAGTGTTTAAAAATTATACTTTATTTAACTCGTCCCTGACTCATATCGAATTTTAAAGTGTTTAAAAATTATACTTTATTCAAGTTTTATGTTTATTATAAGTTGGTGCACCATTATTTTTATGTACGATTTTGTGTTGTAATAGGTTTAAAAATCTCCCGTCCATAACGCTCAATTAATTTGTAAATTGACTAAAATAGGGTTTTTAAGCTATTTATGAATAATATTACATGTACTATTAAAGATTATGTTCTTGTTATAACCTCATAATCAATGCTTTCAGAGAAATTAAAAAAAATCTGGATTTGTCGCATCCGCAACGTCGAATTGTGTTAAATAACGCAAATTGAGGTTACAACATTAAATATGATATAAAAATATTATTAGATCTATCATTTCAATTTTTGAGATCCAGAGCTCAAATTAATATTCAGAAATCACATGAATCTGGTAGAGATTTTAATCGCAATCTTACATTTAAAAAAATGCTATTTATATATTGGATGCGTCGTTTTAAATCATAATTATTTTATACACATAATGTTAAAAAATGTCATGATCTAACCTTATTCACGAACATTATACTACTTGAATAAACATTTAATTATTCAGAAACAATATATAATTCATAATTTAAGTACGGTTTGTTAAAGTTTGATTGTCAGATCAGAAATCTTAAAATAAGAAACAAAAAAGTCTGAATATCAGATCGTTGTACTTATAAACTTTCAGTTACAACGAAACTAAAATTTGTTGCATCTTTATTTTAGCACGAAAAAGATCTTAAGTGAAAATCTCTTTGTGTAGTGTATATTATAAAATATTATATTTTTAAAGTTGGATACTATTAATACTATTAATTCAATTATACAATACTATTAATTCAATTATACAATACCATTAATTCAATTATACAATACTATTAATTCAATTATACAATACTATTAATTCAATTATACAATACTATTAATTCAATTATACAATACTATTAATTCAATTATACAATACTATTAATTCAATTATACAATACTATTAATTCAATTATACAATACTATTAATTCAATTATACAATACTATTAATTCAATTATACAATACTATTAATTCAATTATACAATACTACTAATTCAATTATACAATACTATTAATTCAATTATAATGTAAACGTGCAATTAACCAAAACCAATAAGTTTGAAGTTTCCACCCAGCGAATTGATGTAAAAGAAAACTTTATTTTGCACGCATGCATCGATTTTGGTTTATAAAATGTCAATTAACCCATTACCGTCCAAGCGTTCAAATCTGAACACTTGATCAATGTTCCGTTTTGGCTTAGCATTTTTTATTTTATAACATACAACCCCCCTGGTAGAAATTTATCCCGTCCACTTTATAGATCTATGTAGAATAATCTCGCGCTGTGTAGATCTATGTAGGCAAACTAGATAGCTACTATAAAGGCGTGTAACGGTCGTCCCTTCTAGTTTCCCATATTATTTGCCCCGATAAAACTAGATAAGCAAAATTATGACAATAACAACCACTTAAAGGTTATGTTTTAAGAAACAGACGCATAATCTATTGAACTTATTATGTATTATTTTGATTTAAAGGTATTTACATGTTATTGTTCACCTATTACCAATGTAAGTAAATGTAAATAACCTCTAAAGTGTAAGGTTATCAAATTTTAGATGCATCGAGTTTTTGTATTTAAGAACTCAATAACAATATTATGTTACACATATATATTAAACAATCAAAATAAGAAAATAATCTGAATATCTAAATAACTATATGAAGTGTTAGTGCAAATATTTATTTTCTTTGTGTAAAATTGGTTTCCTTATATTTGATTATGTTCCATCCTAAATACATGCTTGGTTTCAAAACCTGTATGGTTTATGCAAGGAAAACTATTTTCAAATACATTTATTATCAACTGATTAATTTTCTATTTTTAAAAAGAAATAATGTATTTGAGTCATTATATATATGTTCTATTTTTGTATTTCCTACTGTGATTAATTTATAATCAAACACTTTCATTTGACATCTATGGCCAGTTAAAACATAGTAATTTGTTACTTATAAAGAAAATTATCGTCTACATGTGTTCGACTAATGTGTTTGTCTTTGAAAATGTTGTCACAGACGAGCAGTTTATGTATTATAAAAACTCACATACGGATACAAAATTATTTGCAATTCTGAAATTAAAATTCTAGTATTTAAATAAAGCATCTCATAAAGTACATATTTGTACATATGATATTATTATTTATATATTACTTTTCAAGAAACAACTACATCAATCAATAACGTTATTTTGTAATCACTGTTTTTCATATGCAAGGAAAATTATTTCTAAAATTTCATTTTTTAGGTTACACATGCTTTCTGACTACTTTTATATGTAAATAGTATGAATAGAACTGTAGATCTTATTATTATAATTAAAAACTTGCATGTTAAACTTTCTTTAACATTAATTTTTACAATAAAAGTTCTGTTCAATAAATAATATATAACTTCACAGATTTTATACGTACATATTATTATTGAGAAAACTATGTAGATCTGTGTGGATTTATCGAGTTTTGTACAGTCTAGTACTATCTAGTTTGCCTATAAAGGCCATTATAGCGAATGTGGGCGCCACGATAAGATTTCTACCAGGGCCTTTATATATGTTTTGCATGGGGTCATATCCAAATAATGACAATAAAATTGTAAAGATTATACAATTTTACCCCGAAAAATATTATTACTAGCTTGAACAGCCGAGTGTCCACATTTGGACGTTTGGGCTGTAATGGGTTAAATATTTATTTACATCTACTACAGAAACATTTAAGAGTATTTCAGTAATATATATTACGTAGCGCTCAAAGGAACCTAAATTTAAAAAACAAATTACTTTATTCCCCGTCAATGAACATATGCAAGTTCCGAACATAATATTTAAAAATAATAAAATAAATATAAAATAAACATAAATAAAATAAATAAATATATAAATAACATTCTTGAAAAATTTTTAAAATTAAAATTTTTTAAAAGTTAACAAATAATTTAACAATTTCAACATTTTCAATAAATTTGATCCGGAAGAAATTTTTTAATCGGTGGAATACTTCATTTCCACCCCCACACTCAATATGCACAATTTTCTATCTCCTTTACCTGTATGGAAAAGGGTCAATTCAGCACGTGTTCAGAAAAACACGGTGTATGCAGGAGGTAAACTGCTTCTTCAGACTCGGATGATGAATTAAGGTGTATCGAGCGACTTTGTATAAAATATCAGATATCATTGAAACTTTCCAAAAATGTTCTTTGGATCTTAAACTTCTGATCTTTGTAAAGAAAATTTGGAGTCGTCGAAAAATTATTTAGAAAAAAAGCTTAGAAATAACTTACTTTTAACACATAACCTTATGGAACAAGAGTCTTGTATCGCTTCTTAGTAAATTATAAAAAATAGGTTCTTAACAAATTGAATACGAAATTAAAGGTTTTTTCATGACGAATCTAATAACGTGATCAAATGCTTCTGCGCATGTTTAGAAAGAGCTAAGTCAATAAATTAGCGTTTATATTCGTATTATCCCTTTGCGGAATAAATTAAAAAAAAGAGTATTTTTTTAGAATTTGTTTACAGTCTGACCGAGTCTGACCCGCGCCTCATTATGTGCCTCATTATATTCATTTTTACTCGGATAGCTTGTAAAATTTAGTTTTGTTTTCGTTTAAGCGCTATGTAATACTTATTACTGTTATTTATGGATGCCAATTAATTTATCCGTTTAACATTAAATATTTGGTAAATAAAGCATAATTTGGTAACTACATCTGATTATTAACATAGAATAAGCATTTTTTAATAGAAGAAGATACACAACGAGGCTAAATTTTATATTATCCAATAAATTATATTCATATATAATTATTATACCAATATACGTAATCTTTTATAAAAAAATAAGTTTCCTCATGATTAAGTTTATTTTACTGATAAATATATATTATAAACTAGAAAAACCTGTAACAAAACATGAAATTTGAAAATTAGTTGTGCGCATCAGAATTTTTTTTCATAACTTAAGTTATGCATACCTGCACTTTTAAATTGTAAGTTAAAAAGAGTAACAGAAAGCTTTTTTTGAAAGTAAATGTTATTATCTAATTTGTTTAATAAATTGTATTTCTTTACCATGCGCGTTAAATAATTTTTTTCTGTGTTAATAGTTTAAACCCAAAAACTCGCCATTTCGTTGTTGTGTATATAAAAAAACAACATTTTTGTAAATTTTGTACACGTTTTAACGAAAACTGTTGCGCATAATAGTATATTATGATACATGTGCTTTAAGTGGACCATTATCGCATGGCGTGAGGTTAGCGCCCTAGCGTAGCGAGTGCGATAAGCACGGTGCAATAATGGACTACTTAAGTCACGGATAGGCGTGACTTAAGTGCGGATTTAAGCCACCCAGTGCTATAAATAAATTTAAAGTAAAAAAAAATGGTGTTTCTGGGAAAAAACAGAAAATTGTAATTAAAGTGGAAAATAATGTAGCTAACAGCTACAGAAATGTAAAAATGTGATACATGGAATACAAAAACGAAACAATAATTAATTATAGACCTCAAAGAAAACCATGCCGTCGAATGCAAATGTTATTGTATTAGGGATACAAATAGGTACCTTCTACGCTTAAAAATATAAGCATACATTACTTCAACAATTAATTGTTTACCAAACACTTTTGGTTTAACAAATTATAAACATTACTATAAAGCATCAGGGAACTAAAATAACCAGCTCCACAGAGAATAAAGCATGCACACCGCGCGATTCGGCCCTGATTCCCCATACCTGCGAGAATATCTGCTCGAGATATATCAAAATCGATGCATGAATTTATTTTTTTTAGCGAATTAATATTCAAATAACAAAATAATATTAAATTGCTTACTATTTATTATTCTTATATTTCACAGCTATTCTTAGCTGGTCTAAGTATTTTTGTAGTTATACGCGATGTAAACTTCAAACTTTAAATAGCAAGGAAAAAAGATCATTAAATTTGTATTAATTAAAAAATGAAAACAATTTATTTCTTATATACAAACATTATACAAAAATAAAATCGCACAAAATGATAATATACTAAGTAAATAAATAAATCCATTAATAAAAGCAACCTTTTCACGATTTATTAAACTATTCTATGTAATAAATTTTATTCAAATTATATTTAAAAAAAGTTATGAAAAAATATTAAATTGAAATAAATATAGAGATAGAATACATGAAAATCTAATTATATTAATTTTAATAAAAATAAATATTTATATAAATAAAATGTCAATATTGATATCAACAGGCAATTATTTTTAAAATACACGCCTTTTTGCTCGCTATCGAGTATCGTCACTTTTCTATATTGAAATATCCAAAACAATTCATGAAATAGAAAATAAGTTAATCATTTTATTAATAAAAAATTACGGCACCAAGTGGCTGGGTAAAATAGCTAACCGTTTTGTTAACCACGTTTTGGCCCCCGATTCGTAACTCAGAACCGTTCTTCTATACACGTCTATATTCGTTGTAATATTGAAGATTTGTTTACATAAATTCAGTAAACATGCAAAGACATAGTTAATTAATGTCTCTATATAATACCATGAGAATAAACTCCGAAAATTGTTTGATGGTATATTTTAATATGAATTCATTGCGTTCCACATCTCGTACATAATTGGTATAGTGGTACACAATGGGTACCATGATTTATCAATAGTAATAATATTTCTCTTATTTAGATTTCAAAACAGTATTAAAACTAATACTTTAGTAATACACTTATGAAACGTTATTCCTTTCTTCATATATGAAAATAAAGTCTCTAAATTTTTTGAATTGTATAAACAAATTATTTTTTCTCTTACTCGGTCCATTTGGCACATATCCGGCTGAAATTTTATTATAGTGTGTGTTTTCTACAAATGTTATTAATTCTTAACGTTTTTATTACTGTATTCATATTACACGGTAAATAATTAAGATTACCCATTGTGTCCCAACGATTATATGGTCGTATTGTTCTCTGATTAAAATTAGTTTAGGTATGATTTTGTTCTCTGAATAGGAAAAACTTCTACAAAGCAGTTTGACAGGTAGGATTTCGCTTCTTAGTCTGAAGGTGTTTATTCCTGTCAAATGATGTAATACACTGATGGGGGTTGTAATCAAACATCCTAGCCATTTTCTTAGTGCTGCATTTTGCAGTTTATCTCATTTTGTCGTTATGGGATAAAAGCATTTCTTGTATTTATCCTGCAAAATGAAATTTCTTTTTAGCAACAAAGGGAATACAATTTTTAAGTCGGTTGCTGCTAATCCTATTACATTGTAATATTAATTTTTAACTAATTGTAATTAACATTGAAAATTTAAACATTTTTCGTATTTTACCTGCAAGTTTCTCGTAAACTTGTTAAACGGATAAAAAATGTTACTTATTTAGAGTATTTCATACACTCATTAATAAAAATCTACTATATTCATTTGAACAACAGCTACAACTACTCTGCGGGCAAATACCCCTCGCAGCATTGGATTACACAGTTAATTCATAAAATATGTAAACGTAATTAACATTGAAAATTCAAAAATTTTTCGTATTTATCCTGCAAATTTCTCGTAAACTTCTTAAAAGGATAACAAATGTTACGTATTTAGTGTCTCATACACTCTTTAATAAAAATCTACCATATTCATTTGAACAACAAAAGCAGCTACTCCGCGGGCAAATACCCTTCCCAGCATTGGATTACACTGTTAATTCATATAATATGTAAATGTAATTAGCATAGAAAATTCAAACATTTTTAATTTTTAATGTCAAATTAAATCTACATATTTTATACATTAACAGTTTAATCCAATGCTGGGAAGGGTATTTGCCCGCGGAGTAGCTGCTTCTGTTGTTCAAATGAATATGGTAGATTTTTATTAAAGAGTGTATGAGACACTAAATACGTAACATTTTTTATCCGTTTAACAAGTTTACGAAAAATTTGCAGGATAAATACGAAAAATGTTTGAATTGCAATTGCTAATTAGATTTACATATTTTATGAATTAACCGTGTAATCCGATGCTGCGAGGGATATTTGCCCGAAGAGTAGTTGTAGCTGTTGTTCTAATAAATATAGCAGCTTTTTGTTAAAGAGTGTATGAGACACTAAATACGTAATATTTTTTATCCGTATAACAAGTTTATGTGAAACTTGCAGGATAAATACGAAAAATGTTTGAATGTTCAATGCTAAGCACATTTACATATTTTATGAATTAACAGTCTAATCCAATGCTGGGAGGGGTATTTGCCCGCGGAGTAGCTGCTTCTGTTGTTCAAATGAATATAGTAGATTTTTATTAAAGAGTGTATGAAACACTCTAAATACGTAACATTTTTTGTCCGTTTAACAAGTTTACGAAAAACTTGCAGGATAAATACGAACAATGTTTGAATTCTCAATTCTAATTACATTTATATATTTTATGAATTAACAGTGTAATCCAATGCTGGGAGGGGGATTTCCCCACGGAGTAGCTGCTTCTGTTGTTCAAATGAATATAGTAGATTTTTATTTAAGAGTGTATGAAACACTCCAAATACGCAATATTTTTTATCCGTATAACAAGTTTATGTGAAACTTGCAGGATAAATGCGAAAAATGTTTGAATTTTAAATGCTAATTACATTTACATATTTTATGAATTATCAGTTTAATGCAATGCTGGGAAGGGTAATGCCCGCGGAGTAGCTGCTTCTGTTGTTCAAATGAATATGGTAGATTTGTATTAAAGAGTGTATGAGACACTAAATACATAACATTTTATATCCGTTTAACAAGTTTACGAGAAATTTTACAGGATAAATACGAAAAATGTTTGAATGGCCATTGCTAATTACAATTACAAATTTTATGAATTAACCGTGTAATCCAATTCTGTGAAGGGTATTTGCCCACAGAGTAGTTGTAGCTGTTGTTCTAATAAATATAGTAGTTTTTTTTTAATGAGTGTATGAGACACTAAATACGTAAAAATTTTTTACGTATAACAAGTTTATGAGCAACTTGCTGGATAAATACGAAAAATGTTTGAATTTTCAATGCTAATTACATTTACATATTTTATGAATTAACAGTGTAATCCAATGCTGGGAGGGGTATTTGCCTGCAGAGTAGTTGTAGCTGTTGTTCTAATAAATATAGTTGATTTTTATTAAAGAGTGTATGAGACACTAAATACGTAACAATTTTCAGCCGTTTAACAAGTTTACGAGAAATTTGCAGGATAAATACGAAAAATGTTGGTTTTTTTAATGCTAATTACATTTACATATTTTATGAATTTACCATGTAATCCAATACTGCGAGGGGTATTTGCCCGCAGAGTAGTTGTATCTGTTGTTCTAATAAATATAGTAGCATTTTGTTAAAGAGTGTATGAGACACTAAATACGTAACATTTTTTATCCGTATAACAAGTTTACGAGAAACTTGAAGGATAAATACGAAAAATGTTTGAATTCTCAATTCTAATTACATTTATATATTTTATGAATTAACAGTGTAATCCAATGCTGGGAGGGGGATTTCCCCACGGAGTAGCTGCTTCTGTTGTTCAAATGAATATAGTAGATTTTTATTTAAGAGTGTATGAAACACTCCAAATACGCAATATTTTTTATGCGTATAACAAGTTTATGTGAAACTTGCAGGATAAATGCGAAAAATGTTTGAATTTTAAATGCTAATTACATTTACATATTTTATGAATTATCAGTTTAATGCAATGCTGGGAGGGGTATTTGCCCTCGAAATAGCTGTTTCTGTTGTTCAAATGAATATAGTTGATTTTTATTAAAGAGTGAAACCGTGTATGAAACACTCTAAATACGTGAAGTTTTTTGTCCGTTTAACAATTTTACGAGAAATTTGCAGGATAAATACGAAAAATGTTTGAATTGCCATTGCTAATTACATTTACATATTTTATGAATTAACCGTGTAATCCAATGCTGCGAGGGGTATTTGCCCGCAGAGTAGTTCTAGCTGTTGTTCTAATAAATATAGTAGCTTTTTTTTAAAGAGTGTTTGAGACACTAATTACGTAATATTTTTTATCCGTATAACAAGTTTATGAAAAACTTACAGGATAAATACGAAGAATGTTTGAATTTTCAATGCTAATTACATTTACATATTTTATTAATTAACCGTGTAATCCAATGCTGGGAGAGGTATTTTGCCCGCAGAGTAGTTGTTTCTCTTGTTCGAATAAATATAGTAGATTTTTTGTTAAAGAGTGTATGAGACATTCTAAAAATCTCGTCTACAATTTGCTGTTAGAAGCAATCATCTAAATTTCTGATGTATGTTTTCGGTGGTCGCCGGCGACGACTTGCGGCGGCGCGAATATCGGCTCATATACTTTCTAAAAAAAGACACAGGTTTGTAAAAATAGTAGCTACTTAAATATTTTATTTAATACTTTAAATGCTTTATAACAGCCTTCAGTACGGCTGTGACATATTGCTATCTTAGATTTATGTAAGTAATTATTTATATGTACTTAATTTGTATCTAGCATTTAATAGTAAACAATACTCTGGCAGAAAACAGTTTGAGTATGAATCAGATGAACCATCAATTAGTAACATTTTTAATAGACAAAACAACTGTAATAATTGAAGAAAACGTCACGCAGATGACGATGATGAGAGTGAACTCATAGAAAACCAGTGGAAAACCTTTGATTAGAAATGTAATAAATCAAATGTTTTTAGTCTCCAGTAAATAATAAATATTCAAAATAAAATAATCTCATACTTTGGAGATACTTTTTAATATTAATACGAGGGTGGTTCGATAAATAACTTGGTTCGATATTTAAATAAAAAAACTGAGTTGTTTAATTTGTTTTATTTTTCGACATAATTCCCGCGAAGTTAGAATGACTTGTAACTATAGAGATTTTATACTAAGAGAGCAAGCTTCAAAATCACATACACATATATCGCTGTCGCCTCCTTTTAATTCGCGAACCAAGTTACTTATCGAACTACCCTCGTATATATTAATTTCATTATCAATAAATAAATTTAAAAGAAAAATACTAACTAACTTCACTTTTTATTTAACTCTAAAAATTGTGACACTTATAATTGAAACAAAATTTGTTATTATTCAATGTGCTTAGAATTAAAACTATACTATTATAGGGTGGATGTCCCGACTACTGACACCCCCAGGGATCGATTGTTGCATTATTACATAGTTTATACTATTTGCTAAACAAAAATATATATTTTTCTATTTATTTATCATTATTTATTACATGTAGATAAATAAGAACGAGGTTGCAATTTCAATAAAGATTATTTTTAATTATAAATTCATGAAATTAATAATAATATTCTCATGAGCTATTACTGACACCCTGAAAATATGCCGGACCCAACTACTGACACCCCGACTATTGACACCCATTCATACCCAAACAATAATATTTGATTTTATATCTATTAATTAAATAACATTCTTAAAGTGTACTTTGGACTTAAGCTTTTACGTATAGGTATCTAAATGATTAGTTTAAATGTAGTGTCACAAATATTTGAAATCTTTCCCCAGGAAGCGTTAAACATCGTGCAAAATGAACGTCACCGATGAGGCCAAGAAGGTTAGATTGTACTCACTAACTCGCGCGGCAGTGTCAGTAGTTGGGCAAATGCGCCCTTATCTTGCCAAACTACTGACATGTCAGTAATACGAAAATGTCTGAAACGCTTATACCTAACGCTGCTATCCAATAATTAAATAAAAAGCCTTTGATAATTCTTCTTTTTTATCTAGTAGATATATCTGGTATATAAATATTACCTATTAAACTATTTTTTATTGCATATATCGCTCTAATATAGAAATAATAGTCTTCTCTATTTCGCAATATATTCATGTTCACTCTGAACACATACATAATTTTAAACGTTTTCGTAGCCTCGAATTTTATTATTATTTTTTAAAAGTTTCTGAAATTAAAAGATGTCACGTTTGTTTATTCAATAATACTAATAACAGTTACGGATTGTTTACATATTTTTTTCAAATATTATTTTATAGAGTTTATATTTTATTTATAATAAAATAGATTTGGGTATCAGTAGTTGAGTGGGATGTCAGTAGTACGGACATCATCCACCCTAGTCCTATTTCTATAACAAAATCTAATACCTTATTACAAAAAAAAATCATTTTTCTAACGAAAAAACATTATTTTTAATCAGGGGTATGATACTGGGTTTCATTAACATGTCATGTATTATACCGGTTTCTGAATCGTATCGGAAACTCAACCCTGACCTACATCGTGTGTAAGAAGTAACCTATCCCTCATAATAATACTTGCAATTTTCACAAGAAGGATTACATTTTCAGATTTTTTAATTAAAGTACGTAAGTTAATATTTTTTCGTTAGTATTATTTATTAATGCAATTCACATACATTATTTTTATATAACATCTGATAAAGTAATGAAAATTAATTTTTATTAATGTAATTAATGAAGGTTATAAATTTTATGTTAAACATTATTTTAAAGTAATATATTCTTAATTAAATAATGTATTAATCCTGTTGAAAAAATGATTGACATTGAATATTTTTGCTATTCATTTAATGAAAATTATGAATTTTATTATGTATTCTATCTGCATATTCGTCATTAGACAAGCATAGAGATAGCCCAGCGATTTTCTGTCTCTTTCTATGCACGGAGAGAATTGTGCGGGACCCGCTGTCTCAAAGGCATGGTGCGCAGCACCATCACACATATGCTAAGCCTGCGCTCCCATTTTTGCGCGACCGGGTCGCCCAAAAATTGAGAGAGCCACACGCGCAGAAGTTTGCGAGCCCAGGTGTCGCAGAGACACGGAATGCGGTGCTACCACGCGTATGGTGTATTTGAACTATATATATTATAACGTCTCGCTTTTCAGCCATTAATACATTCAGTTTATAATGAATAATGTGACATTAAATTATACATTTAAAACTCGCAGATAAATATTTTATAAAAGAGTATGAATATCTATGATCAATAATAGGAAGCATATTATTTTTGGCATATTTCAACAAACATTCATTATAACACAATGTGGCGCATCTCCAATTAACAACTTTGTTTGATTTTTAACGATTCAAAGTGACTTTATTTAGTTTTCTAATGTACTTAATATATCTTAAGAAGTTTTCGTATCACATTATAAATTATCTGCTCTAAAAAATGGTAAAAATATTCTTACGGCTTTTACCTATAAAACGTACGCTTAATGAAGATCAGAATTAAATATTTCTCACCCCACAAAAAAGTAAGAAACCGCTTCCTCCAACTTTATTAAATGTTCCAATGTGTACTTATTTATTCTATTTAATTCTGTAGTGGTTAGCGAATTCGTGATCAGAAACACAAAAACACGCATTTATCCGCTTTTAATTGAATAAAGTTGATTTTATAAAAAATAAAACGAAATCATAAAAATGAAAAAATGTTATAAAACAAAAACAAATCAATGACTCTTAAAAAAATAACAAAAGAAGGAGCTTATATAAAAGATAGCTTATAAAAAAGATTTCGTGTCGGAGAAAATATGTAATCTTATCCTCATTGTAATGCATTTACACTGAATCGATCATATTATTTCTGACATACCAAAATTATTTACTTTATCAATTTCTGAATATCATAAAATAGTGAAATCATTATAAAGCAAATCAAATCAATATTTTTTAAAATTTCTTTTCATTTCCGAATTCTTATTAAAAAAACGAAAAAAATGAGCCCCGGTTGACAAAAAGCTACCCCCAGCTTAAGCTTTTTTGTCGCCGGTTGGAAACAGCAACTTCTGATCCACTTGATAGCACGAAAGAGCGCAAAAATCGTGCATGTACGAGTATCACAAAAATAAATTTAAATTTTTAATAAATTTAAGTCGTTATACTAATTTTATCATAATTTTTCTAACGGAAAAAGGACAAATTTCAAAAGGCTTTCCATACATGAGGATCAGTTTATATGAAATTTTGTTAAAAGATTTATTATGAAAGAATGAAAATACATATTATTATTGAAAACATAACTTAGTTCATGAACCATTGATTGACGAGCATCATAAGTCTTAAATATCATTATAAATATATTATCAAAAGTGGGTAATAAGAAACGCATACAGAAATGTTGATAAAATCTGTTTTTTATGCTTGTTTATTTAAAAAATAAGATATAATTAACATAACTTAGTATTTAATTCTATATTAACATACTGGTTTTAACCCCCGAACAAACAACTTTTTTGTGTGCCTCGGAAGGAAAACGGATGTTTTATACAGCAGCGAATACTTTTTTAACATTAAAGTTAAATCATAAAAAGTATCGCGAAGCTATAAAACGCCTATTTTTCTTCTTTACCGATAGACATGGTGCGATATTCGGGAGATCTTCGTATTTCAAATATTTGTCTTCATATGTTTTTGAAACTTCGTATGCGTGGTATAGTGGTCATCGAAAATAAGTTCCTTGTATATCATAAGATGAAAATAAATACTATCATTGCACATAGCAATCTTAATTATTCTACCAAATTCTTTCTCGCTACCCCGAATGTCTGTCACTATAAATGCATCAATTTTATATGATGTGCCATAAATTTCGACTTCTTTATAATATTTAAATTCTTTTCCTAAAATACTGTTATCTATACAGAACCTAATTTAACAGTACTTTCACTAAGAGAATGAATCATTTCACACATTTTTAAAGTTTGTTTAATGGCTACTGTGACTAATAAATTTTTATTACAACTACTGGATTGAGCATTCGCTTTTACTTGTGAATGTTGAGATTCAAATCTCATAGTCCAAAAATGAATGCTTGGTCCATTTAGCAATAGAAATCTAGGATAATGTAATAAAATATGAAATTTAGGTTTCAGTGTATCATACAATTTTAGGTATAAGGCATTGTGCTTTTCTATTAATTGGTGTAAGTCTATCGGGAACCGCACTTTGTTTTCCGTAAAAAGGGTAACCCACGCTGTCGTTTTGACGCGAACAGTCTACGCAGGGTTATGGGGCAGCTGCCTTTTCACCAACAGAGGGCACCGTTTTATTACTGCCTGGGTCTCCCGCTGCCGCAGCTTTGCGCAACCCGGTCGCCCAATTTGGGAAGGCGGCGTGTTCAGGCGGAGATAGAGCTGCTGACCGTGCCTTTGAGATAGCGGGTCCCACAAAATTCTCTCCGTGTGGGTAAGACGTTTCCATATGCATACATCCCTATGGCTCACGTCTTCTATATATATTATCTCTATGGGCACGAAACCACGCCGTGGCTCTGTATTATTTTTTGTGTGCGGTAATAACGTTCGTGTGGACGACTTATTTCTTGATTTTACTTATTGCTGCAAAGTGCAGTCGGTGATCGTTTTATAGATTAGGAACTGCAATAGCTAAATCGAAAGTACGGCCCTGGCACATCATAGTGAAGACTCTACTTTCATCGAATTGAGAGGGGGCATTTGTTCATGTTAAGGTGGCTCCTGGTGTTTTTTCATGATTTTGACAAATTTTTCAATTCATTTTCTTTCCATTAATAATATTCACTTTTTCATCTGTTTAACATTGAAAATAATTTAGTTTATTCGATACTACCCTGGTGGAAAATATGGGAAAAATCGAGGGCCTCGATAAAACTAGATAATTATCTACCAGGGTACTATATATTTATAATATGTATTAAAAAGAAGATTTTATAAATTAAAAGTTTTTTTAGAAGTCATAGGCACCTTCCCATGAAGGGTCTTATCAAAGTCCTGAATTTGGACATAATTTGATCCTCGCGCAAACAAAAATTATTGAAACTTTGAGAATATATTCTTTAAGGTATTATCAACAAAAATTCGCTCGATTTTGTATTAATCTTATCTGATATCTTAAAGTTTATTTATAATACAATGTTTATAAAATAAAAGTATTTATATAACAATTTTGAAACGAAATCACATATATAGTTTTTAGGGCTATATAATAAATAATAAAGTCAAATTAGGCTATTTTGAATATAGCCAATTTTCACTCAACAATAACACATTATGCTGAATAACTTTGTATACATAGGCTAAAAAAATTTTTTTAGAAATTTCACCAAAGAACCCCCTTAAAGGATTAATTGGACTAAAAGAACTCTACCTATAGATTTATTGGACATTTTTATTAAAAATTAATGCGCGTATCTTAACTGATTCTATATTCGACAAAGTACATAATTTTATGAACTCCTAAAAATATTGTTAATTAAAAATATTGCTTTTTGGTGGAGTTACAGGCGTTTTTTGTAGGTGGTTGCCGATGGCCATGGCTTGTCTCAAAAATCGCTTTATCAATTGCTAAAAAACATAAAACATAAAGAAATATCAAGACCGGATATTGCTTTTTATCTCCTTATATCAGACTTAAAAAGAAACTACATTACTGTTTATCAAATAATATCTAAATTAATCAAAAATATTTTTAAAATATATTTGATTGTAATTAATAGTAAAAAAATGTTAAAAATTGTTAAAATCCATATTAAAATAATAAAAGTTAATGTGAGTTGTTAGAAAATATTAAAATCTGTAGAAAATTATTTCTATCTTCCTGGTAGTAGGGAAGACCGGGGCTAGTTGGCTACACATACAGAGGTAAATTGACACGGTGCTTATACCTAACTGTTGAACTGAATGACGTATGACGATGTTACAAATACCGCTGTCGTAGAATAGTGTTGTGATGACCCAGCTGGGGTTAGGTTAGGTAGCGCGTGAACCGAAAGCGGTTTATTTAAATAAATTATAAATAAACAAATGAAATAACATATAATAATTGCGGATTGAAATAAGGATGTTTTGATTAACAACGACACTTTCTCTCTGCGTCTAATCCGGGCTTGAGACCGTCTACATCTAACAATGATCCTAATGGCAACATATAATAATGATGACATAATAATAATACTAATCACAAATGTGACGCACAAGATTCTTTTATTATTGAATTTATCCTTTATTTTAGATTTAATAAATCTATATATAATTTTCGTATACTGAATAGACATGTTAAGATAACATTTAGTACATTTTTTTCGTGATATTAGCAATTATCTAGTACATATTAGATGACGAATTTAAAGTCCGCCTACGCTGGACAGCAATGTAAAATTTATATAGCTCGAGTATAATTATATAAAAAAGAAAGATAAGTTCCTTAAAGAATAAGTGTATATATTATAATTACATTTTCTATAGTAAATTAGAAGGCATCTTATTTAAAAAGGTAAGTCATGCATTTTTTTTAAACTTATCGATAAAAATGTTAAATTTATGTTTTTGCTAATTAAATAAAGTTAATGCTATCAATTTGGATTAAACGTTTTTGTATAGTTAAATATAAAATATATCTTTGATTACCAAGCAAGTAAGATTCTAATATGCTCTATAGATACATGTATACGGTCAACATTTTTTTAGTTAGCAAGAGTAAGAAATTTTCTATGATTTAAATTTAAAGTACATACAGAGAATTACAATGAATTTAAATCTTAATATGCTTTTCATACTTAAACCTATTGTTTCAAGGAGATATGAGCAGCAAACTAATCATAAAATAATACAAATTTGATAAATAGTTATTATACAAATATTAACGTAATATGTTATATATTTTGTTGAATACATTATTTTAAAATAAAAGTATTTAATGATTATTTATTACCTTTAAAAATTTAGTGTGATTAAATTGATTATTCTTCAAATGCTGTGACGCATTATTTTATTACTTTCGGTATTTATTTTACTTTTACGCCTTTGATATGCATTTCACTGAAACATATAACAACTCTTTATGTTATATGTATGTAATATTTAAACTTTCAATAATTTGATAAACTTAATATTTTACGAATATTTAATATAAATGCATACATTTTTATTCATTTTAATAGCTAAAGAATGCGCTTTCTGCAGTAAACATTTTAAATAAATACAAACATTTAGAATAAAATACATTTATAAAATTTCCATTGATATATCATTTTTCTGTTTAGTAGCAACATTTTATTAAATATTTAAGATACCTAAATTGAGTCCAAGAGTTTGAAAAGAATTGGCGCTCATACTTTCTTGATACAAGAAATACGTATATAGAGGAGAACGGGGTATTGTCGGTCACCTAAGCAAAAGTGCTGGTTATTTCTACTTTCAAATTGTTTTTTATTAACTTTAAATAATTATTATTTTAGTTCAAACCATAGACTTTACATATTACTTATTGGTCTAATACAAAAATGTAAGATATCGAAGCTATAAGACGAAATAAAAAGAAGTATTTTGACTGGATTTACTCCACATCAAAGGGTAATACCGGTCAGTCTTGGTACAATTCCAGTCACTATTAAAAAGTTACTTTTATAGGTAAAACATTTCCTTAAATCAATTATATGAACCTTCATATGATCAGTCGCATTATTATTCGCACTTACGTAGTGAAATATGTAACACATAGCCACTGTTCAATCAAAAATACTTAAGCAAAGTTGCCCTACCTGAGAGCGCAGCGGAACGTTTGCTTAGCCTCACTTTCGGGAGTGTCATATAAATAACATTGTGACCTTGGGGCCTGCGGCGGCTCAGTCGGTAGAGTGTCGGATTCCCACGCCGGTGACCCGGGTTCGAATCCTAGTCTCTGCCGATTGATACAAGCACCTCTGTAAAAATTACATGTGCTTTGTTTACAAACACACCGCAGACCCCCGTCGTCGATTAGCACCACATGGAAGCACAAACATGGCGACGTTAAATAATAATAAAAAAAAAAAAAAAAAAAAACATTGTGACCATACCGGTTACCCAAATTCTGCTTAGTAATTTAAATTCAAATGACAAAAAAAATAAATAGGTTTATACTATTTTTTTTTTCACTTCTTCGTATTCTTAGATTGTTCAAATTAATAAAGTTGTATAAAGTAACAAATAATATGCATAAACGCTTATTTTATAGACCAGATTTCTTATAAGAAATGTAGCCCTAAACTTTAATTGTGTATAATTCCTTAATAATACTGAATAGAAGGTTGTTTGAACACTAGATTAATTGCATTTTATGATGCGTTTGATATACTATTCGAATTATTACCTAAAAATGTTTTGATTATTGAAAATAAGAGTGACCGGAATTAGCCAGTGACCGGCATTATCCCGTTCTCCCCTATAAAAGCAATTAATATGTTCATGAATATTCTATGAAAAATATTTATAGCAATTTTTATAGCAACATTTGCAATTTTCAACTAATGTTGAATTTTAAAAAAGGAACGAGCTAATTTATTTTACTTAGATATAAAGTTAGATGGACTATGAAATTTTTGGATAAAATTAAAATTAAAATCAACGTGCAATCAGAAAACTAATGAATTTTATTAGGTAGTCTAATATTACATCACATATCCTACTCATCTATATTCAAGTGCGAGTACAAATGTAAAATAATATTGTATTTTTTCACGTTATGTAAGCTTAAAAGCGCTGTGCAAAATTTGTGATTATATAAATTAGTTCTACAAAATAAATAGTAAGTTTGAGAAATACTGTTCATTAGGCTTCCGACGGAATGTCATTTTAATTAGAAATATTATTATGATTCTTATTATGCTTATAATTTTTATAAAATCATTTGATTTGAGTGAAATATACATGGATTATGCATGCATGCGAAGTAAGCTCCGGAGGCGCTACGTGTGATTGATGCTCAAAAGTTTCATACTAAGATACCAAACACTATGTAGTATGCAAAAGTAATCCACAAAGTCACATCTATAAATGGATTTTTTGAGTCTTCAAAAAGAAATAGATACAATTAATTGAAAGTTTATTCACAAGAAAAATATAATAAGCAAAATAGATTTTATAATTACTTATCATGTTAATTGCTTATTCATGATACACATAATTAATTATACATTCTTGAAAGTGACTATTAAAAGGCTTGCCAAGTGAATTTAAATGCTTATGATTTATGAAATAATCCTTTGAACAATTATCCTGTAAAAAATTAACACTATTGAATCTGAAAAGGATGGCTGTCTGCACACTCCCCATCAGTTACAGACTCAAGAAACAATAATACCTTATCAACTCAAAATTCCATTTCTCAAAATTATTAACACTGTATGAATATGTAAATTAAAGCCATATGAAATGTAAGTGAATAAAATGATATAAAGTACTAAAGATGCAGGTTTGTTGAGAAAAAGATGCTAAATGACAATGAACAGTCGATGGAGCTTGATTGCTCCAAGTACTAGACGCGCTGAAGAAGGGTTAATGAGTTACAGTCTCGTAAGACACAACAGTCGATGGAGCTTGACTGCCCCAAGTACTAGAAGCGCTGAGGTACAGATGATGATCGTACATCAACCGTGTATGTGTTTAAGAGCCAGACGTGTCAAAAAGAAATATCGAACGCAATGATACTGGAAGGTTAGCTTGCCGAATTTGTCAAAACAAATTTCGAACGCAGTGACAATGAAAGCTTTGCGAGCCAAGAGTATCAAAAGAGAATCTCGAACGCAGTGACACGTACTGACAGCTCTGAGTACTAAAAAGGAATAAACAGGCATCTTGAGAAAAATGGTATTACAGCAATGTATGAAGTAAAATTGTATTTATGAGAGATGTAAGTCCCCATATTTTAAGAAAAATGAACATTTTATTCACTTTATTTCGGCATATTGTAATGATATTGTAACAATATCTTGACCAAGAATTCCTTGACAATGATTTTTTTAAACTACTTAAAATTTAAATGAGACCTCTAAAAATCTTTTATTAATTAGTATGAAAAAACTTTACAAAAATTATAGTTATCAAAACAAATGAAAGCAAATGATAAGTTTACAAGTAAAACATTCTTGATACAAATTTCTCAATACAAATTCTCTTGATTTAATTGAATCTATCTCTTTTATAAGTAACAATTATAATTGGGCATTTATTAAATTAAATAGATGCTTATAAAAAAACGGGACACTTGAAACTAACAGAATATTATTATCAAATTATATACATCAGTTCATGAAGAACTCGACTCAATATTCAGAATTTAATATAACAAAATTATCAACTTCAATGTAAATTGATTACATAAAAGGGTGTTTTTAACTAAAGAAAAGCTGCTCCTTATGAAACATCTTTTGCATAAGGGAAAAGGTCCAAACTATTGATGAAATCATTCGTATAGTATACATTGAAATTTAATATTAAAAATAAAAATTAGTGACCAGAAAATTTCAACTTTAGCCGTATGTATATTGTAAATACTATAGTTAGTATGCAAGATGTTTCAATAAAATTAATAAGTAATATAGGGTTGTATTGAGTCAGTTTACGAAATTGTATTTTCCTCATAATTAGAAAATTAAATCTCAAAAAATCTTAACTATAGTTATTTTAAACTCTTAATAAATAATTATTTCAGAATTAGAATTAGGCCAGGAGAATTAAGCTCGAAACCTAGCAAATATGACTGTAACGTACAGGAAAATAGTTATTAGTGGAATTCGCTCACAAATAATATATATAGTGAAAATAAAATGTTCCTCCGGCTTAAAAAGGTGTGCTAGCTTCAGGAAAAATCGAGAAGTGAAAAAATACGCAAAAATCGCACTTATTTTTGCATATTTTCCTATATAACTTTGTAAATATGCAATTTAGGGAAAAAAATAATACTAATAAATTTGTTTGTTATAAAATTCTATACAAGATAGAAGTGGTTTAAAATGGGTACATATGAAATTTTCGTTGCAAAATAGTCATCAAAGTCGAAAAAATAGGTAAAAAGCAAGGACATTTTCAAGCGTTCGTCTCACAGGTAAGAAATTATCCAAATCTACTGTCATTGCGGATTTTAGTACTTTAAAATAGTACAAAATGAAATCCCGAAACCCGATCCAAATCGGTCTGATAGTTTTAACATGAGACATTTGTTAAGTAATTATCGTGTAAAATATCATAATTTGTTTGCGTCAATTCTGGCAGGCCCGGATTAAGGGGGGGGGGGAGGGGGGGCTAGGGTGGGCTATAGCCCCGGGCCTCGAGTCTTCAGGGGCCTCGCTCTCCCAGAATTTTGATATCCCAAATTGCTACAATAAATTGCTATAACTTTTTTTTAATGATTAATGTTTATTTAGTATTATGTGTTTATCAGATCAATGTGTATTCTTTATCATTTTATATTTTATACAAAATGTTAAATAACAAAACCATAAAGGCTAGTGTCTAGACCCAACAATCCGAAGCTTAATAATTTCAATTTGTAATTAACAAAATTTGAATAATAAAACAACCTTTAACCCTAAATTAAATTAATCTAAGCTATTTGCAATAAAATAAAATTGAAGAATGAAGTAGTAAATACTAAACTTTAATGGGATGCGTCCGAACTACTTTATTCACCGATAAATGTATTCGATTTTTTCGTTTATTTTTTCAAAAAATACACATCTTGATAATAATTCAAACGCTTCGCTCTTCATTTTCCATAAATAATACGATCCTGCATGTACATTTGATTGTAATGTGTATTTTCTTGAGAAAAAATAAAATTTCTATTATATTTTCCGGTTTACAGGCATGCTTAAAAGAGCAAAATGAATTAGCTTTTTATGTACCTTGCGTTGGGCACTCGCTAAATTTAGTCGGAGAACGTAGTGTCGATGAATGTATACATTCTGTGAACTTTTTTGGCCTTTTGCAGCGTTTATTTACGTTTTTTAGTGCATCTACACACAGATGGAATGCATTAAGAGATCAAAATGCTAAACTTAAAAATTTATCAGCTACCCGATGGTCATGCAGAGCAGATGCTTCAAAGAATTTATTAGAAAATTTTGATGGAATTCATACGGCACTGTCTCATATAGCTGAAGATACAGACCAAAAATCAGACACCCGGCATGAAGCAGCATCTTTGTTAAGAAACATGACAAAACTAGAAAACGTTTTTATGGCTGTACTTTGGCATCGGATTCTCAATCGATTTAATACAGTTAGCAAATTTTTACAGAAAGTTGAACTAGATCTAAATGTAGCCAATAACATGCTGATTACATTAATCGACTTTTTAAAAAATTTGCCAGAGGAGTTTCTACAATTAGAAAATGAATCAAAAAATCTTAGCCCTCTTCTTATTGATCAAGAATATTCTGACGCAGAAAAAAGGCGAGTGAAAAAGAAATTGTGCAATGGCGAAAGCGAAGTTGAAGTTTTGAACAGGTCTGACAAATTTTGAGTCCAAACTTTTTACGTAATAATTGATAAGCTTGTGACGGAAAGGACAAAAAGAAGTGAATCTTACAAATATATAACAGGATTATTTGGCTTCCTTTCCAAGCTATTAACTATTAGTATTAGTGAATTGAAAATTAGTGTTAAAAATCTTGTGGAAGTTTACTCCGATGATCTAGAAGATCATTTAATTGATGAACTGATACAATTCAAATCACTGTTACAAGTACAATCTAAAGATTTTTTTTCTAATCAAAAAGAAAGAAAAGATAAAAATGACATCTTAGTTCCCCTTAAAGTTTTGAATTGGATAATTGAATCTCAAATGATTGATATTTTTCCAAATGTTTACATAGCCTTTCGATTATTCTTAACTATTCCTATCGCAAACTGTGAATCGGAAAGGTCGTTTTCGACACTAAAAAGAATAAAAAATATGTACCGTTCGACAATGCTTGATAAGCGTTTATGTTCCTTAGCGAGGTTGGCCATTGAAACGGAGTTATTAAGGTCACTAAATTTTGATAATTTAATAAAAGAGTTTGCTGAAGAGAAGTTCAGAAGAAAATCTATTAAATGAATTTAAGTAAACTGTTTGTACTGATTACAAATTTATAATATTTATTGTTTCAAAAATGTTTATAAAAATGGTTTATTTTAGAAATTTAACGACTAGTTATTAAATAAAAATGAAAAACTGCGTATTAAAAATAAATTATAAGAATTGATTATATAAAACTTTACATGAAGGACTTATTTAAAGTTTTAGTTATTTTTGTATCGTTTCTCCCCCCCCCCCCCCCCCCCCGAATCCTGCTAATAGGGCCTCCACCTGCACTATAGCCCCGGGCCTCAAAATCTTTAATCCGGCCCTGAATTCTGGGGTTAAAGTTTGGCACTCTGATTAGCGCTAATTTTTTTACACATACTTGGACCTCATTACTATCACGTAGAATCATTATAATACCAATTTTCTTTTTTTAACGACTTCTGGAGCGATTTTAACAGTTGGTAAAATTTTGACTTTATAAATAAATTATTTTTCGAAGCGGTATTTCCCGTCGAAAAATATAATGAAAGCACCTAAAAAAAGTACTCGGAAAGACGCTTAATTTGAAAGAAAAAACGTTGAAATCGAACATATAAGTTCTGAGATATCAACTGCCAAAGACGGTAAGCGTTAGCTGCAAAACTATATACAACGTAACAATAAAAAAAATTGATTTTGGTAGATTTTTTCAAGAACTTTTCAAAGGCGTTTTTATAAATATTATACCCATATAATCTAATATATCAAGGATGAAAGATAAGTTTTGTTTATTTATAACAATCTTACTACGTAATTATTTAAACTAATACATATTTGTAGTGAACACTAGGTACCTAGTATGGAAATTATTATTAGCATAAATTATTAGCAACATATAAAAACGTCAAATTACGAGTACTTGCAAAAGATTGGTAGGGATCCATAATTAATCAACGAGACCCGGAAAATGAAGCTACTCTCGATTCGGCATATCAATTTAAAAAAAGAATCATCAAAATTAATGCCATAAAAGCCGAGATATTGCTAGCTGAAGCGCGCTCGCTCGTTTTGAACGAGCGATTTCAAGTTCCGCAGTTCATCCCCTCCCCTCCTGTTTTGCCACTCAGATGGTCGGCTTGGTGATATTCATTGAATTTTCCTACAAAAAGCACCCGTGCGATAATATTTATAAAAACGCCTTCGAAAAGTTCTTGAAAAAATCTACCAAAATCAATTTTTTTTATTGTTACGTTGTATATAGTTTTGCAGCTAACGCTTACCGTCTTTGGCAGTTGATATCTCAGAACTTATATGTTCGATTTCAACGTTTTTTCTTTCAAATTAAGCGTCTTTCCGAGTACTTTTTTTATGTGCTTTCATTATATTTTTCGACGGGAAATACCGCTTCGAAAAATAATTTATTTATAAAGACAAAATTTTACCAACTGTTAAAATCGCTCCAGAAGTCGTTAAAAAAAGAAAATTGGTATTATAACGATTCTACGTGATAGTTATGAGGTCCAAGTATGTGTAAAAAAATTAGCGCTAATCAGAGTGCCAAACTTTAACCCCAGAATTGACGCAAACAAATTATGATATTTTACACGATAATTACTTAACAAATGTCTCATGTTAAAACTATCAGACCGATTTGGATCGGGTTTCGGGATTTCATTTTGTACTATTTTAAAGTACTAAAACTTGCTTTTTACCTATTTTTTTCGACTTTGATGATTATTTTGTAACGAAAATTTCATATGTACGCATTTTAAACCACTTCTATCTTGTATAGAATTTTATAACAAACAAATTTATTAGTATTATTTTTTTCCCTAAATTGCATATTTACAAAGTTATATAGGAAAATATGCAAAAATAAGCTAGCACACCTTTTTAAGCCGGAGGAACATTTTATTTTCATTATATATATTATTTGTGAGCGAATTCCACTAATAACTAATTTCCTGTACGTTACAGCAATACCAATATGTAGTACTCCTGGTCTAAATAGAATATGATAAATCAACAAAAGTTAAAGTATATCTTTGGATTAATATTTGTGATAATAATTAGTAACTTTTCAATATATCATATCATATGCATAGCACGATAGAATATAGGTTTATAATTTTTACTTAATCAGTAAAATTTGTATAGCAATGCTACAGATTTACGTACCAATCAATGTCTCACCTTTAGTAAGATCACGTTAACATAAATTCTTTAGACTGACCAAAACATTAGAATATTATTTTATTTGGAAACATTTATTTAGAAAGATGTCTCCTTATAGTCAACATCATTTTTGCATAAGGAAAAAGGTGTCATGTAATAATACATCACGTGTTATTCGCCATTTATACGCGCAAATATTCAAATAATATAATACGCATTTATTTAGAAAATATTGAAAAATATATAAGCATTCGATTCTCGAACAGACTCAGACACAAGATATTCAATTTTACAAACTGTATCTGAAAGGCAAAGAAAACATGCTCACTAAAAAACAAAGAACCTCCGTTCTACGCGATATTGGTGGGTCCGAGTTCAAGTGCTTTTCCGGGAAGATAATCGTGTCGCTTGCACGACAACAACATATGGCGGGAAGTAGCTTCTAGACTGCATGTACAAAAAAAGGGACCGAAGGAGGAGAGGAGCTCAACCGGGTTACAACGAATTTGTAGACCACGAGTAAAGTCAGTCAGAGTCTAGGCGTGCTAAAGGGCACACGGGTTTTCTGGCGATATTCATTTTATTCATTCTTCTCGTTATATTTCGTTTCCAACACTTTTAATGCGGCCGTAGCCTGTCTCAAGCCCGGATTAGACGCAGAGAGAAAGTGTCGTTATTAATCAAAACATCCTTATTTAAATCAGCGTTTATTATATTTTTATACGTTTATTCATTTCTAATTTATTTAAATAAACCGCTCTCGGTTCACGCGCTACCTAACCTAACCCCAGTTGGGTCATCACACATTACAGTGTTCCGCATGTTTGCTGATACTTACAATCTCGGAGCGATTCTTGACGCGATAAGAGATAGATTTAAAGATTTTCTTATATTTTTCCAAATAATTATTTCCAGATAATTTAATTTATAAATATGTTTATTATTGTACACGATAGTTATGATCACATCTAAAGCAAGGAATACAATTAAAATAGTTCAATCTGCCATTAGATAACGTTCTCGTGAACAGGGGTAAAATGGATAATTCACCACGAATAAAAACTATAAAAAGATAACGTCGCGGACTATTTTTTTTCAAATTCTTATTTCTTTGAACTATGAACAGTAACGAATAACAAATTATTTTTAGAGATTGTCAAATAAATATACATATTAATACTAAAAATGTTAACTACTTAAAGAAATGTAATGCTTATTAATTATTGGAAATATAAAATAATTGGTTTAACATAAATTGATATTAAAAACATTTTATTATAAAAATAAAAAATATTTTTTACATATTACGTGTTTTAATAATGTAATAAATTTGGTAATGGTATCAAATACATATTTCTTAAAGTATTCATAGAAATACAAATAGTTTTAATGTCCTTAGTAGGTAAAACAACAGAGTTTGGTTGAATTTCTTCAATTACTTTCAACATGTTATAATGCTTAGTTAAATATTTTCGAGTTTTTACGATATTGCAAACTGTCAATTCTTGTTTGCTATCTTCGTCTGCAATAAATGTTTCTATTCGTGCAAATCTATTATCCTTTAATAATATGAATGAATTATTTGATCTTCTTTTTTTTTAAACTTGATTCATATAAACAACCATCTTTAACAATTTTATAGTATACTTTTGCATCTGTGGATAGATCTAAATTATTTGCTAGTATATCATCAATGCTATCGCCTTTACTAAAATAAGTAATGTTCGATATTTTGGAGCAATTTTGAATTTTTGATTCAAGAACGTCGTCACAGTACATTTTTATAATTTCATCTACATGGGAATATGCCCGTTCTTTTAAAACTGACATTGTATGATTTATATTTACGAATCTAATAATTTGTGATGTGACACCTTTTGAACATTTAATAGCTTTAAGTAAATCATGATTTGCTGACTCAAATGAAAAAGTTGAATGACACCATAATGGTCCCTAATTCATTACACTTTCTGCCAAATGCAACAATTGATGGATATTATATGTCATAGCCTACTGTCCAAACAATTATTCTGTTTTTCCAACAAATTCATATAACATTTCATTGGCTCGATTTAAATCTGTTACGTGAATGGTATCTTAAAGCAATATATATAGGTTCCCAACAAAGAGACGCCAGTGGTAATAATAATCTCTTTTTAGATGATCCGTCAAATTTATGGCGCTATAAAACCAAGTGTAATTCTCCCATTCAAGTGCTTTCCATTCATTCCTGCAACTTATTGGTCGGCTTAATCTAGAAATTTGACACGGAAGCGGTTATTTTGTTGATTTTTGAATCGATTTCTCTAATATCATCATTATTCATAAAAGAAATGTGATATTCTGTAATCTGTTTTGCGACGCCTTCCAAGCAGCAGTGCATATAATCAGGTACAAATCCTGAAATAATATTAAAAGATGGTAGATTGATAAGAGCAGATGGATATTTAATTCCCTTCACTGGATTTTCAGGTGTCGCAATCATCATATCATGAATTGTACTTTCGTGATCTCTTAGATCAACAGATGTTTCCAATAAAGGGTATTTCATAGAATCCTTCACCCATATACCAGGATGAAGGCACCACCTGCAAGCACATTTTCCATTAAATTGCTTAATTCCTTGAATAGGAGCACGAGCCACAGAATCCACACAGCAACTAATAATATGTAATTTTAAAACACGTTCTTCTTCATGGACAATACATGGAATACCACCTTTTGTTAACCTATTAATCATATCAACAAACGGTGATAAAAAAACACTCATATCTGGTTTCTGTTTGTTGAACCATAATCCACAGGTAATTAAATTTGACATTCGTTCTCGCTTTGGCAGTTCATTAAGCAGAATGTACAAAGGCCATATAGAGTATCTCAAACATTTAAATTTAGGTGCTTCATCTGTATTGAAAATAGCACTAATATAATTTGACCTTTCTCTTTCTGGCAAAGACTTAACAAATCTCCGATATTCTTTACTATCGTAAACATCATTTAAATAATTAGGTTCATGAACTCTTTCTTCTACAACATATTTATAGTGATCATTATATGCATATATGGCATTGTTTTACGTTCTTAATATCATTGAAGTTTCCTATACATATATGCTGTGCAATCTGGACAAACAGCATGAAATTCCGTTTTATCCGCAGAATCAAATAATTTATCAATATAGTACCTTGAACCTGGCATAATTTGACATTGAAAAATAGATTTATTAATCTAAATAAGTTTGTCATTGCAGTGACAGATAAGTTATTAACGATATTGCATTTTAGGATCATTAATAAAAACTCGCCCTTGCTAATATTAACTTGAACTGACAACGAATTAAAAAAATCATGACTATTCATCATTTCGTCTAAACTTATTGGATTCTGAGATGATTGCGAAGACTCAGCTAATTTATCATTTAACAATATCTGATGAAGATATTCATCCAAATCATTATGAAAGTGTAAAATATTTTAATAAACAGATATAAACATTATTTTCGTTTATTGTTGTTCAATCCCTGGTAGAAATCGCAACTCATTTTTTGCTAAAAATAAGGTAAAAGTTGCAGAATATGTTCAGATAAGCTAAAAATATTTCTGTAATATTGCTGTTAGTTTTTTAATGTTCACGATCATAACAATGCAATATTGCTGAAATATTTCTGAAATATTACACTGATGCTTTTAAGAAATATTTCAGCAGCATTATTAAAACATTGCTGAAATATTTCAGCAATATATTGCATTGTTATGAACGTGGAACGTAGAAACATTGCTGAAATATTACAGAAATTGTCCTGAAATATATCAGTAACGTTACTAAAATATATAATATTGCATTTGCAATATTGCAGGAACATTGCTGAAACATTTTATGCCGAGTGGGTATACATTATAGTAAAATTTAATATAAAGCAAGTATGTCTCACTGCTTCATATTACATAAATAGTAAATCACTAGATTTTTCTCAGTGTAGAATTGGAACGGATTAAATCGGATTTATAAAAAAATTGGTACTGGATTGAAACGGATACTTGAGGATTATATACTAAAAATATTGAGTTGACACGGATTGAAACGGATAAAATACGTTTCAAAATCAGTATTGAAACGGATTGGTTAATTTTTTAATCCGTTTCAATCTGTTCATTTCCAAAATTTTAACTAGGGATTGCACGAATCATTAATAAATTTTAAAGTGTGAGCAACATAACCTACAAGTGTTTTAAACTGTCAGTAGGAAGTCCAAAATCTGACATTATGATACCATTTGCATTATATTGAAGCTAGATATCTAAATTTGTGTGCAGGAATTTCTTAAATTATTTAGAAACAAGCTACAATGACAGTTTTTACTTAATTGTCTCTGTCGGAATTTTCATTTGCTACCCTGTGCACATTTTTACATTTGGCAAGTGATATTTCTTCGATACTGTAAATCATGCTTATAATCCCAAAAAGATGTACTTAGCATGCAACAATTTGGGACTGACTATTTTAAATGTATTTAATTATACTACTTAAATGTATTGATCTCATAAATGGAAGTATCATGCAGATAATAACACTAAAAATAAATTATACAGCTGTTAAATATTATTTAACATTAAAATAATATAAAGTTTTAATAGTAAAATCACAGATAACATACCCATTAAACCTATTTTTGAGGTATATTATTCACATGGTACTTCTATTAATGGCTACAACAAATATCAATAATATTATTTAATACATTTAAGATACCCAATCCCAAATTGTCGCAAGCAAAGTACATGTTTTTGGTACGTGCCATAGTTGCATACAAAAAATATGTATTAATTTTCAACACGGATATTTACGTCTAAATTTAAAAAATCTCGACTTTTATAAAAAAAGAATTAAAGATTATGTTTCAATTACCGTTTAGTTAATAATAATTTAATTTTAGCTACTAACATTAGCTTAAAATTGCTCAACTAATTAACTAGCACATTAGCTTATTTTTCTACCAGGGACATAAAATTAATATTTGCTTACATATACACCTTTTAGTGTAATTGCTATTATGATCAGTTTATATGAACTTCAAAATTTTAAATTAATTTATATTATCTTAATTAATTTATGATATGAATCTTTGATTAATAAGAATATAAAATTTTTTGATAAACTTTATTCGAAGCTTAGTGCGTAGGAGACTTTGGCAAGTAAAGCCAATTTAAACTATTTTAAATATATATATATATATATATATATATATATATATATATATATATATATATATATATATATATATATATATATATATATATATATATATATATATATATATTATCTACTATATTTCATCTGTTTATAACTAATTGTTTCTTACAGGTTTAAATACGCTTGAATTACATATAATATTCTTGTAACGATTTTACTATAGAAATTAAAATTTTAAATAATACAAAAAAGGCCCAGTTACAAACAAAAAAATCCATTTTATCTAAAAGATATGTAACATCTAACGATTAGTTAGTTCATTAAGACTAACCTTACCCGTACTTATATGAATTACAAATATTTAGTCAGTTTTTGTTACAAGTAAATTACTAATAAAAATATTTTTACCTCTTCATCATCCACTTCTATACAAGCTTTTACGCAAGCTCTCGTACGAGCTTCTATGGGAGATTCTATGAGAGCTTCTATGGAAGCTTCTATGCGTGCTTCTATGTTCGGTACATTGAACTCAATCATGTCATTTATTTCATTCAAACTAGGGTTAATCGCTGGAGAATTCTGTAACTAAAAAATACAATACATTAATTTAAATTATAAATATGTATGAGCAATAATACGACATAATAAGCATTTGTATAAAACTGAACTAACCTGAACAGGTATATTAATCGAAGATATTGTATCCCTATATCTGTAGGCAGTCCTCTTTGGTATAGCTTCATCGCCGACTTCTCGGTATCTTTTATACCTATGTTCATCCATCGTATTTAATATAAAACTAGGAATAAACTGCAAGTAAATTGTTTTGGTATTTGACAATAACAGAAACTTTTTCTTTGTTTTCGTGCACTGTTCCCCCCTCTCTCTCTCTCTCTCTCTCTCTCTCTAACACACACACACTCTCACTCTCACACGTATATGGTTAAAGAATACATGGAATACAGGAACAAATATAAGAAATAACATGGGATAATATATATATGAAGAATAGAAGCAGAAATAAAGAACAAAATGTATATATAGGTATATAGTTTTTTTTTTTTTTTTTTTAATTAACGTCGCCATGTTTGTGCTCCCATGTGGTGCTAATCGACGACGGGGGTCTGCGGTGTGTTTGTAAACAAAGCACATGTAATTTTTACAGAGGTGCTTGTATCAATCGGCAGAGACTAGGATTCGAACCCGGGTCACCGGCGCGGGAATCCGACACTCTACCGACTGAGCCGCCGCAGGCCCCAGGTATATAGTATCCCATGTTATTTCTTATATTTGTTCTTGTTCCTTTTGTCCGTGCGAAAGCCTTAAAGAAATATATACATAGGTTAAACAAAGAACATAGGTATAATTATTTATAACTATAAATAACAGATATTGGAATTGTTTTGTGCTACAGAAAATACCATAAGTAGTTGAAAAGTGACATTTTCTTAAAAAGTCATGAAAATAGTGTCACAATGGAATGGTATACGTGTATTAAATTCCTGGATGATAATTTGAAGTATTATTTTGTACCCACATCAAGTGTATATTTAAAAAAAAAATTATACAAATCAGATTGTACCTGTTGATTTGGATGATTATGATCCAAAAAACAAATATTATATTTTGTGGAAAAATGTTGGTTATTTACAAAAATATCCAGGATATATTGTATGCCTTGGTGGTAGGTATACCTTCCGTCCAACAGACCTTCCCTTTCAAACAAGTCTTTAAGAATAAACATGTTAGAATTTTAACGAAAGATAATTTATAATAAATAAAATTATTTGTCCCCTATTCCTCCCCAGCTGGTTTATATTACCTGAAAACTTGTGCGATTATAAAAAATTGCAAACCTTCTGATAAATTTGAAATTGACCTAGTATTTTAGAATTATATATTTAGTAATTACTACACTTATGTTCTGCCATTTTAGACATTAAAATTAAATTTTTACAACACTTTTTTTACATGATTTTGCCTACATTCTACGACAAAAACCTATTTTTTTCTATCTGCCAAATGTTTAATAAAAGCCTAAAATATATTACATTTTAGGCTTTTATTAAACATCTGGCAGATAGAAAAAAATAGGTTTTTAGTATATTTTAGGCTTTTATTAAACATCTGACAGATAGAAAAAAATAAGTCGTAGAACGTAGGCAAAAACATGTAAAGAAAATGTTGTAATAATTTAATTTTAATGTCTAAAATGGCAGAACATAAGTGTAGTAATTACTAAATATATAGTTCTGAAATACTAGGTCAACTTCAAATATATCAAAAGGTTTGCAATTCGTTATAACCGCACAAGTTTTCAGGTAATAAATCAGTTGGGGGAGGAATAGGGGACAAATAATTTTTTTTTATTATAAATTATCTTTTGTTAAAATTGTAAACTGTTTTTTTTTTAAACCTTGTTTGAGAGGGAAGATCTGTCGTACGTTTAATATCTCTGTGTATTTTATATAAACAACACATGAAAACAACTAATACAATTGATCTACTATAGAGTCAGAAGATGATGCTAGGAATAAAGCTTTAACAAAAGGAAAAAGATTAATTATTCCGAAAAAATTGACGTCAAGTGATACCAGTGATGTCGAAAGTAATGAGGAAGATAATTCCGAGAAACCCTGTAAGTAATATTATTTTAATTTTCATTATAATACAACTTAATAATTTCTATTTATGAAGGTTAAAGTTAATATTTACAATTTATTTTTACTTTTCAGGCAAAAAAAAACTGTGTAAAATGTTTGCTCAAAGGCAAAGTTGTGAACAAATTATAACTACATATAAAAATGAAGTTTTACAGAGTAATCGAAAAGAGTTAACTCTGGAAGAAAACAATGAGAATGTTAGCACAATTGGCAGTAACATTAACAATTCTACAACAAAACATATGATTGTAGTATTAAAAGATTGTTTCAAATCAAATGAAAGTGGAACGCAAGGTTAGTATGAATTCCTCCAGCTGTTTATCGGTATCTTTATCTACTTGTTATTGTTGTAAAACAATAAATACTTATTAAATATTTTAAGGTAGTACTGTCAATACTGAATTAATGAAAATGTGCACTCATTTTTTTATTTACCTTTCTTATTTATTAAACAGTTAAATATGGCTGGAAGCTATCACTGTGTATGAATGCAGTATAACCAACCAGCATTATTTTTATTATTGTTAATCCAGACCTGCGAACAGGAAATACTATTTTCCTCTGCAGGATTACGGCGTTCTGGTATATTATTGTAAAAATAATTGTACTTTGAAATTGTCCGTAATTGTTATTTTGTAACTGTATTTGTTATAGTTATTTGTAACTATGGAATTCTAAATAAATAAATAAATAAAATAAATATTATTAGAATTATTACATATTTAAAGTAATGTCTAATAACGATGATAAATCGAAACGGAATAGCTCTGAGTATTAAAATTATCAATAAAAAGTTGTCAATTTGCATATTTTAGGTTAAGGATATAAAGTAGTCGAGATTTATACATTTTTATAATAATCATATAAACTAAACTTAACTTAAATGTAACTTTTTTATTTTTAGTCAAGTTTTTCTTATAGTTATAAGAAGTCAATAACACTTTTTGAAATCAATAAATGTTCCTCAGATTTACTTACTACAACTAAAATTTTACACAAAATCTGAATGGTAAATTATATAATATTCGAAAATAATTATTTCTTACCATAAGACTTCATGTTAAAACATGTAAAATAAACATGTTAAAAACTATTTTCTTGTGCTCGTTAGATTTTTAAAAATTTAACTTGGTAACTTATAGGCTTAAATCAGTCAGTGAAGTTTTGTTAAAATTTGAACGGTAAATCTATAATCAACAGTAGTACTTCAATATCAATAATCATTTATATTTTACAATTAAATAAGTAAAAATAATTTATATTATGAATTAAATTATTCTTATATGTAGAATCAATTTATAATTTTAACAATATTTAAAATTTTATCAATTGGCAAATTATGTGACTTATAATTACAAAAATGTTTATTTTTTTTATCTTTGCTTACAATCAGATAATCTAAGTATTGGGCGAGCAAGAAAGAGCTTTATTAATCCAATTTCTTCACAACAAAAAAGTATTTTATCTGATAGCACAAACATTAACATTAAGCCAATACTTTCCCAGAATAAAGCTACTGGACAGAAGGCAAGAAAAAGTTTCCTACGATCTACAGCCTCTATATTACAAAATACCCCACCATTCAAACCTTTGTCACCTATGAACTCTGATAATACAGGGAATTCTTATTTAGATGAACACGAATCATCTACGCCTGAAATCAAATTTACACAATTGTTCAGAATCTCCTGATCGCACAAAATCTCATCGCATAGAATCTCCTGATCACACAGAATCTTCTCATCACAAAGAATCTTCTCATCGCAAAGAATCTCCTGACCGCACAGAACTACCTCATGGCTCAGAATCTCCTCATCGCACAGAACTTCCTCATTCCGCAGAATCTCCTCATCGCACAGTATTGCATCGGCCACAGAATCTTATGCGAAACAGATTTGCATCACTTACAGCAGATCTGCGATTGCCTACTGAATATGAGAATACGGGACATGAACCTAGTGTACATGATAGTTCTGATAATGATGATGGTAACAAACTAATTTATATACTTAAAATTTTATATCAAAAATAAATTAAAAACATGTTTGCAGATGGTGAAAATACGCAATGTAAGTATTTATATGCCTATAAATATAATTTGTATAAAGTGTACAAAAAGAAAAAGTTTGATTTGAATTCAGAAGTTGAGGAAGAATTCACAACATACCAAGAAATAGATGATGATAAGGTATATAGTTTAATATTTTCATTACATATTTTAAAAGAATATTTATACCTTTTTGGGAATCGTTCCTCAGGAAGGGAGAGAGATTGACGCAAAGACGAGAAGTCGAGTATATGGTCTTTATTGTATTTACAGCGGTCGCAGAGCGGGCTTGGTCGTAGCGTGCGAGCGGCACGAGAGCCAAGCCGATACTGCTCTGACTCGCTTATCGCCACCTCGAGGTGGGGGAGAAGCGAGCCCGAAGATGGCCGCCTCTGCCGAGCTATTACAGCTCCCGAGGACAGAGGCGCTGCTTGCGGCGATGAACCGGGGGCGCCACACCTTTAAGCCATTTTGTAATTGAAATTTTAATTTTCAAGATATACCTTGGTATGGGCTGCAAAGTTGGAAGAAAGTCATGGCGAATATCCTTGACAAAAAAGTATACATCCTTCTTACAAGATTTAGGGAATTATCTTTGGAAACGACGATAATTAGCCCACCGTTGCCTTGATTTAGAGAAGCTAAAAAATAAATCATCACCAGGAGGGAATCCCATAATACTCTGTTCACCTCGGAAAATAAATTTGTACTTAAGTAAGTATGAAAATATATCTGTATACACACAAATATGTAATTAATTTAAGAATTGAACTATGTGTAATATCAAAATTCTTATTTATCATCTCGAAATTGTGAAATTGATTACATAAATCAATTTCTTGACGTGTGTATTTGTGTGTTTGTGTGTGTGTGTGTGTGTATTTGTGTGTGTGTGCGTGTGTGTGCGTGTGTGTGTGTATGTGTGTGTGTCTGTGTGTGTGTGTGCGTGTGTGTGTGTGTGTAATATATTTAATTTTTCTCTTTCTCTCTCATATATTAGTCCCTTCACCAAGAGTATGATATATATATATATATATATATATATATATATATATATATATATATATATATATATATATATATATATATATATATCATACTCTTGGTGTGTGTGTGTGCGTGGATGTGTGCTGGTGTGTATTTTATATTCAGGATGTCCAAAAAGTCCCGGGACAGCAGAATAACTCGGCGGGAGTACATTTTAGAGGAAAAAGTTAAATATCAAAGTTTTCCGATTTTTCGAAGGTTGAATCCAAGGTCACCATTAAATAGTTAGAGAAAAATCCTAAAACCTTTATATTTCACATTTTCTCCTAAAATGCACTCCCGTTGAGTTATTCTGTCGTTCCGGGACTTTTCGGACACACTGTATATATACAAATTAATTTTCTGTTCCAGGTATATATGAGGATTATTTAAAGCAGCATCGACGTTACCAAAAGTTAACCGATAGTGAAAGAGATGTTATGATAAAATATTCAACGGAATCTCTCTCAAATCTAATAATAAATGAACGAACGACTTATATTAAAAAGCACTCTAGAAAAACAGTTTAAATTATTCGCACTTCCGAGCTCCGCGAGATGGCGCGCATGCGACTTTCAAAGTTATACCTTCATCACGTGACACATGAAGGCAAGTTTAATAGTACATTTCCTGTTTGGACATAATTTACTGACTTTTATTGTGTTACTCATTTTCTTTTAAGATAAGCAATTTTTAAGATAAAAATTCTTGAATACTTATTTATTTTCCTTTTTGTCTAGGTTAGGGCCGATCATTGTTTTGGTAGAACCCAGTAAACAGACGGCTTTGCAATACAAAAAGATTACTTTAAGACAGCTTTTGTTTACTGGGAAGGTATAACTTTGAACGTTTCCTAAAGCGACCACCAGATGTGCCACTTTTGCTCGGAAGTGCGAATAATAATGTTTAGACTTTTAAATAAAAAACCTTTTTTACCAAAGATTCTAACTGTTAATTGTTAATTCTAAGAAAAGTTTATTGATCATTCATAATAAATATTAATCAAAAAATATCTTTATTTGTTGTGTATAATTATACATGCACCCTCTACTACACATTAAGATTTCTAAATATGAGAATAACGTTATTTTTATATTTATGTACCAAAATATCGTTATTTTTATATTTATATATCAAAATATCGTTTTGATTTTCAGTTGATAATCACGTGATAATCAGCTGAAAATCAGGTGATAATCAGGTGATATTTTGACATGGTTATCACTTGATTATCAGCTGATTATCACCTGCATATCAGCTGATTATCACCTGATTATCACCTGAGTTTTTTCAGTAGGGAACTTACCTCGAGCATGTGCCAACTTACCCCCGGCACGGGGTTTGTTGGTCCAAAGCGATGTTACTTTAAAAAGTATTTAGCCAGAAACGAGCATTATCGAAAAATTTTATTATATAGTATCCAAGAGTCTATGAGTATCGGTGAAAATATATGAGGTAAATATGTAACTTATGAATAATAAAAAAACCGCTGTCAATTCATTGGCACTTAGCTTCCTCAAACTAAGTTAATTGTTCTAATATAAATTTTTTTGTTCTAATAAATTATTTTTAAATTGCTAAAAGATACCGGGTCGAGACAGGCATAGTTTATGTTTCATGCTATATATCTCAATATTTATGTGCAATAATGGAATTATTGCAACGCATTTATGTTCTTAAACTGTTCAACTACAACTTGCACTTCGTTTAAGGTGAAAGCCAACTTTAATTTTTACGTGAGAGCCAAGAACCTAACAAAATTCATTGGCACCCCTTTTTAGCGTCATAATTAGTAAAAAAATAATCTTCTAATACGAAAAATGTTTACAGATAGGTATTTGATGATCGAATTATCAATAATTTGGATTTATAATACAACTATGTTACATAAAATAGTTTACATAAAACTATAAGTGAAAGTATTGTCGGTTGAAGGTGAAAAAAACACTTAAATATTAATTTAAAATTAAGATTTATTTGGAATTATGGATACTACACGTATGCCCATTGCGCCCCGTTCAGCGTGGCCATTTAGCCCCCCTAAACGACTCTTTCACTTTGCATAGAGAAAACTTTTGAAGGTTTCAACCAAAAAAAATTCTTTTTTCAGACCAAAGTATTCATCGAGATCTTTCTATTAAATGATAATTAAAATTTAATTTTAATAGTTCACTTAGATTGCTTTTAATTTAAATTATGGTAAAATTGGATTGATAAGTACGAAAAATAACAATGATTTTTGAAAATTAATTGGCTTGCTTTAGCGTATTTGTCAGGCATCGGATAACTTATTTACATCAAAAACTAATATATACAAGAAAAGCGCATAGTTAAAGTAAGAATATTCGAAAATATAAGGCATATTCATTTAACCCGGATCTCAAAAAATGTGAGCTGATTTATCATTGATGGTTTATCAAAAGATATTTTTTTATTAAAAGTACACATTTAATTTAAATTACATTTTTCCACGTCTCCTTAGAGATACTATTGTAGGCGCGTTGGGTTTATAATTAATAAATTTTTCCTTTTTTAAAGGAAAAGCTATCTGTTCACTTTTTCATTATGATTAAAATTTACGTTCTCTTTTAATTTTCAAAATTCTTCTTAATTTCAATTTTTCATAAAAATACGTAAATTAAAAAAAAAGTATACAAACTTAAATATCTTGAAAATTAAATGAATTCTTTATCACCGGTGTAAGACTTTTAAAAAGGTATTGATTTGTACGGAAGGTATACAATTGCAATTATTAAAATTTGTGATTGACAAATGATATTATTTATAGTAATCACAATCTTTCATAACTGATTCTGTATATATGTTTTAAATGATTACTTCTAACAGCAAATTGTAGACGGAATTGTTTTAATTTATATGAATATGTTGACAACGTTTCGGGTGTCTCTTACTCCCTTCTTCAGGTCAAAGAAGAATTAATTCGATAATAAGCTTAAATCTAGGTAATTTATCTAGACTGCTCGCTACATCCTACACAACGCGGTTGAAAATTCCGTTGGACGTATTCAGCTATCGAGTCTCGGGGAACGACAGGTTGATTTTTTCCCACTCACAATCAGGCACTGACACTTTATAAAATAGCATGCTTTTATATTACACTTATTCACTATTGCTGAAGAACATGCTATTAGATGCTGAGAAATGATGTTAGTTTAACTCTATATTTGATTACGTCGTTACTGTTAATTTGAGTATAAGTAGGAAAATAGGGTGTTATAAAAAACTATTAAGTATACGGATTTTAAGGAATATGTCTTGGGAATGTACTAAGATATTGTTTTCTAAAGGTTTTCTGCGTGAAACTTGTAGACGGTCACTGTGATCTCTCTTGGTGCAGTGACAAATACAGAATGGCAGAGCTCAGTTAAGAAAGAAGCTAAGATTTAAAAATAAGAAATTTGTGTGTGTGTGTAGGTAATAGTTCGGACGTTAATTTTTTTATTTTTATTTTCACTCGGGCCGGGCAAAAATTGCTTCTAGAGACCTCAAAAACTATGCTCGCATAGGTTTTAAACCGATAGCCTCGACTTTTCCCGTGTCTCAAAGCACCCAAAGTTTCTTATGGATTTTACATGTAAAAAACGGGATAAAACGTTTATCCTTTGGAAACCCAGTGAAAATTGCGGAATTTGAACTTGAGAAGTATATTTTCCCATATATTTTGAGCCGCTGAATCGAATAGTGCTATTAGTTTTTGCCAGAATAGTGAAATAAAAAAGTTATAAGCCAAAATAGTCGAAAAACTCGAAAGATCGCAAAAAATCGCGTAAAAAATTGACTTTTCACCACACTGCGCGTAAAGTGCTGACTGTACGCCCTCTCAGCAGGCCGTACAGTACCGCATGGACTGCCTAGGGAATAAAGTGACTTGCGCATGCGCGATGCGCCTTTTTCCGCTCTCGACTGCGTCTCGAGCGGTAAAACAGCGCGTCGCGCGTACACAAGTCACTTTACTTCTAGGCAGAGCATGGGGTACTGTACGGCCTGCTGAGATGCGTACAGTCATTTCTTTACGGGGGTGTGGTGAAAAGTAGTATACGCACCTCTGGAGTACAGTAGGCAAGCATGCACTGTGTGAAATGCCGACCTCGCTTCGCTCGGTCGGCAACGTCACACAGTGCGTACATTGCCCACTTTACTCCCTTGATGCATAATGTACTATTAAACGTTTATAATCAGTGAAAAGTAGACAATTTTTTTTCAATAACATATTTTCATGTATTTTGAGCTTCTAAATCGAATGGTGTTATTGGCTTTCATTTGTTCAATCGAGAAAACAAGTTATAAACCAAAATCGTCGAAAACCTCGAAAACACGGTAAAAAGGCCAAACAACGCGTTTGTTACAATGTTACTGATACTGAGTCAATTTTTTTAACATAAAAAGTATAGTTGTATAGTTATTTTCTGTTTTAGGTGAGTATCTTCATTTTAAAACGAAGAAAATCCATTTTATAACGGTTGATGTCTAAATAATGATAATTTTTCAGAGACCGAGGAAAAAATTGTCACCTTTCATTTCTTAGGTAATCTTTTTAATCCACTAAAGATTACTAAAAGTTTATTATTTTTTCTGGTTGAAGCAATTCAATATATTTATTATTTTTAATGCATATTAAAAGTATTTCCCATTTTAAAATTCTTTGTACTTTTATCTGATAATAGTCACTTACATTTTTAACAATTAATTTTTAATAATTTGTTTTTAATTACTTGATTACAGTCAATCGAAGAAATCTTTAATAATAACAAAACAATTATAACTTTCATCGATACCGGTATCAATACTTTGGTATCGATAATTTTTTTAGGTATCGCCTATCCCTAGTTAACACGCAAATATATTCGCTCTATTTGCTCTGAAGTTGACTTCGTGACGTGGAGTGATATTTGAACGCCAACACTATGAAGACTAGAGTAAAGGAGTACGAACGTAATGTTTAAAGGATATTCTATTTTTTAATACGCCTAAGTAGAACTTCAAGCAGCAGGGAGCGCTGAAATCGCCGGTTTCCTATAAATATAGATATACTAATTGAATACCGATACAATTATGTTCGAAAATACAAATATCTAGTATTAAAGCAAAAAATATCATATCATTTTACAAAAAAGAAATATGTTGACTTTAATGCATAGTATATTATGAAAAATTATAAATTTACTTAGCTCTGTATCGATATTAGCACTGGTTTTTTGTTTAAAAACAGTTTATTATAAATGTTTTGTTGACCATTTTTGTCAAATATTATTGTAAGTGCATATATATTCAATAGGCATATTTGATATATGTTAATACCTTAATAAGCATTAAAACATATATGAAAAAATTAACATTATACATTTTTTACATATTTGTCATTTTTCGCAGTCTAGCAGCTTTCGTCATAGTTTTTTTGTCTGTATAACTACTATTTCACACATTTTAACAGCACATTTTCGTCCCACACCAAAATAACTATATTTATAAAATTATTGTTATGTTAGTAATATTAAGTAGTTAACTCGTATTATTCATAACTAGCGAATTCAAAAAGTAAACAAATCATCATAGCCTAATATCTCAGTCAAACACTACCTACGACAGCGCACTCTACAGTATAAAGTACCAAACGATCTATACAAATTTTAATCTTATAAATCTAGGGATATTTCTATCTCGATCGTACTCCTTTACTCTAGTCTTCATGGCCAACGATGGGTGCTCTTTGACTATTCGAAAACTCCGATAGAAGGCGCTAATATATTATAAACGACTTTAAAGTATTCTCGGATCAGCTGGTACAAAATAATGTGACAATACAATATGCTAGTTTTCATCTTCAAGATATCTGTCCATCAACAATTTTATTTAGTTTTCAATAATGGCTTATAATTTACTTGAAAGAGTCAATCACATTGGATTTTGCACTAATTAAATACTTGCAACTAATAATCTACCAACGATAAAACAAGTACTAGCTGTTTTATTCTATAACCTGCGAAGAGTTTCAAAGTCTTTACGTGAAAGTGCAAACTTAACCGTTGAAGAGTGTTTCATTATTTGGAAAAAAGCTCGAATTCCTACGCAAGAAGACAAAAAATGTGTTATTAAACTAGAAGCTGAATATGAAAGATGGAGAAAAATACAAAAAAAATGCTTCATGCAGATCAGACACTCAAAAAAAAATGAATAAGCATATGAAAAAAGCATAAACAAATTATTTGACATTGCTGGCGCAGATGCGCTGAACAAGATGGAAGACGAATCTGATAAACAGATTTTACTTGATCAGAGAGGTAATTTTGTTTGGATTTCGAATACTTAATTATGACACTGATGCTTAGGAGGTGATTTTTTATCTCGCATAACTGTTTCACAGTATTTTATCGCACGAAAATCTCAAAATCACGGGCTACCAGTACATACTTTTAATTATAAGTCTTTTATAGATAATAAAATATTGTTTCTTTAAGTTACTGAATTAATTTTTTTAACTCTGCAAATAACTGAAACTCTTAGCTCCAGTACCTTAACAATTTGTATAGACACAAGTAAGCCATCGCCAATAGAAGTGGACTGTGAAAATTTCAATATTGAAAAGAAAAAACTTTCGGTTACCATCGAGCAGGACAAGGTAGTCGATGCTTCATCAAAATTGCAAAAGAACGACCCTCTTAAAATTACGACAAAAGGTTTGCATTTTTTAATAGACAGTTTATATAAATTTTTACTAATGGAGAAAAAATGTATTAATAGCATAATTTTATTTTATTAACCTTTATTTTAAAATCGTCTTTAATTTTATTTACAGAACAATTAAATGAATTGCTTGGATCTGAATCTGAATCTCCATATTTTGAAAGTACACCTCCTCTGAAAAGGTGAGCTACTGAACCAATTATGACTGTGAAATTGACAGCAGTATTAGATAAATGTTTTTTTACGTTGATTTTTCGAGAAAAATCGACTTTTCTTCAGAAGTGCGCCATTTCTACAAAAATTGAAATAAAAAAAAAAACCTACGTACTTCCAAAGTTAACGTTATATAGATTAAGAATTTCTTTGGGTTTTTGTTCCAGGTCTCATTCTTTCCGAGAAAAGTGTTCTCCCGTTTGGAGGTTTGAGAAAAAGGCTTCTCACGAGATTCGCTGTATAGCCGCCATTTTGTATTTAAATGTAAAAAAAATATATTTTTGTACCTCAATATATGTATAGTAAACCCTCAAAAAAGAAATTTGATCCCTTCTTTCCTACTCTTGCAAAACATCGTACAAATTTGGCATTTTTTCGGGCTGCTAGAGTGGTGTTACCCTTTAATCGACGTTTAAAACACACTGATATCGTCAAAAATATTGCATGTACCCATTACAATCTAATAATATATGACTTAATGAGTAATTTAAGCACTAGATCATCAAAAAATATAAGTAAATATATTAAAGTGTCCTGCTGTAAAAAACGATTGAAAATTGCAAAAAGATCCTAGCAAAAAACTTGTAAGAATTTTTTCTTCTTATAATTACCTAAATAGGGTAAATAGTTTTTTTCCAGAACGACAAAACATTGATTTTTAATTGTTTATAAACATTGTTAATTGACAATTAACTGGGCCATTTTTAGCATTCTATCCTTGAAATTCTGATTCAGGAGGCCAAAATGTATAAAGTAAAAGTGGTTTCAGAAATCAGTGGTATCAGGAAATCATGGTCTGGCCCCAGGACTGCTCGCAATATGACCACCCATTGCTATTCGGCTCTAATCAGTTGATTGTAGTTCTTTATATGCTGAATTATTTGCAAGTTATACTTTTATTAAATATTATCGGAGATTCTTGTTTTTAAATCAAAACTTGAGGTTTCAATATATGCCTACTACTTAAGATAATTAAATGTCGTGCGTCAACTGTCTTTTACTATTAATTAATATTATAATTATTATTATTATTTGACATTTTATTATATTTATTCAATATTCTTCGTTAGTACTTGCTATGCTTAATCTGCTCAATATTTTGTACTGTATCTTTACCAACATTTGCCGGATCTACGGTGTACATTTTTTCCGAGTTGCAGTTGTTACTATACCGACAATGAATTTATAAATGTATATCCTCAAGTATCTTTTAAATTATTTTTATTAGCCAAAAAAGTTTGGTTACAAACACAAACTATTAAGCATATTGAGTAAATAATGTTAAATATTATAAATTTAAAAACTTTTACAATATTTTTTTAAGTTGATGTTAAACTCACGTCAATGATAATCGGGAGAATTCATTATTATTATTTTATTATTATCATTTTATTTTAAATTTATAGTAAATATCTCTCTGGAATATTGTTTTGCCATTGACTTTTTCTCAAAATTTGAAATTACATTCAAAAAGGGGTTTCCCGAATTTACCGGTAATAGGAGGGCTTTTGTATAAGCCTAGAAACATTTCGTACATTGATCGAAAGTTAATATTTTCATATGAATCACTCGTATTCTTCATTTTTAATATCAATTTTTAGTCTGTTGGGCCCATTAATATAAGCTTATGAAGGCGAGGCTGTAAAAAATGTATTGAAATGTTTAATGTTAATATTTAGTAATATTTGTAAGTATACATAGCGTTTGTTTTCATTTCACTGCGAGTATAATTATCAAAAAATATTTCTTTTACATGCTTTTAGCTTAATAGCATATTACGAATTTATTTGTTTTTATTGCTGCAGAACTTGTTAAGAAATATACAAATTGCAATGTTACAATTTTTTATCGCTTTTTTTGACGTTATTGTACATTAGCATTTAAACGTGATTTAAACTTTTTTAATATTCATTTTAATTGATTTTAATTTGAGATATCCCGCGTACATCTAGTCCTTTGTAAAATTGTCTGGATATAAAATGATAAACTTTTTGACAAATCACTCTTATACAGATAATAATAATTATTACAATAAAATAGTACATTGTACAACATATATGTATATATTTATAGGGGCGAAAATGGGATTTTCCAAGCGAGGATGATGTTTAAGCACGAGTAACCCTCGAGGGCGTCGTAGGCGCCCAAGAAAAACACGAGTGCTCAAATCATCATACGAGTCTGAAAAAGCCCATTCGCCCGTTGTTGTTCACCGTATTTTTTATTTAAAGTACATAAAGATCTGAGCGTATATAGAGTTTTCCGCTCTATTTTCGCTCCATTTTATATGCGCCGAAAATGGTATTTTTTATACACGTGTTATAGAAAAAGTCTTTTTCTGTAATGAAACCCTCTATATTTCTTCGGCTATCGCAAGGTTTAGAGAGACAATGTAATCGAATTGACGCTTTTAAGGTTTTATTATGTTCAAAATACATGTAGTTATGATATGAGCGTGGGAATTTGTATATAAAAATTATTGACCAAAGTTATACTCTATTTAAGAAAAATTCTACGATTTTTTAAAATATTATTATGAAATATGGCTTAAATAGACTATAACTGGTCAATAATTTTTATATGCAAATATCCCCACTCAAATCATAACTACATATATTTTGAACATTTATAATACTTTAAAAGCGTCAAATTGATCGCATTGACTCTCTAAACCTTGCGAAGTAATATAGAGGTTTTCATTATAGTCAATCAAAGGGACCTAACAATCTTCAAAAAAAATGTTTAAATTTACCTAAAAATACCAGGCAATATATGATGAGAGACTTAGTTTTACCTTAAAATATATTATCAATATATTTCAAATTTAAAGGTGTATCTGTCCCCTTAAGTATTTGAATTTGTCATCCAGAATACATACGTATGCATATATAGATTATGTAAGTCCTGTAACGAATTTAAGATAGACGATAGACCAATAATGATGGGGCTCAAACCAATAAAGTGAAATGCTAATGATCGATATAAAGGATTAATCGATTGTCCAATAGTATTTTTCAATAAATTCATGTTGAAACAATTCTCGTAAATACTTTACTATCCATTAAACCATTTTCTATCTCATTTATGTATTTTGGCGAATCTTTGAAAATCATGCAACATCCAAATTGCTAATGTAAATAAATATTAATGAGCCCCAAAAAACAGGTCAAATAATTTTTACTTTAACGTTTAGAACGTTTGTTACATCTGTTACTTCTATAAATTTTCACAATTCGCTGCAGTTGCTTAGAGATATAGATAGGAAACCGGGGGCCTGCGGCGGCTCAGTCGGTAGAGTGTCGGATTCCCACGCCGGTGACCCGGGTTCGAATCCTAGTCTCTGCCGATTGATACAAGCACCTCTGTAAAAATTACATGTGCTTTGTTTACAAACACACCGCAGACCTCCGTCGTCGATTAGCACCACATGGGAGCACAAACATGGCGACGTTAAAAAAAAAAAAAAAGATAGGAAACCGAAAAATAAACGTTGATCAAGATAGTACATTTTCGCACTTAGCCGATTAAATCTTTTATTATTCCTTTTCGTGATATTTACTATAATTTTTTTCATTTTAATATAGGCGCATGGAAAATAAGAAAGAAGATAATGTCCCAGAAGCTACATTAGCTAAAAAATGTATAGAAAAAGTTTTTCAAGGGGAAAAGTTTAAGCACAATGTATGGAACCAGGGAGTTTCTGATATTTTTGAAAATATTCCTGAGACAAATGAAATAATTGATTCCGAAATATCTTTCAGAAATGAATGCTTACAAACAGAATTTAACGAAAAACACGTAAAAGACGATGATAATAATCCTGAAACATTTGGAAAACGTGAAGAAGGCATAAACAACGACGTAGATGACTCTACGACAATACATAATAATAACACTTCCAAGTATAATATGAAAGAGGTTTCTTCCAGCGTGATATCGCAAGAAAATCGCCAAAAATCAAAGGATTACTACAGTATCAATGGAATCTCGATTAAATTAAATCCGTTCTTAAATATAGTTTCATTTTTCATGTCTTTATTAGAATTTATAGTTTCTTTCAAATATTTCCATAATAATACATGTACAACAAACGTGTTGAAAGATTGCAAACAAAAACTTCGAAAATTGCAATTATTACAAAGTAAGTTATTGAAAAGATGGAACAAAATAGAAGGAAAATTCCAGGGTCTACGAATTGTTAACTTTAATGACATGTGGCATGAAATGCATGCAAAATTAGAAGATCACGTTTTTTGTAATGGTAAAAAGTGTTGCTTTAAGGATTGGAAATTTGAAAGGGAAGCAAATTTCCATGGTGAACTAATGTAGTATATCGTATTAGGTATAAGCGAGACACGCACAGCGAGCATAGCCGATGCCGCTCTGTTATATATATATATATATATATATATATATATATATATATATATATAGAACAAGCGAACACGACGCGCGAGCAAGTGTGAGTGTGTGTATGTGTGAGATTTGCGTATAGCGTGCGCATTGAGTATAGAGCACTCTTGTGTTAGCCGCGCTATCGTACGCCACGTCTAAGGCGAATATATATGTTACTGTACATACCTGTATATCTATACCATATTATTCAATAAACTACATTATTGTAACCATATAATATTTCCCAGTGTCTTGTTAATTATTCAACTTAGTTAAAGACATTACAATAAAGAATACAATTTTTTTTAAATGCCAAAACTGTCATAAGCAGTGCAGTGTTTGATCAGAAGGTATACATAATAACGTTATGGACATAAATCAGAGCTCTGTTTTAGGTACACTGGTAGAAGGTTTAGGTTATTCACAAGATAATGGCGTATTTGCTGGTATGCATATACCATATATATGTGATAATACATTTAAATCTCATCAAGAAACGCTACTGCATCATTTATAAACAATTAGCGAAAAAAACATGAAACAAGCAAATGAAGGAGAATTTAGATTGTCCAAAGAAGCTGGTGATGTTGATGCAAATGGCATACCTTTTATTACTATAATAGTCGACGGTAGTTGGCTTAAAAGATCATGCGGTACCAAGTATGCTTCCTTATCTGGTTTGGGTGCCATTATTGGTCAACGAACTGGCAAAGTTTTGTACGTTGGGGTAAAAAATAAATATTGTACAAAATGTTTCAGATCACAAAAGTTAGGAAAGGTGCCAAAAAAACACAATTGTTATAAAAATTTTCCGCGTGACGCTCCCTCTACATTAATGGAATCCCAAGCGTTAATAGAGGGTTTTCAATAAAGTTTGAAAGTTCATGGAATAATATACAAACAATTCATTGGCGATGGTGACAGCAACTTTCATAAGAAATTGATTGATGCGAATCCATGCGGACATTTGAATATTATACCTCGTAAAATCGAATGTACCAATCATTTGTTATGTAATTTATGTAAAAAAGCGAATAGTGTGGCGGCAGTGACGCAAAAGAGAAATAAAAGGGCTAAAGGTTTCGTTAATCTTCGTAATATCGTTGTGAAAAATGTTAAAAATATTCGAGATGTAGTTGAAATCGAAGTCGATAAATAATTAGCGGATTCAACAAAAAGTTGGAATGAAAAAATACAAGATTTACGCAAACGAATATTAAATATACCGAGCCACATCTTCGGAGAATACAAAAGATGTAAGGAGTATGGATATAACTGTAATGAGAATTCTAACTCTTCTAAAAAGGAACAAAATTATGTACCGTATTTAAAAGTCTACGGTTTATATGAAAAAGTAGAGGAGTCCATCAAATTTTTGAGCTGTCAATCGGAGAGTCTATTATATAAAGTAAATACTCGTAATAATTTGGTGGAATCAGTTAACAATATTGTTGGTAAAGAAGTTAGTCGTAAGCGTATTAACTATGCTTTCAGTAGACAACATAATGCACGAGTTGCGATAGCTGTATTACAACATAACACACAAGAAGCATTTATCAACATTTATAAAGGAATGGGAAAAAATGTTCCAGATACACTCGAAAAATTAATAAGGAAACGCAAGGCGAAGGTTGCAAGAAACAGAATGGATAGACAAGGAAATATATTTCTAGCAAACCTGATAAGAATTTTGGTCTGACATGTCAAAAACCGGACATCGCGGAAGAGGAAATGACAATGTTATGTGAGAATCATATGCAAATGTTAATAGAAAATCAAAAAGATCATATTAATATTGAACTGCAAACCCGAGAACAAAGCAATTCAGATTTATGGGTTAATCTGAGAAAGAAAATGTTAACAGCGTCAAATTTTGGTCCTATCTGTCGCAAGAAACCGGACACCTCTTATCGTGAGTTTGTCAAAAGGTGTCTTTATCCTCCATTAGACAACACTACGGCAATGGTATACGGTATAAAAATAGAAGCTACTGCACGTCAACAATTATCCAAAGAAATACAAAAAGACATCAGAATTAATGGTTTATTCATCGATCAAAAAGATCCAAGATTCGGCGCATCACCTGATGGATTAATCGATGACGATGGCATAGTCGAAATTAAAAATCCTTTATGTGCTAAAGATTTAACACCCGAAGTAGCAATGACAACATTTCCACGTTTAAATTTTATAGATAAAAGAACTAAAGGTATGAAAAGAAGTCACCACTGGTATTATCAAGTGCAAGGACAATTACATATTACAAATCGTATGTACTGTGTTTTTGCAATGAGAGCATGAGATACATTTGCAAGAGTACGTATTACAAGAGACGATGATTTCTGGAAAAAAATATGGAACCTTATTTATCTGCGTTTTACAATGATTGCTTGCTTCCAGAAATTTTAGATAGCAGGCATCTTCGAAATATGCGTATTAGAGATCCACCTTCTATATTACAAGCAATTCATCAAGAGAAAGCTGCATTAATTCAGTACTTATCCCTCCTGCTAATGATGTACAAGAATTTGAGTTCAATGAAGCTGCAATCCACGATCCAGAAGCATGGACTGCTGCTGAAATTGCTAGTCTAAAGGCGTATTTTGAAAGTAAGGGAGTAACCACAGAAGTAAATGATATCAAAACAACAATTTTACGTAAAAACGAATGGCTTACTGACGATGCATTGGATGTTTATTATGATTTTGAAAGAAAACACAGATATTGAAATGCAAAGCATCATGTATCAATATTTTCCTATTGCTATTGAACAAACCGAAAGTATAAGCATTGCCATTCTTGCAGGTAAGTGTACGAGGCATTGGCGCTTGGGCTATTATGATGGAACTAAAATGTACGTATATGATACTATACCGGGTTACACAGGAGGTACATTAGTACGAAGATAATTGGACTATGTGTTGCATCGCTTTCCAAACATTACTGAAAAAGATATCATGTTTGAAAAAATATAGACTAGGCAGCCGGATAGTACCAGTTGCGGAATCTATGCTGCAGCTCTTGCAACGTACTCGATACTTAAAGGAGATCTGTCAAATGTATGTTTTTCAATGGATGTAAGTATAATGAGACATCATTTTCTACAACTAGTAGAATAACGACAGTTATCTCAATTTCCAATCCTGAGTGAATAAAATGAAGAGAAGATGGTACTGGTTTTTGGTAAAAAAAACCTGATTTATTCTTTATATTTTAATACAAAATTTCTTAACCTTTATTCTTTATGCTAAAGAAGGTTTAACAATAAAATTTACCTTTTCAAGCTGCTTTGATTTTTTTTTAAATTTTTGCTTTTACCTACAACTTAATGTTTTTAAATATTTACATTATAAAAAAGTTAATAAAGTGCGTCCTAAGCAAGACTAGAGATCAGTAAAAGTTTAACTCTTTATAAACGTATGTTGGGATTTATTGGTAAAATTTTAAATACAAATTTTAGCTTGGCAATATTAATAATAAAATACATAATTTTTGTAGAAGTAGAAAAATTAAAAACTTAATTGATCTATACAATTTTTTGAAAAGCAAAAAAAGAATTGCAAAATACATTTCTAAGTTTTCATCAAGCTGATTAATATTCGCCGATGTCTCTTGCGCAAAACGATCATCAAAATAATGTCCTTTTTTGAAGTTTTTATAGCTGTACTGATATTTTAAGAGCGGTTTAGCTAATGCTTAACAGATTATCATTTTTTCTGTAGCTTCTTTTCTTTACACCCCTTAACCTGTAATCTACATTCTTTAGCATGTACAAAAATTATAGACTTTTTTTAGTTTTTTGTATATGCATATTATATAACCATCATGTAGTATTTAGATCTTACTATGTATGCTTTATTACGTTGTAGTGTCTGCAGTAGTATATACTAATTGTAAATTGTCTATAAATAATTCTATTAAAGATTTGTAAATAATTGCATTCATCATACTGATTAACCCATTTATTAAGCTTATTCTTTGGCTATTAAAAAAATATTACGTGCGTGAAAAATTGATGGAGAAAATAATAAAAAATGATAAATACTGCGAAGATATTGTTCTTATTGTTCAACATTTTTATTAGAGCGATTTAAAGAGGTTCAGTATATGCAATATGTACTTGCATATACTGAAGGTGAAGGTACACCAATTCTCCAGTTTCTTTCCGATTGGTATAGAAAAATAGCGTCCGTACCGAAAATTATGGTATAATTCAGTTGTTAAAATAATAACAGTTAGAAATATAAAATGCCACCTTCGCGGAAACGCCACCTCCGTGGTAAAACTAAATTTTCCCACGTAAAATCACATAAGAATTTAATTTCAAAGGTAAAAATTTTCTTATTATAATTACGTTCTGTTTATGTAACTTAAATTAATACTAATTTATTATTCATTTATTAATTAATGCAATCCCTTCACTAAAGTTAAAATTTGAGAAATTTTGTACCTTAAATTTGATGGTTCACTGAAGATTATCCAAATATGCATTCATTCAACATTTTATACAAAAATATGAGGTATATAATAATAAATAGGAACAGAGTAACAAATAAAGAGTACCAGCACCAAAATCAAGAAGGGGATGATGCAAGACACGTTTTGAGAAAGAGTGATAATAATTGTGGATCTTATCATATATTATTTATGATGTAGTAATACTTTTGTTTTAGTGAAATTACTAATTGATTCAGCATAAACGAAGAAATGCAGATAAATGAATTATGAAGAATTTTAAAACATGTAATTAACATTTAAAAAAGTACACAGATACTTGGACGGCACTTATTATTAAGGTAATTTTTAATTTTTGTCCCAAAAATGGCATAGCGCGTTTCTTACACATAAGAATTATACACGTAATTATTGTACACAATTTAGCATTGGTCAAATTGTATATAGATATATTTGACCAACGCTACATTGTGCACAATAATTACGTGTACAATTCTTATGTGTAAGAAACGCACTATGCCCCGAAAATTATGCATCTTAACTGAGTTAAATAACATTTTATTTTCAGTAAATTTTTTGGTGCAAGCAAAAATGACATATCTAGTGAATGAAGAGCAGAAAAGAAAAGTGAACGCAGAGAAGAAAACTCGAAATTGTCGACTACATGTGGCGAGCACAAGAACCTCATTGTTCTAGTTGAGATTTTAGTCGAGCCAGTCAAACCCTCCATGAAGTCCGAGGTGACGCGTTAGAGCGTGCCGCATCGCAAGTCGAACTAGAGTCATATTTATGGCTCCATATGAGAAGTCTAAACGAAAAATACAACAAATGAAAACTAAGATTGTTTTCATTAAAATGATGATGTTGTATACGATTGGAAATAAGACGGTAAAAATGATTGAAAATGATAAGCAGTTAAACAATGAAATATGTATAAATTTTAAAGTAGATAAATGTAAAATATGTATTAAAATACATAAGATTATCAAAATAACTTCATAGATGTATTGTGGCATAAATGTAAAGTTTATACAATAGAATACAATTTCTAGAATATAAATAAATTATTAATTACATAAGCTACATTTAAAAGTTATATTATACTAATGTGTAAGGGTATAAGTTTCATTAAAGCCCGTTGTTTATAGTTCATAAAAGATGTTTGTAATCTAATCACTCTATAATCTACAAATGAAAATGTTTCGTATTGCAATGAAATTGCTCATATAATTATATTATAAACTATCATAATCAATAGTTTTGATTTAAACTAATAGAGCAATGAAACAAAGGCCAGACTCGTTTGAAATCTAAAGTTTTTAAATTAAACTAAAACATAAAAGACTGTTTTTGGTATTAAATAAAAGACTTAAAGCCGGGTAGAAATTTATCCCGTCCACTTTATAGATCTATTTAGAATAATCTCGCGCTGTGTAGATCTATGTAGGCAAACTAGATAGCTACTATAAAGGCGTGTAATGGTCGTCCCTTCTAGTTTCCCATATTATTTGCCCCGATAAAACTAGATAAGCAAAATTATGACAATAACAACCACTTAAAGGTTATGTTTTAAGAAACAGACGCATAATCTATTGAACTTATTATGTATTATTTTGATTTAAAAGTATTTACATGTTATTGTTCACCTATTACCAATGTAAGTAAATGTAAATAACCTCTAAAGTGTAAGCTTATCAAATTTTAGATGCATCGAGTTTTTGTATTTAAGAACTCAATAACAATATTATGTTACACATATATATTAAACAATCAAAATAAGAAAATAATCTGAATATCTAAATAACTATATGAAGTGTTAGTGCAAATATTTATTTTCTTTGTGTAAAATTGGTTTCCTTATATTTGATTATGTTCCATCCTAAATACATGCTTGATTTCAAAACCTGTATGGTTTATGTAAGGAAAACTATTTTCACATACATTTATTATCAACTGATTAATTTTCTATTTTTAAAAAGAAATAATGTATTTGAGTTATTATATATATGTTCTATTTTTGTATTTCCTACTGTGATTAATTTATAATCAAACACTTTCATTTGACATCTATGGTCAGTTAAAACATAGTAATTTGTTACTTATAAAGAAAATTATCGTCTACATGTGTTCGACTAATGTGTTTGTCTTTGAAAATGTTGTCACGGACGAGCAGTTTATGTATTATAAAAACTCACATACGGATACAAAATTATTTGCAATTCTGAAATTAAAATTCTAGTATTTAAATAAAGCATCTCATAAAGTACATATTTGTACATATGATATTATTATTTATATATTACTTTTCAAGAAACAACTACATCCATCAATAACGTTATTTTGTAATCACTGTTTTTCATATGCAAGGAAAATTATTCTAAAATTTCATTTTTTAGGTTACATATGTTTTCTGACTACTTTTATATGAAAATAGTATGAATAGAACTGTAGATCTTATTATTATAATTAAAAACTTGCATGTTAAACTTTCTTTAACATTAATTTTTACAATAAAAGTTATGTTCAATAAATAATATATAACCTCACAGATTTTATACGTACATATTATTATTGAGAAAACTATGTAGATCTGTGTGGATTTATCGAGTTTTGTACAGTCTAGTACTATCTAGTTTGCCTATAAAGGCCATTATAGCGAATGTGGGCGCCACGATAAGATTTCTACCAGGGCGGCATAGATTTATTATTGCACAAATTTTATATATTATACTTTATTGATGTTTGCAAAAGTGGAGATTAAAATGATTATTAAATCATAAGCAACAACCATTGTAAAACAACATGAAACACAGCACTATAAAAGCCTGGAATTTATATGAATAAATTTAAGCTTGTTGTTTTATGAAAGTAATTAATAAAAAAAATTTAAAGACAATAGTCAATGATAATTCGCTTAGATCTATTTTAGTTGAATATAAACTAGACACATAGAGAGTGTAGAAGGTTTGAAAAAGTACTATAAAGAGTTTGCATTAAAAAAAAATCTATGAAAATAAAACTGATGCATCTGAACATTATGTCAAAATCAGTAAATATTTATAAATTTGATGATGAGAAATAAGAAGATTATTATTAAATCTGGTGTTACAAAACCAGATGGCTATGGCTAAATAAATCTGATATTAAGAAATCAGATGGCCATAGTTAAATAAATCGGATACTTGTGTATCAGATGATGTAGTTAAAGAAATCTGATAATGAGAAATCTGATGATATGATTAAAGAAATCTGATAGTAAGAAATCAGATTATATGATTAAATAAATCTGGTAGTAATATATCAGATGATTTTAATTGAATAAATCAGATAGTAAGAAATCCGATGATTTCAATCAAATAAATATGACAAAAAATCAGATGATTATAGTCAAATAAATCTGATATTGAAAAATCAGATAATTATGATAATAATCAAAGAAATCTGATAATAAGAAATCAGATGATACGGCAAAAGGAATCTGATAATAAGAAATCAGATGATACGGCTAAAGAAATCCGATAATAAGAAATCAGATAATACGGCTAAAGAAATCTAATAATAAGAAATCAGATGATACGGCTAAAGAAATCTGATAATACGGTTAAAGAAATCTGATAATAAGAAATCAGATGATACGGCTAAGGAAATCTGATAATAAGAAATCAGATGATACGGTTAAAGAAATCTGATAATAAGATATCAGATGATACGGTAAACCCTTTGTGGCTTAGTGGCTATTATAATAGCCACCTCTTTACTCTAAGATTTTTATGTATAAAAATTTTATTTATAGATGTATATAAATGATTTTACATTCTTCTATTAGCTAAGTGGTTTCTCTATAATACTAATTAACAAAAATTCAAATTTGTAATCAGCGACCCCAAAAACCCCCGAGTAACAATTTTCAGCTTAAAATATTGAACAGAAAAATGTGGGCCACAAAGGGTTAAAGAAATCTGATAATAAAAAATCAGATGATTATACACAAATAAATCTGATAATGAGGAATCAGATAATTATTCTATAAATCAGATATTGAGAAATCTGATAGTTTTGTTTATAAAATTGAATATTAAAAATAAGATAATCTTGTTTGAAAAGTCTGATATTTATAAATTACATTGCATAAAGCCATTTAAATCTGATATTGATTAATTAGATGATTTAGCATATTAAATCTGGTGTAGATTAATCGGACAATTAGATATTATAAAATCTGGTGCATTGAAAAGTCAGATAGTTTCGTTTTCTTGATTGTAAATAAATCGAAATTTGTTTTTCAGAAAACTATCTTAGTGAATCCGATATTTAAAAAAAAATTGGAAACTGATGTGCAAAATAGTGATAATCTTAATTTGCCATAATAATTCTGAATTTAATAAAACGAAATAAATTCATAACAAAAACAAATATTTATAAATAAGCTTATACCGATAAAATAATTGAGGCTTGAGTCTAAGAAAAATATGAATTGGTAACGGAGCTTTAATAGAGTGGTAGGATAAAACATCTATTATAAAAATTTTATGATAATAAAATTACACACGGACGATATAATCTTATAAGCTATCAATAGTAAAATATATTTGCTATTTAAGGTTTAGTATGAAAAATATATAATTAAAAATATATGTTATTGTAAATAGATACTTAATATTACAAATAAGGAATTATTTGTAAATCCATAAAATATAAAACTATAAATTTTTTTCAAAATTTATGCTAAGAATGATATATAAAATATTTAGTGAGTACTGAAATTTTTGCTTTAGCAGTAAGAATCTCAGGTGATTTATAATGGATATGCATAAATAAATTCAGTTTATAACTATATCATATAGAAATGAAAACTGTTTTTTGATTTTTGTAAATTGTGTAATAAAAAAAGCAATTTAATGAAAGGTAATTGAAAGGTAATTTATGATTCAATTTTTGCCGTTCCAATTTTTCATGGGATAGTACCCTTACAGTGCATTCACAGTAGCAAGCGAACGAAGCAAATTTTTGGTTGCATCTCGGACCCACGGGTATCGCAAGTGTAACTTGGAAGTTACATCCGCGCACTAGCATTGGCACTGGCATTGGACGAGTATATCGAAAATTTGCTTGCATCTGAGGGGCCATCGTGGACGCGCGCAAAAATCCAGATACATACAGAGAGTCGCGATACCAGTGGGCTGAAGTATATGTGAGTAGTTTATTCGCACGCGCATGCACAGTTAAGTTTGTTCAAAAGTTTTTAAAATCACCCGTGTTCCCCTGGTTACCCTTGAACATAGGAGAACTCGCCTCTGTCAAGGCCAATAGTTGCTCGCGATCCGAGTGCTGCCAAGGACACGAGAAATTAACGCGAGTTTGCTTGCCTCCTTGTGTTGCACACGCAGTGCCCGAAAGTAGCCAAGTCAGACTATTGTACCGACATGTATCATGGCCGCCCTCGCGTAACTCTTGCGCGTAGGCCTCTAGACCGAGGGTTACCTCGGGCTGCCTTGGGTCCCCTTGGGTGCTCGTGTTTTGCTCGGGTACGAGAGAACGCTAGCGGTCCGCTAGTCCGCGCGGGGAACGCTAGTATAGTATATCCTAGGGGAACTCGAGCGATCCGCTAGGGCGCGCGGGAATCGCTTGTGCGTGCGAGGGATGCTCATACCACGATGTTGGCCATGGGTTCGTTCTGAATTTCTTTTGAAATTTTTCTTACTCGCCGGCCGATCGCAATTTTGTCCAGAATCAAATAAGGTTATGTTGATCAAAATTCAAAGTAAATAAATATTCACTGGGCACTGCAGGACTTCACTAAAGGAAAATCTGCTGCTGTTTATCAGATAAGTTATCTTTTAACTGCTTATCTATTTATAATTAGGTAATCTTCATTTTTTTATGAGAGAAATATATTTAATATGATTGACTTTTTGTTATTGTCAAGAAATTTATACATTTAAAAAATGCAGATTACCTAAGATTTATTGATTGTCAAAAATATTGAGCACTAGCTTTGTTTTAAATATTAAAAATTATTTTTAGTATTTCCGAAGGCTCATAAGTATTTTACACAGAGACGATGTTCCTGATACTTGTGGATTTGTTCCACCCTGCTTTTTATAGTTGTAAGTAATTTATGTAGCATAGTATTACCTATGCATTAGGACACGTAGAATTAAAGTTTTTATAAATTCCTAATTTTGAAGGCAGAACCATGACTTATATTTTAGTAGCTATAAAAATTCTTTATGGTTTAGGCAAAATAAACAGGTTTTTACATTTCTTTTAAAATTACTAATTTTTAAATAATCTCAAGATTCACGCATAATACGATAAACATATATGTATTTTAGATTTTTTATATTTTAATCATTTGACTCTATGTTCATGCTAAATATAACTGCATTTAACTTATAGTATTGCATGGGTTATCAAGTCATGACTGTAATGTATACGGGCATATCTCAGGAACATTTGATTTTGGTGATGATGCATAGTTTCGTGGGTATATGGTCGAAATCGCTATACCTATTGGGTATTTTCCGAAAGGAAATATCGTATAATAAGAGTTACTGTAGTGTTGCATCCGATCTGCACCAATATCCGCTCGTTGTAAGCCCAAAACTAGCCAAAACACCAGTGAGTCAATGTGATGATTGACATTTCTTTTATCTTTTGCGCGCTGTATCTTTTTTACCGAATATGTTTGGACCCTGAAAATTTTTTCTAATAATCTTAAGTATATAACTATTATAAAAATATAGTATACGTAGGTGTGCCCTTCGTGGATTGGATTTAAAAAATAAATAAAATAGTGATGACAGGATTATTAGATTTTAAATATATTTTACTTTTTTTCAGGTAACTTTTTTACCGTTTCATTTTCGAAAATGGGGTTCAAATATGATATTCTATATAATATAAGCTTCCAAATGACAACAGAATTAAATGTGTGCCTCTAATAGAACCAGAGTTATGGTTATTCGAAATTTAGTATCTGAAGCGAAACTCACGGGAAAAAAACGATTTTTTAGCCGGCACACTTTTTTATTGATGTGTGGATGGTGTTTTATAGTAGAAAACGATTGTTCTATACTTGTACAATGTGTTCATAAATTGGTAAGTGTGCTGGTAAAGTTTAAACTAGGCAACAAGGCGAAAGTTTCCAAAGGTCAAAATTTTCATCAAAAGCGGTAATGTCAAGGAACGCTATCTCCGCTCTACGACTGTCCGTTTTCTTTGTATACATACACGTTTCAAAGTCGTGCAGTAACTTTGGTAAACAATCTACGACCGCCGTGCTTTCTTTGTATTCTATACTTTTGTCAGTCGTGGAATGGATTTTATTGAGTGAACAGTTACACGTAGTTAGTGATTAGAGTTAAATTAATAATTGTAAAAGGTAAATTTATTTTTTCTAAATTGTTTAAAACATATTATGTGTAATTACGTACTTTATTATTATTATCATTATTATCGTTATCGTTATCGTTATCGTTATCGTTATCGTTATCGTCATCGTCATCGTCATCGTCATCGTCATCGTCATCGTCATCGTCATCGTCATCGTCATCGTCATCGTCATCGTCATCGTCATCGTCATCGTCATCGTCATCGTCATCGTCATCGTCATCGTCATCATCATCATCATCATCATCATCATCATCATTATTATTATTATTATTATTATTATTATTATTATTATTATTATTATTAGCAAAAAAGTATTTATACACTATGGATCTTGATCGAGAGAAAAAACTTGAAATAAAGCATTTAAAAATGCAAGAAAAAAGAAATCAAGAAAAGGAAAAAAGGCAAAAAGAGACTGAACGGATCGCAAAGAAAAATGAAATGGCAAAGAATGCGCGTATTACGACTGCTGCAAATATCTTGATTTCAAAGTGTAATGATGTTGATGAAGAAGATATTGCACCAAATGACCCTTTTCCTGACGAAAATGATTTCAATGATTCAGGTATGTGTGATGACCCTTTTCCCGACGAAAATGATTTCAATAATTCAGGTATGTGTGATGACCCTTTTCCCGACGAAAATGATTTCAAGCATTCAGGTATGTGCGATGACTCTCCCGTTCCTGACATTTACGCAAATATTGATAAAAATCATGAAATTATACGAATAACAACTGATGATGATAATGGAGGAAAAATTAGCGACACCAGTCACTTAAGTAATAACTCCAATAAAGTAATTAAATTAAATAAATTAGCTCGTACTTTACAATTTACAAAAAACCGAGAATTTAGATTACGCAGAGATATTACAAAATTGAAGTCAATTATAATAGAGAAAAACAAAAAAATTAAGTTTTGGCAAAACAAATATTATGGGATGAGGAAAAAGAGAAGTAAAGAAGATCAAGACGATATAATAAATAATGTTAAAGAAATAGAAAATAAAGGTAAAGCAGCTATTAGACAACGATTAATTTATTGCGAAGCATTACAAAAACAATTAAGAGAACGAAAAGAAGGATTGAAAACAGAACATAGCAAATCATTTTTTGCATGGCTAGTGTCAGGTAAAATTATAAAAAAATATAAACTCATGAAAAGAAATTCTGTGTTATGTAGTACTTACTTACAGCATAAGCAGTGTAATAAAAAAACGCCGTCTTTTAGTCGAGCAAACATTAAGCTTACAAATCATATGGAAATAGCAAAAAGAGAAGTAAGAACGTTTTTAGAAAGAGACGACAACAGTTCCATGGCTCCGGGTTCTAAAGATATCATAACTAAGAATGGTATTACTGTGAGAAAAAGATTTCTATCAGATACATTATCTAGTTTGTATAAAAAATATTGTCAAGAAGGATTACTAAAAATTTCGAGAGCAACTTTTTTTCGATTATCACCTTTCTGGATTATTTTTAAACGGACAACAGATCGCGATACTACTATGTGTAAAGCGCATGCTAATTTTGATTTTTTAGTTACAAAACTTGCCAAACTAAAGTATCTACCGTCTAGTAATACAAAAGCCGTACTAGAAAAATTCAAATGTGACATTCAAAATAAAAGTTGTATGTATAATGATTGCACTACATGCAAAAAAGATTTCGTTATTGACGACAATAATAATGACCAATCGCATTACTTTCAATGGGTTATGTCAAAAGAAAGCCGAGATGGAAAAGGTGGAAAAATGTACCATGTAACAATCAGATCGAAAAAAAAAATGAGTGTAAAGTGACAGAAATGATCCAACAATTTAATTTGACTGTACCTGGTTTTTTAAAACATTTGTTTGATACTTGGCATCAGTATAAAGCAGTGCAAGACATTGAATCTAATTTGATATTGAATCAAGTTAAGTTGACAATTGATTTCTCTCAAAATTATATTTGTAAATATGCCTCTGAAATTCAGTCTGTACATTTTGGAGCCTCGAAATCACAGATCACTTTGCATTCAGGCGTATTCTGCTATAGAGACAAGAGCAATGATAAAATTAGATGTGTTTCTTTTTGCACAGTGTCCGAATGTTTAAGACATGATGCTTCTGCAATTTGGGCTCATCTTCAACCTATATTTTTGCTGATTAAAGAAACGGTTCCACAAGTAAATACTCTTCATTTTCAAAGTGACGGGCCTTCAACCCAATATATAAACAAAACAAATTTTGATCTTTTCCAACAGCACTGTACAAAATTAGGAATTGAAAAAGCTTCTTGGAATTTCACGACGCCCGGGCATGGGAAAAGCAAAGCTGATGGCGCAGGTGGTACCACAAAAACATTATGTGATCGAGCTGTGCATGCTGGTCGAGACGTAGTTTCTGTCAATGACATAATTGAGGTCGTAGGTAAATCCTCAAAAATGCATGTTTTTCATGTAACTCAAAAAGATATAGAAAACATTGATAAGCTTGTGCGATCTCATATTGAATCAGCGCCTAAATCCCAGAAAATTTTTCAAATTTTATGGACTAAGAATAAAAGTGATTTTTTGTTCCTAAATTATCTTTCTTGCACTGATCCATCATGTATGATTTATCCACCCTGTACACACTTTTCTTTAATTTCCGATGGTTGGTCTTTGAAGACTATAAAAAAATCGAACACAGAAAGTATGAAAATAAAAAAGGAAACCATTGCTAATATTAAAAAATTGAAGACAAGAAAAAGAAAAGTTGAAGAGAATAGCACTGATGCTAATATTGAAGTGTCGAAACCGAAAAAAAGAAAATTGCGAAAGAAAAATGACGTTAAAAAAAGTGTATCTAATATTCCAAAGTCAACGAAAGGAAATGTAAAAGACAAAAAGATTTCTACAGGAAAAAAAAGATAGTTTGTATTGTAAAAACAAAAAATTGTTGATTTTCTATTATTGTACGTAAAAGTTGTATTGTTAATTTATTTTAGCATTATTCTCAATGATTTGTTCATGGAAAATAAATAATTTGTACAGTTACTAAATAATTGCGGTTTTTTATTACGTCAACCTTGTAATCGTGGTTGATAAGTTGAATTGGTGTACAATCCGTTATCAAGCTATTTATGAACATATATGTATGTATATTGTATATAATTTATATTACTACACATTTGTCGATTCAATCAATTTTGATTTGATTATTTTTTTATTATTCGTTTTTTTTACATTACCGAGCTTGAAAACTGAATTTCCACATTTTTTACTTATGTTTTAAGGTTCAAGGAATAAGGTAAAATCGGCTATATGAGTGTGCCACTATTTTTTTTCTTTTTTTTCAAAATGTCGAAAATCAAAAGTTCCAGAGAAATGCCCATATATAATAAATAATACATTTGCATATGGAGTCAGATACTATGAAAGGTAACTATACATTTTATCCTATAATTTTATATACGTACACACATTTACTTATAACATCTGGATATAATGGTATGCTAATAGACATTAAATTTACAGGGTTTACTTACTTTACAAAACCTTTAAAGCTAAAATCAAGCATCGAGAGATTGGAACAAAAATAGATTTGCATAGACCTCAGCCTTTTAATCCTAATGAAAATGAAATTGGTATAGTATCTTGACCTTTCTTAAGTACAAGGTATACTTATCTCCGAAGCACTGCCGTCAAAATCGCATGTTTTCAGCATCGTACACCTTCGGCTCGCTGAAAAGTCATCAAACTACCATCAAAATCGCATGTTTTCAGCAACTTACACCTTCTGCTCACTAAAAAGTCATTAAATTACACAGGTTTGATGCAATACACTGCGAGGGTTTGTATGCCAAGTTTCAAGTCTTAACAATCCACCAGTTTTGAAATATTAAATTATTTCCAAACTTTTCAGTTTAAAAATGGATTATTTAAAAACTGGTCAATAGTCCAGACTTGAAAATTGGTATACATGCTCTCAGAGTAATATTATAATCATATCTGTACAGTATCTTGACTTTTCTTAAATACAAGGTATACTTAGCTCTGAAGCACTGTCGTCAAAATCGCATTTTTTCAGCAACGTACACCTTCTGCTCGGTGACAGGTCATCTAATTAACAGCTTTGATGCAATATACTGCGAAGGCTTGTATGCCAAGTTTCAAGTCCGAACAATCCACCAGTTTTTAAATATTAAATTATTTCCAAGTTTTTAGGAAAACGGAAGACTGATTTTCAAAACTATAGCTTTTATGTGGTATATACACTAGGGAGAAGTGTACTATATTTAACTATAAAGGGTGAAATAAATGAACATACACATATCTATGTATATAGGTGCATATTTATTTAATTTTTATATTATCATATAAAAATGTAATCATATATGTATATATATATATATATATATATATATATATATATATATATATATATATATATATATATATATATATATTTATATATATATACTACAATGATAAATAAAAAAACTAATATTAATCCAGCATTCATTCCTCTATTCATTTCTCTGTTCTTTGATGCAATGTAGGTGCGACCTCGATTGATTTATCTTCTGAAACAAAACGATTATCCTTCTTTAAAGATTGTACAGCGGTATAGCAATGATTTTATATTTATATTTTAATGGTAAATACCTGGATAGGCATACTTTAGTACTAGCTCTGTCAATTCTTTTCTGTACTGAAGCCTCTTCACTGGAGGAAACGTGTTCATGAAGGGTGACAGGGTTTTGAAGAAAAGCTTGTCGCCATTCTCATCGAGACTGGCGTTACTTGCTGTTTTGATTAAACTCGTCTTTTAATTTATGGACATTTTCACAGCTTAATCAGGTATTTATACGAAAAGATTACAGATTTCATAATCCGCGCGCAAACCCGGCGTTTGACCTGGTGCGTTCTGTCTCGTTCTATTATCCGCTTACAGTTACACGCGCGAGGGCGCTAGCCATATAAGGGTATATCTACAACCGTTACACAAGTCTATGTGCTGACCAATCAGCGTTGAGTTTCGCTGAAAAGCTCTACGATGATGTCGGTGATTGGTCAGCACACAGGCTTGTGTACACGATACATATGGAATTTCCACGTCTGGAACATGGTTGTAGACATACCCTAACGCCTGTTGCCGATCAGATGACTGATTGGATTGCGCTTAGCTCAGAAGTGCAAAAACAAAAGAACGATACATAGCTTTGAGAGTCACCGCAACGATAGGAACCAAAGTGGATTGTTTTCATCGCTCGCCAAGTTGCCAAGTAATCTTTGTTCCATCCTTCCTTTGTAAGCCATGCCAGACGTCGCGGAAGTTTTTTGCGTACTTCCAGTACGATATCGAAGCAAGGTGCGCAATTGGCCTTATTCCCAAAGGAAGTTTGAAAATAACTCCTGAAGGTCCTGTCTTCCCTGCAGCTATGGACACGCGTTGAGGTATTTTTTTAAATACGACTTTTTTATATATCCTTTGGATCTGCGTTTTTCGGATTTGATTATTTTTTAAATGATTTTTCTGTTAGAAGGGTCTCGAGGTTAAAATTTTGAATTATACAAGAGTAGAAAACGAAAAGAGCATGGGGATAGTCATGTGTATACATCAGTATTGACAATTATACTATAAATTATATATATATATATATATAATATATATATATATATATATATATATATATATATATATATATATATATATATATATATATATATATATATATATATAATTCCGTGCATTTTTCCTTTATAGTTATGGTAGTTTTTTATGTTATAGACGGTAGTTCAGCCACAAGATGTCGAGAAGTTGGAGCTTTGAGAAACAGAAGTTAATGTCGCTCGTATTTGCGCGGCCGGCATTATGGGACTCATTCCCAATTTAAAAATAATTATTACTTGAGTAAGCAGTGGAATGAAGTGGCAGATAACTTGGATTTTAAGGGTATGATTATTAAATTGTGATAAATGAAATATTTTAGTTACGTCCTGATTTAATCTAGGATACTTTTACTTTCTTTTAGGTAGAGATGTATCTATGAAAAAGTGGAATGCTATGTTAGTTAAGCTTACAACAGAATCAACGACATTACAAGCAAAGAGGTTACGAGCCAGTACTCCGGAAGCTGTTGAAAGTAACTGGTCCAAATATAAGTCTATACAGTTTGTGAATATTAAGGTAAACGACAAGTCAAGTGGAAATGTAGATATGTTGCAATCCTCAAAAAAATCTTTGGAGTCAAAGGATGATATTTGTGGCAATGTTAGTAATGAGACCCTAAACGATGGAACAGGTTACTCTAGAGAGGAAAAATCATTCGAAACCTCTGCCGCATCGCAGAGCCCCTCAGACAGTGTAACCTTTCAAGAAGCAGATTGGTATCAATTCTTGAGTTTGATGCCATATATGAGCGAAATCACGGATGCAAAAAATAAATTAAAATTTAGAATGGAAGCAATGTTTCTACTGTTTAAATTTGTCGACGAAGAAGAGGAAAACCCTATTTCTGCTGAAGTAAACCAGGAAAATGATGCTATTTTAGATGATGAAGGTAATAATTATAATTACTTAAACTTAAATTTTAATGAATAATCATTTTTTTTTATTTCTGTAAAAGATTGCATAATTGTGGAGGTTGAATCGCCAAAGAAAAGACCTAAACTCGAAGATCGATAAGTAGCTGCAAGGCCGATCAAAAAGGAAATCGAAGCTTCGAAGGAGTTCAATGAGTATATCGTCAACCATTTCTCTATTAACCCATTTCTTCCCAATCGGCCATTTTATAGTCGATTGATTTTTTGCCTAAAAAATTGGCGAAAAAAAATAATAATAACCAATGGCACTTTTCTGAAGTAAAATTGTCCGCTCTTTCCGATTCTGAAGTCAGAATTTTGAAATTTCCGTTGGAACATTTCAAAATGGCGGTTTTAGGCAAAAAACCAATCGACTATAAAATGGCCGATTGGGAAGAAATGGGTTAAGAGGAAAAAGTAGTGTCTCATGTGATTGACACTTTTACTACTTAAATTACACTTTTATTACTTAAATGATTTGGTGAATCCAAAAAAGACTGTCTATCTTTATATATGTATTGTTTATTTGACAATAGGTTGCGTGAAACTGAGTAAGAAGAAAATAGACAAAATATATGTAATAGCGAGCAACATATAACTATTTATTAACCAGGCTCACTTTTTTCGATATTTTGATTTAGTTTGTAATAATGTTCAAATTTTTCATTTGTAATAAAATAAAAATTCTGTTGCAACGCCGTTACCCTAAGCGGGTCCTGGGCGTAGTCGTCCAGAGCGGACGGGTGGGTGCCTATCACCACTACACAGCGCGTCCTCAGGTTGCGGATAGAGGAACGACCCCTGAGAAAGAGGTTAGCTGCGAATAAAGCGAATAAGCAGTCGCGGACAGCCGATAGGCCCAGGCGTGGGTGTGATGAGCCCGCACTGGCGAACGCATTCATCTAGAAACACTACGCAAGCACCACAACAACTACAAACACTATACAAAATCTCCTATCTTACTTTCTTCTTCTACCTTACTCTGTAATCTATCTCTTTTACCACACATTTCAAACAAAGTCAGAAAGCTCTCATACTTAGTTCTAGGGAGGTATGAGGGTTATCACCCCTAGACGGATGGACTCACCTGCGATCGGAACAGGATCCAAAAGCGCGGGTTTAACTTACTATCATGGCTCAAAGAAAACAAAACCAAACCAAAACGAAAAGAAACTTAAGGGTGGGAACCTGGAATGTACGCAGTCTACACAGAGCAGGCGCGTTCCGGGAAATCATAAATGAAACTGAGAGGTACAATTTAGATTTGGTAGCAATACAAGAAACCCGATGGAAAGATAACGCGATGCTAGGATCCGGTAACTTCACCTTTTATATGGGGGCGCGAGCGGGCATTCTCTAGGCACCGGATTTCTTGTTAACAAAAGCATCATACATTCCGTTAAAAGTTGCAATTTCGTGAATGACCGACTCTCGTATATCATCATCGAAGGAGCGTGGTATAATTACGTGGTTATTAACGTCCACTGTCCCACGGAGGACAAAGAGGAAGAAGTCAAAAATCTTTATTATGAAACTTTAGAGCAATTAATCGACCAATTCGCGTCTTACGACACCAAAATAGTAGTGGGGGATTTCAATGCTAAAATAGGGAGAGAGGAAATGTTTAGGCCCACCATAGGCAAAGAAAGTCTGCACGAAACCAGCAATGATAACGGTATTATGGTCATAAATTTCGCAGCCGCAAAAAATCTTATAGTCAAGACCACGTGCTTCAAGCACAAGGATTCACACAAGGCAACGTGGACATCGCCGGATGGGGCCACGCACAATCAAATCGATCATTTTCTTATTGATAAGAGGCGACACACGAATGTACTCGACGTAAGGACCTATAGGGGGGCGGATTGCGACTCAGATCATTATCTAGTAGTGGCCAAATTAAGAGCCAGATTAGTAGCCGGTCAAAATAGTAAGCGAGCGAACAAAGTAGAAACCTTTGATATTGGAAAACTACGAAGCGGGATAGAGCGAATCAAGTACCAAGTAGAAGTTAGCAACCGATTTCAGGCGCTCGAGGAAACGGATGAACAGACGGGAGTAGATGACGATCCGAACAGGTTGTGGGGGGCTATCGAAAAAACTATAAAAGGGGCCGCGAACAAAGTACTGGGTAAAAAAAAAGGCCGAAGACCAAACCATGGTTTGACGAAGAGTGTGAACTCTGGTTTGAAAGGCGCAAGAAGGCTAAATTAGATAGCGTAATGAAAGCAGTAGGGCCGTAGAAGAATATCATGAAATAAGAAAGCAAGTGGGTCTGATTTACAGAAACAAGAAGCGCGAGTATCAGAAAAATGAAATTAGAAAAATAGAAACTAATAGTAGGGAAAATAACCCGCGCGAGATGTACAAAGGAATAAACGCTATTAGGAAGGGTTTTCAGAGTAGATCGCAGTTAATGAAAGATAAGGACGGGAACCTCGTGACAAGCGAAAATGAACTATTGAAATTATGGAAAGATTATTTCGATACGTTATTAAACGTGCATGAAAACTCCGAGGAAATGGGAGACGAAATCCACACTGCTGAACTCCATATGGACGAAACGACCTACAAAGAAGTAGAGGCCGCGATCAAAAAGCTAAAAAACAATAAGGCCGCAGGAAACGATTCTATACCAGCTGAACTACTTAAATATGGAGGCACCGCGCTTACATCTAAAATTTTTTATCTAGTATGTGCTATTTGGAGAAATGAAACAATACCAGAAAATTGGAAAGAATCCATCATCATACCGATCTTTAAAACGGGAGATAAAACAGACTGCAATAACTACCGGGGAATCTCACTTTTAGCTACCTGCTACAAAGTTCTGTCAAATGTAATACAGGCCAGACTCATACCATTCGCGGAAGATATAATAGGAGATTATCAGTGTGGATTCCGGCGCAACAGGTCAGCGAGCGATTAAATGTTTACCATAAGACAATTATTAGAGAAAAAGTGGGAATATTGCGAAACTATACATCAGCTATTTGTGGACTTTAAGAAAGCGTACGACTCTGTCAAACGAAGCAAAATGTATGAAATCCTAGTGCTCCTTGGCGTACCAAAAAAACTCGTAAAATTAATTCAAATATGTCTCAACGGAAGCACTGGAAAGGTCCGAGTAGGCGGTAATGTATCCGAATCGTTCATGATACGCGACGGTTTGAAGCAAGGTGACGGGCTTTCAACTGTACTCTTTAACCTGACGCTAGAGCATGTTGTTAGAAAAATGCAGGCTAGCGAGCAAGGCGCAACACTCAACGGAACAACGCAAATTTTAGGCTATGCGGATGACTTGGATATAGTGGGAGATTATGGTGAAACGGTGGCGAGAAATGCGGAAATCCTTATAAATGCGGCTAAAAACACGGGGTTAGAAGTGAGCGAATCGAAAACGAAATATATGATCATGGAGAAACTGGGCATTCGCGAAGCAGAGGGGGATCTCAGAGTCGGAAATTTCACTTTTGAAAAGGTTAGCGAATTCAGATATTTAGGTACAACTATAAATGATCGAAACGAAATTAAAGCCGAGATTAATAAGAGACTTCATTCGGGTAATGCCTGCTTCTACGCTGTGAACAGATTACTTAAGTCAAAGCTACTGTCGAAAAATGTCAAAATAAGGATATATAAGACTATAATAATGCCGGTAATCTTGTATGGGTGCGAAACCTGGGCGCTCACTAAAGCGGAAGAAAATCGTTTTAGGGTATTTGAAAATAAGGTTCTGCGGAAAATATACGGGCCAAAGAAAGATGAGGAAACTGGGGAGTGGAGGAAACTGCACAATGACGAGCTACATAATTTGTACGCGTCACCAAATAGTAACAGAATAATAAAATCACGGAGACTAAGATGGGCAGGGCACGTGGCAAGAATGGGCGATGATCGTACAGCAGCGCGCATAATGAAAGGAAAACCGAAAGCAACGCGACCTCTTGATAGACCTAGACGCAGATGGGAGGATAACGTAAAATCAGACGTAACTGAAATTGGGCGGGAAGGCGCGAAATGGATGGGGTTGGCACAAAATAGGGAAACGTGGAAGGCTTGCGTAGATGAGGCGATGAACTTTCAAGTTCGAAATGCCATTTAAAAAAAAAAAAATATAAAATAAAAATTAAATTGAAATGTCTTATAAATCAATTTATAAATCGTTGAGTAATTCGCAGCTACGTTCAAAATCCTATTTAAACTGTGGAGATCAAGCGTTATTAGTACGATTCACATCATTATCTTACTATATTAGCTCATTGATGTTGTGTCGAAGACATATTTGGCAAATCTTGTTTTCTAAAACTTCGTTATGGTAATCTTTTGATCTAATATGCCCTTTTAAATATTCCCGAATATACTGATTTTCATTTTTGTGTTAAATACGAGGGATATGACATGCCTTTTGAGCGAGACTGGTTAAGAACGAGGGGATGTATATTAAAGGACGTATGGGGGGAGGGGGGGCATGTATAGGCTTATTGATAATTTTTTCTCTCGTTCGATTGGGAGGAAAAGGTGGACTTGTGGATCGAATATCTAGTGTATGTAACATTTTACAAAAGATCGGATATTATGCTGCTTGATAGATGTGTGTCTTAGTTGGTGATATATCGAAAGCAACGTCTTTCAAATTATGCATTATGATATGTGGCTTGAACATCAACAACAAACTTTCGTAAAAAGACATAGAAAATATTTCAACATATAACATTTCTCGTTCTCATTTCTTTACTTGGTTTTTTTCAATTAAATTTTCATACTTTTCATTTCAATACATTTAAAAAAATTTTCTTAATACGTGCATGTAATAGGCCCTTTTTTATGCATCTAAGGTGAATGGCAAGATACCCATTACTCCACTATTTGTAGGTGAGTAATGGATTCATTACTCCACAGGTTCAACACTTTTCAAAACATGTTCAAAATTATTACATATATAATATATGTACATAAAATATGTACATATTTTTCTCTGCTTGTATTAGTTCTGTTATTTTGAAGATGAAATTGTAATTGAATTCTGTAAGTGAATGGCGTATCACTCATAATGTGCAACTCCCATTTGCCCTATATGCATAAAAAAGGGCCTTACATGCACTTGTGAAAAAAAAGTACTGTGTGTAACAAGGGTGGGGCATTTTCTAGCTCGGGTGATAATTCTAGCACTTGTCTCACTCTCACAGGAAATGGCCCATTTCCCTCCCAGTTGCACAATCTACTATTATGTCATTGCATTTACATCATTATCATTATTACTATTATTATTATTATAGTATGCCACCTAGTCAACATACCAACGTCCTATTTTTTATTTTTGCTTCCTCCTAAAATATTGTACAAATAGGGGAGAGTACCCCAGTATGACCACCCATGGCTATTGGGTTCATACCGCTAAATGGCAGTACTTTATATGCTAGATTAGATGCGTGTTATAGTTCTATTAAATATTAGCGGAGATTCCTGTTTTTAAATCACAACTCCGAAGATTTCCACGAGAATAATGAAAAAGCCGTTAATTTCTGTGACAAAAGTTATTTCCCGAGGGATAAATGCATGCCCCATACATATGTTATTAAATTCTAATTATATTTACACACAATGCAGGACAACTAAAAGGCTCGAAGGAAGAAGAAGTATCTAACGAAAGAGAACGAAAGTCAAAAATATAAGGTTGTCTCGTCATACACACAGGCTCTATATAACATAAAGTAAAGTTGGAATAATCATATTATTATATTTCGGCTGATAAACGTTGCCTATAAATCACGGGATTCAATCGGCTCAGCTGCCTGAAAAATTTTCTCCAGCCAATCGCAAAAACGTTTAAAGTATTTCGCTTAACGCGATTTCCCTTCGGGTGGTGCGTCGACGTCTTTGTTAACTTATATATATATTTATTTTATTCAACTATATATATATATATATATATATATATATATATATATATATATATATATATATATATATACTCATTGGTTACTTTCAATACAAGTGGTACTTTCTCATTGGTTGTATTATTCAATCCTGCGCGTATAGTTTTATAATCGCTAAAATTTTTATTACATCTACGTCCAGAGAGCTTGCAAGCTCGTCGATAGATTAGAGAGAGAGAGAGAGAGAGAGAGAGAAAGAGAGAGAGAGAGAGAGAGAAAGAGAGAGAGAGAGAGAGAGAGAGAGAGAAAGAGAGAGAGAGAGAGAGAGAGAGAGAGAGAGAGAGACTGAGAGAGAGAGAGAGACAGAGAGAGAGAGAGACAGAGAGAGACAGAGAGAGAGAGAGACAGAGAGAGAGAGAGAGAGAGAGCCATACATATGACCATTAATTATTGTACTGCTCGACTTGGAGGGATATCAATTTTCTATAGGTAAAGTTGCGGGTTGCTGCTGTCCTTCTCTGCTGCGGCGCTCGCCGTCCCTCGACACGGCGCGCTCCGATCAAGTTTAAATAAAAAGATCTTGCACCTCGCGAGTTTTTTTATAAATTTAAGTCATCAAATTTGTTTACTTTGCTTTGGAAAAACTAAAGTAATGATTCCTGTAAAAGGAGAATTAAAAGTGCTTGTTGAAAAACAGTTTGAGTACGATACTAGTGATGACCGATTACCTCTCGTTCTATGCAGTAGTTGCAAAAGAGATTTATACAGAATTAGAAACGATGAAGATATAAGTGTGAATCTACCAAAATTTTCTGATCTTCAACCTTTAAAGAAATCTACTAGATCAAGCGACAATGTTTTATGTGCTTGTCATATTTGTGAGCTTGCGAGAAAACCCCCTCCTGGAAAATTTTCAAACTTTGCAAAGAATAATGTTATGCCTCAGCGACATGGAATACTTGTTGATGTGACAAATATAAAAGTTCCAAGTAAGCTATTAAAACATATCCTTTTCTAGTTATAATAACTACAATATAATAATACAATTTTAATCTAGATGAAAGAAAATCACCTTCCGTTGAAAGCCGGTGTAGTTACTGCTTTTCTTTGTTGGGAAAAGGAAAATCTCATAAATGTAACTTTACCGTACGCTTGGAGAATTTTACTGAAAACATTATGCAAACAAGCCCAAGAGCTACAGATCAAGTAATTTCGCTTAAACGCAAAATGATTACAGAAAATACACAAAATACTACAACTCTATCACTTTCTCAAATACGCGGTAAGCCTCTTAAAGTTGCTATTGGTTCACAAAATAACAAAGCTTTAAGCAAACCTGAGCTTTTTTCTGCAGACGATTTTTTAAAAATCCAGACGAGTTTACATTTGAGCCAAACGAAGACACTTGCGATTGCTACAGCTTTACGAGTAGCTACGAAAAATGCTAAGGTCGTGGAACCGCATTTAAAAAAAAACTATCAATTAAAAGTCACTGTGTTGATGATTATTTTGGTACTAAAAACTTTGACTTTGTTCACGTCAAGGCTAATACAGTTTCATCTGCAGCCGAAACAGTCGCTTACTGCACAAATCTTGATGGTTTAATAGAACACATTAAAGAAAAACGCTCATTGTCTGAATTTCACTTGAAGTTTGGTATTGACGGGGGAGGGGGTTTTCTGAAGATATGTTTATCCATTCAATCTACTTCAGAAAATGAAAAGCTAAATAGACACCGGCAAAAGTTCGAAGATGGTATTTCTGCTAAACGGTTTAAAGATTCAGGTGTTAACAAATTATTGATACTAGAATTAGCAAACAGTTCTTAAGAAAATTATGAAAATGTATCGCAGCTGTGGTCTGCAATAAAAATAAACAACTTTCAGGGAACTATTGCGACAGATTTAAAACTTGCTAATATTATGATTGGCATCATGTCAGCTTTTATAGCAGCTTTTACCCCTGCACTTGGTGTTTCGCATCGAAAAATGATTTAAGTAGCTGCGGAATACCGAGGACAATAAATAATACATTTCAAAATTATATAAACTGGCATCAAGCCGGATCTGTCAAAAAAGATGCGAAGAATCATAAAAATTGTATTCATCTGCCTCTTTTATCAACTGATGTAGACAAAACATTTCTTCAGATAATACCTCCACCTGAACTTCATTTGATGCTAGGTGTAGTAAATACATTGTATAGACACTTATTGGCTGAATTCGAGAAAGACGCTCTTCTATGGGCACAATCATGCCATGTCACTCGTGATATACGGCAGGGTAATACAAGTTTTAATGGCAATTCGTGCAAGATATTATTAGACAAACTTGATTTCTTGCGTTCACGAAATCACAATTTGGGATGTTTGAAATATGTAAATGCTTTTGAGCACTTCAAAAATGTTGTACATGCCTGCTTTGGAAAAAATCTTAACCCATCTTTCAAAGATAAGATTAATACCTTCAAGCAAAGTTATTTACATTTAAATGTACCAATAACGCCCAAAATTCATGCAGTATTTTTTCATGTGCCTGACTTTTTCGAAGAAGTTCAGACGGGACTTGGATTTTATAGTGAACAGACTATGGAATCTGTCCATGCTGATTTCAAATCTGTGTGGGAGAAATATAAAGTTTTTAAGAACCATCCAGAATATACAGAGAGGTTGCAACGTGCTTTATGTGAATATAATAGTTTACATTCATTTTAATTATTGTACATAATAAAGATATTTTTTTAATGTAATAAAATGATCGCAAAGTTTGTAAATTCGAATACGGTTTTGAAAATTTTTATGAATTTAAAATTTTGAATACCTATTGAGCATTTATAAACTTATTTCTGATGTTGAAATATATTTTTAATACCTAAGAAATCTAAATACAAGATGCAATATAGAAAATAGTCACGATAACCTACGAAAATGATCAAATATCGAGTTTATTTGAAAATCCCTCTAGGGATTATTTTCATTTTAGGCTTAAAATCATCGGAAGATATCCCAGGAATGATTTATAAAAAAAACTCGCGAGGTGCAAGATCTTTTTATTTAAACTTGATCGGAGCGCGCCGTGTCGAGTCTTGTTCGAGCTTGTATATATAAAATTTTATTTGTTCGGGAACACACACATATATATATATATATATATATATATATATATATATATATATATATATATATATATATATATATATATATATATATATATATATATATATATATATATATATATATAACAACTACAATATATATCTTTTACGAGGCCCCTGTATATACGTTTTTACTCCCTTACAGTCGCAGCCGTGTATATGAATGAACCGTTACGGAGTCAAGGATTAGAAATTGCATGCTACAGAGAGCGTTAGCAGCTCGCCTTTTGTACTCAACATTGCTCATCCCTACCCTATTGGAAATTTCAAACTATTAAAAACTGTGACAAATGTGTGAAAAAGTGTGTATAACCATGAAATTTCGTGATAAACTATGAAATTAGGCTTACATTAGAACCGGATATTAAAAAATATTATAGAATATTTCATAATTTTTGTCACAGTTTCTACATAGTTTTTCACAGTTTATCACAGTTTCTCACATTTCATCACAATTTCTCACAGTTGTAATTTCTTTTATATACGAAAATGCAACGAAAAAAAATGCGAGAAAATGTGAAAAACTGTGAAAAACTGTGAAAAAATGTGAAATATTATGCAAGTTTTATTAGATAAAATACGTGATTTTTATAAGTGTGAAAAACTGTGAAAAACTGTGAAAAAATATTCATATTTGTTTGTAACAGATGTTCTAAAAGTATGTGTATTTTCACACTTTTTCACATTTTCTCACATTTTTTTCACACTTTTTCACAGTTGTCATTTCCACTAGGGTAGTACGCGTTTTATTTAATTATTGATTAATATGCAAATATCTTTTAGTTCTTTCTATCTGCTACATAACTATCTCAATAAAAGCGATAGGCTTTGGATGTCAAGAATTCTCAAGATGAAAACGAGACTTTTAAAAAATACTTTTCATAATAATAATTTTCGATGTTCCTCATCTGCTAAGTGTCTCGTGAAGAGAGCCTTTTTTATTTATTAGAGTAATTTGGTTTTATGGTGAATTGTAGAGTTCTGAAAAGTGATATTTACGTTTTTTAATGGTAGGGTTGAAATATGTATAAGTATGGTACACACGTTAGCTAGGTTTCTGCATTTTTTTGAAGGTATTATTATTTTTTTTTGCGACAAAGTCAAAGAGCGACGCAGCGAAGCATACCGCATTGCTCAGCGTGGGATTCCCTTTTTCTCGATAAGCCGAACTGATTCCACGAATTACCGATGAATTTTCAGCTTCGTTACGTGATAACAATTACAAGCTACAGAATAAGAATAGCAAGCTATGGAAACCTATTTACAATAATATAAAAATGCTCACAATCGGACTATCCGCAGCGTCTAACGCTTATATAGGATTATCCATAAAATATTTTCTGAGTTCGTCTTTCACTTCCTGGCCAAGGCATTTACTTGATAAACATTCGCAATCGTCTTCGTCGCAGACTGTTGATGATTCAGCAGTTGATGATTCATGTTGTTGTGACTTATCAATATCTCCTTCGAGGTCTATGATGGCGTTGTAGAGTATACACGCAGCTTTAACAATTAATTCAACCGTTTCTGGTAATTGCTGAATAGTAGTGTAAAATATTTGCCATTTTTTAAACAATTTTCCAAATGCACATTCTACCACAGATCGAGCTCTTGATAATCTTCTATTAAAAACTATTTTATCTTCCGA